>CM064573.1:68540994-68765994 GCA_032716605.1 Paralithodes platypus
TTAAAGGGTTTTAAAAAGGACGTCGCGCGCGGTACAGGATCGGGGTTTTATTTAAAATGTGAAATCTACTATCCATACTACAAAAGTTGCTGACCTTTCGACCGTCCAAATTGGTTCGATCCCTCCCCCTTTAGATCCGTTCGTTAGTCTGTCTGGTGATCTGGAAAGCCGGATTATTTGTTTTGCGGCCGCTGTTCTGTCCGGATGGTTTTTCTTATTTATTTTGAAGATGTACAGTATGTCATAACAATTCAGGGACCTCTTATGTTTTTATTTATGCAATTATAACTATCTGGATCGATTTTTTTAGGCCGGAACACTACATAGATGGTCGAGGGGAGGGAGGAGGAAGGAGGGAGGAAGGGAAGGAAACTAGGACAATAATATAAACATCATTAAAAGGCAAATAAATACGCCCGTCCAAATTGGTTGGATCCCTTCCCTCCGTAGATCCGTTCGTCGTTAGTCCGGTGGGGTGATCTGGAAAGCCGGATTGTTTGCTGTGCGGCCGCTGCTCAGTCCGGATTGGATTTCGGATCGATCGGTGGGAATAGCTACGGGTTTTGCTGGCGGCGTGGGATTTACAATGTGATGGTGTCGCTATTTTTACTATGTGATGGTGTCGCTATTTTTTCTTGGCTTTTTATTTTTATTTTTATATTTTGGCCTTTTTTACGCTTTTTCTTAGCTATTTGTACTTTATTTCTCAGCTTTTTTTACTTGTTTTCCTAGCTTTATATTTTATTCTTCGTGTTTTTACTTTCTTAGCTTATATATTTTTTCTTAGCTTTTTCACTTTTTTTTTATATATACAGGTATATATATATTTTTTTTTTTTGTTTTTTTATCTCTTTCGTAGCATTGTTTTGTCTTTTGTCTTGCCTTTTTTAACATTTCTACCATAACTCTTTTTTGTTCCATTTGTCACGGTTATTGCTTTAATAACGGTATTGTACCATTAGGACATTTTGAACTCGGAGGGCGAATAGTTTAATTTATATTTTATTATTTTCAATTTAGTTTTTCATTCGAATAGCCTACATAATCCTTGGGGGAGTTAGAATTTGTTGGAATATGAATTGTGTCGCTTCCGTTTATATTTTCAGTGTGTTTGCTTTCAATATTAAGGGGGTAGTACTCGCTTTTTATGGACCCCCTTCGCCCTCATTTTTAGTATATTAGGTTTTAAGACGTTCGTTCCGTTAGTTTGGCAATTTTGAGACCTTTCGCTTCATTGTATTGTCAATATAAGACCTTTCGTGCCCTTTAGGTGTCGATTTTTCCCTGGCAAGCGATAGCAAGCCTCTAATTTTAAAAGGAACCGGAATTGACCACTTGCGAGTTTCGTTCTATAAGGAAGTTGGAGCTGTAGACATAATTTTGTATCAGAATTACCAGCTAAAATACGGTCATAGTACATTCATAAATATATAAAACCCAATTCAACATACTTTTTGTCCATCAGAAACCTACATTATTATAGCATTTCTGTTTAATATCGATGTGTACGTCTTTTTACGTCGATTTTTTTACGTCTTAAATAGTATGTCTTGTACTGTTTGTCTACTCCTTCTCTCTCTCTCTCTCTCTCTCTCTCTCTCTCTCTCTCTCTCTCTCTCTCTCTCTCTCTCTCTCTCTCTCTCTCTCTCTCTCTCTCTCTCTCTCTCCTCTCTCTCTCTCTCCATTATCCCGTCGGCTCCCCATTTTTTTGCGGCAATTGACTGGCCATCAACAGGACTATTCAATTTGGTAGCCCATAACGTGGTGGAGAGAGAGAGAGAGAGAGAGATTGATTGATTGATTGATTGATTGATTAAGTGAGTGAGTGGAAGAAAATTATACCCATGTGACGAAATAAGTGTTTATCGAGACCAGATTACTAGCACAGGAAGGGGAAAGAGAGAGAGAGTGAGTAAACTTAAGTGATTGAGAGAGCTCCATTAATACCGTACTTCACTGTTAATTTCACACACACACACACACACACACACACACACACACACACACACACACACACACACACACACACAGTTAGCCAGTTTGGGTGAGAGTTAAAAATAAGAAATGCCGAGAGAGAGAATGAGAGGAAGAAATAATGAGACGTGGAGAAATTACGTACCAGTACACAGGAGAGAGAGAGAGAGAGTGTGTGAGTGAGTGAGTGAATGAGAGAGAAAGGGGGAGGGGGTGAGGAGTGAGGGAGGAAGCTTGACAAAGTGGTCAGAGGGGAGGGAAAAGGTGTATTAGGAAGGGAGGGTAGGAGGGAGGGAGGTTATAAGTGAGGGGAGGGAGGGAGGGATGGGGGAAGGGTAGGAAGTAGGAAGGGGAAGATGGAGAAACGCACGAAGGGAAGGTAAGAGGGAGGGAAGGGGGTGGGGAGGGAAGGAAGTAGGAAGATGGAGAAACGCATGGAGGGAAGGGGGTGGGGAGGGAAGGAAGTAGGAAGATGGAGAAACTCATGGATTTGATTTGATTTTATTCTTTATTGAGAAAGCATAAATACATGGGAATACATAATTACACGTCTCAAAAGGGCAAAGGTGATAAAACAGTCTTTTACCCTACTCATATTATACATGTACAATATAAACACAAACATGAAAACAACATTAGTTGGAGGGAAGGTAAGAGGGAGGGAGGGAAGGAAGTAGACAGAGGGGGGAGGGGGTAAGAAGGAGGGAAGTTTTTGGTGAGAGGGGAAGGGAAAGAAAGGAGAGGTGAGAGAAAGAAAGAGTAATGAAAGGATGGGGAGAGGAAGGAAGGAAGGGAGTGAGTGATGGTGGTAAGGGAGGAGGGGTGATAATGGGGGTATGGGAAGAAGAACAAATAGAACAATGGAGAAAGCGAAGACAGAAGAGAGATGGGGGAGGAAGAAGGAAGGCTGAACATGATGATAATGAGGAGAATGGAGGAAAGGAAACAGTGCGAAAGGGAATTAAAAGGAAGATGAAGAACGAAGGGTGTAATGGAGGAAGAAGGAAGAGAGGTTGAAGAAGAGAACTAGAAGGGAGAGGAGAAAGAGCGCAGGGTAGAATGGAAGAAAGGAAACAGTAAGAAAGGGAATTAAAAGAAGGAAGAGGAAGAACGAAGGGTAGAATGAAGGAAGAAGGAAGAGAACAGGGAGAAAGGATGAAGAAGTTAACTAAAGTGGGAGAGGAGAAAGAGCGAAGAAAACGGGAAGAAAGGTATATAGAAGGGAAAGGAGAAAGAAGGGAGGATAGAATGGAGGAAGGGAGGAAAGAAGTGGGGAAGGCTGAAGACAGGGAGCGAGCAAGGAAGGGAGGGGAGGTATAGGCCTAATAGGTAGAGGGGGGGGGGGGCTTGTGCCTCTTAGACTGTCGTGCTTTGTTAGGCCTGGGAGAGAGAGTGAGTGAGTGAGTGAGTGAGTGAGTAACTGAGAGAGAGAGAGAGACATAAATAACAGGAAGAAAGACGATTGTGTAAAACTAGACAACATTGAGAGAGAGAGAGAGTGAGAGTGAGACAGAGAGAGAGATAGTGAGTGAGAGAAAGTAGTAAGAGAGAGAGAGAGAGAGAGAGTGAGTGAGTGAGTGAGAGTGGGGTGGGGTGTTGGCTAATTTGGTACACGTGCACATCCGTTGCTATGTGCGCGTAGCAGTTGTGTAAACATTGGCATCACAAGTTTATGTATGTTTCTCTACATGGCGTATATTTGTATAGTATTAACCAGTATCTGTATTTGTATGAATGTGTATGTATTTATGTATGGGTGATGGAATGTATAATATATGAATTGTATTTGTATGAATGTATATGTATTTATGTATGGGTGATGGAATGTACAATATATGAATTGTATTTGTATGAATGTATATGTATTTATGTATGGGTGATGGAATGTACAATATATGAATTGTATTTGTATGAATGTATATGTATTTATGTATGGGTGATGGAATGTATAATATATGAATTGTATTTGTATGAATGTGTATGTATTTATTTCCTTATTTATACTACCGGTATATCTTTATATATGGTTTTAGTTTCGGTAGCATTCAAGGAGACTACTGCAGGACTCTTCTTCTTCTTCTTCTTACCTCTGACCGGGTATAGGCTATCCTAGTAAACTATACCCCTTTGAAAGGACATTAGCCTAACCTAACAACCTTACCTAACCTATCCTAGTATTATAGGTGGGGGCTGCCGCCCCCACACCCCCGCTTTGACTTAGATTTTTGGTGTATTTGTCTGTGAAGTGGGTATTTTTCAATTTGTTGATAACGAAAAACCTCCATGCGGACTATATGGAGAAAAATATGGCGAATCTATTGGTGCCTATCTTCCCTAATAAATTGTTTCTCATAACGCTGCAGTAGTGTCGTTTAAAATAACCTTAGTTTCCTCCCTAGACCTCATTCAAGCTTACCCCCCCCCCCCCCCCCCCCCCCCCCCAAGACCCTCCTTTAAGATATATTTTTAAATTTTTCCATAGAAAAATGTCCCGGCCGAAGACCGGTTCCTCTTACATTACAGGCTCGCTATCACTAGCCAGGAGATAATCGACACCTACTGTATATGACACGAAAAGTCTTAATATTGACAAAGAAATGGGGCGAAAAGTCTTAAAATCTCCAAACTAATATGCCGAACGTCATAAAATCTGAAAAGTAATGGGGCTAAGCATGAGGAAAAAGAGGGACCAGAAAAACGACCCATCTCCCCTTAAGCGGCCCTCTCCCGTGAACTTGAACACGCTAGATAATTACATTTTTTGTTTTGGCATATGGAAGTATATGAATGCGGTTCATTCTTGGCCACTCCCTCAGGGAATAGCGAGTCTGGCATTTTGACCACAACGTCACTTGAATTTGGCTCTGTCACCATTTTGACTGGTGGATACACTCGTTACAAACGACCTGCCTTTTGTCTTCTTCATACACATAGGACAAAAAATATATACAGTAGATAGATAGATTTACAATATAAATATGGATAAATACTGTACATGCACAATGTAAGTTATTATACTCTATTGAATAAATGATTGTCGCCTAGGGCATATATATATATTCGTTCGTGGCCACCCCTTCGGGGATCACGCCGTCAGGCAATAGATAGATAGATAGATAGAAGGTAGGGTAGGGTATTATAATATGTATGTGTGCGTGCTCTGACCTTATGAGATGTCTCCTCTCCTAGGAAGTACGGTACCTGTAGGTGTACATGTATGTATGTATGGATGGACTATATATAATATGTATGTCCGCGGGTGTTGACCTTAAAATGTCCCCCCCATCGTGAAGTGCCTGTGTGTGGGTGTGTGTGTGTGTGGGTGGGTGGGTGGGTGGGTGGGTGTGTGTGTGTGTATGGATGGGTATGTGTATGGGTGGGTGTGTACGTTATATATTATGTAGGGTATATGCACACGGTATGACCAGTACGGTACATGATATGACTGTATGAACTATAAACCACGATATGCATGGCTGCGTGTTTTGATGTACCGGTACTCAGCCCTTCCTGAAGTACGGTACACTTGGATGCTATAGTATCTAGTCCTCTCGTAAGAATTCGTGGATCCCCAATGTTTTTCTGTATGTAATTATAACTTTCTGGAATTATTTTTGGATAGAACCTGTTTTTCAAAAAAATAATATATATAGTTTAGTACCGGTACCGTACTTGATGTATACAGTAGACTATTATATTCAGATTTCTTCCAGAGATATACTTTCATTTTAAGAAATAAGTGAAATCCACGAAATCCAAGCCCATATGAATGGGGATAGATTGTGTGAGTGTGTAAGTCTGATGAATGGTACATATACCATGTTTATTATGTATACCCGGTATGTATGAATGGCATACACTGCCGAATGCATGTCCATATGCCTCCCCACCTTTGTGAACTATATGTGTATGCAAATATATGAACAGTATATAATAAGTATGGTACCACTATGTGTGTAAGTACAGGTATGCATGTATGTATGTATGCATGTATGAACTGTGGACTACAATATACATGAGCGTGTGCTATAACCTAAGATGTCTCCCCTCCCTCCGTCAAGTACCTACCTGTGTGTGTGTGGTGTGTATGTGTGTATGTATGTGGGTGTGTGTGTGTGTGTGTGTGTGTGTGTGGCTCAGAGGAGGGCAGATGGGACGTACAGTGGCGGCGCCACAACGGCGTGGACCACGGGGCGATACCTGTTTGCCATCAACTACAACCACAGGAACCACAGGTGTGTGTGGGTGTGTGTGTGTCAGCGGGTTGTAAAGTGTCAAGATGGGTGAGTCACAGGTGTGTGTGGTGAGTGTGTGTGTGTCAAGATGGGTGAGTCACAGGTGTGTGTGGTGAGTGTGTGTGTGTGTCAAGATGGGTGAGTCACAGGTGTGTGTGGTGAGTGTGTGTGTGTCAAGATGGGTGAGTCACAGGTGTGTGTGGTGAGTGTGTGTGTGTCAAGATGGGTGAGTCACAGGTGTGTGTGGTGAGTGTGTGTGTGTGTCAAGATGGGTGAGTCACAGGTGTGTGTGGTGAGTGTGTGTGTGTCAAGATGGGTGAGTCACAGGTGTGTGTGGTGAGTGTGTGTGTGTGTCAAGATGGGTGAGTCACAGGTCTTCGGTTAACCCCTTCTGTATCGGCGACGTAATTTTTACATTGTTTAAGGGGGGGTCACTGGTTTTTTTTTATCTTTCTCTCCTTTTCTTTCTTTCCCTGGCTTGTATCCATTCGGCCCTATTCAGCCAACTGTTTTAAGACGTTTATCCCCATCCAGGTGTTGATTTCTTCCTGACGAGCGATAGCGATCCAGCATTGTATGGAGAAATCCGGCTTCGCCGGAGAAATTTTTCTATCGAAAAATTTACAAATTTAGCTTGCTGTCAAAACAAAAATATATATAAGATGGCTCGCTACCGCTCGCCAGGAAAATATTGACACCTGGATGGGGTAAACGTCTTAAAACAGTAGGCTGAATGGGGCCGAATGGATTCAAGACAAAGAGAGAGGGAGAGAAAGATAAAAAAGCGAGGTGGGAGCGGCTCCGTTAAGCTATATTTAGACGATTGTGTGCAGTTCAAAAAGGATCTGTGGTACCGGTAGTAAAAAGGGTTAAGTGAGATAGTTCGAAGCCTGTTAATTACTGGAGACCCTATTTAATCGCTTCTGTACCGGCGACGTCTTTTTTATATTCAAGCTATATTTAGAGGATTTGTGTGCAGTTTAAAAAGGATCTGTGGTAGTAAAATGGGTTAAGTGAGATAGTTCGAAGCCTGTTAATTAATTGAGGCCCTTTTTAAGCCGAATGATCGTGTGCAGTTTAAAATGGATCTGTGGTAGTAAAAAGGGTTAAGTGAGATAGTTCGAAGCCTGTTAATTACTGGAGGCCCTTTTTAAGTCGAATACAATCGTGTCATAGTAGCCAGAGTAAAGCTAAAAGGACGGCACCGGTACTGGAAGGGTTAACCCATACAGTACTGGGACGCCCTTTTCATTAGATTCTGGCAACTATTAAACGATTTTCTCCAGCTTAGGAAGGACGTCTACTAGTTAAAAATAAAATCTACAGAGTATCTCAATTAATCCTTTTAGCTACGGTACCATTATATCCTCCCTAAAATCGTCTAAATCAAGCTTTTAGGGGGATGGGCTGGTTTTTCTGAACCCCTGCTCCCTCGTGTTTAGCCCCATTGGTTTTTAGACTTTAAGACGTTCGGCCCATTAGTTTGGCGATTTTAAGACTTTACGCCTCATTTCTTTGACAATATTAAGACCTTTCGTGCCATTTAGGTATCGATTTTTTCCTGGTGAGGGATAGCGAGCCTGTAATTATGAATGTCCTGGCCTTCGGCTGGGACAATTTTCTACCGATAAATGTACAAATATATATACTGTATATAATTATATCAGGGAGTTTTTAATTAATTTGTGTTTATTATTGTTTTGTTTTAAGTTTGATGGAGGTCTAGGGAGGAAACTAAACATATATGGTAATACATAACTGAATATATAGATCAATAATACATAACTGAATATATAGACCAATAATACATAACTAAATATATAGACCATAACTGAATATATAGACCAATAATACATACCAGTAACTGAATATATAGACCAATAATACATAACTAAATATATAGACCATAACTGAATATATAGACCAATAATACATACCAGTAACTGAATATATAGACCAATAATACATAACTGAATATATAGACCAATAATACATAACTGAATATATAGACCAATAATACATAACTGAATATATAGACCAATAATACATAACTGAATATATAGACCAATAAGTACACCCTTTACCGAGGTGACAACAGAAGAGTCACACTGTCTTCCTTTATACCCGTAGTCCTAATTAGTGTTGTCACTAATTGGTTCTTGGTTCTTAAGGAAGTTGAGTCAGGGATGAATCATGCGAGTTGTAACGAGTCATTCATTAGTGTAATTCATTTATGGGGACGATATTTTAATGGGCCGAACGTCTTAAATTCTGAAAAGTAATGGGGCTAAACATGAAAGGGAAAGGGGGCCTCTTACAGTGTGTGTTCACGGGTGTCTGTGTGTCCGTTTAATAGGGTGTAACCGGAGCAATTTTGTTTGAAGACTTGAATGAATATGAGGAGAAATACAAGACAATTTACTTGAAATAGAATTGTGTTGGCCATTGTATCACTTCCAAAGACATAATTTGAACTATAAACCACAATATTACTTAGGCATAGACAGTTTGTATACCGGTATTTATTTTTATTTTTATTTTTTAATCTAACTTATTAATCTCACTCCCAACACCACACACCTCCCAATGAAATTATTGGGAGCATATGATCCACCCGGGATTCGAACCTGGGTTACCACCTACAGATCTTAAACTTAAGACTGAAAAGAAAGGACTCGGCTTTCGTTTGATTCCTTGTGTCTACCAGTCTGATATATAATTAATACTTTGACGATTGCCTCCTTCACACACACGGGTCTAAGACGTGGAGAGAATAGGCTCCTGAATATCACATTTTCAATTACAACACGTGTCTCTGATAATTAGAATTCAGTTTGAACACCGAGAGACTGGAGAGAATATCAGAGCGTGGGAGTGAGAGGCTTTGTTTGTGTGTGTGTGTGTGTGTGTATGAGAGAGAGAGAGCGACAGAGAGAGTGTGTGTGTGTGTGTGTGTGTGTATGAGAGAGAGAGAGAGAGGGAGAGAGAGAGAGAGAGAGAGAGAGAGAGAGAGAGAGAGAGAGAGAGAGAGAGAGAGAGAGAGAGAGAAACATTTTGAGAATAAGAGTGAGAGAGAAAATGTGAAAAGTAAGATAGTGTGTATGTATGTGTGAGAGAGTGAGTGGGTCCAGAGTAGAGTAGGTGGTGGTGGTGGTGGTGGTGGTGGCTGTGGCTGGAGTGATTGGTAATGGAAAAGCTAAGTTCCTACACTTTGGTGGCAGTCTGGAGTAGGGAGTGTGTGTGTGTGTGTGTGTGTGTGTGTGTGTGTGTGTGTGTGTGTGTGTGTGTGTGTGTGTGTGTGTGTGTGTGTGTGTTCTGTATGTGCTGTATGTGTGTGTATGTGTGTGAGAGAGAGAGAGAGAGTGTGTGTGTGTGTGTGTGTGAGAGAGAAAGAGCGTGTGTGTGTGAGAGAGAGAGAGTGAGAGTGGGTAAGTAAGTAAGTGTGGGGTTGAGAGGGTGTGGCTGGAGGTAATTGATAACCAAAGTTTCTCCGCTCTTCTGGCATTCAAGAGAGAGAGAGAGAGAGAGAGACTTTGAGAATCTCAGGATAACAATGATAACAGTACAATAGGTTATTACATACTGTTATGCTTTCTAAGAAGGCGTACACATTATGGAGATAACTTGAGGCTTTCTTTTATTCTGGACCCCCTTCTTCCTTATGTTTAGCCCCATTAGTCTTGAGATTTTAAGATATCTCGCCCTTTCGTGCCATTTAGGTGTTGATTTGTGTCCTGGCGAGCGATAGCGAGCCTGTAATGTAGGAGAAACTGGATTTCGACCGAGACATTCTTCTACCAAAATACGTAAAAATGTATCTGAAGGAGGATCTTGGCGATATTTTGTATGTATTATTAGTTTGCTTGGGAAACAGATTAACTTGCTCATGTAGTAATAATGTACACCCTATGTGGTGGATTGTAGTAGTAATGTACACCCTATGTGGTGGATTGTAGTAGTAATGTACACCCTATGTGGTGGATTGTAGTAGTAATGTACACCCTATGTGGTGGATTGTAGTAATAATGTACACCCTATGTGGTGGATTGTAGTAATAATGTACACCCTATGTGGTGGATTGTAGTAGTAATGTACACCCTATGTGGTGGATTGTAGTAATAATGTACACCCTATGTGGTGGATTGTAGTAATAATGTACACCCTATGTGGTGGATTGTAGTAGTAATGTACACCCTATGTGGTGGATTGTAGTAATAATGTACACCCTATGTGGTGGATTGTAGTAGTAATGTACACCCTATGTGGTGGATTGTAGTAGTAATGTACACCCTATGTGGTGGATTGTAGTAGTAATGTACACCCTATGTGGTGGATTGTAGTAGTAATGTACACCCTATGTGGTGGATTGGGTTCTTTTATTTATAAATTATGATTTTACTTAAGCGTTGTTTCCACATGGCGATTTTCATTAGTTGTTTTGTCTTTTTACGGTGTCCGTATAAGTTTTGGTTTGTTTATTTTGCAAGTTTTACATTATAATTATTAATAATATTTGTTTTAGCTTGATGGGGGTCTAGGGAGCAAACTATACAAGGCATTTAAATATATAAATAATATATAAATAAACAAAGGCTTCAACCCATGGTACATACAGACAAATATACAGTAATATGGTAATAGTATAATTAGAATATAATCAAATTGTAATGACCGACAGTTTCGGGTTATCTTGGGCCCTCTTCTGGCTCTAGACTTATCGAAAATTACATACAACAAACAACCAACACCCAATACTAATCTTAACAAGCGTTGTAGAACACGGAAGGTCTCTGTCGAATGCTTCCAAACCGTTCTCCATCCTACATTACCCACCTGTTTGGTCTCTCTCTCTCTCTCTCTCTCTCTCTCTCTCTCTCTCTCTCTCTCTCTCTCTCTCTCTCTCTCTCTCTCTCTCTCTCTCTCTCTCTCTCTCTTATATATATATATATATATTATATATATTATATATACCGGTATATATACGGTATAATGTATATATACGGTATATATATATATATATATACCGGTATATATATATATATATATATATATATATATATATATATATATATATATATATATATATATATATATATATATATATATATATATATATATAATATATATTATATATATATATATATATATATATCGGTATATATATATATATATATATATATATATATATATATATATATATATATATATTCGGGTGAACCAGCTATAACAAGAAGAAGGACAACAAGAACACGACGGGGATAAGCAGTAATTAGCTTCACGTCAGATACCCAACGGAGTCTAAAAATGACAAATAACCTCCCAAAGCGCCGAATCAGCTAGTGTTAACGCACCAATGGAGACGGAAAAATTGAAGGGAACTCCATAGGTCTCGTAAATTGTCATCAAGCCGGTGAAATTGGTCATCTTGGTCGGGGAATTAACTTTATGGCTGGGGGGGCTGAGAGAGAGAGAGAGAGAGAGAGAGAGAGAGAGAGTGCATGTGTGGGAGTGAGAAAATGAGAGAAAGACAAGAAGTAAACGAAAGAGAGAGAGAGAGAGAGAGAGAGAGAGAGGTTTGTGTAGGCCTATGTCGAAACAAGTTAGTCATGTTTATGTGAACGCATATGTGTATTTGATACGCGCTTATGTGTGTGTATGGGGGTATGGGGGGGGGGGGGTAATATGAATGTGTGTATTTTGAGATGTCTGTATTAAAGAGAGAGAGTCGGTTTTCGTGTGGAAATAAATTAATAGGAAATTATGAGGTTAGGAAGGGAATAGGGTGTGTAGACCAGATCATCTTGAGATGTGTTGTGGTATAATATATATAATTCGGGGATGTATTAAGATAGATACAGATAAATAGATAGTGAGATGAATAGATAAACAGATAGCTAGAGTCAGAGGGCTATTGAGGGAAGCATTAGGGTGTTTATTGCCTCTTTTACGACTATACCGCTGAACTACACTTTTAGTTTACCTTGATTACTGAATGGCACGATTGACTAGATAATTATATAGATAGAGGGGTTGATAGATATATAGAGTGAGGGATAGATAGATATATAGAACCATTAGGTGGGTTATTGTCTCTTTTATGATGATAGATCGAGTCCAATTTTATTTTCGGTGGAACATTGTGTAACGTAATTGTGTAAACAGATAGATATATGTGCTGAATGATAGACATATTGATATACCGGTAACGTATATATATATACAGTATATATATACAGTATATAGATAGATAGATATAGATAGATATATAATTGTGCGGGTGATAAGATAGATAGATAGATAGATATAGAGCGAGAGCGAAAGTGAGTGAGTGAGTAGGATGGTTACGATGTACCGGTACTGTATTAGGGTTTAAGGTTTGTTTGATCGCTGTGCTACACCATTGTCTGGAAGTTATGATTGATGACCTCTGTGATGTCCGTGTTTATATAGGCATAACCAATGTCTGCCAAGATTAGGTTGAGATTTAGACGAGTTTGGGCAGTTTAACCCTCTCCGACATATGACGCGATGTTGAGCCTATTGGGGATACTTTAAAGCCTTTGTTACCATCAGGGGTATTTAGAAACGTTTAGTTTAGTTACTTCAACCTCTGCAGTTGTCTTTGAGTTAGCTGTGGGCAGAAAACTAATTTTGGAGAGGTAATTATAAGAGTGAGAGAACTCTATTTCTTATTGCTAATCTGGCAACCTCTGCGTCATATGAGTCTGAAGGGGTTAAGAAGGGTGTGTGGTATTAAAAACGGTTAAGCGAGATAGTTCAAAGCCTGTTACTTGCTGGAGGCCCTTTTTAAATTTAATAAAATGTTGTAATAGTAGCCATAATAAAGTTAAAAGGGCATCACCGGTACATACAGGGTTAATAGTGCTTTACCCGACTCTTCCGTGACCTGATACAAGATTAAGATTTGGAATCATTTATATTGTGATATACTGTATATTAAATCTAGGATGATTATTTTTTAAACTTGAATATTAGGTTAGAATGGCGGTTCGTATGTAGCTTAACCCCTTATGTACCGACGACGTCTTTCAAATTATATCTTGGGTATATTTTGACGATTTTGTGCGGTTTAAGAAGGATCTGTGGTAGTGAAAAGGGTCAAGTGAGAACGCTCGAAGCCTATTAATTGCTGGAGGCCTTTTTTAATCTGAATAAAATCGTCTAATAGTAGCCAGCATAAGTTAAAAGGACGGCACCGGTACAGAAGGGGTTAAACATCTACGTTGGTACTGATTTAGATGGCACTGGTTAAGGGGGAGGTGGTGGCTTTATTTCTGGACCTCATTCTCCCTCATGTTTAGCCCCATTAGTATTGATATTATAAGACGTAATGGGCCATTAGTTTGTCGATTTTAAGACCTTTTGTCCCATTTCTTAGTCGATGTTAAGACCTTTCGGGCCGTTTAGATGTCGATATTTGTCCTGAACATTTTGGAGGAAGACTTTTTTTACCTTACCTTTGGATACCTTTACCTTACCTTTGGATGTGTTCGCCGCTCCTCTAGCGGCACCAAGGAGCGCGACGCCCCTCGTTATGGGTGGTGATTTGGTGCAGTAGACTGTTTGAAGCGACAGCTCGCTCCCTTGCGAGGATGGGCTCGTCTGGCACTTTTTTGCAGTTCGACATCTAGGGCTCTCTTGAAGTTGTCTAACGAGATGTCCCTCATGTCTCTTACTCGCCGTGGGAGTTTGTTGAAGAGACGTGGGCCTCTGTGTGATAACCAGCCCTCTCGCAGAGAGCCCATAGCACCCCTGTTATTCATCCGGGGGATTTCGCATTCCCAGCCTCTCCTATCACTGAATTTCATGACTATCGGAGTATGTAGGTTTGGTACTAAACCCTCTGCGATTTTCCACGTGTATATTATTAGGTAACGTTCTCTTCTACGTTCCAGTGAGTACAGATTCAGTGCTCTTAAACGCTCCCAAACGTGAAACGTGTATACATTTATCTCGAAGGGGGGTCTTGGGGGTTTATTTTTTAAACCTTGGTGGTGGTCTATATATTAAATATAATTGTAAATATATAAATTTACCAAAAAATATACACTACCCCCACAATATATAGTTATATACTATACGGTACCGTAACAGTCTACTGCACCAAATCACCACCCATAACGAGGGGCGTCGCGCTCCTTGGTGCCGCTAGAAGAGTGGCGAACACATCAAAAGGTAGCAAAAGGTAAGCTATTGGTTTATATGGTTTACTGGTTGATTGGACGTGGAACCAATTTACATATTTGCGGATGTGTACATGGGGTCCAGAAAAACCAATAACCTCCCCTTAAATCAATTGTAATTAACCGCAGTCCTAATAGATCTCGGAGGTGTGTGTGGAGTGTGTGAATTGTCTGCCAGCCTTGACGACCCCTGAGAGACGGTCTGCCCATCAAAGGTTAAAGAGGTACAGGTGATGGGAACTTAAGGGAGGTAGGGGGAATTAATGTTATAGTTATGTCTAAGCTATCTCCCCTCCCCCCCTTCTCTCTCACGCAAATACCATGCACACACACACACACTCACTCTCTTTAAAAAAAATAAAAAAAAATAGTTTGTAAGGCCGGACTGCCTAGTAAGGACCTCGAGGTCTGTGTAGTCTGTTCCAATGTAACTATATGCATATCTCTCTCTCTCTCTCTCTCTCTCTCTCTCTCTCTCTCTCTCTCTCTCTCTCTCTCTCTCTATCTTCTCTCTCTCTCTCTCTCTCTCTCTCTCTCTCTCTCTCTCTCTCTCTCTCTCTCTCTCTCTCTCTCTCTCTCTCTCTCTCTCTCTCTCACACACACACAGATTGATCCTATTGGGTAAGTTGAAGTATTTGTAGACCTCTAGGAGAGAGAGAGAGAGAGCGCGCGCGCGAAAATAATAATGATAAGTAGAGAGTGGGAGTTGACAACTTTAGATTTAGACAATGAGTAAGAGAGGTTCAATGGAGAGGGAAAAAGAAACAATAAGAAAAGACGAGAGGAATATAGAAGCATAATAAGAGAAACTATACATAATACACGACGAAATGATCTTCTCTCCCAGCCGCAAGAGGAGCTACGAGAATAATTAATGCACCATGAAATAATTGTCTCCCCCAACCTTTCCTTTCTGACGGGATCCACCACACATGCTTAGAAAATGGAATCCTTATGTTTTAGTCACGTGACCTTTCTTGGGAGACTGGATGGGGGGGGGGGGGGGACCAAGGGCGCCATATGGAATCCAGATTACTATAGTCTATTTTTTTTCCAGCTGAGGGTAAATTGCCATGTTACTATCGTGGTTACTCAGCTAATATGTTGATAGTTTTAGCGAAATATGTTGTTAATTGTGAACACTTAGCATTTATACGGTGACATCCGGTGACATCCATTCATACGGTTGACATCCGGTGACATCCATTTATACGGTTGACATCCGGTGACATCCATTTATACGGTTGACATCCGGTGACATACATTTATACGGTTGACATCCGGTGACATCCATTTATACGGTTGACATCCGGTGACATCCATGTATACGGTTGACATCCGGTGACATCCATTTCATTATATTCTGCCAACTAGCAATGTTATTCAGCTTAGGCAGGACGTCCACCAATCAAAAGGCTGCAGACTATCTCAATTATTCCTTTTAGCTACCATATATCCTTCCTAAGCCTCATACAATCGTCTAAATGCAGCTGAAATATAAAAAAGACGTCACCGGTACAGAAGGGGTTAATTAAGTTCTACTAATGTTTGCAAATTGTCCTTTTATAGATTTTACATAGTAATTAGGACACTGCGTACGAATTGGCTAGCCTACCCTATAATTATGACCTTTGTTTTTCCAGGCTTTAGAATGCAATCTGGTTGAATGTGCCCCATCTGTGTGTAATAAATAATATTGGCATAGCACTTCCTGGTATAAGAGATGTGGCGTTCCAAGACACACGAGTGATCTGCGGCTTGACCTTTACCTTTCCTGCCCTCTTTGTTCTCTGGTTCATCTATCTTAATATATTTATGTATCTACCTACTTATATCTACGTATGTATTTACTTATAGTTATGTATCTATCCACTTTTCTATATGTATCTATTTATATCTATGTATGTATCTATCCACTTATCTATATGTCTGAATGATGTGCCAATCTATCGCTAACTATTATAGATCTGAATGATGTGCCAATCTATCGCTAACTATTATAGATCTGAATGATGTGCCAATCTATCGCTAACTATTATAGATCTGAATGATGTGCCAATCTATCGCTAACTATTATAGATCTGAATGATGTGCCAATCTATCGCTAACTATTATAGATCTGAATGATGTACCAATCTATCGCTAACTATTATAGATCTGAATGATGTGCCAATCTATCGCTAACTATTATAGATCTGAATGATGTACCAATCTATCGCTAACTATTATAGATATGAATGATGTGCCAATATATCGCTAACTATTATAGATCTGAATGATGTACCAATCTATCGCTAACTATTATAGATCTGAATGATGTGCCAATCTATCGCTAACTATTATAGATCTGAATGATGTACCAATCTATCGCTAACTATTTCCATCTATCTTTGTATTTTTCTATCTAGGCTTTATGTCAGTGTCTAGCTATCTCATTTTCTATCTGTCTCTGTATATTTAGGCCTATCCGTCTAAAGTATCTATCTACGGTATCTGTTTATTTACTAGTTGTGGAGTTTCAATACACGAGGAGTCTCAGTCTTGACCTTTATCATCTTCATCTAACCTCTTTGTACTGTGTTGCTGTGCTTCATCTGTCTATGTCGTGTCTGTCTCTGTTATCTCTCTCGCTCTCTCTCGCTCACTCACTCTCTCTCTCTCTCTCTCTCTCTCTCTCTCTCTCTCTCTCTCTCTCTCTCTCTCTCTCTCTCTCTCTCTCTCTCTCAACTACGGTGTGGGTGTGTGTGTGTGTGTTGAGTAGTAAAGGTCTACCACACACCCGGTGAAGAGAGACAGGTGTTGCTGAATAGTTGAGTATACCCTGACTTATATTTTACTCATCCCACATTCTCTCTCTCTCTCCCTCCCTCCCTCCCTCCCTCCTCTCCTCCCTCCCTCCCTCCCTTCTCTCTCTCTCTCTCTCTCTCTCTCTCTCTCTCTCTCTCTCTCTCTCTCTCTCTCTCTCTCTCTCTCTCTCTCTCAACTTGTGGAATGGGCTTCCCCGAGACATTATAGACTGCATCACCGTTGATTCATTTAAACTCCGCCTAGACAAATATCTCGCATCAAACCCGCGACTGACTGCGTTTGTAAATGAATAACTTTATTTTATCCCCCCCCTCAGTTACTAACCCATCTGTCCCCTACTAACTTCCTAATCCTGCCACGGACATTAGTTCTAGGGCAGTAGTTCCCTTTCCAATGTTCCCTTACCCACTCTAAACCTCTGTTTGGACACTTGATCCTCAGTGTTTTGGAGGACAAGCAGCCTAGAAGAGTCACTAGACCTGTTGTTGCTTGATTTCCTTTGTACTCCTTTGTACTCTCTCTCTCTCTCTCTCTCTCTCTCTCTCTCTCTCTCTCTCTCTCTCTCTCTCTCTCTCTCTCTCTCTCTCTCTCTCTCTCTCGCTCTCCCTCTCGCTCTCGCTCTCTCTCTCTCTCTCTCTCTCTCTCTCTCTCTCTCTCTCTCTCTCTCTCTCTCTCTCTCTCTCTCTCTCTCTCTCTCTCTCATCATCTACGGTATACCCTGCACCACTATGTATGATAGATGGCACGGAGACGGTTGGACGTAAGGTAATCTATAAACAGAATATTATTAAATTTGTAATTATCAATAACTTTAAAATTACTGATCAATGCCCCTTTTTCTGAGAAGGGATGTCGTATCTCAAGCATAATTTTGGTCAGGAATTTCATAATTAATGTTAAGGGGGTATTTATTTGTTTTATATTTTGTTTACCCCCTCCTTCATGTTTAGCCCCATTAGTTGTTGAGATGTTAAGACCTTTTGTCTCATTTATTTGTCAATTTTACGATTCTTCGATTAAATTCGGCATTATATTAACCTCTCGTGATAAAGGAGTTGACGTCATCTGGTTGATCCAGCATTTATGCTTCTGACTGTACCCTACATCCATCATGTAATTGGAGAGAGAATCAGCGAAAATATGATGAAATATATTTGCTAGAATCAGAGTCTTACGGGGAGGTTTTTAGTTGATTCCCTAGACTTCCATCAAGCTGAAAATTAATCCCCCTAGACCCCCTTTCAAGATAAATTTGTACATTTTTCGGTAGAAAAATTTCTCGGCCGAAGGCCGGTTCCCCTTAAATTACAGGCTCGCTATCGTTCGCCAGGAAAAAATCGACACCTAAATGGCACGAATGGTCTTAAAATTGACAGAAATGGGGTGAGGGTTCTTAAAATCGCCAAACTAATGGGGCGAACGTCTTAAAATCTCAAGCGCAATGGGGCTAAACATGAGGGAGAAAGAGGTAAGAAAATAATCCCTCAAGTGGAAATCTCCCCTTAAGGTGGGAAGGGGGATAGTTGTTTTTTATGGTCCCCCTTCTCCCTCATGTTTAGCACCATTAGTTTCAATTTGTATAAGGATCGGCTCATTAGTTTGGCGATTTTAAGACCTTTCACCCCGTTTTTTCTGTCAATATTAATACCTTTCGTAAAATTTAGGTGTCGATTTTTTCCTGGCGAGCGATAGCAAGGGTGTATTATAAGAGTAACTGGCCTCCGGCCAGGACTCTTTTCTATCGAAAAATTTACAAATTCATTTTGAAGGGCGGTCTTGGGAGTGTTTTTTAAGCTCGATGCAGGTCTAGGGAGGAAGTTAAATATTAATAATAAAACGATGAATAAATATCCAAATATATACGCCCATCCCCCCTTAAATATATACGGCCATCCCCCCTTAAATATATCCGGCCATCCCCCCTTAAATATATACGGCCATCCCCCCTTAAATATATACGGCCATCCCCCCTTAAATATATACGGCCATCCCCCCTTAAATAATATGGCCACCCCCCTTAAATATCCCTGTCCGTGTGACGTCACCTATAAGCTATGCTGTAGTAATCTGGTTATGTTGGTTAGAGAACCGGTACCGTACCGGTTCAGGTAGTTGTGTGTTCCTACAGTGTTGTAATGTGTTTTTCTCTTGTTGCAGGTGTGTGGGAGAGCTTTGGTCCGGGGCGTGGAGAATCAGCTGCCACATGAGTATTAACCCTAGCAGGCCGGGAGGGGGCTCTTTAGACCTCCTCAGTTTCATTCCATTAGTATGGAGTTTTGAAGATGCTTCACCACATTAGTCGACGATAATAAGACGCTAACTCCCTATTTAGGTGTTGATTTTTTTTGTTTCGCGGTGTGCGATAGTGAACCTGTAATTTAATTAAAAGAAATAGGCCTTCGGCTGGATCAGTTTTCTATTGATTTTTTTTTTTACAAATTTACCTTGTAGGGGGTCTGGTGAGAATTGTTTAGTTTGAAAGAAGTATGGGAACGCAATTTTGTTAGCCTAGGAGACAAACTAAAATACATTGCTCGCAAATGGCAACAGCAAGCAATATCCTCAATAATAATGAAATAGAACACAATAACCCACAATAGGTGTTAAATTGGAAGGTGCAGGACACTCACTAGGGGAAGTTTACCGTATTATTCACTTTTGTTTTTATATACCCTGATGGTTACAACTATACCATGTTCCAAATAGGTAGGTCAAAAATCGTGAACCCTAACCTCCGTAACTTAAAAAAGGGCTAGAAAAAATGGGCTATAAATGTCCACACTTAGGCCTATTCCCTGGCTGACCCTTCCCAAATGGTAGAAATATTAGCTGGATTACTTTAGTCGTTAGGGAGTTACAGAGGTTAGTGTTCAAGAGGTATGGCCTAGTAACTTGGAATAGGGTATAGTAGTGTGTGTGTGTGTGTGGGGGGGGGGGGTAGGTAGTAAAAGGTCTGTGTGTGGTCAAACGTGGTATGGGGCTCCAAATATAGGCAGCTAGACCCCGGGATCGTGAGAGCCTGGTTGTGTACGGTTGAAATATAGGAAAACAAATCCACACCAGCATCACTTTCTAATAATATTGATAATAATAATGATAGAAATAATAAGAATAATATAACAATATTTGTACATTAACTCTTTCAATGCAGCTGACGTCTTTTCTAAACAAAATCTAGCTGTATTTAGACGATTTTATGCAGGATTAGGAAAGATCTGTGTCTTTCTTATATTCAACTGCTGAGCTCTGGAACTCTCTCCCAGAATCAGTTTTCCTCTTCCTATGATTAAATTGCTTCAAACTCCGTGTGTCCAGGCATTTTGGCTCGAACGTCCCTTGATTTTGGCCCTGTCACTTTCAACTCTGGGGGAGGCACTCGCTACATGCAGTTCTGCCTTTTGTCTCCCTCACTCACATAGAACAAAAAAAATAGAAGGATTAATTTAGATAGTTTGTAGCCTTTTAATCGCTAGAGGTCTTTAAACTGAACAAAATTGTCTAGTAGGCTAATCGTCTAAGAATATAACATCACCCGTTCTGAATTGTTTAAGGGGAGGTTTTTAGTTCGTTCCCTAGAATTCCATCAATCTTAAAATTACACCCCCTAGACCCCCTTTCAAGATAAATTTGTACATTTTTCGGTAGAAAAATGTCCCGGCTGAAAGCCGGTTCCTCTTAAATTACAGGCTCGCTATCGCTCGCCAGGATAAAAACGACACCTGAATTGCACGAAAGGTCTTAATATGGGGTGAAAGTTCTTAAAATCGCTAAACTAATGGGGAAAACGTTTTATAATATCAAAAGCAATGGGGCTAAACATGAGGGAGAAAGGGGTCCAGACAAAAATCCCTCAAGTGGAGATCTCCCCTTAAGGGTATCAAAAATATTGTAATATGATAAGCTTGATACATATAATCAAGAAATAGCTAAAACATGTGTCATAATTATGGGATCACGTGTCTGGAAGAATACTTTGTACCTACCACCAAGCGATTATATTGAGCTTAGTGATGACTTTTTGAAGAAATGTGATGGTGAATCTGCCATGAAAAGTAGGAAAAACCCGTAGTGAATGTCGGGTTGAATAGCTAATGAAAAAGGAAGGGGTATGAAAAATGTGGCTCCTTATGCCCCCCTGAGCCCTTATTGCTGGGCTAATGATGTAGGGCCTAGGGATTATGACGGAGAGAGAGAGAGAGTGAGAGTGAGTGAGTTTGTGTGTGTGTGAGAGAGAGAGTCATACGGTAATTATATAGAAACAAAAATAACACGATGAATAGAATAAGCAGAAACAATAAACGGTTAGGGAGGGGAGAGAGAGAGAGAGAGAGAGAGAGAGTCATACGGTAATTATATAGAAACAAAAATAACACGATGAATAGAATAAGCAGAAACAATAAACGGTTAGGGAGGAGAGAGAGAGAGAGAGAGAGAGAGAGAGAGTGAGAGAGAGAGAGAGAGAGAGTCATACGGTAATTATATAGAAACAAAAATAACACGATGAATAGAATAAGCAGAAACAATAAACGGTTAGGGAGGAGAGAGAGAGAGAGAGAGAGAGAGAGAGAGAGAGAGAGAGAGAGAGAGAGAGAGAACTGCAAGCAATTAGAGAAAACTCGTTGGGTAAACAAAATTAGGATTGCGTGAGACTTTAATTAGTTTCTCACACCGACCAGGTTCCTTCACTTTTATCTTCCTCTGAAATAGGTTAAGAGGACAGTGGTTATATTTGGGTCTATTTATTTATATATTAATATATTTTTTAGTTTCCTCCCTAGATCTCCATCAAACGTTAAAAACACATCCATTAGATCCCCTTCGAGATTAATTTGTACATTTTTCGGTAGAAAAATTTCACGGCGGAAGGCCGGTTCCTCCACAATTACAAGCTCGCTATTGCTCGCCAGGAACAAAATCGACATCGAAAGAGCACGAAATGTCTTAATATTGACAGAGAAATGGGGCGAAAGGTCTTAAAATCGCCAAACTAATGGACCGAATGTCTTAAGATCTCAAAATTAATGGGGCTAAACATGAGGGAGAAGGGAGTGTATAAAAATCAACTACCTCCCCCTTAAATACAGTCCACTTCCCCTCTCTCTCTCCCCTCTTCCTCATTTCCGTTCTGATGACGGGTCCCTCCCTTTTAATATACGGTAACTATTCATCTGCCTGCTTGCCTCTGTCTGTCTATCTGTCTATCTATTTATCTATCTACCTATTTAGCCATCTATTTATGTATATCCAGCTATCTATCTATCTATCTATCCCTCTATCTAATCTACCTATGGATCTATCAATCATTATCTATTTATATATCTATCTATCTTATCTATCTACCTCTATCGCTGAACTATGTACAGTCACTTATAAACATTCGTGGACCCCTTGTGTTTTGCTGTATGTAATTCTAACTCTCGATTGATTTTTGGATGGAACTTTTTTTTTCAATAAATAGTATATACCCGGTATAGTTTTGTAGCTGATGTGTAGAAAATGATATGCATACATTCGTTCTCCAGAGCTATACCGTGCTTTTATAATGAGAAAGAGGTGAGGTCCACGAATGTTTACTGTACTCTGTTTCTTCATAGCTGACGATATATTGAATCCCTTAGCAGCTAATTTGTCGATACCTAATGGAAAAATATGAAACTACTATGTCTCTGCATCATATTAAGACCAACTGTATATAATTAGCACCATATTTCCCTACAAAATCTTCCAAATAACTTGAGAAATCTTGATGGGAACTTTGCAACTTAGCGTCAGTTGAAATGAAGCAGAGTGTATAGTGAGTGTACTTCCTCCTCTCGCCCCTGTACTATAACTCACCTCGCCTCCATAACTAACCCTCCTCCCCTGCAATCCCTCCCTCCTCCCCTTCAACCCCCCCCCCCCTCCTCCCCCTCCACCACCACGTCAGGAACCACCGCACATGTAGCCATAAAAAGGGTGTTAATGAACGGAAGGTGGAGGGGAGGGGGAGGTATAGAGGGGACGGAAAGTAAAGGGGACGGGGGTACAGGGATGTTGAGGAGGGGGGTATAGGGGTGGGGAGGGAGGGGGAGGTAGAGGGGTTTTGGGTAGGGGAGGTAGATGAGTGTTGGGGGAAGGGGGAAGGGGGTAGGGGGGTGTAGCGAAAGGGTGAGGTAGCGACTCGGATGTGTAGCTTCCTTGGGTGGTGGTAGAGGACGGACTGTGTGATTCATCCTACCACCTCTCTACCTTGTTTACATCATGGACGGAGAGAGAGAGAGAGAGGTTTACAAGTACAAAGTGTGTTTAATACAGATGAGAGGTAAACAAAAGGGCAATCCATTGATTCAAACCATGCTTTTCATACCGTGTTTTCGTTAGATAGATTGACTTATTGGTTGGTTGGTTGGTTGGTTGACTGAACACAAATATAGACTTACAGTAGACCGATAGGTATTAGGTCCAGGGTTTGAGTGGGATAGAAAGAAGAGAAAAGTGTTCTCAGAGATTAGAATGAAGACAAGTATAAAGATAATAAACAAAAAGTATATAAATATGTATAAATAAATATATAAACGAGTATAAAGTAACAGTATAGCCTATACCGGTACATAAATAAGGGAGTATATTAGTGAATGATGACAGGCTCTCCTTCTTGATAATTTGTTAAGGGGGGTGACCTGCTTTTTGTTATTTCTGTCCTTTTCTCTCTCTTTCTCTGGCTTGTATCCATTCGGCCCCATTCAGCCAACTATTTTAAGACGTTTATCCCCATCTAGGTGTCGATTTCTTCCTGGCGAGCGATAGCTAGCCAGCATTATATGAAGAAATCCGGCTTCGCCGGAGACATTTTTCTATCGAAAAATTTACAAATTTATCTTGAAGGAGGATCTAGGGGGTGTTTTTCTAAGCTTGATGGAGGTCTAGCGAGGAAAGTTGAAAATAAATTAATACATTCAGTAATAGACCAAAAAAACAGCGTCTAGAGTCTAGCCCCTTAACATATTGACAATTGTTTGGTGCAGTATATAATTGGATTATGTATGAAAACAAATGAACAAATACCGGTACGTAGAGGCATTTGTAATTGGTTTAATCATTAATAACAATACTATAGTGTCGTAATTGACGTTATTTTTTCTAAGTAACTGTTTTTGAGAATTGTAAAGCCAATTCGAAAGTGAAGTGAATGTTGGTAAGTCTTGCACGAAACTACATTTAAAAGAAAGGTAAAGCAGTATTAATAATTCATCTGCCTGAATTTTCTTCGTTACTATAATCGGTTTATTTTCAGGTAATGGCAAATTGAATCCTTTAGCAGCTGATTGCTCGATACTTACTGAAAACTTGTGAAACTATTATATCTCTGCATCATCTTGTAGCCAAGTTTTGATAATCAGCAGCATATTTCGCTACATATATAATATTCGTAATAGCTAAGTAATTCAGATGCAGATATGGCAATTTACCATCAGCTGGAAAACAATGAACTATAATTGTATATTAATATTTAGCGAAGTTACATTGAGCTCTGGTCAGTCCCAATTAACTGTATTTCCAAAAATTACCACACTGGCAATGATTATTTCGACATAGGCCTATCTTATTTGGTGTCCACACATGTATGATATTATTGTGTCGGGTGGGTTTAAATGCATGCGAGATATGTCGAAATGATGGACAGTTGGGCGAAATGAACGCAATTTGGGCTGTCGAAATCTGTGGGTACGTTTTTTTTTTTTTTTTTTTTTTTTTTGTAACTACTGTATAAGTTTTGTTTTAATGTTTATGAACTAATACATTAACCCTTTGGTAGTTTACTTGCCATGCACTCATGAATCTCTCTCTCTCTCTAAATGTCTAATTATGCCTTGGCCAAAGGCCGGTTCCTCCTACTGTAAGTTACAGGCTAGCTTTCGCTCGCCAGGAAAAACCTAGACACCTAAATGGCACGAAAATATAAGGTCTTAGAATCGCCAAAGTAATGGGGCGAATGTCTTAGAATCGCCAAATTAATGGGGCGAATGTCTTAAAATCGTTACAACCTCAAACTAATGGGGCTAGACATGAGGGAGAATAGGGTCCGGCAAACCTACTCTTAATGTTTTCACTTATTCCCAAATAGTTCAGAACATATAGTACTATGAACCAGCCAATATTATCAAAATGAGTTCAGTAGCATAGATAGATCCATTTATTCCCCCCCCTCCCCCCCCCCCCCCGCCGCCGCTATCGAATAATTACGGTACGGTACTCGACGACGCCCTCCGACACCCGCGAATGATTTGATGCAACCAGGTTTATCAGCATGTGTAAAGTCACCCTTAAAAGTTGGTGTGCAATCTGGCTTGGTATATTATATAGTGTGTTAGTTTAAGGGGAGGTATTTAGTTTCTTCCCTAGAACTCCATCAAGCTTAAAATTACACCCCCTAGACCCCCTGTCAAGATAAATTTGTACATTTTTCGGTAGAAAATGTCCCGGCCAAAGGCCGGTTCCTCTCAAATTACAGGCTCGCTATCGCTCGCCAGGAAAAAATCGACACCTAAATGGCACGAAAGTTCTTAAAATTGACAGAAATGGGGCAACAGTTCTTAAAATCGCCAAACTAAAGGGGGCGAGCGTCTTAAAATCGTCAAAATAATGGGGCAAACGTCTTAAAATTAGAAAAAAACAATGGGGCTAAACATGAGGGAGAAAGGGGTCCAGAAAAAAATCCCTCAAGTGGAGACCTCCCCTTAAGGTACACCCCTCTCCCTTGATAATCTTCGTGTGTTTGCAGGAACTCATGACTGCTACTGTTTAAGTTAAGGCCAGATTTCCACTTGAGGGATTTTTTTTCTGGACTCCTTTCTCTCTCATGTTTAGCCCCATTGTTTTTTCTAATTTTAAGACGTTTGCCCCATTATTTTGACGATTTTAAGAACTTTCAACCAATTTCTGTCAATTTTAAGACCTTTCGTGCCATTTAGGTGTCGATTTTATCCTGGCTAGCGATAGCGAGCCTGTAATTTAAGAGGAACCGGCTTTCAGCCGGGACATTTTTTTACCGAAAAATTTACAAATTTATCTTGAAAGGGGCTCAAGGGGGTGTAATTTCAAGCTTGATGGAAGTCTGGAAAACACACTGAAAACCTCCCCTTAAGGGAATTTTTTTATGTATTTACTTGTATTATTATTATGGAAGTTTAGGGAGAGAATGAAAAAATAGATAGCCTATATATGTTAAATTAATTTTAAAAATCTCTCCCCCAAATATTGATAAATCATCTTCTAAGGGACTAGGCCTATAGTTATAGACTATAGGTTAGTTTAGGCTAAGTTAATGAATAGAAGTGTTACCGCAGTGGTCCAAAATAAGGTGCAGAAAATAGAAGTGTTACCGCAGTGGTCCAAAATAAGGTGCAGAAAATAGAAGTGTTACCGCAGTGGTCCAAAATAAGGTGCAGAAAATAGAAGTGTTACCGCAGTGGTCCAAAATAAGGTGCAGAAAATAATGTGTAACCCCGCCCTTCTGTCTGCCTGTGTTCCAATTCCTGCCAGCCTCCGGATTAACAGCATCAGATTCCGTTTAGTAATCCCGTTTAGTAATCCGGGACCGTTTGCATGGATTCCCCGCGAGCCTCGGACGATTTAAGAGAATTGGATTGTGTAATTTTGACTCCGAGGCGGCCGGCGGAGGAATGTGGGGAACGTGGGAGCCTTTGAGAGAGAGAGAGAGAGTGAGAGTGAGAGAGTGTGTGTGTGAGTGTGAGTGTGTGTGTGTGTGTTAGAGTAGAGTAGAGTAGAGTAGAGTAGAGTAGAGTAGAGTAGAGTAGAGTAGAGTAGTGTAGAGTAGAGTAGTGTAGTGTAGTGTAGTGTAGTGTAGTGTAGAGCAGAGCAGAGCAGAGCAGAGCAGAGCAGAGCAGAGCAGAGCAGAGCAGAGCAGAGCAGAGTAGAGTAGTGTAGAGTAGTGTAGTACCGTACCAAGAAAGGCTGCCTGAGACTGGAGAGGAAGGGAGAACAAAGCCGTAAAGAGGGTTGGGAATAATGGAACGTGGGTCAAGAGCAAGTTGATAAAAATCCAACGAGGGAGGAGGAATGTATTTTGGGAACACACACATACACAGAGAGAGAGAGAGAGAGAGAGAGAGTGTGTGTGTGAGTGTGAGAGTGAGTAAGTATTGACAGCAACAAGGAAGAAAGACGATTATATTAACCCTCTCCGACATATGACGCGATTTTGAGCCTATTAGGGATACTTTAAAGCCTTTGTTACCATCAGGGGTATTTAGAAACCTTTAGTTTAGTTACTTCAACCTCTGCAGTTGTCTTTGAGTTAGCTGTGGGCAGAAAACTAATTTTGGAGAGGTATTTATAAGAGTGAGATAACTATTTATTATTGCTAATCTGGCAACCTCTGCGTCATATGAGTCTGAAGGGGTTAATATAGACAACATTAAGAGGAAGAGAGAGAGAGAGAGAGAGAGAGAACAAAGTAAGAAATAAACGTTGTATATACTGTAAGAGCAAGGGGGCGTTAATGGCTAACGACGACTGGGAATTGTAAGAAGAAGAAAAATAATAATAATGATAATTGTAATAAGAAGAAGAAGAAGAAGAAGAAGAAGAAGAAGAAGAAGAAGGGGATGTGGAGAAAACATGTGGAGAGAAATAGGGATAAATTCAGTAGAGGAATTGAAATATGATAAACATTAAAAAGGAGGAAGACAATTAGATGGTGAAGAAGATGTTGAAGATATGGATGGCAAGACAATGGCTAAACTGGATAAGACAAAAGAAGTAAAGAAAACAATAATGAGAATAATAGAATATGAAGGACGAGAGAAGGGGGAGGAACTGGTGAGAATGAACATCAAGAGAACAGGAATAAGGGTAATAGCGTAATGGGAGATAGGGTAGAGGAGACGACATTAAATACACATGGGGAGAGAGAGAGAGAGGGGATAATAGTTAAATAAATGATGGCAGTGGACGCAAGTAATCTATGAACAAAAATAAATAAATACAAAAACATGACATGAGAAAACGACAACAATACCATAAAACAAATGAAAATATAAACTCAGAAGACCAAGAAATATAGATTCATATTATCGCCAATCCACCATATTAACTTACAAATATACCTAATTAATGAAATCAATGAAACTAATGAATACATGTGGTACTCCAAGGATTCGAACCTAGGATACTCACACCGAAATGACGCGCACTAACCATTACGCTATCAAGACAGATACAGAAATGTAATAGGAGAAAGAAGAGGAAGTGGAAGAAAAGAAAGGAAGGAAGGGTTAAAGGCGTGATAGCGGAGGCGGCGAGCAATTCCTACTCAAATGAAGGCAGGAGGTCCCAAGTAGGCTATGAAGATGTATGAAGGAGGAGGAGGAGGAGAAGGAGGAGAAGGCTATGCAGATGCAAGAAGAATAAGAAGGCTATGAAGATGTATGAAGGAGGAGAAGGCTATGCAGATGCAAGAAGAATAAGAAGGCTATGAAGATGTATGAAGGAGGAGAAGGCTATGCAAGAAGAATAAGAAGGCTATGAAGATGTATGAAGGAGGAGAAGGCTATGCAGATGCAAGAAGAATAAGAAGGCTATGAAGATGTATGAAGGAGGAGGAGGAGGAGAAGGCTATGCAGATGCAAGAAGAATAAGAAGGCTATGAAGATGTATGAAGGAAGAGGAGGAGGAGGAGGAGGCGGCGGCGGCTATGCAGATGCAAGAAGAAGGCTATGAAGATGCATGTAGAATAAGAAGGTTATGAAGATGCATGTAGAATAAGAAGAAGGTTATGAAGATGCATGTAGAAGAAGAAGAAGGTTATAAAGATGCATGTAGAAGAAGAATAAGGCTATAAAGATGCATGTAGAAGAAGAAGAAGAAGAAGGCATGAGGTAGAAGAAATATATATCAAGGCAAGAGTAATGGAGGAAGAGAATATAGTTCCGGTCGTAAAACAAGGTAGAGGAGGAGGAAGAAGACGAAGAATTGGGAGAGAAGGAGAAACAGAAGAGGTGGAATATGTCATGGAAGAGATGATGAAGGGTGGGGAGGATGCAGAAGATAATATGAGGAAGAGGGGAAGGCGTTTGAGTAAAAACAAATGAGGTGAGAAGTAGGAATATGAGGAGAAGATGGATGGGAAGAAGAAGGAGGTATATTCGAATGGGAAGGATAAATAGGAGAATTAAAATGAGGAGGAGGAGGAGGAGGAGGAGGAGGAATAATACGAGGATGACAAGAGAAGGAGGAGGGTAAGAATGAAAAGGAGGAGGAGTGGGAATGGAGAATGAAGAATAGGAGAATGAGAAAGATAGAAGGAAGATGAGAAGGAGGAGTGGGGAAGGGAAATGGAAGAATATGCGAGTGAGAAAGATAGAAAGGAAGATGAGAAGGAGTGGGAAAAGGAGAAGGAAGGATAGGAGAATAAGAAAGATAAAAGAGAGAATGAAGGAGGAGTTGGAAAAGGAGAATGAGGAAGATGAGAGAAGGATGTGGGGAAAGAATGAAGAATAGGAGAATGAGAAAGATAAAAAATAGGAGGAGGGAATGGAAAAGGAGTACAAAGGAAGGAAATCAAGCAACAACAGGTCTAGCGAGGAAGACTGCAGCTGTTACACACATGAAGGCAGGGGTCCCCAAAAGGCTTAATTACGAACGTCTTAAACTCGCATAACTAATTGGGCTAATCATGAGGGAGAAGGAGGTCCAGTAAAACCTAATACCTCCCCTTAATATATGTTTGACCCCGACACTGTGGCTCGGATACATGTCACTAACTAAGGCTGGTATACTTAAACAATTCTTTCCCTTCGCAGAACCTAATATCGAGCGAATATTGTGGGACTCAGTGTTGTTTACAGAGATTACACGGATTAGCACTATCATTTCTCAAGCTAACGTCATTTTTTAAGTTATTTCGTCCATTAACGGCTCTGCGAAGGGATTTACTTTTTTGTTTAAAGAAAACCGCCTTAAATGCTCTCGTGTGACACCGACATAGAAATAGAACAACAGAAAATGAACTATCAATACTAGAAAATAATGTAAAAGATATATGACGAAAAGATAGTCACCCCTTTTATTTGATGTCAGCTACATTTGAACCATTTTATTCAGCTTAGGAAGGACATCTACCAATTAGAAGGCTGCACAGTATCCCAATTAATTCTTTTAGTTACGGAATATCCTTTCTAAGCTTCATAAAATTGTCTACATATAGCTGAAATGGTCTACATATAGCTGAAATGGTCTACATATAGCTGAAATTGTCTACATATAGCTGAAATTGTCTACATATAGCTGAAATTATCTACATATAGCTGAAATTATCTACATATAGCTGAAATGGTCTACATATAGCTGAAATTATCTACATATAGCTGAAATTATCTACATATAGCTGAAATTGTCTACATATAGCTGAAATTGTCTACATATAGCTGAAATTATCTACATATAGCTGAAATTGTCTACATATAGCTGAAATTGTCTACATATAGCTGAAATTGTCTACATATAGCTGTAATTATCTACATATAGCTATAATTATCTACATATAGCTGAAATTGTCTACATATAGCTGTAATTATCTACATATAGCTGTAATTATCTACATATAGCTGTAATTATCTACATATAGCTGAAATTATCTACATATAGCTGAAATTGTCTACATATAGCTGAAATTGTCTACATATAGCTGTAATTATCTACATATAGCTGTAATTATCTACATATAGCTGTAATTATCTACATATAGCTGAAATTATCTACATATAGCTGAAATTGTCTACATATAGCTGAAATTGTCTACATATAGCTGAAATTGTCTACATATAGCTGAAATGATCTACATATAGCTGAAATTGTCTACATATAGCTGAAATGGTCTACATATAGCTGAAATTGTCTACATATAGCTGAAATCAAGGGCAAAATACGTCGCCGGTATATAGCAGGGGAAAATGATGTAGAAGAAGTTGGGAGAGTAGTAAACAGATACGAGACAGCCTAACTACGCAATACTAATAAAAAGTAAAGATGGCGAGCGTTAGTTAAAGGAGTGAAGGGAGGGGTCCGGAGTAGTAGGCACTAGGCTATCAAGGAACATTACGATTGATTTTATGACGTTTGATCCATTAGTTTTGGCGTTTTTAAAACCTTTCGCCCCATGTCTTTGTCAATATTAAGATTGTTCGTAGCATTTACAGTAGGTGTCGATTTTTTACTGGCGAGCGATAGCGAGCCTGTAATTTAAGAGGAATCGGCCTTCGGCCGTGACATTTTTCTACCGAGAAATGTACAAATTTATCTTGAGGGGGGGTCTAGGGGTGTTTTTCTAAGTTTGATGGAGGTATAGGAAGGAAACTAGAACAAAAACATGAAAAACTCCACCAAAAAATGAACGATCCCCCCTTAATGATGCAGGAAGCTATATAGAAGTGGAGAGAGTAGTAAAAAAAACGATACACCATACTAATAAAAAGTAAAGATGGTGAGCATTAGTTAAAGGAATGAAGGGAGGGGTCCGGAGTGGTAGGCTATCAAGGAACATTAGGATTGGTCCATGGAGCTCTGTGGAAGGACGGAACGAGAGTGGTTTAAGTGCTACTACGGCACAGATGGCTTTCCTGAATTAAGACTAGACATTCAAGGAAGAAAATTTAAATAAAGAAGCCTTGAACGTTAGTTGTCCGGACAGACACTTCCAGGAGATAGAATAAATCAAAAGTAAATAAAGAAATATATAGAATCCGAACTAAATACCGCGGGTGTGTGTGTGGGTGTGGGTGGGTGGGTGTGTGTGTGGGGGGGGGGGTGTTAATATATATGTACCGGTATGTGATTTAAGAGCCTACAACCATGTGGAAATGGGTCGACTTCTACATAACCGCTCAATATGGGGGGGGGGGGGTTGTCTAGCGAAAAATGGGTCCCACCTCGGTTTTTGGTTACCTTACCTTGAGTCTTTCTCCATTCGGCCTACTGTTTTAAGACGTTTATCCCCATCCAGGTGTCGGATGTTTTCCTGGCAAACGGTAGCGAGCCAGCTTATTTAAAAAAAAAATAATAATAATTGCAGGCTAAATTTGTACATTTTTCGATAGAAACATTTCCAGCGAAGCCGGATTTCTCCATACAATGCTGGCTTGCTATCGCTCGCCAAGTATAAATCGACACCTGGATGGGGATAAACATCTTAAAACAGTAGACTGAATGGGGCCAAATAGGTAAAATCCAGAGAAAGAGAGAAAAGGAGGTAAAAAAGCAGGTCCCCCCCCCCTAAATTACTATTATTACTATAGCAGGTTTTATTACTATAGCAGGTTTTATTACTATAGCAGGTTTTATTACTATAGCAGGTTTTATTACTATAGCAGGTTTTATTACTATAGCAGGTTTTATTACTATAGCAGGTTTTATTACTATAGCAGGTTTTATTACTATAGCAGGTTTTATTACTATAGCAGGTTTTATTACTATAGCAGGTTTTATTACTATAGCAGGTTTTATTACTATAGCAGGTTTTATTTCAAGTGGCGGTAAACTGAATCCCTTAGCATCTGATGTCTCGATTCTTAACCCCTTCTGTACCGGTGGCGTTTTTTTTATTTTTATTCTTGCTATATTTAGACGATTTTGTTCAGTTTAGGAAGGATCTGTGGTAGCTAAAAGGCTTAATTAAGATAGTGTGTAGCCTTTTAATGGGTAGAAGTCCTTCCTAAGCTGAATAATATGGTCTAATAGTGTCGGGAATATAATTAAAAGGACGGTACCGTACTGCATGGGTTAATGGAAATATATGATACTGCTATATCTCTGCTTCATATATGATACTGCCATGTCTCTGCTTCATATATGATACTGCTATGTCTCTGCTTCATATTATTGCCTATAGTTTCCATTATTAACGACAAACTTCGATGCCAAATCTTAGTAATAGCCGAGTAATCCGGAAGGCGAGATAATAATTTAGCATCAGCTGGAAGAAATAAGACTATAGTGAGCCGGACGTTGTGGAAAAAAAAAACAAGAACAAATGGTAGGAAACTTATAGTAAATAGCGAAAGGAAAGAAAAAGAGATACCTTACCTTTTGATACCTTTTGATGTGTTCGCCGCTCTTCTAGCGGCACCAAGGAGCGCGACGCCCCTCGTTATGGGTGGTGATCTGGTGCAGTAGACTGTTTGAAGCGACAGCTCGCTCCCTTGCGAGGATGGGCTCGTCTGGCACTTTTTGCAGTTCGACATCTAGGGCTCTCTTGAAGTTGTCTAACGAGATGTCCCTCATGTCTCTTACTCGCCGTGGGAGTTTGTTGAAGAAACGTGGGCCTCTGTGTGATAACCAGCCCTCTCGCAGAGAGCCCATAGCACCCCTGTTATTCATTATCACCCGTGCTGATAATGCAAGCAAAGCCGACGAGAAGAAGAAATAGGATACACAGAAGAAGATAAAGATAATGATGCCGGGGCTAAACACGAGGGAGAAAGTGGTTCAGAAAACCGGCTCATCTCCCCTTAAAGGACTGAAGGCAGAGGTCCGGAGTAGGCTATGAAGGAACCTAGGAAGTAGTCCATGGAGCTCTGGAAGGAGGGAACGAGAGAGGTTTAAGTGCAGACGAGCTGGCTTTAACGGGATTAAGACTAAATATTTAAGGAATACATTTAAATATAGGAGTCTGGCAGGACGGCGCTGAGAGGAGATAAAAACAAAAAAACAAAAACAAAACAAAAAATATATAATGTATATACCGGTGTATATATATAATTTGTATTATATTTGTTTTAGTATTTGTTTTATTTTTAGTTTGTATATTTGTCTGTAGTACCTGTATTGTGTGCCTACAGACATGTGGGATAGGTCAACTTTAGTGTTTTCCATGGCAGTAATGTACAGATTCACTGCCTTGAGGGACAATGTAACAACGGGCTTGTAATACTGTAATTGGCATCAGGCAGGAGTGTGGTGGTTTTATTACCGTGTGCTTCTCCTCACGCCAACAGTCTACTGCACCAAATCACCACCCATAACGAGGGGCGTCGCGCTCCTTGGTGCCGCTAGAAGAGTGGCTAACACATCAAAAGGTATCAAAAGGTATCAAAAGGTAACCTATTTAAGGGGGAATAGTTGTTTTTTCTGGACCTCCTCTCTCATGTTTAACCCCATTAGTTCTGAGATTTTTTCCTGGCGAGCGATAGTGACCCTGTAATTTTAGGAGGAACCGGCCGAAAAATGTACAAATTCATCTTGAAGAGGGGTCTAGGGTGTGTCTTTTTAAGCTTGATGGAGTTTAGCGAAGAAAATAAATGTATATATACATCGACCAAAAAATAACCACTACCCCCCTGCACAAGAAAATAGTTTTTGTCCAGGACCTTCCATGTTTTCCTCTCCCCTAGACGGGTTTCCTGCTATGGCTGAAGAGTCCTGAAGAGCCCCTTCTAGTTGCCTCTATCAATATGCAAGAGTTACATGAGAAGTGTTATTTTGCACTTCGATATTGAAACGCCATTTATTAATGAGGTTGGGTGTTGGAAGGAATAGAAACGCTAGAAAAAAACATTCAGTATTCTGTATTAAGGGGGTGACCTGCTTTTTGTTATTTCTCTCCTTTTTTCTCTTTCTCTGGCTTCTATCCATTCGGCCCCATTCAGCCAACTATTTTAAGACGTTTATCCCCATCTAGGTGTCGATTTCTTTCTGGCGAGCGATAGCGAGCCAGCATTATAAGAAGAAATCCGGCTTCGCCGGAGAAATTTTTCTATCGAAAAATTTACAAATTTAGCCTGCTGTCAAACAAAAATAAAAAATATGCTGGCTCGCTACCGCTCACCAGTAAACAATTGACACCTGGATGGGGATAACGTCTTAAAACAGTAGGCTGAATGGGGCCAAATGGGTACAAGGCAGAGAAAGATAGAAAAGGACAGAACAAAAACAGGTCACCCCCCTTAACTCGACCAGTAAACCGTTTCAACCAGTAGATCTCAACTAGTGGCAAGTCAACCAAGACCATCTAAATCACTACCAAAAGTAATAATGTTACCCAACCTAACACTACTGGTAGAGTTGAAACTGCTTGATATCTACTGGTTATCCGATATCCGATATCCAATAGCGTAATGGTTAGTGCGCTTGATTTCGGTGTGAATATCCTAGGTTCGAATCCTGGGAGTACCACATGTATTCATTAATTTCATTGATTTCAGTATTTAGGTTTATTTGTAAGTTAATTGGTGCGTTGGTGATATTACGAAAGAAGGCTATGTATAACCGAAGAATAAGAGAGAGAGAGAGAGAGAGAGAGAGAGAGAGAGAGAGAGGTAACAAAAAAGGCCTGAAAAAACGAAATGTAGGTAGACGAGAGAGAGAGAGAGAGAGAGAGAGAGAGAGAGAGAGAGCGAGCTAGAGAGAACACAACTCTATGCATAACAAGCAGGCCGATAATGAGATGTCTCTATCACTCGCTCTCTCCCAATTTGTTTTATGCCCTGCCTCTCTTCCTCTCCCTCCCTTACCTACTCTCTCTCTCTCTCTCTCTCTCTCTCTCTCTCTCTCTCTCTCTCTCTCTCTCTCTCTCTTACTTCTATCTATGTATCTATTTTCTCTCTCTTCTCTCCTCCCTATCTCTCTACGTACTCTCAATATTTCTCTCTCTCTCTCTCTCTCTCTCTCTCTCTCTCTCTCTCTCTCTCTCTCTCTCTCTCTCCACACACACACGCACACAGTATATATATATATATATATATATATATATATATATATATATATATATATATATATATATATATATTATATATACCGGTATATATATATATATATATATATAATATAATATATTATATATATATATATATACCGGTATATATATACCGTATACCGTATATATATATATTTATTTTTTATGTATCATATATTATAATATGATGATATACCCGATCAAGTTTCCGATATTCTTGTGCTAGCCTATAGGGTTGCTATTCTATGTTCAGTAGCATATTGCGCTAACTGGTATAAACTCTACGGGATTTAATTGCCATGTTTCATTAATAGGATGGTTTTGTTTGGCATCCTCTGTTTTTCTTACTTCTTATAACACACACACACACACACATCCACACACACACACACACACACTCTCACTCTCACACTTTGACTCTCTCTCTCTCTCCCTCCCTCCCTCCCTCTCTCTCCCTCTCCCTGATTAAACCCCGTAACTGTTAATCATCCAGCGGGTAGGCCATTCGTTGCCCCCTTTACTCAGTGATAGACGGCTCTCACAGGGAACCAATTTCAACATACGCTCTAGTATAATTATTCAGGGTGTCGAACCGAAGCCATTTTGTTTGACGACTTGAATCATTATGAGAAGGAATACAAGATAATTAACATGGCATAGCATTGTTTTGGCCATTATGTTATCACTTTCAAGGACATACTTTGAACTATTAACCCCTTCTGTACCGGTGACGGCCTCTTCCTTATATTCTGGCACCTATAAATATAAATTAATAGATAGATATACAATATATTGGGTTACCAACATACCGGTACTTAGGCTATATACGACTAAACTAGAACTCTTTATACATACCGGTATATAAAGAAATAAATATATGCGATGTGTGCCGTGTGCGCTTGGCCATTGTGTTGCCGAAAATAGTTGCGGGGATTGTGGTCGTATGAATCCCGCCGTTAATTAAAGGAAGGTTTTTAGTTTGTTCCCTAGACCTCCATCAAGCTTAAAAGTACACCCCCTTGACGCCCTTTCAAGATTAATTTGTACATTTTTCAGTAGTAAAATGTCACGACCGAAGGCCGGTTCCTCTTAAATTACAGGCTCGTTATCGCTCGCCAGGAATAAATCGACACAAATGGCACGATAGGTCTTATAATTGACTGAAATGAGGCGATAGTTCTTAAAATCGCCAAACTAATGGGGCGAACGTCTTGATATTTCAAAAGCAATGGGGCTAAACATAAGGGAGTCCAGAAAAAAAATGCCTCCCGCCGTTAATTAAGCCGCTCATTCCAAAATGGACCGTTAATCTGGGGTTGAAATTAGTTGGATAAATCAGCTCAGATTGGCTGCCATCAATAGTGCCCACCTCATTATTTATAACGAGGGGTATTGTGTGGGTTTTAATTTAGGGGGAGCTACTTGCTTTTTCTCCCTCATGTTTTAAAGGGGGCCAGGAAAAACAACAATCCCCCCCTTAACCCCTTCTGTACCGGCGATGTCTTTTTAATGCTATTCTAGATCAAATTAGACCATTTTGGGCAGTTTAAGAAGGATCTGTGGTAGTAAAAATGGTTAAGTGAGATAGTTCGAAGCCTGTATATTGCTGGAGGCCCTTGTTAAGCATAATAAAATCGTCTAATAGTAGCCAACATAGAGTAAACAAGACGTCGCCGGTACAGAAGGGGTTAAGCAGTAACATATATTATTATGGGTTTTTTTCTCCACCAACCAACTTCACCTCTAAGCTCAATTAATTAAATCAACAAATACATGTGGCACTCCAAGGACTCGAACCTAGGATACTCACACCAAATTTCCGCGCATATTCATTACGCTATCAAGACGTTCTTATCATCAAAGGTCTATATATTTTTTTCAGCTGACGGTAAATTGCTGTCTTTATCTTGATTGCTCAACTATTATGCAGATTATGTAGCGAAATTTGTTATTAATATTGAGAACTTGCCAGGCTTGCTATCGCTCGCCAGGAAAAATCGACACCTATATACTATAGTATATAGCACGAAGGGTCGTAGGGGCGAAAGGTCTTAACATCGCCAAACTAATGGAAAGAAAACATGAAATCTTAAAGCTAATGGAACTTAACATGAGGGAGAAAAAGCAACTACCTCCCCCTTAACTCAACAAATATTGTTAGGTTAGTTTAGGTCATGTCAAGTTAGGTTTGGTTAGGTTAGGTCAGTTCAAATTAGGTCAGGTCAAGTTAGGTTAGGTTAGGTGAGGTCAGGTTGGGTCAGGTCAAGTTAGGTTAGGTTAGATCAGGTCAAGTTAGGTTAGGACTTCAAATGGACACTGGGTTGGTTTGGTACTGGTTGAGAGCCACTGGTTGAATTGTCCGGGAACCATATTTGACCTGTTAATTTATTCTGGGTTATATTTAGTGGGTCCTTGTATGATGTGCAGGATATACAGTCATCATTTATCTGGATTATTATTATCAGGTTCGTCCACTCTGGAACAACAGCATAATCATTTTCAACGTTATTTGTATTTTCATCCTGCTATTTTTGTCCAGAATAGGCTATTTATATGTGCATTCACACACACACATACACACACACACACCCTACAAAACAAGACATTGGATACTGTCGCAATAGCTAATCATCTGGAATTATTGAAATATAGGTGGGCCGTTATTTTCTCAAGCGTCACTGACATCGAGTATAGTCCTTCAATAATTCTCTGTGTGTAGACTAAGATATATTTCTCTCTCTCCTTTAACTTCAGTGAGTACCGGTAGATGTTAAGAGCTTTCTGCCACTCCCAGTAATGAAGATGTTTAACCTAGCTGATGTCGGATGTGAACTTTTATAGATGATCAATAAAACTAATGATGATGAATGTATCCCTTAATGTACCGTACAATTTTATAGAACAGGTATATGGTAGGTAACTTCTTATCTCCATCCTTTGAAAATGTATGTACAGTACTGTACTGTGCCCTTTAGTTTGTAACTTTACAAGGTGTTAATCTATATTATGTCTTTCAGATGGGTTGTGGAGCGGCCTGTCATTCTCACTGGAGCCGGTGGACAGTGTGGTGCGTCGTCGAGGCCCGGCATGGCTTCACTGTGTGGCCCGAGGGAGACCTGACCCAACCCTCACATGGCACAGGGATGGCTCACCCATTGACACCACTAGCGACACTCGGAGGTAATGTAAAATTATGTAATGTCAGCAGTTGTGGCAGAGACCTTAAACGTAACTGGATGCAGAAAATCATGTGAGGTCTACGCCCAAGTTGAGGGCTTCTCTTGGTCTAGTGGTGATAGTGTTCGCTTTGTGAGCGTGGGGAGTGGTTACCCGGGTTTGAATCCTGGCCTGGACTGGTAGGGGGGGGGGGGGGGAGTAGTGATATCTGCATCTAACGAAGTTTAAGTGTGTTGGTTAGATTGAAAATAGTTATGTGCCAATTTGAGGTTTCACAGTAGCATAACACAATAGCCTACAGTATAACATAGAGCATAACAGCCTCAACCCTCACATCATGGCACAGGGACGGCTCACCTATTGACACAAAGAGGTAATGTAATGTATTGTAGGCTGGCTAACATAATATGGCATAGCATAACATAACATAACCCTCACATGGCACAGATACAGGTCACCTATTAACCCAGCCAGTGATACTAGGAGGTAAGATTACATATAACATAAAATCACCTACTAGTATGGTACTCAACCCTCACTTGGCACAGGGACACTTCACCCATTGACACCACTAGTGATACTAAGAAGTAATTAATATGATAGCTTTGCATTACGTATAGAACTATAACCTAATTACGGTTGACAAAAATAAAACACAGATGGAGAGCTTAATTCAATAGTTTACCAATGCAGTTTATATATACTTTTATAAGAAATTGTGTACTGTACAGTAAAATCAAGAGAGAAGAACATTATCTTCAAGCAATACAGTGGAATATTCTACCCAGCCTATAAAAGACCTAGTTATATGTATATATATCACCAGGAAGTAGGATAATGGGCAGGTGGCTATTATAATGCTAAGGAGGTTATTGACTGTTTGTTAGACATACATTAGTAAATAGTAGAGCTTGGTAAAGCTTTGCCATTTTGATCTTTCGTACTATTACACAGTATAAAACAAATTATACGGCCACAGGCCGTAGCGCGGTTGGTTGAGCACTCGCTTGCAAACCGTGAGGTTGGCGGTTCGAGTCTCGGGCTAGCCAGTGCGTGTTATTGGCAGACTCCAGTGCTGTTGGTGGACGGCGCGGTCTAGCAATCTGTGGCAACTATTCACTGAACTCCCTGATTATCAGGGCACCCACCCTAGCCCAGCTCTTGAGCAGGGAGTGTATGGTGGTAAAACCGCATCATATACTGTACCATATATTAAGAATACCGGTAGTATTACTAGCCACCCCCAGTTATGGGGTATGTGCCTGAGTATATACATTACCGGTACTAGCTTCTAGTACAATAAAGTATTAGGCATAAACTATGGTATTGGTATTTGTTGGAAGGTAGTTCCATGTTTTGTTCAGGTATGCCTTAGTCACCTGATGGCCACTCTCCACTCTGCCAAGCGATAGCTTTGGAATATGTGGAACTGTCTTTCAATCGATACTAATACCAAGCTTATTACTAGTGCTTTGCAGTACTGGAACTAGTTAGGTCATGATCAGTAAGTGTATAGAGGTCATGATCAGTAAGTTTTAATGTACTGGAACTAGTGATTTTCTCAAATTCAAAGGTTAGATTGGACAGTTGCTATATGGTACATATGGTATATACATTGGTTAGATTGACAAACTTGAATACTGTAATTGTAAGATTTAAATATACATCGAATTGAAATTATATATTATATAGTACTGTATGGTATCAAAACTATTCCAATCCCCCAGATACATCCTGCCCAATGGGACGCTGTACTTCTCTTGGGTGAACGGTCCCAAGACAGAGGAGACAGATGAAGGGATCTACCAGTGTATGGCCTCCTCACCAGGGGTCGGCACCATACTCTCCACTACCGCCAGGCTCACCATAGTCGGTCAGTACTATATAATCTACTCCGTGTTGACAATATTATTATAGCCTACCACATTAAGAGGAAAATAGTGAGCAATGTTATATATCATAGAACACTTGCTTATCACTAAGACCCATCAACATGATCAACTTCCAACTTTAGTTTCTGAGTACGCTACCCATCAGTTTCTCAACTTGTAACAGAGCATTCTGTTCGAGCAGGTATAGTACTCCAGGCTTCCATAGTCTACACGGTCCTTTCCAAGCATTTTATAGTGTCATGTTCGAACACCATCGTTGGAATTTGACTCTGTGGATGGGCCTTTAGTTAGACTGTATTATACATCATGTGCTGATAACGGTCACAACTGATTTAGATATACTGTACTGTACAGTATAGGCAGTGTAGCTCCATTCTGTTAAGCACATGGGCTAGCATCTCTTGGCTAAGCAATAATGTACAATGTTTGACTCTGAATTGAAGAAACTCAGGATTGAGTGCCCTCCTGCCTAGCTTCGAGCTTAGTTTATACAAGTTTTCAGACTTCCCACAAGTTGTAATAAAATATAATTTAAAACCTTGTTATCTAGTAGAGATAGCATGAAAACTGATGAGGTATAGTATGTTGCTGAAAAGACACCCTTTATATTGACAGGAGGATGTTTTAACTAGAGTACATACATATACTGTACCATCTTCCAAGTGCTGTATAGATCCACGTGATGTGAACACAAAGTATCCCACTGCTTTTATTTTGGTCTTCAGAATATAATTATGATGCATTGATTGATGACTGTGTTTAAGTGAGAATTTTCAGGTAGATCTTCTCATAATGCACTTAATTATATATAAAAGTAAGAAGTAGATCAGGTATCCTGAGAAGGATCAATAGGAATTCAGTTATTCCTTAATGGGGGAAGCACAATTGAGCTAGCAATAATTATATTCATACCATGTTCCTCTGCAGAACTGTATCCACTGACCTAGGCAGGGGTCAACCATAATTTTTCCACACTGACCTAAACTGTTGTTTTAATACATGTACTGTATTAAGAGTCGGGTATCCACTACAAGATATCATAATATTTTGAGGGACTTGTGTTATGTTTCATAGTATTAGTACCGTACATGATTCTTCATGATTGTGACTTATAAGATACAAAGCTCTTCCATAATATGAGTTATATTCATCAGAGAACTACTTTTTGTTTCCACACAGGTAAAGTGACTCCAAGAAAATTCACTTCTGTCATTGCTTGTCTGACTTGGGTTTTTGGTAGATTTATGAGTGATAATTATAAACCGAAGTTAATGGATTCAATGCCCATCTTGTTTTTACTGATAATAAATCTGCATTAAATATTGTCCCTCTTAACATTCTCATGTTTTGATGCTGACACCAATTTGACCTTACTCAGGTTCTGCAAATATATTGCTTAACTTTTATCAATCTGCTCTCCACTCCCCTGAAACCTCCCTTCACATGTTTATTATGGCAGGTCCATTAGGTCTGCATTGATACCAGACAGCCACTGAGCGTATATAAGATTATCATACTCAGAAAAAAACTAAAGTTTTGAAGGCAAAATTTCATATGCATTATTAATGTATGAAAACTTGAATGAGGATAAACTGCTCCTACACTATTGGAGTGTTGTTGTTGTTGTTGTTGTTGTTCCCCAAGCTGCCTGGCCGAACAGCCCCAAGGCCCCGAGCAAGGCCAAGGCCATAACCGAGCGCCCCCACAGAACCCTCCCCGCCGACCACAATAAAGCCTGGGTGACCGAAGCCACTCCATGGCGGGGAGCTTGAGGAGGGCGCGGAAACGCCCGGGAAACCAAAGCCCCACCCAGGGCCCTGTGCCCCTCAGCAATTATGAAGAGAAAGTTGAGGGGCAAGGGACTATTGGAGTGTATCCCAGTCTTGTTTAATTACTGAAGTTAATCAAATGTTCTCATGAAAGCTAAAAAAACAACAACATTGATTTAAGGTATTAGGAAGAGCATAAACTGACAGTACAGTAACCTTTGCTGGTGGATTGGTAATGTGTTTTTATTTACTAAGGAAAGTGCATAATGATCTGCTTTTCCTTGAGTGAAAATACTGGTAAGCATACCACCATTGCACCACTTTTGGTTTGCTAAACAATTTGTCCTATTTTATAAGCAAATTGTAAATAAGTTTAAGCTACTGTATGTGGGTTATTCTATACTGGTAAATTAAGGAATGCATGCATAGTAGTTCAATAATAATTAATAGTTAGCCATCTCAACCCAGCACCCTTCTCTCATTAACTATTATGACTGCTTCTTTCCATACAGGCGGCCGCGAGGAGGATGGTAATAACTTGAACACGTCTTGTGCATGAGTACCGTACACACTTCTACTATATTGTCGCAGTTATCATTTATTAATTAAGTACCTTACCGTACATCTATGCTCTAATATACATCTTGATTTATTTTATGCACTTGTTGTTTATGGCCTTGCAAGCTTCTGCGATGTTCTTTGAAGGGAACTTCGTACTATATTTATTTGTTTATTAATTAATATATTGTTAACTAAGCATTAATAAAGTGTACAATTCTTTTGTTTTAAAAGAGCCAACTCTGGAGCCATAGTCATGGCTATGTGTAGAGAATGAATGATGATAAAATGCCAAGAAAGATGTTTAGTTTGGAAGTCGAGTGATAGTGTTGGAGAGATGAGGTAGCCTATACCGGTATTATAAAGTTTCACATAAGTTTAGTTAGTTTTATTTTATAGCTAAACATGAAAATGTGTAAGTGGGTTTAGACTAGAGTTTCAGGAGCAATGAAATTTGTCATCCGGAGAATCCTGAGCATGGAAGCAATAAGAGGATTATGTTGGGTTGAATTGGTACCTGCATTAATGTAAGTGTAAGACAAGCTGATGTTACATTAATGAATAAAGTTAAGTGAGAGCTGTGGAAAGAAAGTTATTGATATTTGCCAGTGATTTGTGAAGAATAGACAGTGAAAAATAGTGATATATGGTGTATACAGTATATCTATATATGAGGTGTGTGGACAAAGTAAATCTGTTGATAATGAGGTAGAAAAACGCTATCTCAGTTTGTATAGATAGGCCTATAGCTACAAGAAATTTTAATTCTGGTGAAAAAAGTTTATGCAAGTAATGATGAAGATAGAATGTTTAGGTCAAGAAGGTGGCAGAATGTGATTTGTGAACACTTGTTGAAGCATAACAGAGGAATGGATAAAGCACAAGAATTGGCTAATGCAGCTTTTGTGGGAGATTACGGTCGCGCTAATAAGTCATGTCCCAGCTGTCATTATGTTTGGCTGGCTCTGTGCTGTATTAATGTCTGTCAGATGTTGAATAGGGTGGGTAAGTGTAGGAACATATTTGTATATTTCACTTGATATGAAGAAATGAAGCTTAGATATTGCTGGTACCAATTATTGATAAAAAACATACTTGGTGCTGAGACATCACTTATTAGCGCGACTGTACATGAAAGTAACTCTTAACATTTATTTTAAGGTCATCATTCCAGTTTTGGTTTTGAAACCACTTAGTTGTGAAAATGGTTCATACACACACATCCAGTAAAGTGAAACCATATACAGTACAGTATATTTGGATGATTAAGCTTAGTTGTGAAAATGGTTCATACACACATCCAGTAAAGTGAAACCATATACAGTACAGTATATTTGGATGATTAAGTTTAGTTGTGAAAATGGTTCATACACACACATCCAGTAAAGTGAAACCATATACAGTATATTTGGATGATTAAGTTAACGGTGATTGAATGAAGTGATACTTGCTTTGTGTGGGACTTTATTATTACTTTTTTTACAGACTGGGTTTTGGCTACTGTTTGTGGCTAACTAATTTAATATGATATATACAAGTTTTCTATGTACGACCATTTGGAAAGGTACAAGAATAATTTCAAGTCAGTTGTATTTGCTGATACAGCCAATTTTCCTATATTGTTGGATGCAACTTGATATGCTTTAGCTTTTTATAAGTTTATGATTTATTGATGTTTTTTGTGTGTCTGTTTGCAGATGTATTTTGCCTTAAACCGCTGAAATTTATTCAGTTTAATTATTATTTTTGCTATACGAATGTAGCGTATGTGTTGTGGGTGATACATTTGTGCATGGTTGTTTAAATTCAGTGAGGTAAATTTAATTTTGATTGAAAAGAAACAGTAAACCATGATTTATTTACAGTACCAGTATATAATATTATGTTGTGCATGTTCTCTACTGCTACTAAAGTTTGGTAGTAATTATACATTTTGTTTTAAATCTCGCATGCAATCATATTTTAAAATTATACTTAAATTGATGCTTTAGTATTAGCTTTGCCACTATATTATTCTGTTGGCCACCTCACCCCAGTGAGAAGCGGCTTTTGGTACATTTGATACTGTACTTTATTTTCACCTAAAATTAGACAACTTACATAAAAATATTTCCTTGACGTGTTTCTAGTAATGAAATTAAAGTCATATAAGTTCTGTTACTGGTACCATACGTAAATATAATTCAGTAATATACCGGTACACTGTAGTACCAATGTACTGTAGTATGAAAGTTGGTAAGTGATGTCTAACCAATGTTTTGACCATTTAAGGGGGCCCATCTCGTTTTTTTTTTCTCTTTCTCCCTCTCTCTCTGGGTTGTATCCATTCGACCCCATTCAGCCTACTGTTTTAAGACGTTTATCCCCATCCAGGTGTCGATTATTTCCTACCAACAGTGTTTATGTTGGAGCAGTGTTGGGGCACGACTATATTGTTCTATAGTCCAAATTGCCTAATATACAGTAGAGTCTTCTTATGATGCTGTCTTTTTGTAACACTGTTAAGGCTGGTGTGGTTGCAGATACTGCAGGTGAAAGTGCTGCAGGGGGACTCTGTTGAGTCTTGCTGAGACACGGTTAGCACTATACCAACATCAGCCATGGTGATGACATGGTGGGGCAGTGCTGTGGCGGGACTTTATTGTATTTCAGTACCGTACACTCCAACTACTGAAAGGCAACCCCGTCTGAGCCGTTACAATGCATGTAATGAAAAATGACGCTAAATTATTGTTTGTATGGTGAGCAGTAGCGAGCCAGCATATTTAAAAAAAACAAATTGACAGCAGACTAAATTTGTATATTTTTCTATAGAAAAATTTCTCCGGCGAAGCCGGATTTCTTCATACAATGCTGGCTCGAAATCGCTCGCCAGGAAGAAATCGACACCTGGATGGGGATAAACATCTTGAAACAGTAGGCTGAATGAGGCTGAATTGATACAAGGCAGAGAGAGAGAAAAAGCAGGTCACCCCCCCCTTAATATGAAATCACATATGTATGCTATACAAATTTACTGTGCTAGGATTAATGACCTCTGCTGAGGAAGAAGTTCGAAATTGAGAAATGTGTACATGTATAATGGAAGGTTGAGCTTGTGTTGAATGGCCACCCTCATAAAGAGGAGTAAGGCGTTCAGCAATAGATAAATATATAGAAGTATTGAGAGGGAGGTCCTTGCAATCTTTTAATATGAATTTTTACAGAATTATTGTATTGTAACTGGTCTGCATATTAACCTGAAGACCTCACTAAAGTCACAGGCTACTGAGAAGCCATATTTTTGAGGTTGAAGCATGTGAACATAGGCCTATACTGCAACCCCAGATTACAGTACTCTTCTTTAGAGAGGGAGCGAGATTGTAGGAGCATTAAGAAAAGTTAATGAAATCTCACCTACCCCACACAATTTTATTGTATTTTTATTCCTATGCAGCTGTTAAAAGATACTTATCCAAACATTGCACAAGTAAAGCAGGTATCACATGAGCGCTTTTATAGTCAACATTCAATGATCAACATTTTTCTGGTAACATTACTGGGATTTTTATATTGGTATCGGAAACCAGATTGAAGGTAGATTGATTTAGGTGACAGACATATATAAAACGTTTACCTCATAAGCTGCCAGACCAGTGTTGAGCATAAATGTTGAGGGAAAAAGCGCTTGTTATACCGGCTTAAACCAGATACTGTACTCGAATAATCAACTTTGCTGCCTCTTCCACCCAGCTCTGCCGAAGTTTGAGTCGCAGCCTGAGGATGTGACAGTGTTCCAGGGAGAGCGTGCCCGGTTCCCTTGTGCCATCTCCAGCAGTCCTCCACCGGCCGTCAAGTGGTTCAGGAACGGTCATCCCCTACAGCCGGACTCTCGCAGGACACTCCTGCCATCTGGTGAGTTACCTTATTTGCCTGGGTATTAGATACTATTCAACCCTGCCTTACCTTACCTTATATTGTCCTAAATCTTTCCCTTACTACTATGCCCCATGACGAGGTTGGGGTGGGGGGCTTTGGGGCCGGCGACTAGAGCTTAATGGGGGAGAATTATGGGTATTTCCATTTCCCTCTCCCTTCGGGCTTTTGTCGTTGTCTTGACTAATTTTGCGTAGTTTTTCATTCCTCTTTCTATGTTTTTCCCCTTCTGTTCTTATTCTGTCTCATTCGGTTGTCCTCAGGCAGCCTATATCACATGCCTCCCTTTCCTGGCTAGGTAGTAGGCTCCTGACCTGATTTGTCTCTTCGGTCGCTGATGCGGCCAAGCTGACTTGATTCCCCTCAGTAGTGCATTTTTTTTTTTTTGCATCTCGCTGTGATTTTTTTCTACCTTAGTCCTGATCTTTCATTCTTCGCCCTTGATCACTTCTTGGTTGGTGCTGCAGTGTAGCAGTTCTTGCCTCATCCTTCGGCCCTGCCCTAAAAGAGCTCTGTTGTGGAGCTCTTGTGGTCCAGCTGAACTGATGAAATGGCGAGAAATGTCTGCGTGTTTTCGCCTTCCTAGATTTGTTCACCTCCTGCCCTTCCTTATCTAGCTTGACTTCATTAGTTGTCCATCTTGATATAATCCTACGGGCCAGCCCTATGAGAGTTCTTTTGTGGAACTCAGTGGTCACTGGTCTGGTTAAACTAAGTTTAAAACAAACACAAAATTCCTAAATCTACCCTTTCTTACCCACCCACCCACACGTCCATCCATGATCACCTTACTATAATCTGCAAATAATCTAAGGACAGTAGCTATGGTGATAACTGTATTACACTGTATAATGATAATTGCATTTCACTTGATGGTTTATTTTATGCTACTTTAATCCCCCAGGGGGAAATATAATTAATATGTCCCACGTGTCTACTATGTGTCATAAGAGGCGACTTAAAGGGGGATGACATAAGTTTGGGCCACCGTTCATCCTATTTGATCCATTTCAGCCTCATGGTAGCTACGGGACACCAGAATGCCAATTCTAGTCTCTATAATGGCTTGCATGGAACTGGAGACTTAATTACAGTATAAGCAATTTCACCTCCTATCTATCATGTCTGTGTCTATCTATCTCTTGCTCTCTCTTAGAGTATGCATGTGTAAGCTTTATGTATGTATGTGTGTGTGTATATATACAGTACTGTATATGTGTACATATACTGTTTAGATAGATTATTATATAGATTTAAATTTACATTAACCATACAGGTCCTATATGTCATTGATATTAATTATATTTTTGCGTTAGATACGGGAAATTATAGGGGCCTGAAAATGCTTGATCAAGTCATGAAGGTCTGTTAGAAAGTCCTTGAAAGTATGATCAGAAAAAGCATCTCTATCGATGATATGCTATATGCAGATGAACTTGCACAGATAGTGTGCGGAATACCGAGGCCAAGCTCAGAAGACAGAGAGAGGGCATGACAAAGCCCAGGATTAAGAGTTAAAATAAATAAAACAAAGGTTTTACACAGATTAGGGCTTTGAAAGGTAGAAAAAAGTGGTGTATACCCATGCACAGTATGCAGAAAAGGGGTGGGCGCGAAGTTACTTCAATGTAGTATCTGCCGCTGCTGGGTACACCACGGGAAGAATCGCTGTACAGTGAACCCTCAAAATATGCGCAATTTATCTATGCGTAATCAAAGCTACGCTTAAACCACAACTGAGACAAACAATTGAAAAATACACTCAATTATTCAAATGTACGCGCCGAGCGAACGAGCGGGAGTCGATATGTATCTGTTCGAGAGTTTCGGGCGGCCATATTGGCGTGACGCCGGGCCCTCCGACGTCGTCACCGTTGACTGTGGAGAGAGACACATCTCCTGTACCAAACTGTTATGTATCTATAAAGCACAACAGGATATTATGAATCTATTAAAAGACTGTTCTTAATTTTTCATTGCATGTATCATTTATTGAGCAAACAAAATCGGAAATGGAAAATCTGTTTCTGTTCAGTTGGAGGTGAGATTGTTTACACTTCTCTCGAAAGTCGCTTCAAAGTTTACTGCTCTCCCCTGGCTAAATGATGTGAATCCAATTCCATAATATGTATAAGAGCTATTGAACTATCTCACTTGACACTATGTATATGAAACTATATACAGGGTGTATTACTTTTCGACTCAAACCTTAACACTAGGCCTAGGCCTATTATTTTGGTCAATCCGTTTCGGGTGCAGTGCTATCGATCGATGGCGCAGATCCATAACATCGGCGTTGCTCAACCACTACCAATGAGAGTTAATTTACGTTTGTGTCTTATTTTTATACATTAAATATATTTTGTGTGGTAGTTTAGGTTATAAAAACATATTTGTACAGTAATATGTTATATATTTGTGTGTTTTAGGTGATGAAAGGTAGAACTTGTATAACTTTCGGTAGGAGCCAGACCAATACCTATTTTCCCCATTTATATTTAACTTCCATGTACGTGCAAACGAAGGTACGCGCCGACAGCACAGTACGCATACCCTGCGTAATTTAAAGGTTCACTGTACTAGAAGAAAGGGATACCTACCGAGGAAGAAATCCGAAGTTGAGAAATTTGTATGGGGGAAGGGGGGGAGCTGCACTAAGGGGCAGACCAAGAAAGATGTGGGATCAGACCTTACAGTCTGATCTTAAATAAAAAACCTGACAAGTGAGGCAGCTCTGAATAGGGCTGCCTGGAGCACCGCCATTAGGACGTGAGACTGGAACTGCACTCCGTGTGGAGCACTCTGTCTATACATTTATGTACTGTACTGTATGTAGGTATGTATAAATGTTGTACTAATGTATGTACTGTATGATATATACTCAGGCACATACGCCATAGCTTGGGTTGGCCGACTCAAGACAGAGCCCGAACAGGGACAGCACAACACAACACAAAATACAAATTCACACACATCTAATACAGTACTACCAGAACTTTTGTTGTATTATTTTTCCTAAAGTTCATATGGAGTTTATGTTAATATTTATTGAACTTGTCACATCAATTTGTACTTACAGTGAAACCTTTCTCTTTCTGAATAATTGAGGTGAGACCCTCTCTGGAAGTGCACTTTCGAAAGTTTGAAATACTTCAGTCTTTCAGACTTTATCTCTGTGGGTGATAGTCTAAACCTGATATGGGTTGTCCAGACATTTTCCTCAGTCTCCCACACTACAGTGAATTGTAATCTTCCCTCCTAATCGGTTCCGCAGAAATTGAGCTAAGATTGAAACAGCCAAGATCGGGGCACTGTTCTTATGGGGAAAATTCTAATCGGTTCCGTGCTCATTCTGCAAGTTGCACTTTTTCCCAGTTTTAGCCGATGAACATAAAGTAGGCCTAAATCTTATGCATTGGAAATAATAATGTAGACATGGCTAAATAACAGTCCTAATCATAAAACTTAGGTGCATTATAAATACTGTAGATTGGGGCATTGTTCTTATCATGGGAAAAATGTTAGGCCTAGGCCTAGGTTCTAAATTCGTCCAGTCACCCCTCAAGTACCCATTTCGCCCCAAATACATCCAATAAATACATAGGCTATTATGAGGAAAATACGTATAAATACATATTATGAGAAGATTACTTACCACACAGACTTTATTTTAAATCATTGTCATATTTAGCCTAGCCTAATATCGTCTAGGCCTATTTCCGCCGCTTTCGTCCGACATGGACTGGCCTTTGCTCTGTGTTTTGAGCATGAATTTCCTTCATTGCTACCACCAGGCCCACCATCCCTATCACCAGATGTACTAGAGGTTATAGTATACACGAGAGATAAGAGGTTCAGGCACAAAAAAGCTTGCAAACAGTTGGTTTTTCAACACAACACGAGTGGATTGTAAGCGTCTGCCTATTGTTGACGTCATACAAAGATGGCGGCAACATCTTGCGCATTTGACGATCGGATTTCGGATTCACTCGGATTTCGTCTCTAAGCGGCAAACACCTTTACAATGGCAGATTCTTTTAGTTTAGTTAACTCTTTTGATTGTTTTTGTTTATGTTTTCTAGTTTTATGTCGAGTTTTTCATTATTTATGTTCTTTTTTTTCGGGTTTCGGCTGGGATTTTTGTGCGAAGAATGAAGCTTTTTGAGCGAACATGAAAATTGGGAATATTTGGTGTACCGCGAAAATTGAAACAGCTAAGACTGCTGTGGCGAAGATGAGGGGCTCCACTGTATTTGAAAGAGCGGTACAGTAGTTGGAACTAGTTACAAACTCCAGAAGTGTTGCATTTCCAGATCCTTGGGGTCCTTCTGTTAACCCGGGAGCTGCTGGAAGACTCTTAAGAGGTTTTACTGGGCGGCTGCAGGAAGACTCTTAAGATCAAAGGCCTAAAAACTTTTAAAACACCCCAGTAGCACTAGAAAAAAAAACGATTTGTGTCTAGGTGAGATAATTCCCCTCCATTACTTGCTACCACTCCTACACATGTGTCCACCCCCCCTTTTTTCCCCCCTCCTCAATTATCAGGTATTTTCTCTATTATTCCCGATATTTATCGAGTATTTTCGTGGGAGGACGGGTGGGAGAGAGAGGGGTGGTGGAGGAGTGTATCTCCGATCCTCCAAGCCAGTCTGAGTCCACCCTTTGTCTCTCAGTATGATCCGAGACAAGACAGAGGGAGGGTGTTTGTCTCTCACCACTCAAGGTCAGATTACGACCACGGGGCTAAAATATACGATTTTCACCAGCCAATTGCTGTTACCACTTGTTTTATTGCTTTCCAATGTTCATATGTTCATATTAAAAGTAAAATAGGCGCATATGGATAAGTATTAATTATATAATGGTAAATTGACGATTTTAGTCAGGAATGAATCTGAATACCTTCGCATGGCGGGCACTTTCAAATACCATAGCTTAGCAGCTGCCGAGTTAAGAGAGGGGTTTTACTGTTCTTATGTTCAGATTCATTCCCCTTTAAAGACTACTAATACAGTGTATTCTTTTCTTTTAAATCCAGGTGCCTTAGAAATAGAAAACGTAGATGTGACAGACGACGGGGAGTACTACTGTAAAGCCACCAGCCTGGACAAGAGCAAAGTCTCCCAACAGGCCACGCTCCAAGTGAAGGAAGCCTTTGCCCTGCGTGACCCTCAGCCTCCCGCCTTCATTGCCCGGCCCAAGTCAGTGGTGGGGAAGGTGGGGGATAATATTACACTGGACTGTGCGGCAAATGGCTACCCGGAGCCAACAGTGGTTTGGCTGAAGGATGGGGCTACGATTGATATGGCGTAAGTAGTGGCAAGAATTTAACTCTAGTCTTTTCTTCTTGTTTAGCTTTGACACATCTTTAGTATCATAATATGCAAGTGAAATCAATGCTGAATGGTGTGGCTAATAGATAGAACTACGATTGATATGGTGTAAATGATGGAAAGTATCGTTTCCCGAAAAGTGTTTTGTATGCATCATAATATAAACGGTTGCTTTCTATTTGAAGTTATACCTGTTTATGGGGACACTGGTTATTTTGGGGAGTCTATTTATTTATATATTTATTTATTTTTAGTTTCCTTGCTAGACTTTCATCAACTGTAAAAAAAACGCCCCCTAGACCCCCCTTCAAGATAAATTTGTACAATTTTCGGTAGAAAATTGTCCCGGTCGAAGGCCAATTACTTTTAAAATTACAGGCTCGCTATCGCTCGCCAGGAAAAAATAGACACCTACCGGTAAATGACACAAAAGTCTTAATGTTGACAAAGAAATGGGGTGTAAAGTCTTAAAATTGCCAAACTAATGGTCCATATGTCTTAAGATCTAAAAAACAATGGGGTTACACATGAGGGAGAAGGGGGACCAGAAAATCGACCCATCTCATCATCAATTCATCATCAAATCTGACGCCCCGCTTCCAGAGGAAGCACCCCAAAAGGGATGGCCATGGCAGAAACTACCTCCAGGCTCCCAGACATGCCCCGACTGACCCACTCCACAGTGCCACTTCCACTAAGTGGATTATGACCATGAACACTGAAGGAGCAGACCCAGAGCAGTCCCTCACCCGGATGGCAGTTCCACCACTGTTTTGCTATTTTATTTACCCCAGTGGGGCTCTGGCTGGAAGCATACCAAACACAGGAATTTTCTGAAGATAGGAACCAGTGGTCCACTGCTCCAGAAGCTGATTGCACCACCAAAGTGGCGGGCGGTGGGGTCGCCGCATCCCGGTGCCAGAGAAAGGCCAACTTGTGCCAGTGGGCTGTGAGAGTAAGACAATAGGGAACCATGGGGCACACCATTATGGCCCCACTGCCTTCACCACTCTCAAGAAAAAAGTTAGAAATAAGAATGATGATAAAGGTACAGTCAGAAATGGCTATGGGAGGTAGAGGACACCAACCCTCACTCTGATAGATCCAGCCCACCACCACAAACGACCCATCTCCCATTCATAAGCTTTTGTTCATTTGCCAGCATAGCTCCTGGGAAACATGATATACAAGGGTGCCGGGTGGTGAGAGAAGGAACGGGAGGGTTGAAAGTAGTGTTGCCAATTTAGCTACTTTCTCGCTAGATCTAGAGGTATTTACTTCGATCTAGAAGCAAATTTTTAGATCTAGCACATGAATTCTAGCGATATTCTGTAGATTTGAGCAATTTTAGTGTGATATTCTAGAAATTGTGGCATTGTTCTAGCAACTTTTGTCTTTTATATACTATCCAACAGACTTGATTTGGTAACCCTGGTTGGAAGTGACATTATCTTGACTGCTGTAATAATTAACTTTGAACAATTTCAGAGACCTGGATACAAGATTCCTGTTCCTGGGCACAACTCGTAGTCTGCAGATCCTTGGGTTGAAGCAAGAAGACGGGGGTACCTACATGTGTCGAGCTGAAAACAGGGAGGACTCGGTGGATGCTGTGGCTCATATGCAAGTCCAAGGTACAATACTAGTTGATTTGATCATAAATCTGTCTTTAAAAATCAATGGTGAGGAGTTAACCTCATGTTCTATTATTGCATGAATCAACACTTACGCTGCGGGCATATTTCTGCATATTTTTGCTATATTAGGGCTCATTCAGGCACTCCTGACTGATTAAGCAAGTGTCTGAATGAAATTAAGTGTATTCAGCCAAAAATTAGAAGAAAATAACTTCAAAATGACACCAGAACGAGCTTCATAGCACGCAGGGTTCATCCACAGCGCTACCATAGACCGGCAAATATTTGCTAATAATAAGCAATGTCGCACTACATTTGCCTTTGGCAGCGCTGCATAGGTCTCGCGAGATATGGCTCTCACTCCTCAGTGCACCAGCCGCCGATATGTAGAGCGGACGGAGGCCTGCCACGCTCCCGCTCACTCGCACTCGTCTCCACAGGCTTTAAGAGGCTTTAACGCCCTAAGAGCGGGCCCGTCAGTAACTTCTACTACCTGCCAAGCGGGTAGTTTTACCCTAAACGACCTTGTTTCCGTGCTCTTTTTCATGCATAAACAAGAGCCAGAGCGTAATACAATTATATATACCTGAAAGGTCGTTAATTGAGCTTTCCAATGACACCAGAGCCATCCTTCTACGAACACTGGTTCTCTTGCAACGATCGTGCAACACGAAGGAAAAATCGCTAAAATAAGGTAATTTCCTTACATAATTCCCTGTGTAGCGAGGTAATGGGTGTGGATGAGTGAGGAGGGGAGGTTAGTTGCGGCGCGGGGACCGTGCCGAGCGGTCAGAGTGAACCTACGCTCCTCCCACCGCTCGTCTCTCTCTCAGAGCCAATTATGTGCTCAAAATTGCTACCGACTTAAGGCGGGCCCCGCCACATAGTCCTTTCTTCTCTAGACCGACTTAAGTCCGGCGCCGCTAGACAAGGGTTAAGGGCCTGTAAATTGCTTTAAATTGCCAGAACGTTCCTGAACGGGTCCCGCAATGTAAGGATTAAACAGTATAACTGTACCTAATAATTTTGTCAATCTCTATAAATTATGTGTGAACATCGTTCATATGATGACGACACTTCAAGTTGTACCATTAGGGTTTACTGTTACTTTACTGTCCATATAAATATCTTAAGTTGCAGCAATATTTTTGTAGTCGGTACAGAATTTTGGTGCCTTTTTCAGTTAATCCATCACCTCTTAGTAACAGGAAATATATTTTGTTAACAGGATTCTATATTGTTTCATGTAACTGCACTTGTCTTATTTGTATTCTTTTATTTCCAGTAACGCCAAAGTTTGTTGTGCGTCCTGGCAACACTGTAGCTTATGAGAAGGAGGATGTTGAGTTACAGTGTAAGGTGTATGGCCGCCCAGAACCCACTGTACACTGGCTCAAGAACGGAGAACTTATCATCGAGACGGAATATTTTCAGGTGTGTATTAATCACTTAATACACAAAAGGTGTATGTTGCCTTTATGGACTTGGAGAAGGCCTATGACAGAGTGGATAGAGAAGGTTTGTGGAAAGTACTTAGAATATACGGAGTAGAGGGCAAGTTGCTGAAAGCAGTGAAGAGCATGTATGAGGGTGCAAAGGCGGCAGTACGTGTGGAGAGTGAGCAGAGCGAGTTCTTTGACCTGAATGTTGGTTTGAAACAGGGGTGTGTGATGTCCCCGTGGTTGTTTACTGTATATATGGATGGAGTTATGAAAGAAATACTATCAAGAGCAGTGGATGTTGGTGTATCGCTGAAAAGGGAGGGAATTGAGTGGAAGCTACCTATACTGCTGTTTGCGGATGATACAGTTCTGATGAGTGATAATGAATGGGAGTTGCAGGGTCTGGTAAATGAGTTTGGAACAGTGTGCGAAAAACGAAATTTGAAGGTAAATACGGGGAAGAGCAAGGTTATGGTCTTCGAAAGGGGTGAAGTCACAGAGTGTGAGGTGAAGCTGAACGGTCAGGCTATGGAGATCGTCAACTCTTTTAAGTATCTGGGCAGTGTGTTGAGTAAAGATGGGACTATGGATGAAGAGGTGCGGGAGAGGGTACAACAGGGGAAGAGGGTTGTAGGAACGCTAAAAGCAGTAACAAGAAATAGGGTGGTCAGTATGGAAGTGAAGAAGTCCTTGCATGACAGTGTGGTAATCCCGACACTGACTTACGGAAGCGAAGCATGGACGTTGGTTGAGAGACTCAGACCAAGAGTGAGAGCAGTGGAAATGAATTACTTAAGGAGTGCGTGCGGAGTTACATGGAGGGATAGACAGACTAATGAGGAAGTAAGAAGGAGGTGTGGTGTGGAGGTAGATGTGCTGGAAAGTGTGAAAAGGAACAACTTGAGATGGTTCGGCCATATGGAACGTATGGAAAGCGAGAGAATGACTAAGAGGGTGTATGAGAGCGAGGTGGAGGGACAGAGGGGGAGAGGTAGACCGAATATGAGGTGGAAGGATGGAGTGAGGAAGTACATGAACGAAGGTGGTGCTGGTTGGGGGGAGGGGCGTCGACTGACTGGGGACAGAGGTGCATGGGGGCGGTTCGTTCGTGGCCACCCCTTCGGGGATCACGGCGTCAGGCAATAGATAGATAGATAGATTAATCACTTTCACTCGTGGACCATTTTTATTGTTTTTCATCAATTCTAGTATAGTACATATTGCTCTCTAGAGGTTGGGATTAAGGAACAATATGTAGCTTATGGTCAAGGTCATTATTCCATCATTAAGGTGGTGACATTAATGGGCATTTGGTAGTATGTGCTGATGGGTTTGATGTAAATAGCCACTGGAGCTTGCTTGAACGTAGCCGCCTTGTTGCCCCTGACAAAGTCTGTGGCAAAACTTAGAGTCCCCCCAGATATAAGATTGCCTGGTGGAGGAATGATGAGATTGAAAATGCAATAAAGGAGAAAAGAAGATGCTTCGCTTCAAAGCATAGAAGAAAGGAGTTATTAGGAAGGATTATCTGGCAACTATGCAAATTGCAAAAAAAAAGAGATATTCAAGGCAAAGAAAATTATACAGGACTTAGTCATTGACTAAGTGTATAACATAGAAAATCCCATTTGGATCTTTAACTAAGCTAGGCGAGTTAAGGATGACAGTGGAGATATTGTAGGAGAATAGTGTCTCTGGAAAATGATACAGTAATGGGGCAATTGTTTATGCTGACGAAGAAATCAGCTTGGAAGTTACACTACGAACAATTACTCAACGTGGAGTTTGAGTTAAATAGAGAGCAGCTTAGTAATGAAAAGCTAATACTTGCCCTGCAGACTTTTCGATCAGCAGTCAGACGCGCTACCGACCATGCCACGGCCCGTTACATGGGAGAGTGGATGATATCAACAGAATGGAACGTAATGAGATGAGAATGGCGAGATGGATGTGGGGCCAAACTGCAAGATAGGATGATAATGAAGAGCTTAGTTAGTTAAGAAGAGCAGATTAACCAGACCACTGAGCTCCATACGGAACTCTCATAGGTTTAAGCTGAGGAGACAGTTAGGTATCAAGAGTATCAGTGATGAGACACATACCAGTAGGCTTGGATGGTTTGGGCATGATGAGAGGATGAATGAACCAAGTTGGGTGAAAAGATGCAAGTCCATGATAATGGAAGGAACTGCACCTAGGGTCAGACCAAGCAAGATGTGGTATCAGACCTTACGATCTGATCTTGAATTAAAAACCTGACAAGTGAGGCAGCTCTGAACAGGGCTGCCTGGAGTGCCGCCATTAGGACATTAGACTGGAACCACACTTTGTGTGGAGCACTCAGTCTTTAAATTTATGTTTGTAACATGTGCCATCTGTAAATAGACACCACAAGCTCTTCTGTAGCTTTCATCATCTCCTGTGGCAATAAATTGAATACTGTGTAGGTATTTTGATCCCATTAATCACTAATCTTTCATCATCCTTTTAGTTTAGTTTGCAAGTTTTACATTTTAATAGTCTCTCTTCACTTTTATCTTTTATTTTGATCAGTTCTTTTGCATTTATCTTGTGTCGTCCCAGTTTTAGTTTGTTTATTTTGCAAGTTTTACATTATAATATATTTTCACCATTCACTCAATATCACCAATCACATTACTTTACTCTCTTTCTGACAGATTGTAAGTGGCACCAATCTGAAGATCCTGGGTTTGGTTCGAGAAGACTCCGGGATGTATCAGTGTGTCGGTCACAACTCAGCCGGCGACGCTCAAGCCTCGGCTGAACTCAAAGTTCTAAAGTCCAGTGAGTTATTAGTCTAGCTTTTATTTTCTGTCCCTTTTTCTGGATGATGAAGAGGTCATGGGATTATTTGGATTTGGATTTATAGTTGTCTTTTCTATTGGCTGTGTGTATATTTTAGCTCCCTGACCCTGGTCATTTTGACAGTGTTATCATTATAACCCATTTATTTTGCTGAATGAAGGGATTAGAGAAAAAATAAGTAGCTCGCAAGCAAGGTCCCTATTCAAGTTGTGCCACAAACTTTTCTGTAGCTTTTTTCATTTTCATGGGCAACAAATTGAATATTAGTATTTTTGTCCCTCTGAGGGCTTGTAAATACCTCTGAAGTCATGGAGGAAATCTGGTGATATTGAGAGGCACGGGAGAGCTTCGCAGACATGTTCCATCGATCGTGGCCCAATCCATACTAAAGGGCCTGTCACACATTCACAATCTCAATAACGATTATTATCGAACAAAGGACCGCAGGCATGTGGTGAGCGTGGTCTGAAGCAATTCAAAGGTACCGTGAATGAGTCGGTGTGGGCCATGATGCGCCGTGAGGGGGAGAATAAATTTCAAGCTTGCTTGAAATTTTCACACTCTGTCAGCGAGCTCCAAAAATGCTCTGGAAATCCTGCGTGCAGATGTGTCTGTGACATGTGTGAAGGCACAGGCAACCACAGGCATGACGGGCAATCAGCAGCAGTGGGAAAGGTAGATAGCAGAGTAGAAAGGTAGAGGCAAGATAGAAAGGGAGGTAGCATAGGTAAGGAAGTAGATAGGTGTGGTAAAAAGTTATATGGGCTGGGTAGAAATATAGATAGGCAGGGTAGAAAAGTAAATAGGCAGGATAGATAGGTAGACAGGCAGGGTAGAAAGGTATATAAGCAGTATAGAAATGTACATAGGTAGTGTAAAAAGACAGATGGGCAAGGAAGAAAGGGAGGTAGCATAAGGAGGTTGGGTAAGTTGAGAGATAAGGAAGGAAAAGGCATAAGTTAAGCATGGAAGAAGTAGTGTTGGATACATAGGGAAGAAGGATGGGAAGGCAGTGAGGAAGGTTAGACAAGAAGGTAGGCATTCAGGCAGGGGGAAAGGCAGGGTAGGCAGAGAGGTAAATAACGAAGGCAGGGTAGGTAGGAAGGACGCAGGGGCACCGTCCCTCCCCACAAGTACGTCGTCGAGGCACCTGTGGCAATCGTAATTGGCACCCCCACCGTCATTATTTCATATAATCTGGAGACGGATCACTATGATTACCCATGAGCATCGGCTCTCTGGCAGATTACCAGGATCACAGTCACAGATCGTGAATACAGTATGTGACAGGTCCTTAAAGCTGTGTGGGTGCGTATCTTGCCCACCAAATGTCACTCGAAGCAAGAAAAAAGATAGGTAAAATAAGTGTGTCTATTGATGTTACCTGGGGCTAGGGAGTTAAAAGGCGTTTGTAGTATTATTTCCGGCTTACTAGTTTAGTGTGATGCCTCCAATAAACTCTTTACAAAATTTTAACTTCATAAACATTGTATTTCTTCTGTTTGTATGTTCATAGATTTAATTGTTATCTAGCAATAATGTTAATGCATTACGTTATTCATTCATTGTGCATGATTGGCTGCACATAAGCTGTTTATAAAATGTTTATGTTACATGTTCAATATCTACATACAGTACAGAACAACATTGATACATTGTAATCATCTACACTAAATGTAAAAACTACATGTATAACATTTATTTCATAATGGCTGGAAAATAAGTTAGTTACTGTGTTGTATGTTATTGGTGTTTTAAGTACATGCTTTGTCAAGAAATAGTTTCATACCTATGTTTACATGCAGTACAATATACTGTATAACACATTACAGTTCTTGGTTTCAGTAGTGCTTATAGCTGATATTATGTACAGTGATACAACATTTTTGTAGTCTGAACTTATTAGATACCGGTACATTCTTAAGCACTTCACTTGAAATCATTTCCATATTGTAGTCTTGACTTTTGCATGAGCATCAAATGTCTCTTGAATTGACAGTTAGAGACATGATATATCCAGGCGGATTTTTTTTTTTAAAAGATGTCACATTTCATAGCTGAAGCCAAAAACCAAAGAAAATGTCAAAGTATTGTTAATATTAGTCTTTGGGCCAGAATGAAAACCGGTACCACATAAGAGTGTAGTTATGTTAATTATAGTTTACTAGATATTATGGTATGTTAATATTGCTGGTGGTGTTATTTAGTGTTGATATCCTATGTCAATTAGGTACCGTATCTAAATCACTAAGTAGCTGAATAGTGGAGTTTATATAGAAAATCTCTCCCTTGGGATGGTACTGAATTGTGAAATTATAAGATGTGGCCCATGGACTTTGTAGAGTATTACATACAAAATGAAACAGTTAGCATTGTGTTGCAATGACTTCACTAGAAATGTGACTGATTTTGAGTTAGTGTTAGTATGGTATTGTTTTGTGTTGATGTTAAAGTATTGTGGCCCCCCAGGACGCAGCCCCCCCCAGCACCCCACACCCCCCACCACCTTCAACAATGCAGGACAAGGTCAGTACTACTGGAAACATTTCATCTATCTCTATCTATTACCGGACGCCGTGATTCCCGAAGGGGTGGCCACGAACGAAACGGCCCCATGCACCTCTGTCCCCAGTCAGTCGACGCCCCTCCTCCCATCTAGCACCGCCTTCACTCATATACTTCTTCCACCTCTCACTCGGTTTACCCTCTCCCTCTCTTCATATGTTTGTTTATATTGGTTGGCAAAAAGTTTTTGTTAATTCTATTGGTAGATAGATTGTAAAAAATGTATATAAATTGAAAATAATTTAATTGAAAGCTTAATCAGAATTATCAGTAATTACAGGTGACAAAATGACACTACTAGGTGTTTACAGATTTCTGTATTCTTATGTCATTGTGGTAAGCACTAGCATAAAAGCTGTAAAAGATTGAATAAATATTCTATTATATTTTTACCAACTGCTATAAATGTGCATATATTTATCCTAAGTGCTTCTTTATCTGTAGCAGGCATATATTTGTGTCTGTTTAATTTTGATAAACATGTAGAGTGAAAGAATAGGCTAAGAATGCTTTTTGTGAGGGAGAACTTAAGACTAATTTATCTATGTTTATTGTTAGTGTAGAGTTGTGTATGTTTCTTGACCGTAAAATCTGTCTCTTTCGGACTCCTGGGATAATGAGACCCAAAGTTTCCAGACTTAGTGCAATAATCAGTATGGTCTTTAACCTTTCATTTAAAGAATTGAGTTAGAAGTTCAAAAGATAAATGTACTTTGAAAAACTAAAGTCTTTCATACTTCTGAAAATCTGGACTTCCAGACACAGTCTCCCCTTGATTAATCTGAAATAGAGGGGTTCTTTAGTGGGAAACCAACCTACTGTCTCGCGTAGTGGTGTAGGCCTACAGATACAGTATGTGGATATTATAAGTTTGTTGTTTTCAGAGTTTAATTTCCGATAAATTTAAATGCATAAAGATTTTGTTTAGTGTGTTGTTTCGATAATTTTTTATTTTAATGCGTTTGTTTTATTAATTTGAACAGTAACTTTTGAGTTTGTTTTCAAGTTTTATATTTTAATTAATAATACTGTGTGTATTACAGGTATCCCCGCTGGAGGGTCACTAGCAGGGGAAGATACAGAGAATGAAGCAGTGAACCCCCAAGCCCCCACCTCCCCCATGCACCTCCAGGCCATCATAGCAACCAACCGCTTCATCACCCTGGCTTGGCATGAACCATCACAGAATAACCACCACATTGTTGGTTATTCTGTCTTCTATAGGCAGGAGGGATCACCAAGGTAACAAATATTTTCATGTGTAATAACATTAGCTTTGTTACATATATAATTGCCACAACTTTTTCTTTGACATCATGGAGGCTGCGTTCTATAAAGTTTCATTGGCCGTCAACGTCAGATGACGTAGCACACACATTTCTTTCAATTTTCATCATTTCGTTGTGGAATCTGTCTATGTACTTTTTATTCTAACAACCATACTTTCCTTTTTGGCAAATGTACTTTCTTTCTCACTGGAACTCTGCTTAGTCACATATCACAAACTAGAAGCTTATGTTGGGGAATGCATTCTTCACCCAGTATGATCTTAGTGTTTCTAACCCATTTTCTGTCAATTTTGCTAATCAGTAAGTAGTCTATCTGGCTACTAGAGCCAGATAGACATTTTGCATGGACTCGATCTGAGGTCCTTTTGGTCATCCACTGTGCATCCACTGTGCCTCCCCCAATGTAACTTCTATACCTCTAGTCCTATCCACTCCTATGCCAATATCTCTTACCTTACACTATTCAAATAGTGATCCTCCATGCAGTTACTTCAAAACTCACGTGATGAGGCCTTAGCATACCTATCTTCTTATTCATCAACTATTTCCAATTGGGGCAGAGATAACCTTGTTTCTTTCAATGCTTCCGAACCCCAATTTCTCCATCTATCTACCCGTCACAATCTTCTCTTACTCTTCAACAACATTCAACAACACTCAAATCAACCCTTCGTCCTCTCTTAATATTCTTGGTGTCCTTTTTTTCCTCTTGACCTTTCTTGGAAAGACCATATTACACCTCTTGCTAAAACCGCTTCCCAGAAGTTAGGTATGCTCAACCATATCCTTGGGTTCCCTGTACAGCTTCTTGCTCTGTACTGGGGTACTGTATGCTCATACATAGATAGTGTTCGCATTTGTGGCGGAGGTTCCACCCATACCGCACTTCTCGAAAGGGTTGAGTCAAGCGCATTTTATCTCAATAAAATCACCTCTTCTTAATAATTCTTTACAGTCTCTCTCTACACACTGCAATGTTGCATCTCTCTCTCTTCTACTGCTATTGCAATAATCAATGTTCTTCAGAACTTTCTCAGTGAATACAGTACCTCCTCACTTACGGAGAGTAAGTGGCACCCGCCTTTCAATACATACCCACCCCTATTCTGTCCAACACTTTAACCCAAGAGTAAACCAATTTTCCTGGTCTTTCTTCTACTCGACAAGTGAACTCTGGAACTCTCTTTTTCATTCTATCTTTCCTCATCCTATGACTTAAACTGCTTCAAGCTCCGTGTGTCCAGACATATTTACTCTAACTTACCTTGAAATTGTCTCTCTGCCACTTTCATTTTGAGTGGGGACACTTGTTACAGGCAATTTTGCCTATTGTCTCCTTCATACACATAGGGAAAAAAAAAAGCATATGGTTATAATGCATTATAATGTATTCCATGCATCCCCCATCAGAGAACGTGTGCAAAACGTGAGTGCCAGTTCCTCCAGTGAAGGTTTGGATGAATACAAGACCCAGATCAGTGACCTACGACCTGGGAGTAATTACCTGGTGCGGGTAGTTGCCCACACATCCACGGGTCTAGTAGGAGCGTCCAGTTCTGAGGTTCTGGTGTACACTAAGCCGGACGTGGACTTACCATCAGCACCCAAGGATCTCAAAGTTGTCCCCACGTCTCCCACTGGCCTGGAAGTGACGTGGTCCCCGCCTGAGGCTGTTAAAACACCTATCACAGGGTATATGATGTACTATATGCAGGTATGTTACTTCCTGCATTTCAGAGCTATATTGTATCTGTGTTTATTTTGTTTCTTCACTATCTGTATTTCCTTAATCATTTGACATTTCTTACCTACCACATAATTATATCGGTACCTATCTCTCTTTTAATTAATCATATTTTACTAATATAGGTTTACATATTTGATAGTGCAAGATGATGTACCGATAGCAATAGAAGAGGAATAACCATCTTCTTATTGATTGTAATAATGCAACATTATGATCATATAGGCAGGTTTTTAGTTGGTGGGAGTACTTAATTTTTATTACCAAATACCTGAATACAAGAATCTTATGCATGTGACTGTCATACATCCTTAGACATTTTATATACATTCAGAAAGAAGGAAGGCTAGACAGAGATGGCGCTCTCAATGAACAGACTTGACATGGTCACAGTATGTATCTGTAAGAAGATCTGTGGTCTACACAGTGAAAGCTAAAAACAAATTACTGTATTATCAAAATAAGGTGTCTTGCGGCAATGACCAAAAAAATGTTAGCTGTAGTTGTAAATAGTTTGCTTAATATTGTAACATTTTTGAGCACCAGTGAATTCCCTTTGGCTAGAATCGGCGCTTTTGAGAAATTAGTACCGGTAACCTAATTATTGTTATAAATACTATTTTTATTATCTTATTGGGGCAATACTATATATCACTCTCTCAACGGTTCAAATTTTAGGAGAGAGCAGGAGTATTCCTATATGAATGCTTCTGAAGAAGACATCTCAAGATAAATCTTTTCAGTTTTCTCTTCCTCATTTGTGGAGGGACCTGTTCTTTAAATAGATCTGAGGTGGGATTCCTGAGAGCCGATCACCGAGATACCTATTGGGCTGTCCATTGGCTGTGGCTGGCTTATATGAGTGTAAGTTTCCTATTCAAGGTTCCCTAGGTCAACAAAGTATAAAGAAAAGATTAATTATAAATCACTACAAACTACCATTATTTTCCAGGTTGGTTCAGCGGATGAGCATGAGACGGAGGTGACAGGAACCTCATATGACCTGCCTGGCCTGAGTCAGTTCACAGAGTACAGTGTGTGGCTGGTGGCGGTGAATGTTAACGGACCAGGTGATGCCACACATGAGGTCACTGCCAGAACCTTCTCTGACATGCCTTCCAGGGAACCTCAGAATGTTACAGTGGAGGCTGCTAGCTCTAAGGTCAGTATTTGTTTACAACTTTGCTAGATCTTTCCAAGAGTGCACGTGCCTCTGATTAAAATTTAGCAACCCCATTTTAATATGACCAGTTGTAGTGCTGATTCTCACTCATACATGTGCATCCATCCCTGCATATGACCAGGTGGACAGTCCCGAGACACTTAACACAGGCAGACAATCTGGCACGGGCTAACTGTGCGGGTTGGACGGTGGTGGTCTTTTGCCATATCAGAACAAAAAGTATTACCAATAATGACAGTCAAAGGACTGTCAAGAATAACAAATAATTGTAAATATTTACAAAAATGGAGGGGTTGAAGGTAACCCCTGCACAGTGGGCATGTTACATTTTTTTTTCTTTTTCCCCCAACTCTCTCTAATTCTATAAAACAGATTATGGGGAAAAAATGTGTTGTAGAAAGTTTGTGTGCATGTAGACACCATAACCTCATTCTTAACTAGCCAGTAGCGTTCAAGGTCTCACGAGAAAGTGGAGGTGTTTTGTGTTTTTTCAAATGCCCTGTGGGCGGGCTATTTTCACGTTTTCGTTTTATTCAACTCGCTCTAACTCTATGAAACGGAATGTGTTGTACAAAGTTCATGTTCCGGCCTGTACGTACAGTAGATACCACAACCTTGTTCCTAACTGGCTTGCAGCGCTCACATTGACTAGTGGAAGTGACAGTGTTTTTGCATGAGACTCCAGGGTTTAGCTATTAAGTGCTTGAGCCTTGCATGCACCTGCATACAAGGCTCGTCGACTACTGAGATCTCAGGTCGCGTGGGTGGGCTAGCCCGGTGAAATCTTGGTGCAGTACTACTACGTCACCCCGGGAGCATTTTTTAGCGCGGGAATACAAAACGTATGAGTACGTCCCCTGCTGTGCAGGGGTATTGTATTTCACCATTTTCGCTCATGTACCTTTGGCCTTTCCTTTCACAATTAATATTCACTACTTAAACTTTCATATTAATTGCATGCTAGTTTTTTACTTTTATTGGGATTCTTTAATACTCTCCTCACTAGTTTTGAAAATGGAGAACTTTAAAGGTAGGTATCAATATTGTAATGTTTTTCAATATCTCGCTGTAAAAATGTCCTTATTTTACAATTCAATTAATTCTGCTGAGGTATCCACAAATGGCTACTCTTAAGTTACATAAGTTGCAGGGGTTGTGGAAGAATTATAAGGATAAGAATATGGGTATTACAGTTATGATGCCTTACCTAATCTTATAGCGTTAGTGCCCTCATAATGCTTGTGTTCTTTTTTGTTGCTGTCTCAATTTTGGGACGTTAGGCTGTTCAGTAGCTTGTAACTCTTACGAGACCCCGAGATTATTGATTGAAGCTTCGAGATGTTGGGTGTTTCATGTGTCAAACTAGATGGTCACAGTGGAGCTTCAAGGTGTTGGTTGCTTCCTTTCTGCCAGACTAGATGGCGACACCTTATTTATACACGTCACGTCGTCACAGTATCTTCGAACATAAGAACATAAGAACATAAGAAAATGGGAGTCTGCAGAAAGCCGATTGGCCTAAGCAAGGCAGATCCCTGAACATGGTCGGGCATCTTCTATGCTATGAATTGGTGATGAGATAGGGGGTATTTTCTTGACGTGTTGCTGTAGCCAGGATGCTTGTAGAACAGCAGGAACGATCAGATCACCCCAGAAAAAACCCTGACGTTTGGCGTGGACTCGATCTGAGGTCCTTTTGGTCTGCAGTCCACGGCGCTATCCACTGAGTTATTGCCTCCCCCTAATGTTAGGTATTTGTTACAGAGCTTGATAATCAGATGGGAGCCACCGCCGACAGAACATCAGAATGGTGTCATCACTGGCTACAAGATCCGCTACAAGGAGCGTGGCAAAACTGGGTCGGCCAAAACCAAAACCACAGATGGCAACAGAAGACTCTTTGCCTTGACTGATCTGAAGAAGAGCACCCAGTACTCTATCAAGGTAAGCTCAATTGTTAAAGCGTTGTTTCCACATAGCGATTTTGATTAGTTCTTTTGTCCTTTTACTGTGTTCGTCTAAGTTTTGGTTTGTTTATTATGCAAGTTTTACATTATAATAATATACTAATACCTGTACTTTATTTCTATCTATCTATCTACGCAGGCACATTCCCAAATGTTTTTGTTTTTTTACTTTATTTAGTTTAATTAAAATGTAAAACTTGCAAACTAAACAAACCAAGCAAACTAAACAAACCAAAACTTGGACAAAGACAATATAAATTTGTTATTAACATTTTATTACATTTTTTTATAATCATGTCAAACTATATTGTATGGTGCCATTGTTGAATAAATGTAACAGTATTTTGCAACTAGATGATACTTAACTGAACTTTTTTACTTTTCTAATTCTCCAGTTCTATTAGCAGCAATAATGTCAGTAGAAATATAAAGGTTATATGCCAGTACTGCACTTACACATCATGAGCATCGATATTGTCAGTAGGCCTACTTGAGTTATATTTTATTTTATTAAGCGTTATTTCCACACAGCTATTAAAATGTAAAACTTGCAAACTAAACAATTTTGATAATTTTCTTTTCCCTTTATCTTGTGTCGTCCCAGTTTTGGTTTGTTTATTTTGCAAGTTTTACATTATAATTATACAGTATTCTGTTCCTCAATAGTTCCATGGCCACCCCTTCTCGGGAATTACGGCGTCTGGCAAAAACAAAAAAGTTTCATGAGCTGTATGTATGTCAATATTAAATTTATGTAATATTTTTCAACACTTTTATATATTTTCTTTTAATTCCTGTACTTTCAGCTTGCGGCCCTGACAGTGAATGGCACTGGTCCGTACACACAATGGAGTCAGGCAGAGACCTACGCTAATGATCTGGATGAAAATCGGGTTCCTGAAAAACCTATTGGCTTGAGAGGTGAGAACTGGATTTACTAAAGTAAATTGATTTGTGTATTATGTTGTTGTTGTTGTTGTTGTTCCCCAAGGCCCTGAGCAAGGCCAAGGCCATAACCGAGCGCCCCCACAGAACCCTCCCCGCCGACCACAATAAAGCCTGGGTGACCGAAGCCACTCCATGGCGGGGAGCTGAGGAGGGTGCGGAAATGCCCGGGAAACCAAAGCCCCACCCAGGGCCCTGTGTCCCTCAGCAATTATGAAGAGAAAGTTGAGGGGCAAGGGAAAAATGTGACACTTTGGCTTCCAATCTTGGTAGATTGGGAGGTCAATCCACGTTAGAGACGCCGTCACTTGAGATCTAGAAAATATATAAGTAAAAGGAACAGTCAGAGTAAGCTATGGGTATGGCAGAGATTGCTCAGTTCTCACTCTAATAGACCAGCCCATCACAACATGACTAGAACTCAATCCTCTCAGCATCAGCTAGGAAAGGCCCTAGAAAGCCGCCTTTGGCGGGGGGATAGCTCCCCTATTTCAACCCTTTTCGGGGTTGGGCACCCGCCCAATAGCAGTAGTGATTGATGATTTATTACTGTATTAATATTATTACATAGATATTTTTTAACCTTTAATTATATCTGACATGTCCTCTTTGAGTACGAGAGTACCTTAAAAATATGTGCGACTAATTTGCTTGGTAAACTAATTCACTTACTCATATAGTGATGTACATTTTATGTGGTGGTTTTGTGTTCTTATATTTCAAATTTTTATTTTGGTAAGGCGTTATTTCCACATAGTGATTTTGATAAGTTCTTTTTGTCTTTATATTGTGTCGTCCCTGTTTTGGTTTGTATATTTTGCAAGTTTTACATTATATTATCAAGTTCTCTTTCATTAATCAACACTGAGTTCTGTAGTCTTTGTTTACCATGGTATAGACATAACCCTTCCAAGATTAAGAATATGGTACAGAACTGAGAAAAGTATCATATGATTGAAAGGGATTATCATCTTGGTAAAGTTGGAATAAATAGTTAGCTTATGGATATATAGTATTAAGCCAGTGTGTCAGATTAATTTACTTCCCTCTCTCCCTAGCGGTGGCCCTGACAGACCACATCCGTGTACGGTGGCAACCCCCAGTACTACACAATGTTATGCTGCGAGGCTACACCATTGGTTGGGGCCGCGGGGTGCCTGATGTTTACTCCAAGATTGTCGACAACAAACAACGCAGCTACACTATTGATGGCCTGGGTAAGGATATTGAAATGTGTTTAGATTAACTTATGTTGGAACACAGGCTCTTGTTGTTGTTTTTGTTCTTGTTCTTAGTCCCTAGACTGCATGGCCGAATAGTCCCGAGTCCCTGGGGTAGACCATAGCCAACACCGGGTGTTCTCACAGAGCCCTCATTGAGTGTATATATTTTTGTTAGCATGCATGATTGACTTTAGCGCAGTCTTCCATAATGTGTTTTATGGCATGGGGTGCAATGTTACAGCCTGGAGAGTCATCAGTCATGAACTCATTCAACCTTCTCTGGTAGCTGAGGAAAGCTGGATGATGCCCGCAGTGCAGCCTGATCAGGTGGACTCTATCCTCCTGGGGAAGGATTGATTCTGAGAGGTCGTTGTCAGGGGTCGCGCGTGTAGTTGTGGGTTATATTTGAGTGCTTGGATAGAGTGGTGAGTGAAATGAGTAGGGATGTACTTCTGGAAGCTGGTTTGTGGTGGATGAGGGTAGGTGGGGCAATGGCAGTATTTCTGTAAGGTAACATTTCCAGGCAGTTGTTTTGATATTCCTTTGTGTGTGTGGATGTTCTGCCATGCAGTGTAGCGGATGGTATGGATTCATGGAGGCTGCAGAAACTGTTTGTGTGTCTCGCATGTCTAGATGATCTTTGACTTGAGGACTTTATATTGTCTTTGTCCTACTTTTGGTTTATTTATTTTGCAAGTTTTACAATTTAATTACCCCTGACACTATACATTTCTCCACCAGCCCCGAACACAGAGTACGTAATCAGCCTACGAGCGTTCAACAATGTAGGAGACGGTCAGCCGGTGTATGAACAGGTGAGGACCCGACCACCAGAGGAAGTTGTGGCCGCCACCCTCACACCACCTGTTGGTCTGAAGGCCGTGGTTCTTACACCATTCACCGTTGCTCTACAATGGACTGATACAACACTTAACCGCAACCAGGTGAACATTTGACTGTTTATTGTTTAGTACTGTACTGTAGTTATATAGTGGTGACCTGGTGAGGTTTTTGCTTAGTTTTAGTTGAATTGTGAGCATGGAGTTGAGAGAGTATCTAGGTGTTTCTAAGTGTGTTGATACCAAAATGTGTAAGAAATTAGGAAAGGTGTGGCAACTGGGTGAAGGAAAGCTATTAAGTATATATCCATGTATACAGTATATTAAACAACCAAGGTGACATGACACATCCCTGTCTAATTCCTATGTTGACTTCCAAAACTCTCTCTTAGATTATTGCCTACCTTCACATTTGTCAATGCATTCACCATTCCTAAAGAATTTTGTTACTGCCATTAGCAACTTCCCTCCTACATCATATGCTGTCAACATATCCCACAGACCCTCCCAATCTACTTTATTATAGGCTTTGTCTAAATCCATGAATGCTGCATGTAGTCTACCAACAAATATATTTAGGCTATCTGGTAACTATAAAGTGTGTTCCAAACCTTTGATTGCAAAGATCACCATAAGTGGGTTATAAATAGGTCACAAATAAGATGCTTGAGAAGCAAGTGACTCTTCTAGGCTAAACACATTATTTTACTACTTGAACAACTTTTGTGTTCTTTTAGTTCAAAATTTTATTTTGCTAAATTGTTATTTCCACGTAGTGATTTTGATCATTTCTTTTGTCTTTATATTGTGTCGTCCCTGTTTTGGTTTGTATATTTTGCAAGTTTTACATTACTGTATAATGATGTGCCCCCCTGGGGGTACAATAATGATGTGCCCCCCTGGGGGTACAATAATGATGTGCCCCCCTGGGGGTACAATAAGTGAAGAAATATAGAATATGCTCCGCTTATCCACTTATCTATCCTACTGGGTGTCGCATAAGGTGACAAAAAGGAGGAATGGCAAAAGTCTGAATCAAAAGTCATCCTTTACAGTAAAGTTGTTATGACACTTTTGTTGTAGCGAGGATGTTAAACCATTAGCAGTATTAGTAGAAGGAAGTGGACTTTAAACCATTAGCAGTATTAGTAGAAGGAAGTGGACTTTAAACCATTAGCAGTATTAGTAGAAGGAAGTGGACTTTAAAATATTAGTAGAAGGAAGTGGACTTTAAACCATTAGCAGTATTAGTAGAAGGAAGTGGACTTTAAACCATTAGCAGTATTAGTAGAAGGAAGTGGACTTTAAAATATTAGTAGAAGGAAGTGGACTTTAAAATATAATACATTAATATTGTTGTTTTTTCCCCCCCACAGTACATCAGTGACACCCGGTACTACACAGTGCGTTACACCACGTTTTCTTCAGCTTCCTCCTCCAGTCCCCGCTTCAGGTACATCAACGCCACAGATGTCACCTGCCTCATTGACAACCTCAAGCCTTCCACGGTCTATGAGTTTGCTGTCAAGACTTTTAAGGTAACCTATACACACACAGATTGTTGATTCTTTCAGTATACTGTACGAGGATGCACTCTTTCATTAGACAATTTTATTCAGTTTAGGAAAATATTGTGGGAGTTAGAGGGTTAATTGAGATAATTTGTACTCCTTTGATTCCCAGAGATCCTTCTTAAACTGCATAAAATCACCTAATGATTACCAAAGCAAAAAGGTGCAATTGGGTCTTGGGTCCTCAAAAGGTTATATGTAGTATCGGTATATATATTATTTATGTACATATTTTAGTGACTGTTTAAACTACCATACTTAATGGCCCCTTTTTCTTTCCCTCAGGGTCGTCGTGAGTCACCATGGAGTCTGGTAGCATCCAACACAACCCTTGTGGCCCGACCATCATCACCTCCAAGAGATGTCACCGTTGTCACACTACCCAATGATCCATCCACAATTGTCTTCAACTGGCAGCCTCCCAAACAAAACAATGGCAAAATTAATGGTGGGAGTCTCTCTTGTTACCTTTTAGCCATCAAATATCAGTTTTTGTTTCACTGTAATATATTTTTCTTTTTGGTACAGGGATTCAGTATTTGATATACATATGTTGTGATGCTGCTAATTGAAGGTGTGTTGTTAATTGAAGGTTTTATCTAAAACTAACAGGTATTAAGACTTTCTATAACTCGTAAATGTACAGTAATCTTAATGTTGATGAAGTATATAATTATGTACTTCAATAAAGTGTACTACATTGTTGATCAAGTATAACTATAGTCTATTAAACATAGTACAGTAGTACACCTATATTAAATGTCTAGGGTACAGGTCTCCCTCGATTTATGATTGGGTTACGTTCCTGAAAATCCGATCTTAAATAGAAAAATCATATAGCGAACCCTAAAATTAATGGGGTAAATGGGGATACCTTCTGGGACCAGCCAAAATCCAAACACAAACACCTAAAAACCTATAATAATATCCTAAATTGGGGCATCGGATAGTGAGGGAGACCTGTACTGTATATTCTTCTGTACTGACTGACTGCTGGAGTTGTACAGGTGACAACATTCAGATTCAATATATGTTAAATTAAAATGTAAAACTTGCAAACTAAACAAACCAAAACTTGGACAAAGACAATATAAAGGTAAAATAACTAATCAAAATCGCTATGTGGAAACAACGCTAACTAAAATAAAATTTATGAAATAAAAGAACACAATCCACCACATAGGGTGTACATTACTACATGAGCAAGTTAATCTGTTTCCCAAGCAAACTAATCGCACACATAACAACGCACTATCGTTACGTTCAAGGAATTAGTCAGTTTGCAGATGTTGCTAATTGAAGGTCTATACTTTGCTTATTATGCTGATTAAGTACTGTATAATTATATTCATTAAGTGCATAATCACTTTCCAGGGTACTTGATATTTTACTCGACTGACTCCGCTGGAGGTTGGGTGACGGAGAGAGTGTTGGGAGACAGTATGACATTCACCGTGCGTGGTTTGACTCCGGCCACACAGTACTACTACAAGATGCAGGCGCGGAATATTAAAGGTCTCGGCCCACTCTCAGCGGTCGGCAACTTTACCACACTGCCTGGTTAGTAATAAGGTTCTGTTCTTAAGAGAGTGAGAGATTGTATTGTAGAATTTAATAAAGTAGCACTAAAATTTAAATTATATAGGTAAGACATGAAATTATAAACTTATTTGCAAGAAGTTGGGCTACTGATGGAGAGTGAGAGTGAGTTAGTGTGACTGACAGGCATAGAGAGAGAGAGAGAGAGAGCTAGAATGCTTGTCGGTAAATATTCACAATATGCTGTGTGAATTTAGCTGGTCTGTTCTAAATATATAAATATGTGTACTAAATATACAGTTAAATTTATGCTTCACACACACAGTTCTTATTATATCCATGTACAGTAAGTGTTAACATAGTTATAATTAAAACTTGCAAAATAAACAAACCAAAACTTATACAAATACAGTAAAAAGACAAAACAACTAATCAAAATCGCTATCATTAAAAGAACTGGGGTAATTAAAATAGCAAAACTGGTGGAACTGCCATCCTGATGAGGGACTGCTCTGGGTCTGCTCTTTCAATGCTAAAGGTCATAATCCACTATGTGGAAATGGCACTTTGGAGTGGGTCAGTGGTGGCACGTCTAAGAGCCTGGAGGCAGTTTTTGCCATGGCCATTTCTTTTGGGGCACTCCCTCTGGAAGTGAGGAGTCAGATTGATTATGATGATGAATGCAAATGTATGTGTAAAGTTGCCTCTATATCTTATAATATTCATTCCAGTCTTAAACATTAATTGTCTGTGTTTGCCACCTTGGTGTTAATACCCGCGAGACAACCCCATTATTCTCCTCAACAGTCTGGCAAGAAAAGCTTAGACCAGCAGATTGACAAACTGAAGGTGGATTTACACAACCATTTTCTTCCACAACGTTTGATCCGCAACATTTTTCTAGCAATTTTTTGTAGATTATTTTGCCTTGGTATCAAAAACTAGACTGAAGATAATATAATTTAGATGATAATATAATTTAGATGATAATATAATGTATTATATTTTTGATAAAAGTTTAATACATAAGCTGCCTGACCAAAGTTGCAGAAAAAAAATCTAAGAAAAATTGCTTGTGTAAACTCGTCTTAAGGAGGGATTATCACTAAAGGGGGGTGTATTTTCTGGACTCCCTTCTCCCTCATGTTTAACCTCGTGAGGAGTTAGATTTTAAAACATTCGGTCCATTAGTTTGACGATTTTAAGACCTTTTGCCCAATTTCTTTGTAAATTGTAAAGACTTTTTGTTCCATTTAGGTATCAATCTTTTCCTGGCAAGCAATAGCGAGCCTTTAATTTAGGAGGAATCGGCCTTTGGCCGTGACATTTTTCTATCGAAAAATGTACATATTTATCTTGAAGGAGGGTCTTATGTGGGGTTTCTTTTAAGCTTGATGGAGGTCTAGGGAGGAAACTAAAAAAATATTTAAATGATACATAAATGAGCTAATAAATCCGCCCCTCCCCCCTTAAAATATGTGTTCTTTGATGGTTTGTTTCAGCCGTTGGTAAGAGCGTTGGTGAGCCTCCCGGGTGGTTTGTTGACCGAGGGAGCCTGATCGTGTTGGTGATCGCTGGGGTAGCCGGAGCCATCACTCTGATAGGAGCCATAGTGGGGATGGTCATCTACTGTAACAGACCCACACCTGAGCCACGACCTGCTAATATGTACGTATTACTCAGTTTTTTTAGTGTGTGAATTTGTGTTTTGTTTGTGTGTTGTGTTGTCCCTGTTCGGGCTCTGTCCCTGCGAATGGTGAACACTAGAACACTTTAGACCAAGTGGTTTAGTTTTGATGGTGAAAATAAATGGGTTAGTTATGGCCGCCGTGAGCCTGAATCCTTGTGAATGCTTGATTTTTGGCATTTTCGGATATACAGTACTGTACCTGTACATAAATCTTCAATTAAATGGCCTAACCTATTATATATATATATATATATATTATATATATATATATATATATATATATATACGGTATATATATATATATATATATATATATATACCGGTATATATATATCAGAGGCGGTACTCACTGTTATCTTGTGAATGGTGAAGACTAGAACATTAGGACAAGAGACTGAAACTGCACTTATGTGTGGAACACTCGGTCTTAAAATGTTATGTATGTATGTATGTATTGTGCAAGTTGTTCTTGTTTGAGGTGGAAAATAACATACTATACGCAGCAGGCGCCTGGCAGTTTGGGGTCTGCCTGTTTGTCTGTCTGCTGCGGCATTCACTATCTGGCCATTTTTGTTTGTAAATGAACAGACAAGCGGTATTTTATGTTTGTGTGGTAGTCACTTTAATGAATAAAAGCTTTAATTAGTATGGTAAAGGTTCTAGATTAGCAATTCAATTGTCAGATCTTGAATGAAAAGAAGGAACCATGAATCCCATAGTGGATTTCACTGTCACTTCGCCCGGTCTTTTCTTATTGACTTCATCCATTGTGAATCCCCCTAAAATGGGGAAATACACTGTGTGCAAAAATTACTTTCACTATAACTCGCCCTAGTGCGAGAAGTATGAGAGTGAGTGGAGTACTATTTCACTAATAAAGCTGTTAATATATTGTTATTCACAGCACTGAATATCTCTACTCGACCACCAAATGTTCGCACACTATCATTGTCACAATCAGCATGTTATCGTTCGTTAAAAGATTAATTTTGATGAATGTACGGGACATTGAATGTTGCTGCTGTTCTCTTAACTCTCTCTTGGATCCCGGTGGCCTAGAATTGCACTTAACTCACGACATGAAAGGTTTTTTGTATCACTGAGTTGTTACTGTATCCCTTGTGCAAGGGGATGGGGTAACATGCCTCTTGTGGGTATCACTCATTGATATCTGTTCCTTTTATACTAATTCTACACATGTCTCCTCAGTCTGGAGAGTCGCAGTAAGAGCAACAAACCCGAGGTGCAGCCCCCGGACCTGTGGATTCATCACGACCACCTAGAACTGAAAAACTTTGACAAGTCTGACCGCAGTGCCTCACCTAACCACGCCACGATCATCAACCACACAGGTCAGACCTCATGGCAGGGAAAGGTCAGGTCAACAGCTTAATAGGCAATAAGTAGACAAGTCAGCAACTTAAACTATTCACAAATCTGAATTGAGTCAAAAGAATAATGTTTTCTTTATTGATGCACCAATTGTCCATTTTCATCCTCTTTAGAAACAATTCGAATAGTGTAGTTCAAACAGCATACCATATAACTGAAAGCATTTGAAGAAAGTAATGTGGGTTCATATTCATAATAGTTGACAGTCGACAAATTTACTAGAATACTTCTAAAGCTTAGTTAATATTGCCCGGTGCTAACAGAACATTTGACCATCTCAGGATTAAGGAGTTAAAAAAATAGCTAAGATCTCAGGAAAGACCCCCAGCTTAACCGAGAATCTATGAAATACAAATCACACATACAGTAGCTTGACCAAGAATGGACTTTATCTTAGTTAACTGAGTGAAAAGAGGTGTGAATGTTTTTTGCATGACCTACAGCATATTAATGAACCCTAAACACCAGTGCTATAAGTGACCAGCACTCGGCCTGTTACCTCAACCACACCAGATCACCGTTGTACAGTTGATTTCATATTCTATTCTTGTTGAGAAATTATGTAACTTCTTGTTGATAGCACATTACTCAGTTATATTAATATACTTGCTAACCATCATTTGTGCTACCATAGTTTTGTTGATGGATTGTTTAGGATAATGTGCTATTATTTGAGGTAACACAGTTTCTCAGCATGGTTGTATAGGAACTTTTGATGTCAACTGACTTATTATTCGTACCTACCCAGGAAATGCAGTAAGGACTATAAATGTATGATAATAAAGAAGTATATTACTATGATAATAAAGTAGTGCTTTTATACTAGCCTACTGAACCAGAGTCATGATGGGGCTAGACTAGGGCCTATAGATAAAAAAAAAAAAAAAAAAAAAATCTTTAGTAGACTAATTGATTCTCACTAAATATTTTGCATACCCTTCAATGTGTACTAATACCAAAAGGTTGCATAATTATGTATGCTTTAATTCAGTCCTAGAGAACTGAATTAGCTTCCACAAAATTCATGTTTATGTACAATTGCTGAAAGTTAAGGTGGTACAAATTTTCTTTAACATTTCTGACATACCGATGAAATATTTTGACACATTCCCTTTAACCCCTTCAGACTCATATGATGCAGTGGTTGCCAGATTAACAATAAGAAATAGAGTTCTCTCACTCTTATAATTACCTCTCCAAAATAGTTTTCTGCCCACAGCTAACTCAAAGACAACTGCAGAGGTTGAAGTAACTAAACTAAAGGTTTTTAAATACCCCTGATGGTAACAAAGGCTTTAAAGTATCCCTAATAGGCTCAAAATTGCGTCATATGTCGGAGAGGATTAAACATATACAGTACCCGAGTCAGTGTTTTCCCTCGATTAATGTTCACTGTTTTCAAGTTTATCATATAGGAGCGTACCAGTTACTTGTGCAGGTAGTTGTACACACCATTATCTCTGCTCACTTTGGAAAGCAGTTTTGAACTTTAGACTAATTATTGTCCATGACCATTCTTATTACCGAAGGAGAGAACATTTATCCCCTCATATAGGAGCGTACCAGTTACTTGTGCAGGTAGTTGTACACACCATTATCTCTGCTCACTTTGGAAAGCAGTTTTGAACTTTAGACTAATTATTGTCCATGACCATTCTTATTACCGAAGGAGAGAACATTTATCCCCTTTACTACAAAGCAAATTATAGGATTGATTGGATTACAAATACGATGTGTTCAGTGATGTAAGTACAGTACAATATCATAGTACTGTATTCACCTTATATTTTTTCGTACACTATGTTTCCCACATAGGCAATGTGGCCGTCAGAAAATATACAAAGCAAAACTGAGAACCCAATACAAAAAGGTCATTCACCCACCTTCAAACTCTGCTTGCTTGCTTAATCTACCGGTACTCACTTTATAGCATAATATTACTTCCTGGGTAAGGTATGAATTATTGTTGCATTCTGTGTCTGGTATCATCATCATTATCATCATTCCTTTGCTTTCATATGCCTAAACAATTGTAGTGGAAGTTTTTGTGTTTGTGTGTGCGTACGTGATTTAAAAAAGAAAGTATCGTACATCTCTGAAGTAATGTACGACATTGCAATGATGTCCATATAATATGTGTTAGTCCCATAAACATGTGAATGTTTTAAGGTAATTTATTGGTGTTTGTGTGAATTGACTGGATATTAGGTCATCCATAGCTTGTGTCGCCATGTGTGTGTATGGCTTAACTTCACTCAGAGCAAAGTCAAAGGAATTTTGTCTTTTTACTGTACTATACTCTATCTTAATATGGAACATTTGAACCTTAGGCAGTTGTTATGCTTTATTATTTATTGAAATTCAAGTTTATAAGTTAATGAAGCTTCTTATTGCCATGATCATAAATTGTAGTTTGTGTATGTATTTGCATTCCAGCATTATATATTTATAAATGAGTAGTTCATTATACAGTACAGTACAAACGAATTTGATTGCGAAAGTTTTCATAAGTAGATTTGCTTTGTCATGTGTATCGTTAAGTGGTATGTAGCTGTTTGCAAATGGCAGATATTTTATAATGGGTAGACTGGGTAGTTTGTATGCGGTGGTTTAACTAGTACGCCATATTGATAACAAATACCCAGAAAAAATTAGTATAGATTAATTAATTTAGTGTCAAATGTACAATCAAATTTTAAATCTAGCAAAATAAACAAACCAAAACTTGGACAAAGACAATATAAAGGCAAAGGAACTAATCAAAATCGCTATGTGGAAAAAACGCTTTAGCAAAATATAATAATGAAATAAAATAACACAATCCATCATATTTTGTGTACATAACTACATGAGCAAGTTAATCTGTTTCCCAAGCAAACTAATCGCACACATAACAACGCACTATCGTCACGTTCAAGTAATTAGTCAATTTGAGAAGTCCAGGATGTTCTGGTAAATTTTACTAAATTCTGTATGAATAAAGAAATAACAATTTATATCAAAATGTTATATTAAAATCAAATTTGCAATTTGACAAGATATTAACAATAGTACAAACTAAATACAGCACTCACTAACGATAGTGGTACCGGGTAGGTACCTGTAAGCATAGCATGCCTCAAGTGATCAATGCCTTAACCGTTATACATTTTCATACTACATATTGTACTAAACTTATTAATCTAACTCTACAAATATTTTGTGGGTAGTAGTTTTATTGATTTAGTGTAGTATTTGGGCCAACGCATACAAGTTGGCTAGTTTCCCATATGCATTTGTTGTATGACTAAGTACGGCAGAGATGGCAATAAGGATCATTCAAATGTTCTACCTTGATATACAAGTTAATTAAGGCTTAGAGTGTCATGTTATAAATTGTACTGTCTAGATACTGTCACGTTTATCATGTTAATTCATTCAGTACTTAAAAAAACATGTAGTCTGGCCTGCCAATCCGCAAAATAGCTAATACGCGAGAAGGGGTCCAAAACATAAATGACCAAAAACTTTCAAAATGCGAGGATGTACTTACAATAAGCGAATCGAGCGCCGAAAGACGGGCAATTCCGCCTTGTTTATGTGCGAGGCCGGCGTTGCATGATACGCCAGTCTTACAGCTACAGTACCTCCGAGCGGAACATAAAGTTACTCGTTCATCAATCCACAAAAAACCAAGCTTATAACATTCAAGATTAATTTATATTTAGATGTTATTGTTATAGTTGTTTTTCTTATTATTTTGATGATTATGTCCATCATTTTAGGCAATTGAAGGGGATAAATAGGCCAAAAAATAGTCATTCTCGGAGCCGGTGCCTCCCATAAGCAATTATTCCCTTAAGATGCATTATTTCTAATCAGCGAATTTTTAATCCGCGAGGCCTCGTGCCGCCCATAAACTCGTGTATTGGCAGGCCGAACTGTACTGGAATTTTTAAATATTTTAGCATACAGTAATATATAACTTGAAAGTCCATGATAACAGTTGACTAAATGCCAATGAGCCTTCAAAGAGGTGAATTAACAGTATATTCTAGTACAAAATATAGCATTAGTGTCTATAATTCTTGAGCACCTCTAGTGGTGGTGGTGGTGGTGTCTCCCTCAGTGTTCTGCTTTTGATATATTAGAATCAATTCATTTTCTGCTTTATTAGAGAAGGCCAAACGTCTGTCTCGGTCAGATGTCATGACGCTCCAGTTTGTTGTGGGTATTCTTGTTAAGGGGGGTCACCCCCTAAGTTAGTTTAAGCTGAAGACACTGAAGGATAATGACCTGACAACTTCATATAATGCCAAATTTTGCAGGCATCCTGCATGATGTAGGAGGTGACTAAAATGAGACTAGTTTATCCTTAGCAGCCAACCTATCTAGATAAAAAACCTTTACACAAAAATTGTGAAGTTGTCAAGTTGGACTTACCCGAAGTGCATTTCGTTTATGCTCGGTGATGAGTGCTGCTTGTTGTAGATATAATGTTGCCACCCCCCACCCCCTTCCCCCCTCGCCCCCACAGGCCCAGAGTACGAACCTGATGATAAGAACACCACTTACACCTCCACCTCAACCCTCGACCGCCGCACCCCTTACCAGTCCACCTATCTGCGTAAGTTGTCCCCCTGTGTCCCTCCCTCCCTCTCTATGCTCATAGTCGCTCGCTCTCTTTTCACAGAACTTTTATGCTTTCCACCTTTAGCCCATGTGCCAGATCATAAAGTGTACAAATCAGTACCACCTAAGGAAGCAATTTTTAAGCAAATATTTCAGTAAGTACGGTAGCTAATAATTGACTGAGATACTAAATATTAGGTACCAGTTTGCTGGAGTAGCGGCGAGGTTCTTGGATTTCCACTCATTGGGCTCGAGCTCCCGCCCAACTCAGGTCCTGGGGTATTTTTCATAGCACTGCAACCTGTTACTGTTACTGAGCAATGGGATGGTCATTTGTGTTGGCCTAGGTCTTCCTGTTGACACAGCCATAGTCTGGCTGACCCATGGTCTTTACCTGGATTACTGGCTAGGAATCATCCTCCCCTTGCAAAATTCTCTAACTCAATGAGACAGAGAAAGGGGCGAGGGACCGCAAAAGTTATCTCGGACCCTAAGAATTGTAACTTAAAATGTTTCTGTACGGGCTCTGCCTCGAGTTGGCCACCCTCAGCAATGGGGTATGTGCCTGAGTATATACATACATACTGTACATACATACTGTCTACTTGGGGACAATCTGGGATATAGCATGTTACATAATTTGCACTTTTCCCTGTGGACACTGCTAAGTTAGGACGTTTAATCCTACTAAGGCTTTGAACAATACCTCCACAACAATCCAAACCATACACAAATTTAAATAATAATTACAATAATTAACCCTTCTGATGGTACTGATTTTCACTCTGGCCCGTGGATTAGTTTCTTCAATTTCAGTCATCCCATATTTGTCCTTCTTTCTTCTCTTCTTTCATTACTGAATGAGGTTTTGCCCTATTTTAGCAGGAAACTTTGTTTTATTATTAATTAATTAATTTATTTTAGGTATATTTATTTATTTACATATTTATTTATTTATTTTTGTCTCCTTTGGTATTTATTGCTGACCAATCCCCTCTCCATTTTTGCTCCCATTTTGGGGTATCAGGAATTAGCTACAGATTGAATGATCTTCCATTTTTAACTTTCTCTATTCTTATCTTGTATATTTATCTACAGTATCTATAATTTTTGTACATTTCCAGTGCTGCAAAACAATAATTTAGTTTGCAAATAGTGAAGATATGCTGTAGTGATTATTTTGCTGTATATTTTTTCTGTAGATAATGCAGTTTGACTTGTACAGAGTTGGTATTTGGACGTGCATGTGTTTCTCTTCCTCTGAGTTGATATATCATTAATTGGTTGACAATAACAGTTATATTTTATTAAAACACTGATGTTTAATCCTCTTAACAATGAGATATCCTTTGTAAGATTAGAAAAATAATGTTAATAATAATACCAGTAATATAAGGTATTCTTGATAATAATAGCTGTATTTGTTCTTCATGAGCACCCCGTATTTCCAAAGTAAATAACTTGTGCTTGCTATAGTTAATATAAGGGAGGATGGGCGTATTTATTTGATAATTTATGTATCTTTTTATTATTTTATTAGTTTCCTCCCTAGACCTCCATCAAGCTCAAAAACACACCCGCCCAAGACCCTCCTTCAAGATAAATTTGTACATCTTTCGATAGAAAAATGTCCCGACCGAAGGCCGGTTCCTCTTAAATACAGGCTCGCCAGGAAAAATTTGATACCTAAATGACACAAAAAGTCTTAATATTGACAAAGAAATGGGATGAAAGGTCTTAAAATCACCAAACTAATGAGCCAAACATCTTAAAACGTGAAAACTAATGGGGCTAAACATGAGGGAGAAAGGGTACTATAAAAACTGCCCATCTCCCCTTGAATAACAATGTATAGCCGTCCGGCTAGATAATTTGATAACGTCCCCATCTGCTACGCCACAGACTCGGTTTCGATCCTTGCTCATGTCGATGAACAGTTTTTCCGAGATATAGCCGGTGGTTACCATCTCCCCTTGAGCAAGAGAGATGGGTAATGGTCTCGGACATTGCATAAGAGTTCCTAGCACTATTGAATCTCCTCGAAAGGGGAGTGAAATGGCGTTCATTAATTACCTGAGATTATTATTATTATTATTGGTATTTTTATTATTACTAGAATCAAAGACCTAATGTAAATACAATTGAAAGTTAATTGATGATACAGAGGAAATACAGTGCAACTAAACTAACCGTTTTGAATGGGGGATTACCGATACTAAAAAATTCTCAATTTATATTTTCATACCAAAAGAAATAATAATATATATTCTTTTCTCTCCTCATAACCACTGTAGTTGCTATAGATATTCTTTACTCTGAGACATATAGTTTTGGTCAATATAAATACAGTAGAAGTGTTAAGCATATTGTTATGTACAAAGTTTTTCTCTAAAATATATGTGGGTAAGTCTATAATACGCTATCTTTATGACGCCATAAGAAAACAATAATTGAGAACCGTAAATGAGAAGTCGGTTAAATTCTGTAAATGATCACTTTATAATTTGGTTTTATCAGAAGGAATTTTTGCTTATACAGTATTTAGAGTATTAGTATGCCTAGGGAGAGTGTGAAAGGTGTGTACATTATTTCAGCTTTGTATTTTTATGTATAATTTTCAAAGGCATGTATTAGTTGAAGAATGAAACCACAGTATTTTAGGATTTATTTTATGTTGCAGTTGTCTTCACTTTATGACATAACTACCGTATGTTTATTTGAAGTTTGTATAATTTGGTAGAACATTATGTTAGAACTTAGGTAAGATACAGTTCCTGGCCATGTATACTGTACTTGATCATCTTATAATATATTAAATTGTAAAACTTGCAAAATAACAAACCAAAACTGAGACGACACAAGATAAATGCAATAGAACTAATAAAAATCGCTATGTGGAAATAACGCTTAATAAAATAAAATTTTGAATTAAATAACACAATCCACCACATATATAGGTGTACATCACTACATGAGTAAGTTAATCTGGTTCCCAAGCAAATTAATCGCACATATAACAACGCACTATCGTCACGTTAAAGGAATTAGAATTTTCCTATGTCGTGATCAGTTCTTCAATATGGTTCTCTTGTGTGTCCAAATAAATTAAATCACTTCTTTTTATTACTATATTAGTCAGTAGTGCACATTTTCCTGGAGCAGAAAACAATTCAGTCTTTCAGGGTTTTACCTTTTTTTTTTTTAAATTTGTCCTTAAGAGAGTGTTAAAGTTCGAACCAGGTACCTACGGTATACAGCCATATTCATCAGGAATAGTTACTATAGTCAAGGCCGCCACCTTGTTGAGTGAATTAAGTAGGAAGAAACTGCAATCTTTTAGAAACTGGGCGATATTAAGTTGTTTTTCCAATAAACACTCGCTTCCATAGTATGAATAACGCCCTTCCCACATCGTTAAGAATATTGCCTCTAGTCCGAAATTGTAGGTTTCCTGAAGCCCGATGTTCGAGGGAGATCGTCTGTACTGTACAGGTATCCCTAGCCACACTGTTCAGTTTATATATTATTTTATCTTTTATTTTGTGCTGGAGCATTGTGTATAGCATGGACCTGCTTGTAGGTACCTTTGTTGGCTTACCCTCCCTCCAATGTGTCTCCCATTTTTTCCCGGTGTATCTGTGTAGGCGATCAGCTGAGTGAGGATGAGGCGGATAAACTCTTGAACCGTCGCTCATTCAAACCCAAACCTCTCCTTATGTCTATGGACGGTGGTCACGACAGTAAGTAACACCCTTGTGAGGCGGCGGCACACCAACGCTCTTTCCAGCAAATGTTTATAAAGCAGTTCTTGGCTAGGAGCGTCTGAATCTACTTAAATATACCTTCATTCTAGTTACTGTGATGTACAAGTGCAAAAAATAAATATTGTCATTCAGCCACCTAAATTATAAACTTGCAAAATAAAAAAACAAAATAAAATATTGCCATACAAATTGCAGGAAGATCACTGGTGTAACACCCCTCTTATTGCATGGTGACTGCTGCACTTCCTCATCCAAAAACACTATAGTAGTGAAGATCGAACATTTTCAGTTCTTGACTTGATACAATATTGGTAATTTCAGTTTCTGACAAAATGAGAGGGTGCTGAGCAGGATTGAGGATCCCCTACTCTCCATAGCTTGCTTTAACTTTTTCTCTCACATTGTGTATGGAAGCGGTGGAAAGACAATTATCGATAGATCAGGGAAGACCTGGAGGAGGGATCTTAGGGTTAGGTGACTTGACAGGAAGGCTGCAGAGGATTGTGCAGCGTGGGAGAACAGCCATCAAGTGACTAAGGCATACCGTGTATGTCTTCTTTACTACTTCCGTTTAATAAATTTATATTGTGCATATAGAAATATTTAAGTGTATAATTTAAGTACAGTATTAATAACAGCGGGACCATTATTATTATACAGGAAATTGTTCGATCTCTGTCTACTTTAGTGTCTCTGCCTCACCCTCATCTTTGCTTGGCATGGAGAATGTTATTGCTTTGATGACTTTAATTAGGCCTTGTTACTTTGTAATTTGTGTATATATGATACATTATATATTGCCTTCACCAGTTATATGCCCATGCCAGTCATTAAGCTTTCCTTGCTACTCATTGTAAACTGTTTCAAATCTAAAGTGATGCTACAGTACATTGTTGTTTTTTCTTTTATATATATATATATATATATACTGTATATAAAGGTTCAGAGTCAGCAAGGAAAACAACAAAGACTACAAATAAATGGTACACAAACAGAAGGGTGTCTGTCGGTGTATGACTCGGTGTAATTGGCTAACAGAATAACATTGGAAGTTTACTGAAACCTTCTCCATGTTGGATATTAATGAGTTATATTATAATTCTTAAATTATTTTAGGAGTGTATAATTAATTTAGACTAATACTGTATAATTTGACCAACAATCTAATTGAGAGTACATATATTACTAACAAACTTTCTAAGACTAACATATAATACTAATGAATATTAATAACAATCTTACTAACATTAATAACAATCTTACTAACACTGACCTATTTTACTAACATTGCATCCCTAAGTGTGAGACTAACATATTTACTAATGATCTTACCTCTTTGTACAGGAGGTTAGACAGTTAACCTCTTCAGCACCATGATGTAATTTTAATCGTATTCTGGTTACCATTATGCAATTTTCTTTAGCTTATTATCTACCTCTAGGACTCACAGGGTTAAATATGATCTCGATAAATCCTCTGAATAACATTTTAATCGTATTCTGGTTACCATTAGATGATTTTCTTTAGCTTATTATCTACCTCTAGGACTCGCAAGGTTAAATATGATCTTGATAAACCCTCTGAATAACATAGGTCCTTCTTAAACTGCATAAAATAGTGTAATTTTACCCAGAAGCTAAGTTAAAGAGGAGTCATGTTGCTGAAGGGGTTAATATATTTACCTTAATCAGGTAGCTATAGTCTATTCGCTGTAAGTAGGTGAGAAATCATTACGTCTAACCTCTGTAACTCAAACAGGGCTAGAGCAAATTGGCTGTAATTTTCCACATCTATTCCTTGACTGACTCCTCCCAAATGGTAGAAATATTAGCTTGATTACTCGTGGTTTTTGAGTTACAGAGGTTAGAGGTCATGATGTCTGGCCTACTTACAGCGAATAGACTATAGTTGTATGGTATTGCAGTGATGTAGTAAAGTATATTTCCAACACCTTTATAAGTATTGTTAAACCCTTTCAGTTATTTTAGGATGTGTTTACTTATATTCTGGCTATCATAGGATAAATTTATTGAAATTAGGAAGGATCTGTGAGAATGAAAGTAATAATTGAGACAGATTTTACTACTTTGATTTTTAGAGGTCCTTCTTAAGCTGTATAAACTTGTCTAATGATAGTAAGAATAAAAAATAGCTGCCATGATACTGAAGAGTTAATATACATTGATCATTGTGTGGAGTGAGGGTAAGTTCTGTTATAGTGAGGATGTAGCCGAGTACAGGAGGCTACTGTAGTTTGTGTTCTGGGAAATTCATGTTAATGGAAAATAGAGAATTAACCATTTCATTGCAAACAAATAAATACAAATATATCTATCTCTATCTATCTCTGATATATAAATACAATAAAACAAAATATTATATCAAGTTCAATACTGTACACTCGGTCCAAGAAGTATCTGCACCCCTATGCTGATCATCTGGTGTGTACAGCTTGATAGGGTTGGCACCTCTGCCTGCAACTATATCCATGTGTCAGAGACGATAGTCTCTGACACATGGATATAGTTGCAGGCAGAGATGCCAACCCTACGGAGCTGTACACACCAGATGATCAGCATAGGGGTGCAGATACTTCTTGGAGCGAGTGTACATGTACTGTACTGTACAGTAATTACTAAACCTGTGCATACTTTTGATTTTTTTATTAGATTCTTTTTCTATCCATTTGAAGTTTTAAGCATTATTGTGTCATTTTCAACTTGCTAAATCAATTGCACTATTACTAAACTTTTAGCATCTCTGATATTCAAGTTTTCTGCTAAACTCTCAGGACTGGTGAAGCAGTATGACTTTAAAATAAATAACACCATTTTTTTATGTATAAGTTATTACACATTTATTTCTTACTTATTCTCTTTTGATGATAGTCACATGGTTATATATTTATGTACTGAGTTAATTTTATATATTTTATTGTTTATCATAATTATTCATTCTTTAAATACTTATTTCACTATTCATGTTCTGTCTTCAATTAATGATAACCGGTTATTCTAATTATTTTCAATATTTTCTGCCCATATTTAGCATTGTTTGTTCCATCATTAGCTCATAACAATTGTATCTATTCTATAAACTGTAATGTGTATAGTTGTTACCACTGATATATGGTAATATTGTACAGGTAGCCTACTGACAAATGTGTGTCAACTCTTGCCATTTTTGTTATGTAATTATATCCATTTAGATTGATGCTTAGATCAAATCAGCTATATATTAATAAAAACATAATATATATTTATTATTATGTAGTTGATTTGATCTGAACATAAATATAAATTAATATACTGTACTTGAATAATGAAAATCACAAGAGCTCCCAAACATTTGTCAGTAGCTGTACCTGTAATAGTGTTTACAGTAATGGTACATGGCTCAGTCAGGCTACTCCATAACACAGTTCACTTATAAACAACATTATAGTCCCTCTATAACCTATTTATTATATCTGTTGTAGATATTGGTATTATCTAACAAAATACACACTGACATATTTAGTATTTTTGTTGCTTCCTTTTACTTCTTTCTCTCATAACTATTATCTATCTATCTATCTATCTATCTGTCTATCTATCTATCTATCTATCTATCTATCTATCTATTTACAGTACTCAGGCCCATTCCCCCTTTAATGTTTTTAATTTTTTTAATTTTTTTAAATAACTATTGTATGCTTCTAAATTATTGTATTATATATTCGTACTAATTACTCTACATGTACCGTTATGTGCAGTGGTAGGTGGCAGTACATCTAGCAGTGTGTACAGTGACGGTACATTGGGGCGACCGGGCTACTCCCTCCCACAGTTCTCTTCAGCCGCCAGTCAGGGCTACAGCTCACCTCCAGAGAACCCCTACAGCACCAATCCTTCAAGGTACACTTAACCCTCTCACATCCGGACGCGATTTTTGAGCCTACTAGGGATACTTTAAATCCTTTGTTACCGTCAGGGGTATCTATAAACCTTTAGTTTGTTTACTTCAACCTCTGCAGTTGTCTTTGAGTTAGCTGTGGGCAGAAAACTAATTTTGGAGAGGTAATTATAACAGTGAGAGTAATCTATTTCTTATTGCTAATCTGGCAACCTCTGCGTCCTATGGTCGTGAGAGGGTTAATAACACAACCTTTCCATTAACCCTTTCAATATACCACAATGTAGTCTTTTATTAGTGTGTTTATTTAAAGTGTTTAAAATCTGTATATGGTATCCTCAGGTTCAAATCCAGGGAGAATCACATGCTTTCATTAATTTCATTGGGAGGTGTTGGGGGTGAAGTTAATTAATTTGACTAATTATATTATGTAATTATTAGCCATAATATGGCTATTATGAGACTAAACTTTATTGTTTATTACTGGTACTGATATACTTGACAAGAAAGATTTATTGAAAATACAGTACTTGTGATATTGTTAATGTAGGCCTATCATATGTTTGTGTCTGGATTATTGAGATTCCATATACCTGACTGGGTATATTTTCTTTGATCAGTTTGGGAGGTATGTTGGGCCCGGGTAGTTCAGCTCTGGACAGTCTACCTCCACCACCACAACCTTCACAACCTCTCTTGGGCAGCCTGGGGCCACCCTCCACATCTTCACAATATAGGTACAGTATATATCCGTTGTATATATTGTAATGTTCGCCATGCTGATTGTGGCCTGATGAGCACCGCCTTTGGTGTGTGTGTGTGTGTGTGTTTTTTTTTTTTTTTTTTTTTTTTTTTTTTTTATACAGTACAGTAGTTTAACCAGACCACTGAGTCATATTATGAGACTCTCATAGGGCTGGGGGTACATATACATACTTACATACATACATTTAACCCGTACAGCCCCAGCGACGCGTCTGACGCATCGGCGATGTATGTAACGCACAGCCCCAGAGACGTGCCAGAAATATTCGCGTCACCCTAATTGCGCCGACCGTAACCTCAGGTGTAGCTACTCAAGAGGGCTCAGATTTGTATGGGAACTGTGTACGTATCCCATGCAACCGTGCCGATGGTTGAAAACTCTCAAAGTCCACGTGCGTGCGCGTGCGTGAGCGCGCAATAACCTGTTTTTTTTGGGTAATTGCCTTCAATTTTTTACTCTTGTAAAATACGTTTTCGGGGTCTTTGTAGGACCATTTTTTAAGCTTTTTGAGCGGTTTTTCGTGGTTTTTCCTTCATTCCTAACCCATTCGCTATTGTTTCTGGAATAAAAAAAAAAATTGAAAACCGGCCGGGTTCTGGTGAACAAACATTACAAAACTAGCCGGGGCTCCACGGGTTAAGGAGTACATACATACATACATAAATTTAAAGACAGAGTACTCCACACAGAGTGCGGTTCCGGTCTCACATCCTAATGGCGGTGCTCCACTTGTCAGTTTTTTTTTATTCAAGATCGGACCATAAGGTCTGATCCCACGTCTTTCTTGGTCTGCCCCTTGGTGCAGCTCCCTTCACGTTCACGGGCTTGTATCTTTTCACTCAACTTAATTCATTCATCCTCTCCACATGTCCAAATTATCCAAGACTACTAGTACACAGGTTATATGGAGAGAATGGACAAGGAGGGCTGGGTCAAGCATCTTAACACTATATGATCCAATGTCTTGGGGTTTATTTTGATATTTTGTTTAATTGTTGTGGAGAATTTTGCTTGCTTTTGCCATTTTTGAGCAATGTATTTTAGTTTGTTCCCTAGGCCAACAAAAATTTCTTCCCAGACTTTCGTCAAACTAAAAAAAAAATCCCACCCAGTGTCCCTTCAAGCTAACTATGTACAGTACAGGTTTCGATAGAAAAATAACCCGGCCGAAGGCCAATTTCTTCTAAGTTACTGGCTCGCTATTGTTTGCCACCCAAACAATTGACACCTGAATAGGGTGAAGCGTCTTATTATTGCCAAGCTAATTAGGTGAAACATCTCAAAATGTCCTAACTAATGGAGTGAAACAGGGGAGGTGGAAAAATACTCCCCTGGGACCAAATAGGGCTAGAAGTCTAGAGGTGGAGGGAAAGACAGCAGTCAGTAGGCTGAGATATACCTTGGATTAGTGCCTCAAGTGGAAGCTCTGGGTTTTGGGACTTATAATCTAATTTATTAATTAATTTATTAATTTATTTATTTATTAATGTATTAATTTATTAATGTATTAATTAATGTATTAATTATACTATTAGCAGGGGAGGAATACCAGGCAGCTAAACGAACTGCCAAAAGAGTTATTTACAATGCTAAAAATCGCATTAAGGACCTGGTCCTCGAACAAGTGTGTAACACTGACAATCCCAATGGGATCTTCAACCTAGCTAGGCGAGTTAAAAATGACAGTAGGGATATTATAGGTGAACAGTGTGTTAGAGATGATAATGGGAAGATTGTGTATGCAGAAAATGAAATCAGAGAAGCATGGAAGGTACACTATGAACGATTGCTAAATGTAGAGTTTGAATGGGATAAGGAACAGCTTAGTATCGAAAAACCAATATCTGGGCCCCCTCCTTTGATAGCACCAGCTGTAGTGAGCGACGCAATCAATAAAATGAAGGACGGTAAAGCTCCAGGTTGCTCCGACATTGTCGCTGAGATGATAAAAGCCTCAGGGGAGATTGGTGTAAACTTAGTCACTGAGTTGATAAACACCATTATTAAAGATGAGAAAATCCCAGAGGATTGGCTCAAAAGTGTAATAGTAAATATATACAAAGGAATAGGGGATACGCTAGATAGAGGAAATTATAGGGGCCTGAAAATGCTTGACCAAATCATGAAGGTCTGTGAGAGAGTCCTTGAGGGTTTGATCAGGCAAAGCATCTCTATTGATGATATGCAGTTTGGTTTTATGCCAGGACGTGGTACAACCGATGCTATCTTCATAGTCAGGCAGATACAGGAAAGATACTTACTACAAGGCAGGGATCTTTACTTTGTGTTTGTGGACCTGGAGAAGGCCTTTGATAGGGTACCTAGAGATGTTGTACAGTGGGCTATGAGGAAACTTGGTGTGGAAGAGTGGCTGGTGCGTGTGATAATGAAGATGTATGAGGATTCGCGAAGTTTGGTGAGGGTGAAGGGTGTACTGAGTGATGAGTTCGCAGTCCGTGTTGGAGTCCATCAGGGTTCAGTGTTAAGCCCCTCCTCTTTATTATGGTCTTGGAGGCGCTGTCTAGAGTTTTTAGAGGCGGACTCCCGTTGGAACTGTTTTATGCAGACGATTTAGTCCTAATAGCTGACAGTATGCAGGATGCTGAGGCCAAATTCAGAGAGTGGAGAGAGGGCATGGCGAGCAAGGGTTTAAGAGTTAATATTAACAAAACCAAGGTTATGCATTGTAGTTTGAGACGAGGCAATGTGGAAAAGAGCGGTGCATACCCATGTGCAGTGTGTGGAAAGGGAGTGGGCGTTAACTCAATTCATTGTAGCATCTGTCGATGTTGGGTACACCATGGGAGTAAGCGCTGTAGTAGAATAAAGGGGCCCCTGCCGAAGGATAAGTCAGAAATAGAGAAATTTGAGTGCGTAGTGTGCAAAGGCGAGCTTGTGTTAAGTGATGATCCTGTGGCTGTGAATTTTGGAAATGAGTCTTTGGAGCTGGTGAACAAGTTTTGTTACCTAGGAGATACCATCTCTGCCGGTGGTGGGGCCGAGGCTGCCACTGTTGCTAGAATTAGGTGTGGCTGGGGGAAGTTCAGAGAATTGATGCCAATCCTGACCATGAAAAGAATGCCTCTCCCCCTGAAGGGAAAGGTGTATGCCTCATGTGTTAGAAGTGCAATGATTTATGCCTCAGAAACATGGGCCGTTAAAGTAGAGGATGTCAACAGAATGGAGCGTAATGAGATGAGAATGGTGAGATGGATGTGTGGGGCCAGGCTACAGGATAGAATAACAAATGTTGAGCTGAGGAGACGTTTAGGTATAAAGAGTATTAGCGAGGTGATGCGTACAAGTAGACTGGGATGGTATGGACATGTGGAGAGAATGGATGAACAAAATTGGGTGAAAAAATGCAGGTCTGTGATTGTGGAGGGAGCTGCACCAAGGGGTGGACCGAGGAAGACCTGGGATCGGACTATACGCGCCGATCTCAAATCCAAGAACTTGACAAGTGAAGCAGCCCTTAACAGGGTTGCCTGGAACGCCGCCATTAGGACAAGAGACTGAAACTGCACTTATGTGTGGAACACTCAGTCTTAAAATTTTATGTATGTATGTATGTATGTATTTATTTATGCTGCAGAGGATCATATTATAGTATTCCAAGAATGGAAGAATAATCTCCTAGATATTAATCGTGGTCATGTGATGTACTTATAGCTGTCCTTATGGTATAATGGTTAGACCGTGTAAGTTCTGTATGAGATATCCTAGGTTCGAATCCTGGGATGATCACATACTTTCATTAATATAATTTGGGGTATTATTGGTGTTCAAAACTATGTTAAAAATAATTATCTGTTTGAGCAATACCCTACATTATATTTGTATATGTATTCTTTCCCCGTCATCTCTGTTCCATTTCCTAGGTTTCTTGCTGATCCTCCCTACCCCTTTAAGTGCAGGTTTGGCTACTGAGTGACTGGCTTAGCAGTAGAGTCTATACATTATGGTGGTAGTGTATATATACTGTATGTTTTTGTGTTATAGTAATGGAGAGGGCAGCAACACCCTGGGTAAGAGAACAGGCAACCCACTGAGGAGCTTCAGTGTTCCTGCTCCACCACAGTCAGCACCCACCACACCACAACCCAAACATATTGGTCAGTATTCTTTAGGTCATCTTGCATAGCTCTACACGTTTACCTTTTGTCATTGTTTAACTCCTTTACCACAATTGCGTCGTTGTTACCGTATATTCTGGCTAACTTCGGATAATTTTATACAGTTTAAGAAGGACTTACGTTATTTAGATAGTTGTTGTTGTTGTTCCCTAAGCTGCCTGGCCGAACAGCCCCGAGTCCCTGAGAAAGGCCATGGCCACGATCGGGCTTTCCCACAGAGCTCTCATTGAGTGTAGATTGTGTTGTTGGCGTAAGTGGTTGTGTGAAATGCAGTCTTCTATGATGTGTTTAATGGTATGGGGTGCTGTGTTACATCCCGGGCAGGCGTCGACAACGGAGTCATCCAGTCTCTTCTGATAGCTCAGGAGAGCTGGATGGTGTCCGCATCTCAGCCTGGCCAGGTGGACTCTGTCCTCGCGAGGAATCGGAAGGATGGATTTCGGGAGGTCGTGCATGCAGCTGTGTGTTGTCTGTGAGTGAGTGGATGGATCGGTGAGAGATATGAGTATGGATGTGCTTCTGGAAGTTGGTTCGGGGTGGGCAGGGAGGGAGAGAGGACAATAATTGTGTGTGATACCGTGTGCTGGGTGTTGTTTTGATATTTCTTGGTGTCTGTGGGTGTGTTGCCATGTAGTTTAGTGGGTGGTCTTGGTTCGTGGAGGCTGCTGCCAGGAATTGAGTGCCTCTCATGTCCAGATGGTCTTTGACTTTGAGGATTTTGGTTTCTTGATGTAGGTGATCTGTGGGTGCAGTAGCTGTGCAGCCTGTAATGATCTTCAGGGCTTTGTTTTGAATAGTCTGTAAGGTCTTATGATGTGTTTCAGCTAGGTTAGAAGCCCAGGCTGGGCTTGCGTATTCCATCACTGATCTTATGTATTGTTTATATACTGTGGTGGTAGTTTCTTTGTTGTGTCCAAATTTTGTGTGAGCAAGTGACCTGAGGGCGTTAAGTCTGGGTGTCAGTTTCTTTTTAATGTTTGTGGTGTGCTGTTTGAATGTCATATGAGTATCATATGTTACTCCTAGGATTTTGGGTGTGTGTGTATGTGTTAGGGGTGTGTTGTTTATGGTGAGTTGAGGGATGTATTCGTGTTCTCCTGTCCAACTTGTGAGCAGGGTTGCGGTGGATTTGGCTGGGGCTAGATTAAGTCTGTTTGTAGTGCACCAGCCATGTAGTGTGTTGAGATAGGGTTGAAGGAGATCTGTTGCTCTTTTTGGGTCATGGTGTGTGCATGTGAGTGTTATGTCATCTGCATAGGAGGCTAAGTTTATTTGGGGCGTATTGGGTGTAGTTATATCGTGCATGTACAGATTGAAGAGTGCGGGCGATAGGACGGATCCTTGTGGGACTCCGTTTGGAAAGTTTCTGATTTTAGATGACTGACCGGCAAAAGATACGTGTGCACATCTGCCTGCTAGGAAGTTGGCCAGCCACCGTTTTGTGTTGTTGTGCATGTTTGTGTTGTAGATTTTGTTTGTTAGGTTGTGGCGGGGGATGGCATCGAAGGCTTTACTAATGTCGAGTGTGGCTAATAGTGATCTGTGTGGTGGTCTAGCTGAATTGATGCCGTCGAAAGCTCTTTGTGTAAGGTCTGTGAGAAGAGTGTTTGTGGAGTGCAGTGGCCTAAAGCCATGTTGTGTTGGAGCTAGGGGTAGGTCAGGTGTAATTAGTTGTAATACTAGGCGTTCCATGACTTTGGAGGGGGAGCAAAGGAGTGTGATGGGGCGGTGCGAGGAGGGTAGCGTGGGGTCTTTGTTGGGTTTGGGGAAAGTGATGATGATACCATGCTTCCAAATGTCTGGTATTGTGTTGTGTGAATAGCTGTAGTTTGATATGTTAGTGAGTGCTTGTATGCCTTGTGGTCCCAGGTGTCTGAGGTGTATGTTGCTTATGTTGTCTAGGCCACAGGCGGGTGAGTGCTTGAGATTGTTGATGATATGCTTTGTCTGGTGATTGGTGAAGGGTGTATAGTCAGGGTCTGTGGGGAATTGTCTCTTACGTCGGATGACACGTCGGTCGTCTTTGTGAGGTTTTAGGTGGCTGACATGTGAAAAGTGATTGATGAGAGTGTTTGCTTGTTGTTTACATGAAGGAGTAGAGTCTGTTGTTGTGATTGCAGCATGTGATTGTGTTGTGTTGCTGTTGGAAAGTGTGATGCTGTTTAGTGTTTTGTATAGTTTTTTGGGGTTTGTTTTGTGATCAAGTGTTTGTAGGAAGTTATTCCAATTTAGTTTTTGTTGTTCTTGTATTTTGTTGTTAGTTTGGGTGTTGAGTGCTTGAATTTGTTGTGTGATGTCTTGTGTGTGGGGTGCTGGGGAGTGTTTCAGTATGTCGCGTTGTCTGATGAGGTTTTGAATTTCTGGTGTGAAGTTGGGGTTGTGTCTTTTTCTGTTACCTCTTGGAATGTGTTTCTTGTCAGCGTTTTGGATAGTTTTATTGAGTATGTGTACAGCATTGTTGATGTTAGTGATGGGTGTACTGTTTAGAGTTGTGAAGTGTTGTTCTGTCTCATTTGTGAATGCTTCCCAGTTAGCTCTTTTATAATTGGTGTATGTGTGTTTGTGGCTAGCTGGGGTGAGTCTGGTTTTGGTGGTGATAATGATCGGGAGGTGGTCAGAGCCTAAGGTTCTGACCACCCTCCAGGATGTTGTGGGGGCGAGTTCTGGGGAGCAAAAGGTGATGTCTGGAGATGATGGGTTATAGAGGGCTTGGTGAGGAATATGGGTATGTTGATGGATGTCGTTAAGGATGATGAGGTTATCGGTTTGGTTTTGTAGTACCAGCCCTCTGTCTGTGTCGGGGTTGTCGACAAACCAGGCCGACGTCTTGGCGTTGAAGTCACCACCCAGGATGATGTGTGGGGTGTGTGGGGTGTTTGTGATGTGTTGTAAGTGTGGTCTGTATTCATTTGGTACTGTAGGGGATGTTTGGGGAGGGATGTATGTGTTTATGATGGTTATGTTGGAGTTGTTGCCAGTGCGTATTTTAATTGACTGTATTTCTGTTGTGTTATCATTTGGGGGGAGGAGTGATTTGGTTTGTACACTGGTTACTATGTATGATATTTCTTTGTGTACCAGGGTGATGAGTCCACCGCCCCCGCCGACAGCCCGGTCTTGTCTGATGGTGGTGAAATTATGAAATGTGGGTGTTTTTTGTGTTGTGCGGAGTTTTGTTTCTTGTAAGATGGCAATGTGTATGTTGTGTTGTTTGATGAAGTGTGAGAGTTCGTGTTTCTTTGTGTTGATGCCATCTATGTTCAGTTGAAGAATGTTAATGTTATGTGCACGATGTATGTTGGGTGCTGCTGCACGAGGATGGGGTGGGGGTGAGGTGGAGGGGGGGGTGGGGGTAAGGGGGGGGCTGGGGGTTGGGATGGGTGAGGTGGGGGTGGGGATTGGGGAGCAGGAGATGGGGGTTGGAATGGATTAGGATGGGGTGTGGTGTGTTGAGTTGAGGATGTGGATGATATGGGAAGGTTAGGTGGGTTAGGGAGGAGAGGTGGACGGGTTTTAGGGGGGGGAGTGGATGATATGGGAAGGTTAGGTGGGTTGGGGAGGAGAGGTGGACGGGTTTTAGGCGAGGGATTTGACTGGGAGAGGGAGGGGCATGAGGAACAGGTCCAGGTGTTTGTGTAGTGTTTCTTGGAGGCAAGTGTTGTGCAGGTGAAGTGGGTCCAGTTCCCACATGAATTGCAGAGAACTGAACCCTTAGTATGGCGACTCGAAGTGATGGGTTTTGAGCAAGTTGGACATATGTATGTGAACGTGGGTCCTGGGTTGCTCTCAATGTCTCCGGCTAGAAGAAGTCTTCGAGAAATGACAGCCGGAGAGTCATTTCTCGGTGTAGGAAAAACTGTGTGATGTGTGTGTGGTGTGAGAGGTGTGGAAATTCCCGGCGCGACCGAAGCCGCTCCAAGGACCCGTGCCCCCAGGGAGGGGGCAGGGGATGGTTGTGACGGTTTGGCTCCCGAAACTGCTCCCCGCGGCCGGCATCCGGTTTTCCTCCACTGGTCGTTGATTTTGTCTTCGGCTGTGGAGGGTCGGCAGCCATCCGCGGTTGGCAGCCTCGGGAGGTGGCCCCACGGCGTAGACGCCGCCACATCAGGACCTTATTTAGATAGTTTATCAAGATAGTATTTTCCCCTTTGAGTTGTTACAGGTAGATTATAAGTTAAAGAAAATTGTCTAATGGCACTGGTAACAAGAATAAATACTGAAAGGGTTATAAGTTTACGCCTTTACCTTAAATAGGGACCTGGTGTAAGAGAAATTTTTGACGTACAGTCAGTTATACTATAATGTGTGTTTCTATAATGCGGGAGGGGGCCTGAAAGGTCCCTCAATTATTATAACGTGGCTAAGAATTGGGTACAAATCTGGGGTGTTTTTGTTTAATGCGTCACCAAATAATGTATTGCGCAGTTTAATGTCATGGTCGATTGTGCATTTCTTACCCAGACAAGAGTTCTTGTTTTCCACATTTTAACTGTCATCGTGATCTGTTATATACTGTATATACAGTATATATATGTATTTTTTATATTTTTTATATTTTTTTAAATTTTGAGAGCTAACTGTGGTAACCTGGATAATATGCAAAAGTCCCTTTGAGCCAGGCTAGATAACTCAACCACCACATGCCCCAGCCTAAAGTAAGACACCTAACTTTACTGTGACTTTACTCTCCAATGTGTACAGTATAGTCCTTCACTTAACTCCAATTTGTAATCCATGAAAGAACACAATACAGTACTATCACATTTCCAAAAATCCATGATCCCATTTTCATCTGAGAGTCTTTATTTGTGTACAGTATTTTTAAATTTTTTTGCTTCTATACTAATCTTTGAATTATTCGGTCAATTTACAGCGGCTGTGCGACCCCAGGGCATGACCAGTCCCTTCAAGAAGTCCGCAATGCCGGGCTGTTCAGGTTTGGGGCCCCCTGGAGGACGCTGGCCGGGGCAAACCTCCCGCGTTGACTCTCTGCCGGAACATGAGGTTAGTGACGCAGTGTCTGTTGAAGTTTATTTGAGCGTGGAAGGGATTGGGGTTTTTAATTGAAGTATCGATGGGATGCATTGTGCGTATAAATATGTATGAGGGTAAAGTGTTTTCTATTTGTGTGTGTATGGTCTTATATGTTTGCAGTTGCAGTTGCAGTTGGGATGTGTGTACATGCTTAGATTGATATGCAGGATTCGAAGTTGCATAATAAATCGTAGGCAGTGTCCACCATTCTTTAACTGTCTACGTGGTGCGATGCATAAGGTGTTGATTTTCGGTGTGAGCATCCTGGATTCGAATCCACGGACTGCCACATGTGTTTGTAAATTTCATTAATCGATTTTAGGAGTATAGTTGGGTTGTTGGAAGGAACATAATAATTGATATTGGTTCAGGGGTAATTTATCGAGAGGACTTCCCTAGTGGTTAAGGCCCCATTAATTGCTCTTTCCATTCACATATGCATAGCCTACGTGAGTTGCAGTTGGGATGTGTGTACATGCTTAGATTGATATGCAGGATTCGAAGTTGCATAATAAATTGTAGGCAGTGTCCACCATTCTTTAACTGTCTACGTGGTGCGATGCATAAGGTGTTGATTTTCGGTGTGAGCATCCTGGATTCGAATCCACGGACTGCCACATGTGTTTGTAAATTTCATTAATCGATTTTAGGAGTATAGTTGGTTGTTGGAAGGAACATAATAATTGATATTGGTTCAGGGGTAATTTATCGAGAGGACTTCCCTAGTGGTTAAGGCCCCATTAATTGCTCTTTCCATTCACATATGCATAGCCTACGTGAGTTGCAGTTGGGATGTGTGTACATGCTTAGATTGATATGCAGGATTCGAAGTTGCATAATAAATCGTAGGCAGTGTCCACCATTCTTTAACTGTCTACGTGGTGCGATGCATAAGGTGTTGATTTTCGGTGTGAGCATCCTGGATTCGAATCCACGGACTGCCACATGTGTTTGTAAATTTCATTAATCGATTTTAGGAGTATAGTTGGTTGTTGGAAGGAACATAATATTTTGGGGGGAACTGTGCATAAATGCGAATTGTGAATGAGGATATTGGGATAAGATGTTCTTTGAATTAGGACTGGCCTGTGGGGTATGGTGTGAATGGAGATTGTGGGTGAATGTGTGTGTATGTGTGTGACAAATTTTTATACTAGAATATTACAAGTGAAGTTTGAGTTCTCTAAACTTTATAGCACATAAAAAGTAATGTAAACAACAAACTAAATTTAGATACAAATTGCTTCAGGACAGTAATGAAGATGTTTAACCCATAAAAAAAAAGGGTGACGGGTGACGCCATATGGCGTTCGCATGTTTAGTTCTGAGCAATCAAATTTTCCATGGTGCAATTACAGCCCTATTGGCCTAGTGATGAACTACGCTCCATCCCCCATCCCCTCCTGCACCCCCTAAGCCTCTCCCTGCATCCCCCAACCCTCTCTCCACCCACAAGTACCCCTAATCATATCCATTTCCCCTCCTACCTCTCGCATGATTGCATCATTCCGCCCGGCTCGAGAGTATGTGTGGGACTGAGTGAGAGAGAGGGAGTGTGTGTGGCTGGCCTTGATGACCCCCCCCCCCCATATGATCGACACACACACACTCATACACATTTACGTGCACACACAGACAATTATTGATCAAATTTTCCTCAAACATGTATATGCATGCATGCTCAAGCAGTGGAATTGTTCCTTGAGGCTCTCGCGGTGCTAAACATTGATCAAAGCAACATAGAAAGATGCGGTTTTCTCCATTCTCAAGCTGAATGAAGGCGTGTGATCATGCTATTTAATTTAATATTACAGTATACTAATATTATTTATGGAGATCTATCTATCTATCTATTGCCTGACGCCGTGATCCCCGAAGGGGTGGCCACGAACGAACCGCCCCCATGCACCTCTGTCCCCAGTCAGTCGACGCCCCTCCCCCAAGCACCGCCTTTGTTCATGTACTTCCTCACTCCATCCTTCCACCTCTCATTCGGTCTACCTCTCCCTCTCTGTCCCTCCACCTCGCTCTCGTACACCCTCTTTGTCATATTCTCGCTTTCCATACGTTCCATATGGCCGAACCATTACGGAGATACAACATGTATAAACAAGGCGTTTGCGCGTCATATTTTCACCGGGTGGGGCAATTTGCATGTGATTTAAACCCCTGAAGCCTGGGAGTTAAGACCTCGACCGTCTGGTGACTGGATGTCATTGGAAGCTCACCTCATAAACCCTGACAGTCATAAACCCTTGGGCGGGTGCCCAACCCTGAAAGGGCGGGTGCCCAACCCCGAATGGGCGGGTGCCCAACCCCGAAAGGGCGGGTGCCCAACCCCGAAAGGGCGGGTGCCCAACCCCGAAAGGGCGGGTGCCCAACCCCGAAAGGGCGGGTGCCCAACCCCGAAATGGGTTGAAATAGGGGAGCTATCCCCCCGCCAAAGGCGGCTTTCTAGGGCCTTTCCTAGCTGATGCTGAGAGGATTGGGTTCTAGTCATGTGGTGATGGGCTGGTCTATCAGAGTGAGAACTGAGCAATCTCTGCCATACCCATAGCTTACTCTGACTGTTCCTTTTACTTATATATTTTCTAGATCTCAAGTGACGGCGTCTCTAACGTGGATTGACCTCCCAATCTACCAAGATTGGAAGCCAAAGTGTCACATTTTTCCCTTGCCCCTCAACTTTCTCTTCATAATTGCTGAGGGACACAGGGCCCTGGGTGGGGCTTTGGTTTCCCAGGCGTTTCCACACCCTCCTCAGCTCCCCGCCATGGAGTGGCTTCGGTCACCCAGGCTTTATTGTGGTCGGCGGGGAGGGTACTGTGGGGGCTCTCGGTTATGGCCTTGGCCTTTCTCAGGGCCTTGGGGCTGTTCGGCCAGGCAGCTTGGGGAACAACAACAACAACAACAACCCTGACAGTCACACTACTTGTTTTTGTCATATGGAGTGTTTTGGTACGTGTTTCACATCTCTTCTTCCAAGAGGAGCGTCGCAGCCCACCAGTAAAATATCTCTTTAGGATTGTCGCAGCTCTTAGGTTAAGTGTCCCAGAAAGGGCGCAAATCTCGTCCTTGTGCGTGAATGGGTTAAATGGTTGTTGAAGGGCTTAAATTTCCGATTTGAACTCGATATCTTTATGTACTGATTTATATTTTTGTTTGTACAGGAGGCGAATGAGGCTCTCCTCCACCACGGCTGCTCCACTGAAGAACTAACTCAGGAAATGGCCAACTTAGAGGGACTTATGAAGGACCTGTCTTTCATTACAGCCAACCAGTTTAATTGCTGAGTAATTTTTCTTTCCTTTTCACATTTTGTCTTCATCCACAACTTCTCTTCAATTCATTCTTCTTATCCCTCCTTTCCCCCTAATTTATCCTCATATCCTCTTTCCTTTCTTCATTTCCCTCTCCTCATTCCTTTTTCTCAGTTCTTGCTTATATTTGTTTTTCTGTTATCCATCCCTGCTTTATCATCCTTCTTATTCTTATATTTGTCACTGTTCTTTAACTTATTTTGTTCACTATTCTTTTCCCTATTATTCTTTACTGTATTTTTGTGTCCCCCTTATCTCAGCAGCACCACTGCCTCCCTCTAGCTAGTGGTCATAGTAGCCTTTTTGTAACTCACTATGATATTAATCCTCCATCTCTCATTTCATTAAGGTGTCATTATACCAGCACCAGGAGCGGATCCAGCTCAGGCTTAAGGGGGGGGGCTGATATATATACTTGAGGGGCACCATAACTTTATATGTATTGTACTTCAGATAAAATGCAGTATATATCAGATGTAAGGGCGCAATTTTAGTCACTAAGGGGGGGGGCGGCTCCCCCCCCCCCCTGGATCCGCCACTGAACAGCACTTTATCCAGCACCTTTCCATTGGCAAACTCTTTCTGGCAACATTTATTGGATCTTTTGCATTAGTATGAGCAACTAGATTGATGGTGGATTATTCTCGTTAACTTATCTCGTGTAAAACTTGACCCTTTGACTATGAGAGGCAGGGTTACCAAATCAAATCCGCAAGATAGTAAATATATGCCAACAGTTGTTACAATAATGGCAAAATCTCTACACTATCTATTTAAAACGGCTCTAATCACAGAGTATCGCTTTAATTCATGTCGCTAGATGTAAAATTTGCCTCTAGATCGAAGTAAATACCTCTACATCTAGCGGGTGAGTAGGCTAATTTGGCAACACTGATGAGATGCCTTTCTGTAGTGTAATGCAATTGTCTAGTGTTAGCCAAAATATATAAAATCAAGATGAATTAGGTACAGTACAGTAATTTGAACTTCTTGACTGAATTTCCCTTCCTGATTAGAACAATATCGTCAAATGTTAGCCGGAATACAACTAAAATACAGCCTCCATACGAGGTTGTTCGGCCAGGCAGCCTAGGGAACAACAACAGCCTCCGTACTGAGAGGGTCTTAAATTCAGAAGTTGTCAGATTAGTAATGCTCAAAAAAATTGCTGGAAAATGTGTTTGTGTGACTGCCTATAGGTGGGTAATATAGATAGCATTATTTTGGGGTATATTATGCAGCTAAAATAAGAAGAGCTTCCGGGCAGACAATAGGCAATTGTTTTTTTTTATATTTTATTTATATTCTGTTCTTATCTGATTTAAGTTACCATACTGCATTTCATAATTATTTCCCACATGGTAAATTATATTGGCTGTAAATGGCTTAAGTAATTTATGTTTACGCCTTCAGTATAATGACGCATTTTTTCGTCTTATGATGGCTATCATTAGACTTCATTTATACAGTTTATGATTGGTCTGTGGGAATCAAAGTATTAATTTGAATACTTCACACCCATTTGGTACCTAGAGGCCTTCTCTTAAGCTGAATAACGTACTCTAGTGTTAGCCGAATAAATAGAAGGTGTTTAGTGTTAGAATAAACTGAAGATGTTAGTTTGTGAAGGCGGCCTCACCAAATGCTGAATTATGGTGCTTCCAACTCTTGTCACTTTGTCCATCTGTCTTCTCCTTGTAGTCACCAGCAAAAGTCATGTTGGGCCTTCATAATATCAAATTTGGTTATGTCTTCTATAGTACAATTTAAAATAGTCCAATGCACTTTAAGACAACTTTACTTGGTTTGTTAAGGAGCATTTTATATTTCTGTCAAAGGAAGAAGATTAAGGTGAAGTTTTGAAGGTGAGACATGAATTTTGAACGTGACTGAATGGTTAGGCAAATAAATCATGTCCCAACCCCTAGTACCTGGTGATATATAATGGCATCAAACACTTACCACACTATTTAGTTATTGCCAAGAAGTTTTTAAAATACTTTTCAGTGTTTATTTCCAGACATTATATAGTTTCATGATTCCGTTTGCTGATGATTATTTTATAAACATACAGGAAAGAGGAAAAAAACATTTAAATTTGGTAGTATTATTGGTTTGAAGCAAGGAACAGTTGGGTTTCCAATTTAATATGGCTTGTCTCTCTTTCCTGTACGTTTATTGTGTCGTCAATGGCCAGCCAGGTTGAGAGACCAGTCTGGAACTATACTTTGACTTACTTGGTTGACATCCGACAGAGAGTACTAGATTCTAATTTTTATATCCTTAAAAGTTATTACGGTTCACTAGCCAATTCATGCGGGGTGGTGAGGACTTAGAAATCTTGGATGCCTGGAGCCTCACCCTGGGAGATCCCCTGGAGTGGAGTCGGAGGGTGAGTTTGGCTATGCGCTGTCATGACTTATGCCCCTATTGATTGATTGATTGATTTAATTAGTATGTGATATTGATAATACCACCCACAATAAAATAAGTAGAGTTTGATTAATAAATGTAACCAATGTCAAAATGTGCCGTAACTATCGTACATTATGATATTCAATTTATTAATCAAGCTTTACTAATTTGTGAGTAGTATTTATATCTATTTTGTGTACTAATTGCAGCACTGCATATGAATTGGCTGTGGCATGGCGTACTTGTCTAACTGTACAAAACATTAACAAATCTTTGTACAGAGTTTAGCAGCAAGAAGCCAACATGACGACGATCACACCGCAGTGCTGTTTATGCATTTTAAAGTTTTGTTATTCACATTTTCCTAATATGTTTTTTACTAAATGCATTACCATACTTAAATCTAATAAGCAAGGGTACTATTTATGCATTTTATATGTTTTGCTGTTTACATTCTTCCAATTTGCTTCTTACATATGCATTACCATAGTTAAGGGGATTTAGGCCAATTTATTTGTTCATTTATGTATCTCTTTACTATTTTATTAGTTTCCTTGCTAGACCTCCATCAAATTTTAAAATCACCCGCCCAAGACCCTCCTTCAAGATAAATTTTTAAATTTTTCGATAGAAAAATGGCCCAGTCAAAGGCCGGTTTCCCTTAAATTACAAGTTTGCTATCGCTCGCACAGAAAAAAATAGACACTTAAATGACACAAAGTCTTAATATTGACAAAGAAATGGGGCGAAAGGTCTTAAAATCGACAAACTAATGGGGCAAACATCATAAAATCTGAAAACTAATGGGGCTAAACACGAGGAAGAAGGGGGACCAGAAAACCGGCCCATCTCCCCTTAAGTCTATTGTACAAGGGTGAGTCACCAACGACTCACCTACTTTGTTTCTGACTGCCTATGTTGATATTTTAGAATCTTTTAGTGTATTAGGCTAATTGGAGGATATTCAAAGACAGCCACCAAACTTTACACCAGAGAGCTTTGCCTGAACATTATGCCATTAACCCTCTGAGTACCAGCGACGACAACGTGTCGTCGGTAATGTATGTAACGCTAAACCCCACGACGCACAAGTGTCGTCGGGGTTTAATTACTCCGGTCCTATGGCACCTAGAGGGCTCAGATTTGTATGGGAACTGTGTAAGTATCCCACGCAACCATGCCGATGGTTGAAAACTCTCAAAGTCCAACCGCGTGCGCGTGAGCGTGCAAAAACATTTTTTTGGGGTGTGTTTGCCTTCAATGTTTTACTCTTGTAAAATCGACTTTCGGGGGCTCCGTAGGACCCCTTTTTGACCTTTTTGATCGTTTTTTTGGGGGGCGGTCCTTCATTCCTAACCCATTCGCTATTGTTTCTGGATTTTTTTTTTTTCTTTCAAAACCTGCTGGTCCCTGGTGGTACATTTATTTATAACTAGCTGGGGCTCAGTGGGTTAACTAGCGAAACATAGGGATTAAATAATGCAATGGGTTGATTTGAAGAGCTCATTGCCAGAGTGAATAATAGACAGTTCAATTTGTACCATTTACTGCAAATTTTATATAACAATTAAAGGGCATCTGAGGAGGATATATACCCTGCAAGCGGATTGATCAGGGAACCCACCTTAGCCCACCTGTTGAGTAGGGAGTGCATGGTGGTAATAATAATAATTTTACTTATTTAAAAGAGTGCTCATTCTTCACAATGAATTCGCAAGCGCTCGAACACAAAACAAATAAATAAAACCACATTAACATATTGACAGTACATAGTTATCAAGCTGTAAGCACTACTTAAGTGATTCATTGAAGGTTGAAGGGTCAACAAATCTTAACCAAAAGATCAATACTTGTAGATGAAATTATAATGGCAGTACCAATACCTAAAGCACATTAATATCAATAGATTTGGAATAATATGACAATGCAGAAATTATAACAACTACAAAAAGATTGTTTATCTTTCTGGCATGTTGTTGTCATATTTGCTTAGTTGATTTGGTAGAGTTTGGTTGAGTGTTGCCTAGTCAGCGAGGGTGAGCAGGATCAATGAAAGGGTACCGGTACTGTTAGTATTGGTAATGATGTTGGGGTTTATTTTGTTTATACTTAACTCACCAGTGAAAAACTCTTATTTACCGTTGAACTTACTGTTTCTCAGTGACTTTTTGACTTCCTGGCTAACCATTCTTCCTAGTCTTCTCAAAGGAAGAATGGTTAGCCAGGAAGTCAAAAAGTCACTGAGAAACAGTGTGCTGCTCCCAACACTCTCGTATGGAAGCGAAACATGGACGGCAAGTGACGAGGACCTCTCCAAACTGAGAGCTGTGGAGATGAGCTTTTTTAGAATGGCAGCTGGCATGAATAGGCTAGATGGGCCAAGTAATAGGGAAGTGTACGAGTCCTTTGGAATGGAAGAGCAGGCTTTGGGCATTGATTGTGGTGTGGTTGAGTGGATAAAGAGAAGTACTTTGAGGTGGTATGGTCATGTTCAGAGAATGGATGAAGACAGAATGCCAAGAAAGATATATGGGAGTCAGGTGAATGGAACACTAGTAGTGGAAGACCAGCTATGGTATGGGAAAAGAAAGTGGACAAATATATTGAAGAAAAACTTCCACGTAGTGGAAGGGGCATTGTGGCACGGGCAAGGGAGGCATGTCTTGACAAAGTAGCTTGGAGACGTTTCTGTCATGGCCATCCTCTAGCGGGGGTTTCCCAGGGGGAAACAGGGCGTCGGAGATGATGATGATGATGAACTTGCTAAATATTTAGAAATATTTTGTAACGTTTTATTTTTTTATTATTTATATTTGTTTTATATGAGAGTAATAAACTCTCTTATAAATGGCATAGGATTTAATTTTCCAGAAAGTTGATGAAAAATTAAGAGAAACCTATGCAGGATCCAGGTAATTGTGTCAATATTATTTAGTGATAACTCCATTTTTATTTCCAAGGTGGTTGAACCAAGGGTGTAGGTATCCTGTAGTGCACTGTGGAAGGTATTTATGGCTAATCAACTTGAGTGTTGTATAGAAAATTGGATTCTAAAATTTAAGAATAACTTTTCTTAGGTACAGTTCTGAGTATATTATATGGTTTTATTGTAATTCGAATCATTGGACGTTTATAGCCAAGTTCTGAAACATCTGGGCTATAATTAAGCATTGTTTTGTCTCTTTTTACATTTAATACTGATTCAAATTGGTGCATCGCCATTTGTCCTCTCAACTGTTTTAGTCTTGGAATTTTCTATACCGTATTCTATTGAATGAAAATTTATTGATTTCCAGTTTGTGTTAATCTGTTATTTGATTAATGGGTTTTTGATGTGCATTGACTTTTATCTGTTGTTATGATTATTTCAGAGTTGAATGCACAGTTCTAAGATTAATGGGGTAAATGGGATTGCATTTTCGGACCAGCCAAAACCTAAACTCAAACACCTAAAAACCTATAATATTATCGTAAATCGGGGAATTGGATATTAAGGGAGGCTTGTACAGTACACTCACAAACTGAACTCAATGGTGTTCAAGTCTTTACAAATCTCCAAGGCTCTTCTATTGCTGATCTCTTCTTTTGTTATCGTTTGTACATCCAATTAATGTGTTCTATCCCTCTGTGATTTTATGTATGGAATTAAATGGTAAAACTTGTAAAACAAACAAACCAAAACCAGAAAGTAGGATTTGTAAGGTTGAAGTGACAATGTACTGTAGTTAGTTATGCATTAGTTAACCCTATCAGTATATAATGACACATCCTCTCAATGTATTCTATCATTAGACAATTTTGTTAAGTTTAGGAAGGATCTGCAGGAGTCGAAGGGATAAGCAAAATCATTTTTACCCCTTTCATTGCTTGAGGTCCTCCTTCCTAGGCTAGATAAATCATCTAGTTTTAGCAATAATATAATAAGAAAATGACAGGATAGTGAAAGGGTTCATTCATCTATTTTACAACAACAACAACAACAACAAACAACACTCCTATAATTACTTCCATGCACAAAATACTGAGGCGAGAAAGAACTGATATGGGCCGCTATACAGTGGCGCTAATAAGTCATGTCTCAGCTCTCATTACGTTTGACTCGCTCTGTGCTGTATTAATGTCTGTAAGATGTTGAATAGGATGGGTGAGTGTTGGAACATGCTTATATATCTCACTCGAAATAAATAAATCAAGTTTTAGACATTCCTGATACCAACTTTTGATCGAAATATACTTGGTACCGAGACATCACTTATTAGGCCGACTGTAGAAACGAGGTACGATATGCATTTATATTAAAGAATATTATTAAGAACTTTTGTAATATGAAAGTTTTTCCCAGCTACTGGTGTGTCCCCTTCCATATTTCATTCATTGTTTAGTATCGGTGATGTTTTTTGTATATAATTTTTTCTACCAAGTACTTTTATAGCGTTTGTGTTTATGTTCTGTGTTCTGTGGCCATTACAATAATTGTTTGTGACAAGATGGAAGCTCTGGTAGTTTTGAAGTTTACTTTTGCAGCTTTATAACACTTATATTTCTGTCCGGGCTTTCACAATTGACTTGAATTATTTTCTGAAATGCATTAACAGTAGTGTACAGTATACAGTGTGAGAGTTATGTTTTCTTTTAGGACGACCTGACCACATAACCTAACTAGACCTCATATTGTTCTTTAGAATAGGAGAAGATAGATAAGGTTTTTGGCTATCTGAGTAACAAAAAGAAGAATAACATGATATAAGAATAAATCACTCCCATCATCATCTAATAATCTACTGTATGTTATTGTGCATTGTGTGTTAGCCGGAAAATAGTGAGTAATGAATGCAGAAGTAAACTTGCTAATCCCTCATGTGGGCCAGAGGGTGGAACTCACGCTGTTGCCCGTATTGACAGCTCCTTTAACATGTTCAGAAAATATTAACCCTCTCCGTACGATGATGCCTTTCTTCCTTGATAGCATAATGCATAAATGCGCGGAAGTTCGGTGTGAGTATCCTAGGTTCGAGTCCTTGGAGTGCCACATGTATTTGTTGATTTCATTAATTGAGTTTAGAAGTAAAGTTGGTTGGTGAAAAAGTAAGAAATGTTTTGAATTATGGCTATCTTTAGACGTATGATTCAGTTTAGGAAGAACCTGTGGGAGTCAGAGGGTAAATTGAAATAGTTTTTACTCCTTTAGGGCCTACTACCGGCTCGGTAGTGTAGTGGAGAACGTTTTGGCCTCCCATCCCGGGTGACCCGAGTTCAATCCCATGCTCAGGCATGAAGGTTTTTCGCATACACTGGTAGCTGGTACCGTTTCCCTTCAGCAAGGAAATGGGTAATAGTGTCTGGTAATAAACTTTGGTCGAGCGCTATTGAATCTCGGAGCAAGGGCTAGAGAGAAATGGCGCTATATACAGTAAGTAACCTGAACATTATTATTATTATTTTTATATAAAGTTATTGTGGGAGCCAAAGGGTTGATAAGACTGTCTTTACCCCTTTGGATTTGAGAACATTCCTAAGCTAACTGTTAATCTATTTTAATTTATTTCACTCCAACACCAAACAGCTCCCAAAGAAATTAATGAAAGTAAGCAAGTGATCCACCGGGATTTGAACCTGGGTTACCACGTAGAGATTTTAAACACTAACCGTTACACCATCAAGGCAGAATAGAAGGCAGTAAAGCGTCATTGTACTGAACGTTTATGTCGTGTAATCTTTGTATGTATGGAGATTTTTCCGTTCACCAATTTCTCCAAAAATTTGTGTTGGCGCAAAGCAAAGCAGTTGCACAAAATTGTCACTCATGTAATTATACAGTATAAATTCCTACTTTTAGGTCTTCATTATAATGTTATCATTTCCGATCATCGTCCACGTTCACCAAAGCCATTTGTTCATCCCATCATTGCATAGCATCAATGTACATGCATTTAATTTAGTTATTTCTTTCAAATTGTTATGTATAAGCACTTCAACTTGTGATAAAGGGGAAACTTAGACATGTTGATATCTTAGTTTTTTTGGTTAACTGACATTATATCTGGAATAATTTTTTGTTTGTGTTTGCTTTTGCTCTCCCTGGTATTATTCAAGACAGTTATAACAGCCAAGTCTGTATTTTAAAACTTTATATTTTATTTCAGTGATTCTATATGTAAAATTGATATTAGGATTTTATAAATCAGTTATTAGATATTCAGAAATATTTTGACTTCACAACTGTTCTTATAATTATTGTTAACTGATTTTTTATAAGTACAGTACAGTATAGGTTATAATATTTGTTTCTAAATTTGATATTAGATTAAGCAAAAAATACCATAATTTTAGTTAATTGGCTTGTACAAGACCTCAATTAATCTGAAATATAATAAGCTTCAGTGAATTTGTTAGTACAAATTATCAACCAGTTTCACATAACAAAATAAATTCATTCAGTTACCTGGTACAAAATATAAATTAATATATATACTGTATATATATATATATATAGTTTGCAAGTTTTACATTGTAATATATATACAGTACAGTATACTGTACTGTATATGTAGCACCATAATATCAATCAGTTTACTTAAAAATGAAAATTATAGTAAAATATAAATTATCTCTTAGTATTATTAATTACGGTGTTGCAAGATATCAACACGTCTTAAATGTCCTCCTTTGTCTTTGGTCTTGCGGAGAAACAGAACTCCCAAGCTAACACGTAGACCCATGATAATGCATTTTGTATAAATGCTCAAATAACTATTTAATCTTTGTAAGATCAAATTTTTTAATACTGCTTGCCATGTAAATAAAATTTAATTTTCAACTAATTTTGTAAAAGAATGATAGGATATGAAAGCTAATTTTTGTACATTTGTGTCAGATGTAGTATGTAAGACGAGGACAGCTGATGTTAACCCTTGTATAGGTAGCACCAACGAACTTGACAATAATCTTGATCCCTTACCTCTCTGTAACTCAAAAGGGCCTAGAGAAAACTGGATGTAAATATCCACACCTATTTCCTGGTGGACTCTTCCCAAACGATAGAAACGTCAGCCCGATTGCTTTCATTAATTTTGAGTTAAAAGAAGTTAAGGGGTTAAGATTATTGTCAAGTTCGTTGGCGCTACCTACTGTATTGTACATTAGTAGTATTTTCATATTATTCTAGTTGATACTAGATGGCTCTATTCAGCTCGAGAAACACCTCTAGGAATCAAAGGGGTATAAGCTGTCTCAAGTAACCCTCCGATTCCCACAGGTTTTTAAAGTAAACTATAATCATCTTTTGATAGCTAGAATAAAATGTAAAAGGGCGTCTTCCATTCAGTACAAAGATGCCTGTTGATGTTTCCTTTTGGCTATCATTAGACAGTTTAATCCACCTTCATAAGGATCTGTGGGAGTCGAATGTTAATTGGGAGTGCATTTACCCTTCTATAAAGAAAATGTACAAACTCAAGATTAAAAGACTGGAGAATATGAATGCAGTATTTATTGTAAAGGCACATCAGCTTGGGTTTTTTCTTTATCCTCTTTGAATTATAGAGATCCTTTCTAAACTGAATACCAATTATTTAGTGTTAGCCAGAAGAAAATAGATAATGTATGGATTGTACCAGAAGGGTTAACTATTCTCAGACCCTCAGTAGTCAAGAAGAGCATCAGGGACATATTTTATAACACATTTTGTTGTAGTCATTACAAAACATTATTATTAATATATATATATATAGGATATATATATATATATATATATATATATATATATATATATATATATTTATTTATTTATTTATTTATTTATTTATTTATATTCCAGTTTAAGTATACAGTATGGTAGTTAAAACTATTTTGACCATTTATATCTACTGTAGCTGTAATAAAACATCGGATTAACGTAGTAGTATACATGGCACCATAATTTGTTGTGTAGGCCCTGCCCTAAATATAATAAGTGATATACAATGTGTCCCTGATCCGTGGCAGTGATATAAGGCATCATCTACAATGGAATGATTCAAGTAGATTATCTTGAGGGGGGTCACCTGCTTTATTTCTCTCCTTTTCTCTCTCTTTCTGGCTTGTATCCATTCGACCCCATTCAACCTACTGTTTTAAGACATTTATCCCATCCAGGTGTCAATTTTTTCCTGGTGAGTGATAGCGAGCCAGCATTTTATGGAGAAATTTGGCTTCATCGGAGACATTTTTCTATCGAAAAATTTACAAATTTAGCCAGCTGTCTAACTCATTATCCAAAATACGGTGGCTCGCTATCGCTTGCCAGATATAAATCGACACCTAGGTGGGGATAAACGTCTTAAAACAGTGGGCTGAATGGGGCCGAATGGATAAAACGCTGAGAGAAAAAATAAGCAGATCACCTCCCTTAACACTTTAAAGCAGACAATGGCAGTACGTATTTGTTTTATTGTACCTTCTTCCGGACAACTTTATTCAACTTAGGAGGGACCTGTCAGAGCTAGAGGGTCTGTGGAGATATTTGACAAGCCTTCGATTCCTAAAGATCCTTCCTGCGTCGAGTGAAGTCCTCCGGCAGTTGCGTTACTAAAGTAAATAATATATTGTCATCCGATTGTAGGTGTAAATATATTTAGGTAATGCCTCATACTTCAGTTAAGGGGGGTGATCTGCTTTTTTTCTCTCCTTTTCTCTCTTTCTCTGGCTTGTATCCATTCGGCACCATTCAGCCTACTGTTTTAAGATGTTTATCCCCATCCAGGTGTCGATTTCTTCCTGGTGAGCGATAGTAAGCCAGCATTGTAAGGAGAAATCCGGCTTCGCCGGAGACATCTATCGAAAAATGTACAGATTTAGCCTGTCAATTTTTTTTTTTTTAAATATGCTGGCTCGCTACCGCTCGCCAGGAAAAAATTGATACCTGGATGGGGATAAACGTCTTAAATCAGTCGGCTGAATGGGGCCAAATGGATACAACCTAGAGAGAGGGAGAAAGAAAAAAAACACAAGGTAGGCCCCCTTAAGGTAATGTTTGGTTCCGTCTCAAATAAATATAACATAATGTTCTTGTCTTCACTTTGATAGTCATTTGTTTTTATGATAATGTGATTGGTTGAATGAAGATTTGTTTTAATTTGTTTTTACTTGTGTTGAAGTACAGTACTTTGAATATTAAATGACAGCATGGCTTGATTATAAGTGTTCAATTTTTTTACTTTCATAGATAATATATATACTTAAGTTATACTTTTGTGAACATTGTCATATGGTATTGAATGCTATAGGTTCTGGCATTAATGCATATTGTAACGTGTAAAACACTGCAGTCGCTGCTGTGTAAATATCCAGAACTGTACTAAAATCACCCTAGTAAAGTAAACACTACCCTTGTATCTCTTTCAGTACCATACCATTTATTGTTTTATTCGTCTAGCTATCTATCTATCTATATACTCAGGCACATACTTTTTGTTTTAATATTCATGCAAACACCAAATTATTTTATACCGGTTTTAAGAAAGACCTCTAGAAGAGAAAGAGTAAACTCAATCTCGGTTATCCCTTCAACTCCAACAGACCCTCTCTGAACAAACTTGAATCTTATAATAATAGCCAAAGTAAAATACCAATATGTAATGGTATACTGAAAGGGATAATTTTACAAGTGACATGAAATAAAGGTAAAAAATTTTTTAAGTTTCTTCTTCGCCAGACGCCGTAATTCCCGAGAAGGAGTGGCCATGAACATATTAGGCGTTTGTCACGAAACGCTAGGTCAAGTTGCCCGGGCTTGACATTACCAATAACATTTTGACAGTGTGGCCTCGATCTGCTGACCCTTTTTTCAACAACCGACGCTCTACTGACTATGCTATGGCTCGCGCTAATTGTTTTCAGTAGTGTTGTTTATAAAGGTATACTGATGAATAATAGCACAGGTGTGGACACTAATACAGCGGCGACTATTGTGTTATTTACGTTAACCAGATATCAGTGTTGCACAGGAGTGAGGGTAATGTATGTCAGTGTTGATACTCTTATGTTTCAGCCACAAAAGCCTGACAAGCAGTTCCTTCCAAGAATTCTTTTATAAGAGTAGTCACCAAAACTGTTCTCAAATAAATCATGATGTACAGTGGTTGGGTTGTTTCTATCAATAACCCTGGATTATTATTATATGGTTAATATCTCAACTCCTCTGAATATCTATAGCATTCATATTATCACCACCCCACCAATTAACTTACAAATATACCAAATTAATTAAATGAATGAAACTAATGAATACATGTGTTACTCCAAGGATTCGAACCTAGGATATTCACACCGAAATTCTGCGCACTAACCATTACGGTATCAAGACAGTCATGAGGTCTATCCATGAAGCAGCAATCATACTAGTGATTTTTCAGCAATTCGGCCATATCCAAAGCAAACAGCTACCCAAACAGTTTTGGCACTGCTTGAGAGACATACCCCAAACTCAAAATGATCATAAGCATGGCTTGCCTGTACATCACATTTCAAGTAACCTGAGACTATTCATGATAATTAATTGTTTGGTGAGCTAAAGCCTTAAGAATTGTAGATTTGTTAAACTATTACACTAATGTAATCTCAACAAGATCATTATTTAATGAAGCTGATAACTATTCAGGAATTGCCAGGTAACATTTTATGTACTGTTGGTCGACCTAGAAAGTGACCTCTGGGACTTGTAGTGAGTGGGACAAAATTGACTTAAGGTGTTATGCTAGACAAAACAAATACATGTATTGTGGATTTTTCTAACTGAGAAACTAGGTGAAGCCTGTCAGGTCTTGTTCCAGTCTTGGGAATGAGAAATGTGAAACACCTAGAGCTTGGTTGCCCACTCACGGCTTAAAGAAGACCCATCTCTGGAGCTGCTTCGCCTCTGCGCTTCACTGTCAGAGTCTCATCCCCAAGACTCTGACCCTCACTTTCAGAACGCCACCTATTGAGCAGTTAATTAACTAGGCATTGTTTCCTGTAGCATATTTTTAATCTGGGAATATTCATACAGTACGTGCTATTTTATCAGGGAGCAATGAGGGTATTTTTGGGCACTTCGGTGGGCTTTTTGGAAATGCACTGATATGAGGTGCAGTACAGATCTCCCTCACTATCCGATGCCCTGATTTACGATATATAATTATAGGTTTTTAGGTGTTTGGGTTTGGGATTTGGCTGGTCCCAGAACACATTTACCCCCATTCATTTTAGGGTTTGCTATACGATTTTTCTATTTAAGATCGGGTTTTCAGGAACTTATCACAATCGTAAATCGAGGGAGACCTGTAGCCTACAGTTTCCATCCCAATATTATCTTCCCATTGATACATAGGGAATTGAACCCGGGTCCATTGGATTACCAGTCTAGTGGCAAGACCACTCCACCACACCTCCCCATATATATATACTGTATATATATATATATATATATATATATATATATATATATATATATATAATGTAGGATATATAGGCTACCGTCGCACCGCACCAGCACCATTCCTGTGTACATGGCCTCCCATATGGAGAATATTAAGTAGGCTATTGAAGATTTGTCAAACCATGATCTGACAACGTATTGACTTTTTGTTAACAAAAGTAAATGTTGACTTGTCAATCATTTCCACTGAAAACGACGCACTCCATGTGGACAATGTTGATTATAAAAGCCGGGAAAAATAAATATTTATTACTATACGGATAAACATGAATCGTGATGATGACTAATGTTAAGTATGTAGGCCTATGCCTAATTATCTAATTGGTGATATTCAAACTATCTTGAAAATCATAATGCGTTTATGTTATATGCAGGATTCGAAACTGCATAATAAATCGTTGGCTTGTCCACCATGCTTTAACTCTCTTCGTAGCGCAATGGATAAATGCACTGAATTTCGGTGTGAGCATCCTAGGTTCGAAACCCTGGACTGTCACATGCATTTGTTGATTTAATTAATTGAGTTTAGGAATAAAGTCGGTTGGTGGAGGTAACATAATAATATTCTGGCTAAGGTTAGACGATTTTATTCAGCTGTGTAATAACCCCTTAACCCCTTCTGTACCGGTGACGTGTTTTGAATTTTATTCTAGCTATATTTAGACGATTTTATGCAGCTTAAGAAGGATCTGCTGTAGTAAAAAGGGTTAAGTGATAAGTTCGAAGCCTTTTAATTGACCACTTGCAAGTTTTGGTCTATAAGGAAGTTGGAGCCGTGGCCGTCAATATTTAGCGAGTTATTAGCTAAAATACGGTCATAATACATATATAAATACATAAAACCAACTATATCATACTTTTTATCCATCAGAAACCCACATTATGATTGCATTTCTCTTTGATATCGATGTTCACGGCTCCAACTTCCTTATAGCCTGAAACTCGCAAGGGTTCAATTGCTGGAGGCCCTTTTTGAAGTAAATAAAATCGTCTAATAGTAGCCAGAATAAAGTTAAAAGGACGGCACCGGTACAGAAGGGGTTAACCTCTTCTGTACTGGTAACGCCTTCCAAGTTATATTTGCTATATTTAGACAATTTTGTGCAGCTTAAGAAGGATCTGTGGTAGTTATATGGGGTTAAGTGAGATAGTTCGAAGCCTGTTGAGTGCTGGAGGGCCTTTTTAAACTGAATAAAATCGTCAAATAGTAGCCAGCATAAAATTCAAAGGACGGCACCGGTACTGAATTGGTTAACCCCTTCTGTACCGGCGACGTCTTTATTACTTTATTCTTTAGACTATTTTATTCAGTTTAAAAAGGCCCTCCAACAATTAACAGGCTTCGAACTATCTTTCTTGACCCTTTTTACTACCACAGATCCTTCTTTAACCCCACAAAATCGATAGTCTCGATAGTCTCAATAAACGTTGCAATTCTTTATGTTCACGCTTACCTTTACGTGATGATCTTCTATGCCATTCCATCTCGTTATTGATGGATATATGTGCCATCAAACCTCACTACAATTGACTATCAGCTAAATTCCGTCGAGAAGTCATCCGTAGTAGATACGAATCCTGGAAAACTTATGTCTCCACCATTTCCCCGTCTACTTGTTACTTGTTACTTGGTGTGGAGTTTCTCAGCCGCGCTCCGTCACTAGATGTGACGCTCGTCGCAGCTGCCCTTAAACCATCTAGCACTTATAGTCTTGTCTCACAGTCTACCCCGATATCATGCGTTTGGCATAAATTCAGGAATATTAACAGCCTTCACATTGCCCCTCCGCGCCATGCTTTGGTACACGGTGGCCGTACTGTTCACGATCCCCTTGAGATATCGAACCTCTTGGGTCAACATCTTGCCCATGTCAGCAGTAATGAGAGGTTAGACGATAATTTCCGCCACCATAAATTGAAATGGAGTCGATCCCCCTCGACTTCTCTTCACCAGACACCTTTGATTATAATGCATGCTTTACTATGGATGAATTTGAACATGCACTCTCCAATTGTCCTAACTCCGCTCCTGGCCAAGATAACATATGTTTTGCCTTACTCACTAACTTAGCCCCCTTGCTAAATCCTACCTCTTGCAATTTTATAATCAGGTGTGGATCCGTCATCAATTTCCTACCTCATGGAAACATGCTATTGGCGTCCCAATTGCAAAACCTGGAAAAGACCCAAGCTTGCCCTCGAGTTATAGACCAATATCCCTCACCAGTTGTCTTTGTAAATTAATGGAGAAATTGGTCAATACTAGACTTACTTGGTTCCTCCGTCAAAACACAATTCTCACTCCGACCCAATTTGGCTCTCAGAAAGATTGATCTACTCTGGACTCGCTTACGTTATTAGAATCTCATATCAAGCGTGGCTTTGAAAGTAAGTCCATCACCGTCGCCGTTTTCTTTGACATCCAGAAGGCATATGATACCACGTGGCGGCGTCCCATCCTGCAACTACTTCATGATAGTGGTGCCCGTGGCCATCTACCTTTTTTTATTTCCAACTTTCTTTCTGATCGAACATTCCAGACTCGAGTGGAGTGAATTCTTTCTAATGTCTTTCCACTCGTCATTGGTGTTCCCCAGGGCAGCGTTCTCAGCAGCAAACCGCCACCCGTCCGTACCCTCAGACATGCTCAACGTATACTCAACATCTCCATCCAACGGGTGATCGCCTGGGCATCGTTAGTTGGCTTTCAGTTTTCGGCTGAGAAAACTAAGGCAATAGTCTTCTATCGAGACAAACGCTGGCTCCGTGGCCAGTCAATATCGCTTCGAATGGGACCCTCTCAGATTTCTTTCTATCCCAGTGTTAAATTCTTAGGCGTAATCTTTGACCAACATCTCAACTGGAGAGACCATGTTCAGTATACTAAAGGTAAAGGCCTTCGTGCTCTCAACCTCCTCAGAAAACTATCCCATACCACTTGGGGTGCCAGACGTACCACTATGTTCTACAAGGCGGTGGTTCTTTCCATCCTCGACTACGGCTGCCCCATTTATGGGTCTGCCTCTGCTTCCGTTTTGAAGATGTTGGACCCTGTTCATACGCAGGGTATGCGTCTCTGTACTGGAGCTTTCCGTTCCTCCCCAAATACCTCCGTCTTAGCTGAGAGTGGCGAGCCCCCGTTCTCCCTCCATTGCGATTTAGTTACTATGCGCCGTGCATTAAAAATTAAACATAGTGACTCTCCCACTAATTCCCTTTTCAGTGATATCTTCATTCCCGATCCGTGTCCATCTTCCCCCTCCTTTCCGATTCGTGCTACAATTCTCCTCAACTCTCTTGACTTTCACATTGCTGTTTCGCCGCCTGTTGTCTCCCCTTCCCCCCCATGGGTTATCTCTCTCCCCAATGTTTGCACTCACCTCTCCTTCCTCTCTAAGAGATATCCTTTTGTCCCTAGCCATCACTGCCAACACGCACTCGAACACATACGTCGTAAAGGCCCCCATTTTGCCATCTTCACTGACGGGTCTAAGACTGACTCTGGGATGGGCCTCGCTGCTGTGTCCTCTACCAAGCTCCTTCAGTTTTCTCTCCCGCCCCAAGCCTCTATCTTTACTGCTGAACTTTTAGCTATCCAATCCGCTATTGACATTATACGTGACACCCCTCAACAGCCCTTTATAATTTACAGTGACTCTCGTAGTGCCCTCGAAGCGCTCCGTGCTTATTCGTCTTCCTACGTAATAGTTTTAGCCATGAAACACGCTCTCCACGAGATGAGCCTACGTGGATTCCAGGTCCAGTTATGTTGGATTCCTGCTCACATCAGTGTCCGTGGCAATGAAGACGCCGATGCTGCGGCTAAGGATGCTATTTTAATTAATGATCCCTCGCCAGCCCCACCTTCCGTTAGGTGATTGGCTGTCCTTACTCAAGCCTTCTATTCTTTGCACGTGGCAATCTCATTGGGATGCTCTACCCTGCAATAATAAACTCCGTGCAATCAAACCTTCTGTCCGTCCTTGGCCCTCGTCTTCCAGGTCTCACAGGTGTGAGGAAGTTTTACTAACTAGACTTAGGATAGGCCATTCCCGGCTGACTCACGGTTATTTGATGTCCACTCCCCGCACTCCGCCCCCTACCTGCTCCTTCTGTCATTCCCCTCTAACTGTTCGCCACGTCTTTGACTGCCCAGATACTGCCCGTCTGTGTACGGTTTGTTTTGGTACTAAATAATTCACTGACCTTTTATCCGATTCTCCGTCATTTTCCTTCCCCCCTATCGTCCGTTTTTTGCGTCGCCTTAAGCTCCTTTCAGTAATCTGATCCAATCCTTCGGGCCAGACCTATGAGAGTTCCGTATGGAGCTCAGTGGTCTGGTTAATCTGCTCTACATAACTAACTTAACCCCACAAAATCGTCTAAATATAGCTAGATTAAAATGAAAAAGACGTCGCCGGTACAGAAGTGGTTAATGGCATATAAACTATCACAACTATATAGCTTTCTGACGGTGACTGGACGACTCGGCCCATGGGACAACTCGGCTCGGACAGCTCGGCCCACTTTTGGACAACTCGGCCACGACGGCGAGACAACTCGGCCCATTATTTGAGACAGCTCGGCCCCATGTTTTGCTATGGGGCAATTTGACGAGACCAGTCAGGATTAGGATGGGGAGAGCTAAGTGGAGGGTTTATGGGTGAGGCCATGTATGCAGCACCAAATCCTGTCCTCTGTGTATGCGCATCCTTTTCCCTAATATTTTTATTATGTTATTTAGGCTCAACTGTTAGGTTAATTTAAGTTAGGTTAGGTTAGGTTAGGTTAGGTTAAGATAATATAATAGTATAAAGGACAACAAAATTGTGCCTAAAATTCTCACGCATGCGCAGAGGACAGGATTTGCAGGATTTGGTGCTGCATACATGGCCTCCCGTTTATGGTGTGTGTGTGTAATGTGGGCGAAATGTTCGTTTATTGTATAATTATGTCATAGGCTAGTTCTCTCGATTCATAATGTGTAAGTTAGGTTAGGTTAGGTTAATTAAGAGTTTTCTCGTAATTAACACGGGGCCGAGCTGTCTCGCCGTGGGCCAAGCTGTCCTGGCCGAGCTGTCCCGTGGGCCGAGTAGTCTAGCATTCCTTTCTGACGCCCACACAACCTTCCTAAGCTGCATAAAATCATCTAACCGTGACTAAAACCAAATAAAAGAGACGTCAAATTGGTTCGTAGCCGGTATCACACGAGAGCTTTTATTTCTTACAGTTTCTTACAGTAGATCCTCTGGAAAAAGGCAAACTAGGCCTGTGTATCCATTCGATGATCAAAATTTTTCTGGCAACATTTCTGGAATATTTTGCACTGGAATCGGAAAGTAGTGATGGTAGATGAATTTAGGTAACCGAAATATTGAAAATGTTGACCTCATAAGCTGCCAGACCAGTGTTGAGGATAAATATTGATGGAAAATGCGCTCGTGTGATACCAGATTTAGATATGGGAGGTAGGGAGGGGGGAGGACTGAACAGTGATCGCGTGCCCATATAAGGTGAGGATGGGACGGAGGGAGTGAAGTTGTAGGGGGGGGGGGGACTCCGAACAAAGAGAGTAGGCGGAGGAACGGGGATTGTCGAAGGTAGAGCAGGTATGGGGGGGGGGGGGGTAATGGCGGAAGCAGAGGGCGGAAGGCGGCAGGTAGGAGGGAGGGATGGAGTGGCTCGACCAATGAGAGAGCACTACGTCAGCCCCCATCAGCCACCGACCCATACACCATAGACTACGTCTATGCCATACACCATGGCAATACCATTACCGGCACAGGTAGTCCTTTTTCTGGTTGGACGTCGTGGCGAGCTAAGGTATGTGTGTAACTAACGTATTTGGCCATCTTTTATCGCTCTATATCTTGACTATCCGAGCACTTAACATTCATCAACCTGCTCCAGTAGTCAGCTAAGTCTATATATATATATATTAATTGGTGGCCATTAAAATATACATATGTAGACTATTATAGGGCTTGTGAATTAATTTAAAAGGTGAGACTAGCCTACAATGCTTCCCCCTAGGCTAATTGCTTCGCTTCCTTTAGGGTCTTAAAACAATTTATCCACTATACGATCCTAAAGTTTTATATATTTGTTTAGGCTATAGGCTAGGCCTATTTATTTAATGTATTTATTATTTGTTTATATATATATATATATATATATATATATTGTTTTCCCCGACTCTTGAAACTCGCAAGTGGTCAAATCCCGAAAATATTTGGCCGGATTCAATAATTTTGTATATGCACGAATGCCATGGTGTACATGTATAAATTTAAAAATATAGTATTCCATAAGTAGGCTATTATTAAATGCTATTTGACATTACTAAAGTAATATGGAGAACGGATCAAGAATGATTGCGCACGTCTAGTTTCATTTGTTTACTGAGTTGGTGTCCGAAGCATGTTCCCTATAAAAGGCCTCACTCCTTACCAACAACACCAGCCGGCAACACTGTGTGGCCATCTTCTTTTATCGATCTACATCTTGACCATACAAACACCTATCATTCATCAACCTGCTCCAGTAGTCAGCTAAGTCTATAAATATTAAGTGGTGGCCATTAAATTATTATTATAGGCCACGTGAAATACCTTAAAAGGTGAGACGATACAATACTTCCCCCTAGGCTAATTGTTTAGCTTCCTTTAGGGTCTTCAAACAATTTATCCACTATACGATCCTAAGCCTCGACAGAAGTCTTTATTATACCTAAGCTGGATGACATTAATTCGTTCTTGAAAGGATTTAATTACTAGAGGGAATTATTGATATTGAAAAAGGGCTTATTCGACACAAAATTGGTCTCGGTTGCATCGGCGAAAAACTATGAATATCCTAGCTTCACATTAGGCTATGAGAGCCTTTCTCACTGCCACAGTTTTTTGTATTTAGGCCTATATATTATTTGTTTAGGCTAGGTTTTTTTTTTATTTTTATTTGGTCAATATTTACGAGTCGCACCACAGCTGGGATCTCATTTCTAATGGTAGTTTTGGGTTCCTATCATTCTATGCTTCATTGCTAGCCTAGGCTACTTTTTATCGGTAAATTTCTATAATTGCACCTATACGAGCTAAACAAATTATTATTGTATTTAACAGGAAGGTACAACGAGGTAAGTGATGTGGTATAGGTGGCAATATGCGGAAATGGATTATAAGGGCATTCCGGCCCCCTCTGACAAAAGTCTATCAATCTAGATGTGACACGGATTTACAATGTTTCAGAGAGACATTAGCCTAACCTAACAACCTTACCTAACCTAACCTAACCTAGTATTATGGGTGGGGGGCTGCTGCCCCCACACCCCCGCTGGTTGGGTAAAACGGTAGAAATTCAGTTCGGGTGGAGTGAATAACCGTAGATTTTCGTAAGGGGGTAAGAGGGGGGCAGAATGCCCTTATAATCCATTTCCGCATATTGCCACCTATACCACATCACTTACCTCGTCGTACCTTCCTGTTAAATAGAATACCACGAATTTTGTTGATATATTTGAAGATAAATATTGAATCTATATGCTATAAATATCATAAGAAAATTTGTTTTAACCCTCGGCAAAACCTAATAAAAAAGTATGGTAGGCTACTAACATTTATTTTTTGTAACAAGGTTGTCAATACGGTACTTCCAGTGGACCAGTTATCGATAGCTCTAAAGATCATATGAAAATGTGTTAAACCCTCGGAAAACTTAATATAAAAGTATGGTATAAAATTTTAATTTTCGTAACAAGGTTGTCAATACGGTACTTTCCCGTTATCAATGTATAATCAAAGCTGAAGATTGCAGAGTAGGCTAAACACCGTAGACATCATCGACTTTCTTTCACCTTCGTATAATCGACAGCCAATGTTTGTTTTTTTTTAACTAAGGGATTAGTACTCAGCCAGCGGGGGTGTGGGGGCAGCAGCCCCCACCCATAATACTAGGTTAGGTTAGGTAAGGTTTTTAGGTTAGGCTAATGTCTTTCCAAATCACTATCGGGGGGCGTGTCTCAACATCGATCAATAGGCCTAATGGGGAAAATAGGTTTTCCTGAGATTTCTAATTAATTGCAAACACTATATATTGATGCAAATGAACAATTTCTTTTATAAAAAACACTCGGAAAATTCGTGGTATTAAAATAAAAATTTTCCATAATTTGTTTAGCTCGTATAGGTGCAATTATAGAATAGGGCCTAGGCGTTACCTTTTTATCCACCGGATTTTTTTTTTTTTTTTGCTGGTCCTCCAAAGGACGGAGGTCGTATCCGGGCGATCTGGCCGAAAAACGTCTAGGCCTAGGCTACCGTATTTTTGTTTATTTTAACTGCTAGAAATTTCCCATGCATCTAGGCCTAAACGTAGTGGGTTTTCGGTAATTCTGCATAACTACTACTGTTATTTTAAGATTTCTTTATTTGGTCAATATTTAAGAGTCACACCACAGCTGGGATCTCATTTTGAACGGTAATTTTGGGTTCCTATCATTCTATGCTTCATTGCTATATACTTTTTATGGTATATATTAAGCAAACCACCCACCAATTTTCATGACAATTTTGAAATGCATGTTGGAATCCCTATAAACTGTACTTCATTTTTATGTAAGTTTGATAATTTGGAAAAATCAATTAAGGGAGAAAATTAACATTGAAAATTATGTGTAAAAAGTCTCCCATAAACGGCGGCCCGCTATGTTATTGTAGTTTGCGGCCTAATTTCGTCTGTTAATTCACTTTCTCCTTAATTGGACCCCCTATGAAGTACAACAGATTATGATGACATAAGTGACGGGTGTTTAGAGGGGACAGAATTCCCCCTTCAACATATTACGTGTCTCACAGTAACTTCTATTATATAAACAACCCAAGAATTTTCACAGATATTTTAAATTTCATTTAGGATGTAATATAACCTATACTCCATGTCAAAATAAGTGTCAACCCTCGAAAAATTCTATTAAGGGAGATACAGAACCCAGAACCTGTAACCTATAACGATATTTGTCCAGGGTTCACCTCCCCATAGACGGCACACAACACGACTCGGCGGACCTCTTTCTCCCTGCCTTTCAGTCTAATTAACACTAGGAATTTACCTAATTTTCTATCCAATGTACTATCCAACCAGCGGGGGTGTGGGGGCGGCAGCCCCCACCCATAATACTAGGTTAGGTTAGGTAAGGTAGGTTAGGCTAAAATCTTTAATGTTGCTTAATTGTTGGATAATGGATAATGAGCTTACTGGGTAAGTTCATTTTCTATCCCATGTATCATCCAACAACTTTTGCCAAAACTTGATTTTTTTTTTTCATCTTGGGAGTTTCTTAAGTTGAAAAACTAAGAAAACCTGAGCCAACTTTTTTTTGCCACTTTCTGACTTTTATGAAACTGAAAAATCTTAAAATCCGAGCCAACTTTTGCCAAAACTTGGCTCGATTTGTTTTCATCTTGGGGGTTTCTTAAGTTGAAAAACAAGAAAACCCGAGCCAACTTCTTTTTTGCAGCTGAAAAATCTTAAAATCCGAGCCAACTTTTGCCAAAACTTGGTTCGGGTTTTATCATTTTGGGGTTTTCTCAAGTTGAAAAACAACAAAACCCGAGCCAACTTTCATCATAAAAGCCATTATATCGCATTTTTATGTCTTTAACCCCACATTTTCCCAGATCTTCATAGCCCTCCCCACTATCGGGCGCCGTGTCTTAAGATCGTTGGATAAAGGGGAAAACTATTTTTGCGGAGGTTGAAACTAATGTCAATCACTATATATTGATGCAAATAAACTAAAACTAAACAAAAAATAATGAAAATAATTGGTGGGTGATTTCCTTAATATTTTCCCTTTTTATCCACTGGAAAATAGGCCTATTTTTTTTTCTTGGGTTTTTTTTTTTTTTTTTTTTTTTTTTTTTAGCATTAACCTAACCAAAAAACCTAACCTAACCTAATAGCCCCCAAATACATTTAGGTTAGGTTAGGTTTTTAGGTTAGGTTAATGCTAAAAAAAAAAAAAAAAAGGCCTAGGCCTAAAAAAAAAAAAAAAAAAAACAAGAAAAAAAAAATAGATTATTTTCCGGTGGATAAAAAGTATATAGCAATGAAGCATAGAATGATAGGAACCCAAAACTACCCTTAGAAATGAGATTCCAGCTGTGGTGTGACTCGTAAATATTGACCCTTTATTTTCTTTATGTATTTTAATGCATTGTAAGTGTGTATTTTATTGTTAGAAAGTGTGGAAAGCACTTCTTATTAGCATTTGCATTGTTAATTGTAATTATTCAGATACCCCAACAATTTAGGAGTTTACTAGATTTAGACAACTTTGAAAAGACATTAGCCTAACCTAACCTATCCTAGTATTATGGGTGGGGGCTGCCGCCCCCACACCCCCGCTGATTAGGTATTAAAACTATAAAAAAAAAAACATTGATGGGATAAAGTCTATGGTGTTTACTCTGCAATCTTCAGCTTTGGCTGTCGATAACCGGAAAGTACCATTAAAAATGTACCGACTTCTTGTAGGTTAAGCTCCCCTCTGATTGGCTACTAAACATCGGGGAGGAGCCTCCAAGGAGGCTAAAATATAAACAAAGTGTCCTGGACTTGCTGTACAAAAATAACTCTGATAATGTTATAGGGGAGTGAAAATCAAATTGACAAAATAAGAAAAGTAGCACTTATCTGCACACCAGTAAGGTCCCCCGAGTAAGGTAAGATCAAAACAAAATAATTCCACGAGACAGGAATCCCGTAATCGAGGAGTAGTTGTTCTGCAGAATAGCCCGGTTTTCAATCGTTTGAATGTTTGACTGGCATTGAGTAGAGCTCTGTAAGTCAACTGGTTCAGTTGTGATGACTATTTCAGTGGAGCAAATTTTGCCGCGATGTTGACAATATCGGAGATTTTCAGACACTAATTTCGTCTTACGTCACAACTATAACATTGATCCGACGTCTCCTTGTTTTCGGAGGTGCGGTGACAAAACGATCGGCTTTGTTTACAAGCGTCGGACGCACGGCGTTTAGACCAAGCTGAATAGGCTTGAAAGCTTACTGCCTATTATCAGGACACCCGGGCTCCTGCCCTTCTTTCGTGGTGTCCTTTGAACAGGACACCCGGGCTGGAAGGGTTAACCTAACCAAAAAACCTAACTTAACCTAAATGTATTTGGGGGCTATTAGGTTAGGTTAATGCTAAAAATATGTATAAACATTTATGGGTAGGCCTACGATTTTAGATACCTATTTGACAGGTACCACCGAGGATTTAATACATATTTTTTTTCGGTTTCCACGCATCCAACACCAAGCTACACATTTTTCTGGTCCGGTAATAGTATTGAAAACGATATAACTTTAAATGTGGTTTTCGACGAGAATAAAATGGCGCGTTTGTGCCGAAAATCGGCGGCGGGAGTCTGTCGTCGCGGTTTGTTTACCCAGGATGCTCGAGGTTACTACGGCCAGCTGTTTACTTTCCCCCTGCTGGCCACATATATGACGATTATTATAATTCACGGGGTGAGGGGTGAGGGGGCTCTCAAGTCTTTATCAAAAAATGGACCCAACAACTGGTTATAAGCTTAGCCATTTGCAGTCGACCGCCAAGGCGAGACCGGGAAGTCACTCGGAGCGTGAAGTAAACAAAGCGACGCTACTTCCACGAACGCAACCGAGTTGTCTTTATATTTAGTCTCATATTATCATTATTAAAGTGTCCCCATTGCTTTTTTAGTGTTTCGTACACCAGAAAAGGGTGTAGCTTGGTGTTGGATGCGTGGAAACCGAAAAAAAAATATGTATTAAATCGTTGGCGGTATCTGTCAAATAGGTGTCCAGTAACTAAAATCGTACCCATTTATGAAATAATTACCATTCCTAACCAACCTGTCAATAAATAAATCTATAAAAATAGTTTTTCGCTCGCGTTGAAATCCATGCCGCACCAAAATATTCATTTAGTCGGATTTCACCCATGATGCGTTTTTTAGTTTTTTTTATCGGCAAGAGGAAAGGTTATTCTACAAGATAATATAAAAACAAACAAAAAATTAAATAGGCCTATAATATATAAATATCATAATCATGTGGAATTTCACCGTAGGTGAAAGCATATCTTCAGTCCGCCCGAATTTGCCTTCCCCATTATGACAGATACTTTTTTGGAAAATTAATATATAGTAAGCGAGGGCATTATAAGATTTTTCATTAGCTTTCCAATGGTATCTATATCATCAATGTACGATAAAAACTTAATATTTTCCCCGAATATTTTAGTCCGTGTGGCGCGCAAGTTTTCGTCAGTTCCGTCCTCTCAGACTGGTAAAAAAATTTGCTTCACATAACGCTCTATTTAACCCTCCAGCCCCGGCTATGTATTCCATATATATTCCCCGAAACCCGGGGGTTTTGGCCGAAAAACTTCTACACCTAGGCTACCGTATCTTTATTTTGACTGCTTCCACATCCCCAAGCATAGATGTGTTTCGTAGCTGTAGAATGGCGTTGAGTAGAGCTCTCCAAGTCAACTGGTTCAGTTATATAATAATAATAATAATAGTTCTTAAAGCTAGCGCATGCTAAGCCAGCCAAGGATAGTCCAATAAGGCTGATTAGGCGTATTTCCATTGGGGTCCTGTACTACTACCCCATCCCCTTGCTCATGAGGGATGGTAACGACTCAGTGCTTGTGAAAAATCTTTAATGCGCTGAGGGTGGGCGCGATCCCGGGCCTTCTGGGTGGAAGTCCGAGACGCTAGTCACTACACCAAGCGAGCCGAGTTGTGATGACTATTTCCGTGGAGAGAACTTTGTGGCGATATCAGCCACTTATCACTAATTTACACTACTTAACAATAACACACGACAAGCGACGCCTCTCCTTCTTGTGATCGGTGATGCGCGGCGTCGGTCCAGCTGGCTGTTGTTTACATGCGTCGGACGGACGCCTCGCACACCAAGCTTACAGGCTTTCAAGCTGCTGGAGCCTTGGAGCCCTACCGGGAAGCGCGGGGTGTGTTTTTTATGGGTTTCTCAGAGCCCAACCGGGTCTGAGGGGTTACATATCATTTAATGATTGATACAGTTTTCAGATTTTCAATACGTATATCGGCAAATAATAGATTATTATTTTCAAAGAACCAGCTCTGTAAGACAAAAACTCTATTTTATATGAATATTTTCATATGAGCATCTTGCGTCGATCGAAAATTTCCGTCCGCCATGTTTTTCACGCCTCGTTTCCCCCACCCATTTTCACCGTGGTTTCGACATGGCGAATTTGAAAGTGTTCTTTTGTGTTTTTACGGTTTTTGTTACAAGTTTTTGTTTTTTTATTTTGCAAGTTTTACATAATAATTTTAACCCCTTCAGACTCGTATGACGCAGAGGTTGCCAGATTAGCAATAAGAAATAGTTATCTCATTCTTATAATTACCTCTCCAAAATTAGTTTTCTGCCCACAGCTAACTCAAAGACAACTGCAGAGGTTGAAGTAACTAAAGTAAAGGTTTCTAAATACCCCTGATTGGTGATGGACTGGTATATCAAAGTGAGAACTGAGTGATCTCTGCCATACCCATAGCTTACTCTGATGATTCCTTTTATATTTTCTAGATCTCAAGTGACTGAGTCTCTTCCATGGATTGACCTCCCAATCTACCAAGATTGGAAGCCAAAGCGTCACATTTTTCCTCTGCCCCTCAACTTTCTCTTCATAATTGCTGAGGGGCACAAGGCCCTGGGTGAGGCTTTGGTTTCCCGGGGGTTTCCGCACCCTCCTCAGCTCCCCGCCATGGAGTGGCTTCGGTCACCCAGGCTTTATTGTGGTCGGCAGGGAGGGTTCTGTGGGGGCGCTCGGTTATGGCCTTGGCCTTGCTCGGGTCCTTGGGGCTGTTCGGCCAGGCAGCTTGCGAAACAACAACAAATACAACAAATACTCCTAATGGTAACAAAGGTTTTAAAGTATCCCTAATAGGTCAAAATCGCGTGTTAAGTGTTGTAAGTGGTGCAAAGTCTGTTTTAGGTGGTCCATGTTATCTACCATAGTAGATCAGGTGCTTTGTATATTACCAGTCAATGTTTCATTCCTGCCGGAGATGCGTACAAAGATATATACAGTATAGAGAAAGCTACTAACCTAACCTAACCACATTACTTAACCTAGACCTGTAGTTGAGTTTATTGCGGCTGACTGTAAATTTAATCCATTAACCTCTGAAGTGCGCATGGGGGTAATTAGACACCTCTCCCTGTGCGCATGTATTTGAGGTGTTTCCGTCACTAAAATATTCATTGTACCATTAATAGCATTTATAATCCATATGCACCTATTATGGGTTGATTATAAAGGTATTAACCTGAAACAACAATAAAACTAGTGAAAACAGCGTTTGGATGGTCAAAATCGGAGATATAGCCCGCGAGTTGTATAATGTATGGGTGAGGCAAGCTGCTTTCCCGCCAATTTCCCTCAAGGCCACTGAGACACAGTCGATCGATACTCTCTCTCTCTCTTGCAATCGCTTGCTATCAGTGATGACCACACGCTGCAACCGGATTTCTAATGTTAGCACGAAAATATACCTCAGAATAAGGGAATAACAGGGAAAATAGGTGATAACTGAAGGAGAGGAGGAAAGTGGGGAAGGAGGGGAGGTAGAGGACTGAGATTTTGCATGGCCCAGGGGCCAAATTTTTTTTTTTTTTGTTTTTTTTCTTCTCTCTGACTCTTAAGAGTCTCCCCGCAGTTCCCGGGTTAACAGATAAGTTTATGATAGAAAAATAAAGTATAGTTTCTGTATGAAATTGTCTAGTTTTCATGTCTTTGTTGTAGCAAAGTAATTAAGATGGATATAGCAATTTACTGTCTGCTGGAAAAACTTTAATCTGTTGGGTAAAGACCAACACTTGCCTTACCCTGTTCCAAATAAGTTTGGTAGCCTAAATCAATAACCTATCATTCACAAAAAAAAATAAGAGTAATTGGGCTAATATATCTACCATTTGGGAAGGGTCAAAGAGAGTGATATGTGTAGATATTTACAGCCCATTTTTTTTTTTTTTTTTTTTAAATTAGTTTTTGAATCTTTTTATTTTTTATTTATTTGTTTAACCTAGAGTCATTATATCACCTACCTACTTGGAACATGGTATAGTAGACGGCATTAGTACGTAGAGGCGGCTTGAGTATTTTGGACAAGACTAACCTTAGCCTACCATGTAGTGTCCGTAGTATGTGGGATCAAACACTAACTTTTTATATATCGCTGGTTACGCATCTCCCGCATCAAAGTTATTAGCAGGTAGTAAAATGGACTGCTTAAAACTCGTACGTAAAAGATTATAGCCTATTCATTGGTTTAATTGGTTTTATAAATTTCGGTTTGAAAGTAGGGCTAACACTAAAGCTAAAAATCTGTTGACCAGGTATGTGAAAAACTGTACCAGATCAAACTGAAGAACCCTCTTTAATGCCTAGTTTCTCCCTTGCAAACCCCCGCCAAAGGATTGGCCATGATCGAAACTGCTAGAGGCTAATTTGTCAGTTGATTCCTTTGGCTGTGCCACAATATTTATCTACTTTTCCCATAACTAGCTGCTCCTCTCGCCAGACTCTCCCATATCTTTCCATTCTGTCTTCATCCATTCTCTGCGAATTACCATACCACCTAAGTAGTTCTCTTTATCCACTCGACCACCCCACATTCAATGACCAAAGCTTCCTTTTTTCCAATTACTTGGCTCTTCTAGCCTATTCACGGCGGCTACCATTCTGAAAAATCTAATCTCCACAGCTGTGTTTGGAGAAGACTTCCTGTAAATTACTCTCTTCCACAAGTGTTAGGAGCAGCACACAGTTTTTGGTCACTTTTACTTAATTATTTTTGCTTTAAGAATAAATTAGTTCTCAAAATCAGTCTCCCTTACCTTTTTTTTATCTATTTTACTATATTTGTCCAGTACTGTACACTGTACAACTCTTGCAATACTTAATATCTCTTTGTTAAAAGTTTGCTGTTATTTATCTAGAATTTTCCTTAAAATTCTGTGTTCATGCATTCTTTAAGTAGATTCTCTCAAATTTCCCTACATTGACCTTTAGCTTCCTAATTTTGCATGCCCTGTTGAAGTCTGTAACCACTCTGTTTAAGTTCCGTCAACAGGACGGCATAGTCCGCATATAGGCATGTAAAAATATTCCACGGTTCCCTGTTATTCCGGCCTAGCTCTTATACCCATTAAACCCCTCGGCACCATGACTACATTTTACCTTTGATTCTTGCTAAAATTAGATAATTTTATTCAATTTAGGAGGATCTGTTACTAAGAGTTTATTGAGATTGTATTTACCCATTTGAGTCGTACAGGTAGATTACACTGTAAAACTTGCAAAATAAACAAGACAATATAAAGGCCAAAGAACTAAACAAAATCGCTGTGGAAACAAGGCTCTAGCAAAATAAAATTCTGAAATAAAGGAACTCATGATTACATACTAAATAACATTGTCCAATGGTAACCAGAGTACAGCAAGACTAAAATAAAATCATGGTTTTGAAGGGGTTAATCATGCTCTATATTCTGTAACTGAGGCATGCTATGCTTACAGGTACCTACCCGATAGCACTATCGTTAGTGAGTGCTGTACTGTATTTTATATATTATTTTGTAATAGTATAGATATCTTATCTTGCCAGAACGTTCTATAGCGTAATGTATAAATGCGCAGAATTTTGGTGTGAGTATCCTAGGTTTGAGTCCTTGGAGTGCCACATGTATTTGTTGATTTCATTAATTGAATTTCGAAGTAAAGTTGGTTGGTGAAAAAATATAATTGCTGCATCCATGTATACAGTACAGTGTGTTATGCGAGTTTTGACTGATCTACCCTGTTTATTCTACCTCTTCATTCCCATTGAGATCTTTGCCTTCACTCTACTCTATGAAGTACAGTACTCCAAATATCTTTCCAGAGTCCCCCTTCACCACCCCTCCGTTCAAGAGTTTTCCACAGCGATTTTGATTAAGTTCTATTGCGTTTATCTTGTCATCCCAGTTTTGGTTTGTTTATTTTGAAAGTTTCGCATTATAATTATAAATTATACGGTAATGTAGTTTCTGTTGGCATATTTTGTTACAGCTTACTTTTTTGCAACTTTCACCATTTCTTTCTCTTTGGTAAACCATGTATTAAATTTGTTGACCAACCAATATTTTGACAATGCGGGCTCGATCCACCGACCCTTTGATACGTGCCTGACTATGCCACGGCTCTTATTAATTTTTTTTCTTTTTATTAGTCTTTATTATTGTAGAAGCATGGATCAGATTATAGTTTATAGTTAAAATTGTGCCTTTGAAAGTGATAAACTGGTGAAAACCATGTTATTTCAGGTTTATTTTCTTGTATTCCTTCTCGTAGTCATTAAAGTCTTTAAACAAAAATGCTCCAGTGCCCTCCCTTCCACTTCTATCAGACCCTTGTTTGGGATATCTGTTCTACAGTGAAAGGCAAGTATAAATAATAGCCTTTCGTGGTAATAAGTTTCATTGAGTTCATTAAGTTTACAGTATTTTAAAGTTAATTGGTGGGTTGGTGATATGAATTTATAATCCTATACATTCCAGTCTTCAAACCAAATTATTAGTTTAACCCTCTGTTCTTTCTTGATCCTCCCTGTTGCAGTGACTGGGGCCTGGACTCCAGCCTACATTACTGATCTGAACCACAAGATTGTGCGGCTTTGGTCAGCTGGGCTGCCTGGGTTTCCCTCCCTGTGGTGGTCTGAGGCAGAGTTTATTGGTCCAGCTCAAACACCCCTTGAATAGACACTAAAAGAGGAGACGGAGACTGATGACGCCTGTGTAGTAATCTGTAGAAAACGCAACCCTCGAAGCAAACGGCACATTTAACATCCAGAAGAATAAGGTCTGTGTGGGGATGCTTACTCTACTCCCATTTCCATTAACCCCTTCTGTACTGTAAAGTTCAAATTCTGGCAAATATTAGATTTTACTCAGATTAGGAAGGGTCTACCAATGAAAAGGCTAGGCATGTCAATTGATCACTTTTCCTGCCATATATCCTTTCCTCTCGCTTAAACAGTAGGCTACCATAGCGCGGTTGGGAATATGAACCTGATTAGATTAATATCCAGTATTCGAGAATGGATAATAAGTCGTAGGCATATGCATAAACCTTTAACCGTCCTGGTGGTGTAATGGTTAAGGTGGCAAAAATCTGTGTGTGATAACCCAGGTTCGAATCCCGGTGGATCATATATACTTTAATTAATTTCATTTGGGGGTGTTTGGTGTTGTGGTGAAATTAATAAAATAAAGATTATTAGTAGGTTCAGGGATATTTCGTCGAGAGGCCGGTCTATATGATCTGTGCCCCATGAATATTCTTTCCTCTCACTTAAACAGTAGGCTACCATCGCGCAGTTGGGAATATGAACATGATTAGATTAACATCCAGTATTCGAGAATGGATAATAAGTCGTAGGCGTGTGCATAAACCTTTAACCGTCCTGGTGGTGTAATGGTTAAGGTGGCAAAAATCTGTGTGATAACCCAGGTTCGAATCCCGGTGGATCATATATACTTTAATTAATTTCATTTGGGGGTGTTTGGTGTTGTGGTGAAATAAATAAAATAAAGATATATCCCTACCAAGCTTCATAAAATTTACATGTAGGCTATAGGTGAACAAAATTCTATCTCGCCGGTACAGAAGAGGTTATTCTGGTAGTTTGCACTTGGTCCCTTTTAGCTTGAGAACTATTTAATAATTTTTAACCCAGTGAGACCCAGCGTCGCACGTGATGTGTCGGCAGTGTTTGATCACCAACTCCCAGCGACGCATCACGTGCGTCCGACATATAAAAAACACTTACGTGGCTCGTAAGGTAGGAAATGGCGGGAGAATAGGAGGGGGAGGTACCGTAGTGTGTGGGAGCCGGGCCAGTAGGTGTGAGTGGGCCGAGACAGCCGCGCGCGCGGCTGGTGGTGGTGGGCTTAGTGGGGATACTTTACACCCTTAGTTTACCGCCAATTTGAACCTTCATTACTCCGGTCGTATGGGAGCTAGAGGCTTGAGATTTATGTGAGACACTCCTTAGGATGTATGCCGCACATTGCCATACTCAGTTTTCACCCTAGTGCTCCCGGGCGGGTGGTCATGCGGGGGAGACGAACTTTTGACCCCCGACCCCCAAATGACCGAGCTGATTTTTTTTTATTTTTTATTCATTTCTCACCATTCTCTTCCATTTTGGCTCAACAATTTTTTTTGAGGCCCCCCCCCCCCAAAAAAAAATATCCGAGGTGATTTTTTTTTTTTTTTTTCATTTCTCATCCTTGTCTTCCATTTTAGCAAACAAAAAAAAGAAGTGAAAATGGCTTGGGACTGGGGTGAACAAAATATAACTAGCCGGGGCTCAACGGGTTAAAGTAGATTGATATTTGGTACCAATGCAATGTTTCGGTTAAAACTATCCCTAAAATGCCATCCAATCTGCCAAATCAAGCCTATTGAAATTTTTAGTCTGCAAAACTTAATAAACCCACTGTGTACCTCTCCTACCGTTATTCTTCAAATGGATGGCAACTGGTCTAACAAATTTCAATAAAAGCACTAACATATTCAAAAGAAATTGCTTATTGATGGCATTGAAATTGCTTATTGATGGCATTATAACTACTAACCTCTATAATGGTCTGTCACTGGCGTTCAATTTCATACAGTACTGCGTGTTACAGTAATTTACTTCTCGTTGCCATTAAAACTAGCGTATCTTACTGACTGACGAGGAATAGGGCCGAACTATATTTTCACTGATCATGATGGTTATCCAGGAATAAGGGGCTTTAGTTTCAATGTTCACTAAGTTTTCTAAACCTGCTCCATCAGGTCTGATGTGGGCTGTCGAAGTTGAGTGATGTGTGGTGCCGAGGGAGACCTGAGAGGCGACGTTAGGCCTCGAGATGTGGCGGACGGAGAGCCCTGCTGGTGGTGGTGTGTGGCAGACGCATAGCCCTGCTGGTGGTGGTGTGTGGCAGACGCATAGCCCTGCTGGTGGTGGTGTGTGGCAGACTCGGAGCCCTGCTGGTGGTGGTGTGTGGCAGACTCGGAGCCCTGCTGGTGGTGGTGTGTGGCAGACTCGGAGCCCTGCTGGTGGTGGTGTGTGGCAGACTCGGAGCCCTGCTGGTGGTGGTGTGTGGCAGACTCGGAGCCCTGCTGGTGGTGGTGTGTGGCAGACTCGGAGCCCTGCTGGTGGTGGTGTGTGGCAGACTCGGAGCCCTGCTGGTGGTGGTGTGTGGCGGACTCGGGAGCCCTGCTGGTGGTGGTGTGTGGCGGACTCGGAGCCCTGCTGGTGGTGGTGTGTGGCGGACTCTGATCCCTGATGGTGGTGATGTGATGGACGCATATCCCTGGTGGTGATGTGTGGTGGATGCAGAGCCCTGCTGATGGTGGTGTGTGGTGGATGCAGAGCCCTGGCGGTGTCATGGATCTACAGTGAAAGGCAAGTATAAAATTGTCTTTTATATGGAAAGATAATGGGATATATAATTTGAATTATCTTCATAAGGGATAAAATGACCTTTCATGGTAATTAGTTTAATTTATTTCTATAATTAGGTTTAATTGGAAGTTTATTGGTGGGTTGGTGATATGAATTTCTAATCCTATACTTTCCAGTCTTCAAACCAAATGATTAGTTTAACACACTGTTCTTTCTTGACCCTCCCTGTCCTGTTGCGGTGACTAGCCTGGACTCCAACCTCCATGACTGTGTCCTCGACCACGTGAAGATATTGTTGGTCAGCTCGGCCGGCTGGGATTCCCTCCCCTTGGTGGTTTGTGGCAGGGTTTATTGGTCCGGCCCAAACACCCCTTCAATCAACACGAAGAGGAGAACTCCGGTGACGCCTGTGCAGTAATCTGGAGACTCCGCAACTCTCCAAGCAAACGGGACATTTAACATCAAGAATAATAAGGTATGTGTGCAGATTATTACTGTACAGTACTCCCATTTCCATTAACTCTGTACCGCACTGTTAAAATACTGGTGTATATTTTATTTTATTTTAACATTGCGGTACAAAGTTAACAGTATTTTAACATTGCGGTACAAAGTTAACAGTATTTTAACATTGCGGTACAGAGTTACTGGTGTATATGGGCGGATGCCCAACCCCGAAAGGGGTTGAAATAGGGGAGCTATCCCCCCGCCAAAGGCGGCTTTCTAGGGCCTTTCCTAGCTGATGCGGAGAGGATTGGGTTCTAGTCATGTGGTGATGGGATGGTCTATCAGAGTGAGAACTGAGCGATCTCTGCCATACCCATAGCTTACTACGACTGTTCCTTTTACTTATGTATTTCCTAGATCTCAAGTGACGGCGTCTTTTCCGTGGATTGACCTCCCAATCTACCAAGATTGGAAGCCAAAGAGTCCCATTTTTCCTTTGCCCCTCAACTTTCTCTTCATAATTGCTGAGGGGCACAGGGCCCTGGGTGGGGCTTTGGTTTCCCGGGCGTTTCCGCACCCTCCTCAGCTCCCCGCCATGGAGTGGCTTCGGTCACCCAGGCTTTATTGTGGTAGGCAGGGAGGGTTCTGTGGGGGCGCTCGGTTATGGCCTTGCTCGGGGCCTTGGGGCTGTTCGGCCAGGCAGCTTGGGGAACAACAACAACAACTGGTGTATATTAGATTTTACTTTGATTAGGAAGGTTGTCTAGCAATGAAAGGCTTTACTTGTCAATTGATCTCTTTTCCTGCCATATATCTCTACCAAGCTTCAGATAATGTAAATGTAGCTGAACAAATATAAAAAGATATCGTTGGTACAGAAGTGGACAAAACGGTAACCTGTTATGTAGAAGAGGTTTTTCTGGTAGTTTGCACTTGGTCACTTATAGCTTTGAAGTGTATTTAACCCGTACAGCCCCAGCGACGCGCCTGACGCGTCGGCGATGTATGTAACGCACAGCCCCAGAGACGCGCCTGGCGCGTCACCCTAATTGCGCCGACCGTGACCTCCGGTGTAGCCACTCAAGAGGGCTCAGATTTGTATGGGAACTGTGTACGTATCCCACGCAACCGTGCCGATGGTTGAAAACTCTCAAAGTCCACGTGCGTGCGAGCGCGCAATAACCTGGTTTTTTGGGATAATTGCCTTCAATTTTTTACTCTTGTAAAATCCATTTCTCTGTAGGACCATTTTTTAAGCTTTTTGAGCGGTTTTTCGTGGTTTTTCCTTCATTCCTAACCCATTCGCTATTGTTTCTGGAATAAAACCATTTTTTGAAAACCGGCCAGGTTCTGGTGCGCAAACCTTACAAAACTAGCCGGGGCTCCACGGGTTAAAGCAGATTGATATTTGGTGCTAATGCAATGTTTCAGTTAAAACTCCAAAATGCAATCCAATCAACCATATTGACCTTTATTGTCTGGCCAAGCTAATAAACTCATATCGTACAGTACTGCATTGTTCCAGTAATAAAAGTTAATAATTTTTCTACTTGTATTACAGTGGAAGAAGACCGGCTGGGAAGATCGTACCTTGAATCAACGATCATCTTAAAGACTACTCTACAGGACTAATCTACTGCTACTACTCTACAAGAGTAATCTTCGGTTAGTATTTTTGTATTTTAAGTTTAGCGGCCTTGTACAGTTGCCCAGTTAAGTTGTTTACATTTTTATAAAATAATATTGGTATGCATAAATGTTGGTACCTTTTAATTATGAGTTTAGTAATTGTCTGAGTTAAGTATTAAATAAGAACTTTTAATGTGCACGTTCAATTTCCCTGTTTAAGATCACATAATACCTGTAGTAATGTGGGCAACTGTACATGCTTTATTGTAAAATAGGAAGTTATAATGTAAAACTTGCAAAATAAACAAACCAAAAGTTATATGAACACAGTAAAAAGACAACGTGCAAATTAAAGTGTGAAATATTTATAAGTTTGATTAATATTTGGCTTAGTTAAGTGGAGCAGATTAACCAGACCACGGAGCTCTATACGGAACTCTCTTAGGTCCAGCACATTTGGCTTGATACTAGTTTTAATGTGTTGTCTACTTTAACACATTTAGTACCAGCGACGTGAGTTCTACTTTATTCTAGCTATATTTAGACTAAATCATACAGCTTAAGAAGGAACGGTGGTATTTAAAAGTGTTGGTTGAGATGGTTTGAAGCCTTATTATTGCTAGAGGTCCTTCCTAAGCTGAAAAATATTGCCTAATCATTGCCAGAATATTAAAAGGATGTCACCGGTAAGAAGAGATATAGTATATATTGTTTGCTCCCTAGACCTTGATGCTTAAAAAATACACCCCAAGATTTCTAGTAATTAAGTTTGTGAATGTCCTAAATGGTTCTATTGGGCGCCATTAAAGCTGCCTAAATGGCACAATGGATTATAATATTGGCAATGGGGCAAACTGTAAAAATGGGTTAAGTGCATCTATCTATATACTTGGCCCTATCTCCACATTTTGGTAAAGTAATGGAGCGATTCATGAAGAGGCGAGTCCACATAATAAACAAACTAAACAAAAATGATTGAAAAGTATATTTTGAGTACAGTACAGTAGATGGTAATATTTAGTCTTGTAAAGTATAGCCTGTTCATTATAGTTAGGGTATAAATTGAGTTTTATTATCTGTAATTAAAAAAGGGCTAGAGCAAATGAGGTGTACATTTCTAGCTATTCCTTGGCGGATTGTTTCAAAATAGTATAATTACCGAATAGATTTAAATTTGTATTAGTGTTGATAGCGTAATGTTTAAATGCGCAGGATTTTGGTAAGAGTATCCTATGTTAAGAGTCCTTAGATTGCCACATGTATTTGTTGATTTCATTGAGTATAGAAATAGTTTGTTCATGAAAAAATATAATAGGGTTATTTTAGTTATACTTCTTGATAACCTAATGTTTAAGGGGACCGACCGGTTAATTACAAACTTCCTGGTCTTGCTTTCAATATAAATGAAATTTGGCACAGGTGTATATGACCATAAAACTAATCTTGCAATTTAGGTAAAAAAAACTTTGAAAATCATATCACTGCAGAAAATTATAAACTACAGAAATCCCCATAGCACATGTTTTATGTGATCAAACAACTCACAAAAGGTGTATCTGTAGTTTCTATAAAAAACATTTTATATATTTTGTGTATTTGTTCGATTTAGGTGATTACGGATTCAGGCGAATATATTTATAGAAAATTACAACTTTGACGACATATTGTGAAAAAAAAAAAATACTAGAGTAAATTGGCTTTATAGGCCTTTTAGTGTTTTTAATTACCTTTCCAATGGTATATACACCATTCCTATAGGTCCAATAATAACTGTAGAATAACATCCGATAGTGCGGCAATATAGGTTCTGAGAAAAACAGGTGAAAGTCTAAGGTAATTAGGTTAACATTTTTACTTTTGTTTTTTAGATTTACAATATTTTACGAAGGAACATGGCAAAGTAGAAGATAAAGCATATGGGAGGTTGTAGAGTAGCTTACGCTCTTTAGATTTATATAGGTATGCTCCTCGTACGACCAGTAGTTACGGAGCATGTTAATTTCAAAGTTCGCTATATAACTTTTTTAGAATTTCAGGAAAAGTTTGGAAAACATAAAAAAAAAAACTATTTCCAATGGGTTTTCACTAATAACATTTCACTGGCTTATGAAGGGATGTTGACTCTTGTTGAGTAAACACCTATTGGTATTTTCAGAATTTAGAGTTTTTTAAGCCTAAATTAATCGGTCGGTCCCCTTAACCCCTTCAGACTCATATGATGCAGAGGTTACCAGATTATCAACATGAAATCGAGTTCTCTCACTCTTATAATTACCTCTCCAAAATCAGTTTTCTGTCCACAGCTAACTCAAAGACAACTGCAGAGATTGAAGTAACTAAACTAAAGGTTTCTAAATACCCCTGATGGTAACAAAGGTTTTAAAGTATCCCTAATAGGCTCAAAATTGCATCATATGTTGGAGAGGGTTAAATGCGCATAATTTTGGTGCGAGTATCCTATGTTCGAGTCTTTGGATTGTCACATTGTATTTGTTGATTTCATTAGTTGAGTATAGAAATAGTTTGTTCGTGGAAAAAATATAGCTTATTTTACTTATACTTTGACATGGTTTTAGAGGTTAGTGGTTAATAATTTTTTAGTAATCTTAATGAATAGGCTAATGATTTTGAATGTAAACCCATAAGATAGGAAATGGCATCGAATTTGTATAACTTATTTTTCCACTCTACAGCACAAGACCTGGACGGATCGTACAGTCATCAACCATTTCAAAGACCTACAATCTTCAAACATCTGTAAAATATCTGAAACGTCTATCAACTTCTCAAGATCCACGTCTACATTCTCCAATTCAGCCCTACAACATCTACTTCAACTACGTATCGCTTCTGTAAATAAGGTTGGACATTTAGATAGGATATATTATTTTGTTATGCTGGAATTTTTGGTTGTAAATTAGTCTTACAATGTTAAAGAATAATCCCCCCCCCCCTTCTTCCCCCCAAAGAAAGTATAATAAATACTAATAATAAATACAATATGCCAGAGTATATACTGTACATTCATACAATATAAAAAATATAATGCATAAGTGTGTTGATTTTCGGTGTCAGCGTCCTGGGTTCGAATTCCTGGACTGCTACATGTTTTTTAATTTCATTAATAGAGTTTAGGAGTAAAGTTGGTTAGTGGAGAGAACATAATAAATAAATATATAAAAGTTTATTGATAAATATTAAAAGTAATTGATACAGTAAAAGTTTAATATGCACGAAAGTAAATGTTTTGTTTAAAATAATAAAATGTTGCTAGATTGTTTGGTATTGAATTGACAAATCATTAAAGGAAGTTCTGGCAAAATGCATAACTGGTAATAAGTGTGCAGAATTTTTGTGAGTGTCCTAAGTTAGTCCTTGGAGTGCCACATGTATTTGTCGATTTCATTGAGTTTAGAAGTGAAGTTGGTTGGTGAAAAAATATAAATAAAAGCCTAAACTATAATGTAGACTTGATATTTAAAGTGGGCAATCAAGCAAATGTAAGTTTGGATACTCTGTACAAGAATAAAATAATTAACGTGCACTGAAGTAGAATTATTTAAAAATTAGTTTCCCAAATGTTCGCTGTTGATAGCGTAATGCATAAATGCGCAGAATTTTGATGTATCCTAGGTTAGAGTCCTTGGAGTGCCACATGAATTTGTTGCTTTCATTAATTTAATTCAGAAGTAAAGTTGGTTGATGAAAAAAAAAAATTGCAATTAACAGTTAAAAGTAATGTCTTGTTCCACCGTACTTTATCTAACTGTCTTGATAGTGTAATGCATAAATGCGCAGAATTTTGATGTATCCTAGGTTAGAGTCCTTGGAGTGCCACATAAATTTGTTGATTTCATTAATTGAATTTAGAATTAAAGTTGGTTGGTGAAAAAATATAATAATTCGCAAATGAACAGTTGAAAGTAATATCTTGTCCCACTGTACTTTATTATAATGTCAAACTTGCAAAATAAACAAACCAAAACTTATACGAACACAGTAAAAAGACAAAAATCACTATATACTGTACTATCTACTGTATATACTCTGGCATATTCCACAATTTGTTGTTAGTATAATTTTGGCCTATGACAGCAACCTGTTCACAAGTAAATGTTTTAAGAAAGTATCAGCCACTAGTACCGGTACCATAACCGCCACGGTTATGAGTATTGACGTTGAAAGTGAAGGTCTGTCCCATGGTGCCCCGAATACAGTACTTTATAGATATACACAATATAAATTTAGATTTAAAAATAAAAAAAAATAAATAAAAAATAATCAATACAGTACGGAAAATAATCTGTACTGTATACACCTAACTTCAGTATGACCCTAACCACTATAAATGTTATAAAAGAAATGGCCCAACCACCTTCTTTGAAATTAATTAGTACATTTTTTGGTAGAAAAATTTATTGGCTGAATGCTGGTTCCTCCTATATTGCAGGTGGGAAAAATTAGAGCCATAAATGACAAGTGTATAAATTTGCCAAAGTAATGGGGCGAAAGTTTGTAAGATCGGCAAAATGATGGAGCGAAAGTCTTAAAATTTTCCAAGTAATGGGGTTATAAATGACCGAAAATGGTCCAGAAAATATATAAATTTAAAACAAAAATGCCTAAAGTAAATTTTGATATTTCCATACATTAATATCGTGTACATGAATTAATGTGAACTGTAAAGTGAAGGTCGAAAGTGTTGTCTCCCACCTCCTTAATAATTTATTTAGTGATTTATTTATTACTTAATTTGCTATATATATCAAGCTTAAAACACCCCTAAGAACCCTTTGTACATATTTTTGATAGAAAAATGTCCGTGGTTACTTCGTCTTGATAGCGTAATGCATTGTGTGCGGAATTTCGATGAGAGTATCCTGGGTTCGAATCCTCGGAGTGCCACATATATTTGTTGATTTCATTAATTGAGTTTCGATGTGAAGTTGTTTGGTGGAAAAAACATAATTTATTACTTGGGTTGCTATATAGACCTCAATCAAGCTTAAAACACTCCATAAGAACCCCTTGTACATTTTTTGATAGAAAAATGTCCAGGGTTACTTCTATTCTAATATAAAACTTGCAAAATAAGCAAACCCAGACTTGGACGAACGCAGTAATAAGACAAAACATCTTATCAAAATTGCTATGTGAAAACAATGCTTAAGCAAAATAATCACTTTGTAATAAAAGAACTCCATCCAGTTGAGTTGTGAGGGCGAGACATCACTTTTGTCAATGGGTGTACTGAAGTTATATTGTTTTTGTTAGTATAATCTTGGCCTATGATGGCAGCTTGTTCACAAGTAAATGTTCGAGAAAGTATCCGCCACTTGTACCGGTCCTTGAAGGGAACGTGGCTGATATGAGCATTGACGTTGAAAGTGAAAGTCTGTCTCATGGTGCTCGGAATGCAACCCCTTCCCCTCTCGCATGCCTATTAAAACTTATAATTCCAGCCTAACATGATATATCCTCTATAAACATAAATGCATCCAAATGATAGCTTACAGGTAAACTTTAAAAATTAGGCCATGTGGAACAGTTAGGTTATGTTAGGTTACTTTAGTTGTGATAGTGATGGAAGAAAAGGTACGGTTACAAAGGATTAAAATATTTTGGCATGATTTGAAGGGCGAAATTTATATATATATATTTTTTTTTTATTTGCTTTTATCTCAAATCTTTAAATAATTACCCAAAGACTCGTAAAAGATCAATTGGTGCATTTTTTCAGTAGAAAAATTGCTCAGCCAAAGGCCGGTTTCTCCTAAACTGCATGAAAAGTCTTAAAATTGCCTAACGAATGGGGCGAATGTCAAATTGTTAAAGCTTTAAATAATTACCCAAAGACTAATACAAAATAAATTGGTGCATTTTTTCGGTAGAAAAATTGCTCGGCCAAAGGCCGGTTACTCCTTAATTGCATGAAAATTCTTAAAATTGCCTAATGAATGGGGCAAATGCCAAATTTGGTAACTTCTTAAAACACTTTGATTAGTATTTGATGCAGTTATTACCACCATGCACTCCTGCTGAATAGCTGGGCTAGGGTGGGTGCCCTGATGATCAGAGGCTTGTGAACATTTGCCCTCCAAATTTATTAAGTTTATGAAGGGTCTATGGCATCAAAGAGTTTGTACCTATTTGATGCCTACTGATCTTTCCTAAGCTTAATATAATTGTAAGGGTAGCTGTGATGAAATTAAAGTGATTGGATAGTTAAAATTTGAATCTTGGCAAAAATTTAATCCCGTAACCTATCTGCTAATCCAGAATGTGAAAGTTTGTGTGCCTGAAGGGATCTGCCCCTTGTATAGTACTGCTACTCTAAAATGGGATTTAATGCAGCAAGTTTGTTTAAAAAGTGAGCATTGGAACCGCAGAGCTTTGTTCTCGGGTAGGGGAGATAAGAGGGTGGGTGGGGGGATGTAGCAGGCAGTATTAAGTTTCCATGTAAAGGAGTTTTAGATGTAGATTTTTTTTATTTTTTTTTGTAGTAGATTTTGGGCCCATGACTGCAGCCTGAAAACTAGTACGGTCGAGAAAGTATCTCCTGCTAGTACGCACCAAGGTTAACGAAGTATCGATTCCGAAAGTCAGGTCCTGCCCATGGTGCCCGGGGTCTGGATGAACGGGAGAGTGAAAGGTGTGGAGGAAATAGGCAGGCTTAGTTGTTGTTGTTCCCCAAGCTGCCTGGCCGAACAGCCCCAAGGCCCCGAGTATGGCCATAAACGAGCGCCCCCACAGAACCCTCCCTGCCGACCACAATAAAGCCTGGGTGACCGAAGCCACTCCATGGCGGGGAGCTGAGAGGGTGCGTAAACGCCCGGGAAACCAAAGCCCCACCCAGGGCCCTGTGCCCCTCAGCAATTATGAAGAGAAAGTTGAGGGGCAAAGGAATAATGTGACGCTTTAGCTTCCAATCTTGGTAGATTGGGAGGTCAATCCACGGAAGAGACGCTGTCACTTGAGATCTAGAAAATATATAAGTAAAAGGAACAGTCAGAGTAAGCTTAGTTTTGGGGTATTGTTCCACTGGTATAATTTAATTCTTTCAGAAGCAAAGTTTCAAGAGTGTTGCTCCCTCAGGATTAAGAATGGCAAAGTTTATTCAATCATAAACTATTTCTGCAGTTTAGGAAGGTCTTGGGGTCGAAGGCAATTCGATTGTGCCTCGGACACCCGTAGATCCTTCCTAAGCTGAATAAAAGTATCTAATAAGTAGAATAAAATAGTCTTCCTAATCCTGAATGGGTGAATAAACTTAAAATAATTTCCAACCTGGTGTCTTGGAAGTAATTTCAAGTTTAGAAGGGTTTTTGAAGCATTGTTAATGGAGTAAATTTATACAAACTGAACTTGGCTAGGTAAAAGTGAATGGGAGAGCTTTGTTACTGATTAGTTTGTATCTTTAACTCCAAAAGTTAAGGAAAGCAATGAATCTGCAGTATCAAAGCTTTAACCTACACTAATTTTAATGCACTATTATAAGTTTTTGAAATGTTTATGCTCCATTGGTGAATAAATATAAATATGAAAGCTGAATATTATCTATACCATATAAGCCCTTTATACTTTTTAATAGGCAGTATTGTTTAATGGATAGAAATGTTTACAATTGAAGTGTTAGGCTGTAAATATATAAAAGTACATAGGTGTAGTAGTAACCGGAGTTAAATAGTGTAAAAATGCTAGGAATCTATCTATACTGTACTTTAAACTGGAATAGGTTGAGTAAAAGATCAGATAAGGTGTGGTTCTATACAGTATACTGAAAGTGATTAATAGGAATCGGGTTGTTGTTGTTCCTCAGGCTGCCTGGCCGAACAGCCCCAAGGCCCCGAGCAAGGCCAAGGCCATAACCGAGCACCCCCACAGAACCCTCCCTGCCTACCACAATAAAGCCTGGGTGACTGAAGCCACTCCATGGCGGGGAGCTGAGGAGGGTGCGGAAACGCCCGGGAAACCAAAGCCCCACCCCAGGCCCTGTGCCCCTCAGCAATTATGAAGAGAAAGTTGAGGGGCAAAGGAAAAAATTTGACACTTTGGCTTCTAATCTGTCAACTTCTAGGTTGGCAGATTGGGAGGTCAATCCACGGACGAGGCGCCATCACTTGAGATCTAGAAAATATATAAGTAAAAGGAATAGTCAGAGTAAGCTATGGGTATGGCAGAGATCGCTCAGTTCTCACTCTGATAGACCAGCCCATCACCACATGGAATAGGAATAGGAATCAGGTTATCAGAGATGGTATTTATTGTTTTAGAATCGGTTTAAAAGTTAAAATGGCCGAAGTAGAATTTTAGGTAAAGAAAACAGTGTAATGGTAACCAAAACTTTGAATACTCAGTTGTATTGCTTGAAAGGGTTAAACTGTCATTTAAGGCTTTCTTTATAATGTAAACTTGCAAACTAAACAAACCAAAACTGGGACAAAGACCATATAAAGTAAAAATAACTAATCAAAATTGTTGTGGAAACAACGCTTACTATAATAACATTTATGAAATAAATTTAAATGCTTAGTCTGGCCAGTTGGTTAGAAATTTTAATGTAAAACTTGCCAAGAAACCAAAACATGAATGACACTGAAGAGAAAAGCACTTGTCAAAATACCTATTTAGCATTAAACTTTGAATTAGATTACTGTAAAGCAAAACCAAGTAATTCTGCCGTAAAGGATTCTATCTCTATTCTAGTTCCCGAGAATAATGCAAAATAAGTCTGGAATAATTTTCCATTAAAATAAATAGTTGATACGGTACTCTGTTGAGAATGCAGTACAGTACTGTAAGAGTTGCAAATGCAGTATCCAGAGGTGAAGTGTTGCTATGGAACTTTCAATTAAAACTAAATGTGGAACGGAGATTTTGTAGTTAACAAGTGATAAATAAATTATTTTAAATGAAAATTAGAAGATACAAAGTAAATTCTGATTGTGGTAGAGTATAATAATTTTAATAAAATATTAGTCTCGTGTCCGAATAAATTTGCAAGGATCTAGGATACTTAACCCTTTGAGTAATACTGTAGTCTATAATTTAGATATTTTGATTACCATTTGATTATTAATTAAACTTTTAATGGAACTCTATGACAAAGCGTTAATTAGATCTCGATAAAGCCTTTGAATAACGTGGGTCTTTGTTAAAACTACGACTGTTCCTTTTACTTATGTATTTCCTACATCTCCAGTGACGGCGTCTTTTCCGTGGATTGACCTCCCAATCTACCAAGATTGGAAGCCAAAGCGTCACATTTTCCCTTTGCCCCTCAACTTTCTCTTCATAATTGCTGAGGGGCACAGGGCCCTGGGTGGGGCTTTGGTTTCCCGGGCATTTTCGCACCCTCCTCAGCTCCCCGCCATGGAGTGGCTTCGGTCACCCAGGCTTTATTGTGGTAGGCAGGGAGGGTTCTGTGGGGGCGCTCGGTTATGGCCTTGGCCTTGCTCGGGGCCTTGGGGCTGTTCGGCCAGGCAGCTTGGGGAACAACAACAACAACAAAAATAATTATCAATTTAATAGTTCAGATAGTTCCTAAGCTGAGTAAAGTGGATTATTGGTTGGTAGACAAATTTTAGTGTAGTTTAATAGAATGGAAGATGAAGAAAACATAAGGTTAGTCTGAAGAAAGTAACCCTTGCATCTATATAAAATCCAGTGAATAGGGAGTGTAATCCTTATACTGTAATTTGGCCAGAACTTTTGATTTTGATGGGCAGATGAATTTGGCTATAAGATACACCCTGGCGGACTCTTCCCCAATGCTAGAAATATATGGTTAGAAAATAGAATGTATGCGTTTTAAGTACAGTACTTGTTCTATTAACTTAATTTTGAGCCCAGATTAGTAATTGTAAAGTTCTGTAAACCCTACTTGGTAATTTGGAAGTTATTTGGGAAATGCCCAGTTTTGCCCCACGAGTGTCAATTCCAGAGGTTGAACCCACAATGCACTCTGGTGTTTAATGTTGATTTTCTGATGTAGAGCCTGTAACTTAAAAATTGGCTTTTGGCTTTGACTTTTTTCTATTGAAAACAGGAAGGTTACCTTGAATGGGCATTTATAGTTTGAAATTTAGGAATATTGTATTACTCTCCCATGCACCCCAACACATACCAATGGGTGTTTAGCAATCCTTCCCCCATGTAGAAGCTAGATAATAGGAAGTTGCTTTTGCATAGGAGAGATAAATTCTTTGGGATTATTGAGTCTTGTCAATACAGTATGTAGATTTATAGCTGTATTTAGGAGAATTAGCATTGGAAATAGTTATAAATTTATATATCCATAAAATCGTTTGAATGAATCGTAATGGTAGGTTATTGCAATTGTTTATTACTGCTTACGGCTCTTAACTTTGTGATAGCCTAGAAGTGACCAGTTATTAGTACAGTACCGGTACCTGTATATGGTCATTATGAATATCTTTTATGGTAGTAGGGAAGGCAGATGGAGATGGTGATGCCTTGGGTTTATAGTTTTGTGTATGAGAGGTATATTTTAGTTATAGGTATAAATAATAGGCTTTAGTTTATTTTAGTTCATAGTTTTATATTTTATTAATACAGTTGTAAAGGGCTTATTTGTTATTGACTATTTTTTTTTATATATATATTGTTTGTTTTTTGTTAATGTTTAACATGGAGCTAAAAATATCAATAACCCATGGTGTATTAATCCTTTTGGAATACAATTTGTTTTCAATGTTCTGGTTATTAGACAAATTTGGCAGTTTAAGAGGGACCTTGGAGAGTCGAAAGGGCAATGACTAGATCAACCTTCCGACTCTCACAGCCCCTACCTAACCTGAATAAATATTCCAGTAGCCAGATTAGTTATGTAGAGCAGATTAACCAGACCACTGAGCTCCATACGGAACTCTCGTAGGTCTGGCCAGAATAAAAAGAAGTATTTGTATACTGAAAGTTGAAGGTGCCAGTTTTGTTTGTATAGATGATTAAAGTTTACTTTTTCCGATGCAGTTGTTGAGTGTGCATATAATCTTATTTAGTTTAAATATTGACAACTTAAGACTTCAATAGAAAGACAAATTAAATATGAAAGTAAATTTTAAAAATAGTTAAAAACAAAGGAATTGCAAATAAATTGCTTTAACTTGAAAAATAAAGACTGAAATTAAAGTACCAAAATCTGGTATACTCTATACTACATACTCAGGCACATAGCCCATAGCTGGGGTTGGGTGACTTGAGACAGAGCCCAAACAGTTATACATTTAAGTAACTTGACATTTTGTAATAATAGTCTTTGTCAAGACTTTGAAATTAAAGTAATGAAATTGGGTATTTATGTATATACCGAGGCACATACCCCATAGCAGGGAGTTTTCAATTTAAATCTAGAATTTGTAGAATATAATTTTTTTTTGTTTTTATCTTTAATCAAAGTTGTCTATATTAATACTGGATAAACAATTTATGCATAGTGTTCTACAACTGCATAATACAGTAATTAAATCTTTTATGAAATGTAGTTTGAGTGTGCATTATTTGGTATATGTTTGAGGAATAGTTAAGTATTGATTTATGAAGGCAATGTAATTCCCTCTGAAAATATAAGTGATGGTATATTTAAGAGGAAAATTATATGCTGTCAAAACTAAGTTTTTTACCACCATGCACCCCCTGCTCAAGAGCTGGGGTAGGGTGGGTGCCCTGATGATGAGGGGCTTTGAAAATCAATACTTAAATTAATTTTTAATAAATATACTAAAAGTAAACTATATGCAGTAGATATAATCTTACTCCATATACTTTAGTTGAAGTTATCAAAGATTAAGTTTGTCTTACTTGACCAAACTGACTTGATAACACTGAAAAGTTTGCACACTGAAATTAATTCCATTGAAGTACTCTTCGCCATAATCAGTAAATGCTATGGAATCTATTGAACCTATTAGGAAAAAAATAATGATGGTACAGACTAAGATTTGAATGCAGTGTTTGTAATGTGATATTAATAGAAAATGCCCACTTAAATATAACTTTGGAGAGGACATATTTTATTGAAATTTACTTTAAAGCATTGTGATTAATGTATTATCACTTTAATTTGTTTGGGTATTTATATTGATATTGCAAAAATAGACTGCTTACAAATCTGCTGTATTGTAATATATTTATAGGCCAACCTTCTTGAAACTCTATAAAGGCTTGAAGAAATGGGCTGTAACTTACTGATCATATTCCCTGGCTGACTTATAAAAATATTTATCAGCTTGATTACTGATTTTAGTTTGAGGTTAATGGTACAGATTTTGGTAATTATAAAGAGTAGATTAGTCTATTCCTTATAATTAGGCCAGATATCTTTGCCACTAACCTTTGAGCTCAATAATGGGTAATCATTTGATCTGATATTTTTGAAATAATTAACCAGGAAATTGGTGGTAATTTAGTTTGTTTACTGTAGCCTTTTTAGTTAACCCATTGAGGAATATGATTCATTTAAAGTATATTTTTGGCTAACTGACAATGATATGCAGTTTAGGAAGACTAGCAATGAAAGGGGTAATAGTAATGTGTTAACCCTTGAGATTGGTCAGATACTTCCTAAGCTGAATATAATTGAATGATTGCCAATATTCCCTAAGTTCATCATTACTGTGATTGTTTAGAACTTTGACCTTTATAATATTTATTACTCTACTTACTGAAAATGATAATTAGCCCATTGATGAATAAGAATAAGTTAATTGTGGGTATTTGCTTATTTTATGTCTGGAATGAACTTTGCATAATTGAGTTTTTATACTCTTATTATTCCTATTTTTTTCGGACTCATAAAATTTGTTAGCCAACATGACTTATCCTTTTTTGGAGAGGGTTAAAGGTTCAGGTTCCAATGGTTTACTGATTTTGTTTTAAGAGTTTACTGTATATTGTAAGCTATGGTTTGAGTGCATTTATGTAGGTTTAAAACTTTATATCTTGGGTTTGCATATTTAAATAAGTTTGTCTATCACTGAAAAAGTACCTTGCAGAAATAAGTGATTAGTAAACTTTTATTAAAGGAAGTTAATACAGTACAAATATTTTACTATGTGTATGGCATTTGAAAATAGTTTTATAAATAAAGTTTCTTTGGATGTCAAGTGATATCACTTAACATGCAAAGCAACTTTGAATTTATATAGCATATTTGATAAATATATGCATAATAAATATTAATTTTGTAGTGTATCTACTTACTATAATAATTATGTACGGACTGCTTATTTAAAAATTATGTTGCTTTGGCTACGTGATCATTAAAATATTTAAATACTGCAACTCAAGATATAAAGTTTAGTAACTTAGAATGAACAGTTTGACAACACAAGATCATTATGAAATCTAGACATTTTCAATCACTAGCTGAATGTAAGTATCTGGTGTAGCCAAGTTCTTTTTAGTGATGTGCATTAACTGAAAGACCTGAATGAAAGGCTCTAGTAGCAAAGTTCTTTTTAGTGATTTGCATTACTGAATGAAAGTCTCACCTTTGGTAGTTAAGTTCTTTTTAGTGATGTGGTTAAATGTTCTAGAAACATAATGACAGTTCAGAGCATTCATGAATTTTCTGTGACTGATGGCCATTCAAATCTTGATAATTTCAATCATCCTTACTGGAAGAGCTTAAACAAAGTTTATAAGAGTTTACCTTTTTGTTAAGTTTTGAGTGATGGTTGAATGTTAGGTTTGTAATGACTAAGTTCTGAGCAATAATTATTTGTCTGGTCTTAAAGATTGGGAGTAATATTTCTTTGACTGGTCTTTGGTTGTCTTAACTATTCATTCTGGTTGCATAAGTGGTCTTTTATAGCTTTAGTGCATTTGAAACTTAACCTCTCACTAGCCAATGCTTGTGATTGCTTCCATAAATCTTTCAAGAGTTAAAACTTAGATTTTGGCTAACCTCACAATATTTTAGTGTGTGCTTGAGAAAGATCTCTTTCCTAAGTTGACTAAAATATTGTGAAGTTGCCAGAAATAAAGTTGAAACTACTGAAAGGGTTATGGGACCAACGTCAAGCTCTGGCCAGTGTGAGGTTAAGTTTCAAATGCACAGAGTTTATATGTTAACAATAACATAGAAAAAGAAGAATTTCAAATGGCCCAAACATTTTGGAGGCCACCCCCTAGACTTTATCACTGAAAATCCCCAGAATTTTCCAATGACTTTTTTTTTTCAGAGTCCAGTCTATGACTGGACTTTGAAAAAATTTGGTGGTTTGGACTATGGAAAAATTGCATGTCCACAGTTCTGATATGTTCGAAGATCGGACTGGCAAATTTTTGCAAAAGCTAACTGAATTCTAAATCCCATTCATTGTTTTGACACATTTTGATTTTTTTTGTTTAGTTTTTACCAGCCTTTGGTAAGAACCTAAGGTGAACTGTATCCTATTACATTTATTATAATAAAACTATAAATATATGGTATGCAAAACTTTTACTGGATTTCCAAATATTACAGGACTGTTATTTGTGATAGAATTACTTAAGTCTTCAAGCACCTTTCCATGGACTTTACTTCTATATCACTTAATGTACTTATGGTAACTCAACTAGTTCCATCACTTACAAACATTAGGCTTTGGGATTATCAACAACTAAAGTCTATGCCGTTTTATACTTTAAATACTTTAGTAATATCACAACAATTATAGATTTTTAAAGCATCGGTGACAATGATATACTTTCAATTGATTACTATACAACTTATGATAAAACTTTATAAAGCAGCATTGACTAGTCATTGGACATGCAAAATAACTAGGAAACTAAACTGTTACTAAAAGATTGGTTGTAGTTTCTTTGGGTACTGGATATTGTTTACGTGAATGTTTTATGAATGATTATAATGAACAACTATTATAAACTGTTAAAACTTATTGTTATTTCTGTCTAATAAAATTGGCTTGGTATACTTGTTTCTCAATAAACCTTGTAACATTGGCTTTGCCTAATTTTAATTTAAAACAAACAAACCAAAACTTGGACTACACAAGATAGACTCAAAGGAACTAATCAAAATAACTTACTGGTTCAAGTGACTGATTCATATAAATAATCGTGGACTTAACAAGAATATAAATAACTGAGTAAAGATCAATACAAGTGAATGTGCCTGAGCATTTACTGAGTTAATTATATAAAAGAAGTCTTCAATTAGAAATACAACACAGTAAGGACCTCCTGAGCATTATACAAATAAAAGAAGGCCTCCATTATTGGTACTGAGAAATACAACATAGTAAGGACCTAAGTAAATATGCCATACCTATTATTGCTAAGCAATGTTTCATCAATAAATTAAAATTTCAAACTAAGCAAACCAAAACTGGGACAAAGGCAAAATTGCTATGTGGAAACATCAATTATATAGCCTATCAGACAAATATTACAATAATCAAAACCAATTATTATAATTTAAAACTTGCACAATCAACAAACTATATAAAGACAAAAGAACTTAACATTGTGGAAACTATGCTTGAGCAACAAAATTAAAGGGAAGTCAAGCATCAACAGGTATCTAATGACTAATAAAGTCCAAAAAACGGTCCCCTGGAAGGCCCGTCAAAATCGAAATCCTAAACTAATGGTAAAATAGGTCAAAATTAAAAACAATTTATACCGTTGAATCCGCAACGGCGAGACGAATCCAAATATGTAATAATATTGACAAGTCAAAATTCGACCAAAATCACCGATTTGCCTGGTTTACCCAAGGTTTTTTGAGAAAATATTTTCGATGCTGGGCGAAAACTAAATCTAATACCATTTCTAGAAGCAGCTCGGCGAGAAAAATCGAATGGCACCAAGTAGAATTCCCTAGGACTTATAGTTTGGGCTACAGAGGACTTTTAAAGTCCCAAAAACGGTCCCCTGGGCCCTCCAGGAAGGCCCGTCAAAATCGAAATCCTAAACTAATGGTCCGATTTTAATTCTGTTTGCACCATTCGATTCAGCTTGCCAAAGTGTACTTATGGTATAAATTTAAACAAAATCCGTTCATAAATAACTCTTCTATGGCGTTTTTAAACTTTAAAATAGGCCTAGGGGGCCTAAAAATAGGTCAAAATTAAAAAAAAACAAAAATACCGTTGAATCCGCAACGGCGAGACGAATCCAAATATGTAATAATATTGACAAGTCAAAATTCGACCAAAATCACCGATTTGCCTGGGCACCCAAGGTTTTTTGAGAAAATATTTTCGATTCTGGGCGAATGGCTGGGCGAAAACGAAATCTAAGACCATTTCTAGAAGCAGCTCGGCGAGAAAAATCGAATGGCACCAAGTAGAATTCCCTAGGACTTATAGTTTGGGCTACAGTGGACTTTTAAAGTCCCAAAAACGGTCCCCTGGGCCCTCCAGGAAGGCCCGTCAAAATCGAAATCCTAAACTAATGGTCCGATTTTAATTCTGTTTGCGCCATTCGATTCAGCTTGCCAAAGTGTACTTATGGTATAGATTTAAACAAAATCCGTTCATAAATAACTCGTCTATGGCGTTTTTAAACTTTAAAATAGGCCTAGGGGGCCTAAAAATAGGTCAAAATTAAAAAAAAAAAAAAATACCGTTGAATCCGCAACGGCGAGACGAATCCAAATATGTAATAATATTGACAAGTCAAAATTCGACCAAAATCACCGATTTGCCTGGGTGGGTGTTTTTTGCGGTATATTCGGATTCTTCTCGGCGCGAAAAATCCAATGGCGCAAACCAATTTTAATTCCGCCCATTTTTGTGGCCTTGGGAGCTGTTTTAAGATTGTACAATACTTTACAAGGAATTTGACAAAAAAAAACATGTTTTGTGGGCTTATAATAGGTCGGAATCACCTGAATAAATTTTTGGGAACTCTCCGCTTCGAGAGGATTCCAACGATATGGTTCAAGTTAAAATAGAACAACTTTTTTGGAAAAAATAGATTTGGACATGTGGGGATATGTTTGGATTTCTCAGGACGCGCTGAATCCAATAGCGCAATCCGTTTTTAAATATATTCATTTTTGTAGAAATGGGAGCTTATTATAATTTTAAAGTTCTTAACAATTAAATTTGTGTAATCAACCACTATTCAGCTTAGGAAGGACCTCTAGCAAAAAATAAGGCTTCAATATATCTCAACCAACTTTAACCACTTTATTCAGCTTAAGAAGGACCTCTAGCAAAAAATAATGCTTCAATATATCTCAACCAACTCTTTTCAACCACTTTATTCAGCTTAGGAAGGCCCTCTAGCTAAAAATAAGGCTTCAATAATATCTCGACCAACCCTTTTAACCACCAATCGTCAAAATATAGCCACAATACAAATCTAACACACATCGCTGGTACTCAAAGGGTTAACGGACAAAAACAATGTCAAATGATAGCCAAGTTACTTCTGGTACTCAAAGGGTTAACGGACAAAAACAATGTCAAATGATAGCCGAGTTACTGTACTGTCAAAATGTGTCAATCATGAAGGGGTTAAGCAAACAATATAAGATAAACAACTAAAGCAACATAACGCTAAACATTCGGGAAACTAACATAGTATCCAAACAAGACAATTGATATAAGCACAAAGAAACTAGTAACAGCAGACTGACTACCAAAGAAAAAGGAGCAACAACAGGAGGCATTTCACAAGTAGAGAAAATATCAAAGTAAACTATTCAAGCAAACAAGAACCCATCAAATATATACCCATACACAAGCAAAATCTATTTTTTTTTTCTATGTGAGTGAGGGAGACAAAAAGCAAAACTGCCTGTAGCGAGTGTCTTCCTCAGAGTTGAAAGAGTGACAGGGCCAAAATCAAGGGACGTTCGAACCAAAATGCCAGGACACACGGAGCAATTCAAGTCATAAGAACAGGGAAATACTGATTTTGGGAGAGAGTTCCAATGATACAGCAAACCACTCAAATCAAGCCATACTGAAAAACATAAGTGTCTAACCAATATATAAACTACCCAAGCAAAGAACAATACAATCAAAATATTCACAAGTATACATCAACCAACATGGACTTGGGAACAACAAAATCTTGCCATAACACTTTTCAACAACAACAACAACAACAACACACCTACCATGAGTTGTGTGTTGTGCTGAAACAGTTGCATCCGATGGTCCCGGAAGTAATGTCCTCTTGTGGTGGTGTCATAAATGGTTGGACATCTTGGAACCCACCACCAATCTGTCGAGGTTATAATGTAGTTAGCTTTCATTTATAGATAATTTAAGATAATTTGTCAAGTTTTACATTGTAAACTCAATACTACATTAATGTCACAACATGTACAGTTGCCCACATAAGTTCAGTTCCTCCCTGTGATCTTAAGCTTAAAACAGTAACCCCAAGACCCCCTTCGAGATCAATTTCCCCATTTTTCGGTAATTGCAGACTGGCTATCGTTCGCCAACAACACTTCGTCATCTACAGGACACTAAAAGGTCTTAACAATGCCAAACTAATGGAGCAAATGTCTTAAATTCTCAACACTAATAGGGCTAACTTAGGCGACCCTTGCGTCACTTGCTCACACAAAATTTGGACACAACAAAGAAACTACCACCACAGTACATAAACAATACATAAGATCAGTGATGGAATACGCAAGCCCAGCCTGGGCTTCTAACCTAGCTGAAACACATCATAAGACCTTACAGACTATTCAAAACAAAGCCCTGAAGATCATTACAGGCTGCACAGCTACTGCACCCACAGATCACCTACATCAAGAAACCAAAATCCTCAAAGTCAAAGACCATCTGGACATGAGAGGCACTCAATTCCTGGCAGCAGCCTCCACGAACCAAGACCACCCACTAAACTACATGGCAACACACCCACAGACACCAAGAAATATCAAAACAACACCCAGCACACGGTATCACACACAATTATTGTCCTCTCTCCCTCCCTGCCCACCCCGAACCAACTTCCAGAAGCACATCCATACTCATATCTCTCACCGATCCATCCACTCACTCACAGACAACACGCAGCTGCATGCACGACCTCCCGAAATCCATCCTTCCGAATCCTCCCTTCCTCGCGAGGACAGAGTCCACCTGGCCAGGCTGAGATGCGGACACCATCCAGCTCTCCTGAGCTATCAGAAGAGACTGGATGACTCCGTTGTCGACGCCTGCCCGGGATGTAACACAGCACTCCATACCAATAAACACATCATAGAAGACTGCATTTCACACAACCACTTACGCCAACAACACAATCTACACTCAATGAGAGCTCTGTGGGAAAGCCCGATCGTGGCCATGGCCTTTCTCAGGGACTCGGGGCTGTTCGGCCAGGCAGCTTAGGGAACAACAACAACAACTTAGGCGACCCAATGTGATGACATCCAGGTAAGCCTACTTCCAAACATAACAAATCATCAATTATTAAAATTAAAATGCAAAACTTGCAAACTAAAATCAAAACTTGGACAAAGACAATATAAAGACAAAATAACGAATCAAAATCGATATGTGGAAACCACGCTTACTATAATAACATTTATGAAATAAAAAAACACAATCCACCAGATAGGGTGTATATTACTACATGAGCAAGTTAATCTGTTTCCCAAGCAAACTAATCGCACACATAACAACGCACTATCGTCACATTCAAGGAATTAGTCAATTTGGGAAGCCCGGTACGTTCTGGTAAATTTTACTACAAACTACAAACTACAAAATATTCTATTGAAATCAAATTTGCAACCTCACAAGACATTAACAATAGTAAAAAATACAAATAGCACTCACTAACGATAGTGCTATCGGGTAGGTACCTGTAAGCATAGCATGCCTCAAGTGACGCCTATCAATTACTACCCTACAAATAACCTACATTTATCATACAAATAAACTAAGGAAATCACAAAAGCAAGCAATTGATACTATCGACAATGAATAGATATAATATAATAAAGACAAATAATTGCAAAATATGAAGAAGCAACAACCGATTTAAAAAAAAAATCAAATATTCATGGGACATTAATTTTGATGATACCGATGGAAATAACATAACAAATACTATTTAGTGCACTCTTCAAAATTCTAGGTTGTCACTGAAAATATTCTTAAAATTGTCTGTTCAATTACCGGTATGCACGGACGGATTATTTTTAGCCATACATTTTCACGATGATAATTAGAGGTTTTAATTTTCTTTCCTAACTGAAACTAATAAAATACCCTTTCCTCGTTTTATGTATGTATAATAAAGTGTATAAAATATTATTCTTATGGTGCATATGGGTAGATCTAGAACTATGTTGGATCAAGTACTTCAGTCCGATCTAAAAACTAAAAAAAACGTGAAAACAAATGCAGCCCTGCCGCCATTTAGGATGCTAGACTTAACATTCTCTGTGGACAAAACGGTCTTTAAACTTGTATGTATGGTCAAAAACAGACCAAGAGTTAATATTTTCCACCCGACGGCCCTATTACTGTACAGTATATGAGCAGAAAATTACCATTTTAAATTATATATATACAGTACTGTACAGTATATTCCAATATTGCTGTTAGAAAATATTTTTATGAACCTTCGAAAACTAAAACAAATAAGTGTGTTTTCGTATTACAAACGTATATACAGTAGTAGCTATATAATTATTTTGTGAGGTTCCAAAATATATCGTGTTTGAGTGCGGAAAATCACTATGTGATGGATACGGTAGTAAAGTACGGTTAAGGCGATTATTGTGGGTGAAAAACAAGCGATAGTACAAAAATTTGGTGGCACAACTTGTGAATCGGCTAGGATAGACAATTTTATTAACCCGTCCAGTACCGGTGACGTCTTTTAAACTTTATTCTGGCTTTATTCTGGAATTTCGGTGCCAGTATCCTACGATCGTTAGAGTACAGTATCACATACATGTACCGGTATGTACTTCTTTCATTGATTTCATTCATTAGGTTTATTGGCAAGTTAATTGGTGGGTTGGTGATAATATGATATTATATATTCTGTTTACTAATTACAGTACTGTAAAAGAGTTTGAGGGACGTTTATGATTTAGACTGACTATCATTTTTCTAGGCCCAAGACTTTATTCAGTTTAGTAAAGACCTTGCAGTTACAGGACTACAGGCCTACCCTATTTACGACGTCTCAATTTTCCCTTTTAACATATCAGTGATGATATGCTGCATAGAAAAGTTCAATCTTAAAGCCAAAAGAAATAAGATTAGTTCCCGGGAAGAAAATATGCCTATAGAAATAAGATGGAGTTCCAGTTAGAACTTAAAAATATATTCCAAGCTCTCAACAGCAATGAAAATTACATCAACAAAGTAAACGAAAACCTAACATTAACAATTACACAAACAGCAGAAAAGATAGGGAACACAAACACCAGTAAAGAAAGCAAGTACTCACAGACTCATGTAAATCTAATAAAATTAAGAAAAGCAATGGAAATCAAAACAAAGAGATGAAATAGAGAGAGCAGAACTAAACGAGCTAATCAACAAACGACGACGGGAAGAAGGAAGAAAATAAGCATGGACTTAGTTGAAGAAACTATTAGGAAAGGAAAAAGCCTCAAACTAACAACATAAACTAGCCTTAGGTAAGCAACAAATTAATCCTTTGAGAGACAGCAATGGTGAAATAATAAATTGTACAGAACAAGTAAAAAAGTTCTAAGAAAACAGTTCCATCAAATGATTCAACAACAGACACACACAAGGTCCCACATATATCTGTAGATGAGGTAAGGTCTGCCTTAAACAAAATGAAAAGTGGAACATCTCCAGGAGATGATGGAGTGACAAGAGATCTTCTGAAGGATGCAGAAGAGGTCTAATGTAGCTCAGCTCTTCACCCAATGTTTGTGTGAGCGAGATGTTCCAGAAACTTGGTGCAATGCAATAGTGATTCTACTTCACAAAAAAGGCGATAAGAAAGATCTCAGCAACTACCGTCCCATTAGTTTATCAGTTATTTACAAGTTGTTCTCAAAAATCCTCACAAATAGGTTAGGTAAAACTATAGATGAAAATCAATCTCGGGAACAGGCAGGATTTACAACTGGATATTCAACCATGGATCAGTTGCATACAATAAACCAGCTAATAGAGAAAACCTCGGAGTATAATAAACCTCTTTGTTCAGCTTTTGTGGACTACGAAAAGGCATTCGATTCAGTAGAGATAACAGCTATACCAAACTTGTTACATGAACAACAAATTAATGAAACATATATAAAACTCTTAAGAAAATATACAGTATACGCAAAAGGCACTGCTGTGGTCCGATTACACAGACACAAAGAAGATAAAGATTGGGAAAGGAGTGAGGCAGGGAGACACAATCTCACCCAAGCTGTTCACAGCTTGTCTTAAAGGGGTTTTCAGAACATTTTCATGGGAATCAAACGGAATTAATGTAGACGGGGAATACCTTAACCATCTCCAATTTGTAGATGACTTTGTATTAATTTCAGATAATGCAGAAAAACTCCAAGATATGCTCAATAATCTCAATAAAGAAACTCAAAATAAGTCTAAAAATAAACAGGAGTAAAACCAAAGTTATGTACAATGATAAGGCTCAACGCAGAATAATTAGGATTGATAACAATATTCTAGAGGAAGTAGAATACAATTATCTTGCCCAAGTAATGAAACTAACAAAAGACAATGAACATGAAATAGTAAGGCGAATCACTCTAGGATGGAAAGCATTCGGCAAACAGAAGAACATCGAAAAGTACACTACCAATATGCCTTAAACATAAAGTATATAACCAGTGTGTGCTACCAACCATGATCTATGGATCTGAAACTTGGAAACTAACAAAACCAATGGAGATAAGCTTAGAAGTGCGCAAAGACCAATGGAAAGATCAATGCTAGGAATAACACTTAGAGATAGGAAGAGAGCATCGTGAGTATGAGACCAAACCAAAGTCAAGGATATTCTTAAAACTAATAAAGAGCAGAAGTGGAGATGAGCAGGACATGTAGCAAGAAGAGAGGACAATAGAGTGAATAGGTGGAGTAAAACACCAACTCACTGGACCCCCAACGAAGGAAAGGACGATAGAAGATAGGTGAAGAGACAGAGAGAAAAGACTGCAGGGGTAACATGGCAACGGATGGCAAAGTCTCGGGAGTCATGGAAAAGGTTAAGGGAGGCCTTTGTCCAGCAAATGGACTCCTAATGGCTGATGATGATGATTTTGTAGGTTTCTAACAAGGCATACCTGGCTGTAGACAATTTTCTCAACTTATATAGGAACTTCTGGAGTTTATAGCTAAATAATATACCAATAATACCGTCATACTAAAAATGACAAAGCTTCGTTCGTGGATTATGGCTTATTTCTAGCTAGGCTAAACCGTATTATTATTATTTTTTTAAATCAAAGATTGAGGGAGCACAATAGCAAATCAAGTAGAATATTTGCAAGACGTTCACTTTTCAAACTATTTTTTTTTATGAGGTAGGCAAAAGGCAAAACTGTCTGTAACGAGTGCCTCCCTTCAAGTTGAAAAAGTGACAGGGCCAAAATCAAGTAATGTTCGAGCCTAAATGTCTGGACAAACGGAGTTTGAAGAAATTTAAGTCATAGTGAAAAGATTGATAGCCTATTAACCCGTGGAGCCCCGGCTAGTTTTGTATTGTTTGTTCACCAGAACCCGGCCGGTTTTCAAAAAATGGTTTTATTCCAGAAACAATAGCGAATGGGTTAGGAATGAAGGAAAAACCACGAAAAAACGCTCAAAAAGCTTAAAGAATGGTCCTACAGAGCCCCCGAAAACGTATTTTACAAGAGTAAAAAATTGAAGGCAATTACCCCAAAAAAACAGGTTATTGCGCGCTCACACGCACACACGTGGACTTTGAGAGTTTTCAACCATCGGCACGGTTGCGTGGGATACGTACACAGTTCCCATACAAATCTGAGCCCTCTCGAGTGGCTATACCTGAGGTTACGGTCGGAGCAATTAGGGTGACTCGTCAGACGCGTCGCTGGGGCTGTGCGTTACATACATCGCCGACGCGCCAGATGCGTCGCTGGGGCTGGACGGGTTAAAACAAAACAAAGCCCTACACAATAGTTATCACTTTAACAGAATGCAAACAACACAATTATGTGGCAAGTACTATTGTAATTGTCGGTCTATCTATTGCCAGATGTCTTATTCCTCTTTATGAGGGTGGCTATACATAAAACGTCTCCAAGTGGACTTGTCCCCAGTGAATAGGACAATCCGTGGCAGAGTAATTAAACTTACAGGATTGACCTGTCAACTTCGGGTCCGTCTGACTCGGAGGCCCCCTATGTATCTTTTTAGCACTATTTTTCTACACTGGTATACAGCTAGTCCATCCACTAATTATCACTATTGTCAGTCTTTTTTCACCTGGCAGTAAATTGAATTCCTTACCAACATATCCCTCGTTATTTCATTGAAATATATGAAACTATTAGCCTACATATCTAAATCATATTAATGCCAACTTTTCCTAATTAACAACATAATTAGCCAAGCAGAGCAATCACGATGGGGACATGGATATTTACCGTCAGCCGTTATGAAACATACTATACGCTATTGTGGGGATCAGTTTTTACACCATACCCGAAAGAGGATTTATGGAGCTCCGATCTTACTCTCAACCATCTGAACAATTTTATCAACACACCTAAACTTCGTTAAATGCGGAAATAGCCTCACGAAAATATCAAGCCCTGGTGGGGGCACGAACTCTCGACCCTTGGTTGTGAGGCAGACACCTTACCAGTTAGACCAATAGAGATATCCCACTTGGCCTGTTCGGCTCAGGGTATTTCTGCATCCGAGGTCTGTCTAGGCTAGCCTATTTTCACTGACTTTACACTACTTCACCTTCCGGGAAGCGAAAGCTCTGAACAGAGAGGAACGAACAGAGAGGAACAAGCTTGAGCCGAATCGACCGAGCGTCCGTCAGAGAGATGAACGGGAATGGTGAGTCAACTTCACTGAGCGGTGCACCACACGCACCTACTAACTGCCCAGTTGGCAACTCGCTTGGGCGGCTGGCAACGCCACAACCCAACCCAAGCACGTCTCACATCACTCCCTATTCTCTCCTCTCCCCTTCCTTGTCCTGTGGGGATCGGTTTTTACACCATACCCGAAAGAGGATTTATGGAGCTCCGATCTTACTCTCAACCATCTGAAAAATTTTACCAACACACCTAAACTTCGTTAAATGCGGAAATAGCCTCACAAAAATATCAAGCCCTGGTGGGGGCACGAACTCTCGACCCTTGGTTGTGACGCAGACACCTTACCAGTTAGACCAATAGAGATATCCCACTTGGCCTGTTCGGCTCAGGGTATTTCCGCATCTGAGGTCTGTCTAGGCTAGCCTATTTTCACTGACTTTACACTATCACTACAATAACAGTAAACATAAACTCTACATTATCACCAAAACAACAGTACAAATAAACAGTAAACACTACATTCCTACACACTCACATTACTTTGGCAGAGTTCTTGTCTTTGTCGCGTCCGATGGCCCCGTAGTTGAAGGGTTGAACAATTATCCTCTCGTAGTCCTCCAAACGGTTGTACTGGAAACCACCACCAATCTGTACAGGTTATAATGTTGTTAGCATATTTCCTTAACTGTCTTGATGCGTAATGCATAAATGCGCGGAATTTCGGTGTGAGTATCCTAGGTTCGAGTCCTTGGAGTGCCACATGTACTTGTTGATTTCATTAATCGAGTTTAGAAGTGAAGTTGGTTGGTGAAAGCATATTCAGTACAGTAATATCAATAAAGTCAAAACTATATTAATCACTTCAATACGGATGATGCTATTCCGACTTATTACAATCAAAATGTAAAAATTGCAAAACAAACAAACCAAAACAGGAATGGTACAATATTAAACTATTTTATGCAGCTTAGGAAAGACGTCTTTTAATCAGATAGGCATAAACTCCTACAGTACATGTCAATGTTTGCAGATGACGTAAAAATTATGAGACAAATAAAAGTAGTTGTGAGGAGCTGCAAGGGGATTTAGATAAAATATACGAATGGAGCACCAAGTGGAAAATAAAATTTAATATAAGTAAAATAATGTCATGTGTTAAATATGGGAAGAAGTGTGAATAGACCAAATTGGGAGTACAGGATGGGAGACAATATAATTAGCAAGGCCGAAAAATAAAAGGACTTAGGGTTGATTATACAAGATAACTTGTCGCCAAAGAAACATATTAACAAGCTCTTTAGCGAAATGTATGCAATGGCCGGGAATATGAAAGTTGCTCTGAACTACTCGGATGAGAACAGGTTAGCAAAAATTATAAAAAGTATGATTAGACCAAGACTGGAATATGCAGCAGTGGTGTGGTCCCCGCATCTTAAAAAACATATTTACAAGTTAGAAAGAATCCAGAGAGCAGTTACTAGATTGGTTCAAAGTCTCACAGAACTGCCATATGAAGGGAGGCTAGACAAATTAAATCTATCGAGTCTAAAGGAGAGGAGAGAGAAGGAGACATGATAATGATGTACATATAAATGCATGCTAGGGCTGGAGAGGCTGGATAAAGCTGGAGTCACACGAGCCTTTTTTCGAGCAATTATGGTCTGGAAGCTTAAAAAATTACACTTTATCAGAATTCAGCCGCGTAACATAATCTACGTTCAGTCTAGTTACCGATACCAGTGCAAAAAAGTCCCGAAATATTACGAGAAAAAAATTGCTCATGGAAAATTTACGGAAAAAGCGCTCGTGTGACAGCGGCTTAAGGAGGATATAATAATTATGGATACAGGAATAACTAGAGGCCACAGCTAGAAAGTAAAAAAGCTACCTACAAGAACGACATTAGGAAGTTTAGCTTCCCCTATAGATGTATTGACAAATGGAATAGGCTGGAGGAGGGAGCTTAGCTCAACTCCTGTAAACTACAATTAGGAAAATACACTCTCAATCCTTTTACATTAACACATATCCTTCCTAAGCTTAATCAAATTGTCTCAATGTAGCTGAAATCAACTAAAAACAAGTCACAATCACTGAATCACTGAAAGGCTTAAATGTACATATGTATGTATATATTCACGCAAATACCCCATAGCTAAGGGATGACCGACTCCAGACAGAAAGGGTAAAATAGGCGAGTCCCAATTTATGCTCCTAACTGTACTATCAATATTCAGTGGACATCCAGGGAGATTGCTAAATATTTTATGCTGAACATTCCATATATAAAGAAAAATGCCAAGTCATGACATCATAAATTTTAAGGGAGTACAAGGAGATTCCCCTTAATGTTTTAAGGGAGTACAAGGAGATTCCCCTTAATGTTTTAAGGGAGTACAAGGAGATTCCCCTTAATGTTTTTGTTTATGTCCATGTCTAAAAAGCCTGAATTTGAATGTCTTTGTTCTTCTGGTGTATAAGTATAGATTTTCATCCTTTTACAGTACAGTACAGTCATGCTTTCGGTAACATGGTTAATTTGTCCTTTCAAAGCACAATGCTGTAAAATTCTCAGACTCAACGAGACAGAGAAAGGGGTAAGGGAACGCGTCAGTGGTCCAGGACCCTAAGAATTGGAACTAAAAAGGTTTCTGTTCGGGCTCTGCCTCAAGTCAACCACCCCCAGCAATGGGGTATGTGCCTCACTATATACATACATACATACAGCAAAGTGGCACCGAAAAACGCGGTACAGAAATAACATACCGGTACCTTATGGGAAATCATTTTTTTGTCCCAGCCAAAATCCCAAAGTCCCCTTTTTGACCTATTTCGACTCAGCAAAAGTTCCAAACTTCCCTTTTATTGACATGTAATGTACAGTTTGCTGCACAAGTCCTTGCAAAATAAACAAACCAAAACGGGAATGCCACACTATAAAGACAAAAGAATCTATCAAAATCACTGTAGAAATAACGATTTAGCACAATAAATGTTTGAAATAAAAGAACACAAAACCAGGAATGGAAATACAACTTGAAGTAAGGAATTACTGTACCGGTACTTAACCCTCTCACATCCTGACGCGATTTTTGAGCCTATTAGGGATACTTTAAATCCTTTGTTACCGTCAGGGGTATCTATAAACCTTTAGTTTGTTTACTTCAACCTCTGCAGTTGTCTTTGAGTTAGCTGTGGGCAGAAAACTAATTTTGGAGAGGTAATTATAACAGTGAGAGTAATCTATTTCTTATTGCTAATCTGGCAACCTCTGCGTCCTATGGTCGTGAGAGGGTTAAATCATTATGGCATCTCACCTCAACACTGGTAGTAACTTAGGACTGTCTAGTTATATATGTTGTACTGTGCTGCAGTAAAGACTGTAGCCACCGTGTTGTGATTGCTGTGCACTGTGTGCAGTACTGTGATTGTACCATGGAAGCCACATTCACTGTGGACGGTTGCGGTCTTTAAACCCGTATGTATGTATGTATGTATGTATGTATGTATAAGTACATGTACGGTCGTGCTAACAAGTCATGTCCCACCAGTCATTACGTTTGGCTTGCTCTGTGCTGTATTAATGTCTGTCAGATGTTGAATAGGGTGGGCAAGTGTAGGAACATGTTTGTATATTTCACACGATATGAAGAAATTATGCTTAGATATTACTGATAACGGTACACATTATTGATCAAAACATACTTGGTGCCGAGACATCACTTATTAGGCGACTGTACTGTGTGTGCAATTTAGTATGTTACTACTGTTGGGTGTAAAAAAAAGAGGCTTATTCCCTTGTATTTAGTCACCATAACAATAAATACACAGTTACATTTATGCTTGGAAGTTTATATTATGTCTTTGGGAGTGATAAAATGACCAAACCAATCCAAATTCATGTTAATTTTCTTGTATTTCTTCTCATAATCATTCCAGTCTTAACAGCAGATTGTCCCGGTTTGACAACCTGCTTACAAGTACAGTATACTGTACAGTATACTGCTTGGGAAACAGATTAACTTGCTCATGTAGTAATGTACACCCTATGTGGTGGATTGTGTTCTTTTATATAATAATTTTCATTTTAGTAAGCGTTGTTTCCACATAGCGATTTAGATAATTTAATTTTACTTTATATTGTCCTTGTCCCAGTTTTGGTTTGTTTGGTTTGCAAGTTTTAAATTTTAATTAAAGTATACATTGTTAAATCTTTCACCAAATGAACTTCACCATTTCCAAATTTATGACGGCTTTGAGTATTAGAGCACTGGATATATACCTGTGTACTACATTAAAATGTAAAACTTGCAAACTAAACAAACCAAAACTTGGACAAAGACAATTATAATGTAAAACTTGACAAATAAACAAACCAAAACTTATACGAACACAGTAAAAAAGACAAAATAACTAATCAAAATTGCTATGTGGAAACAACGCTTAAGTAAAATAATAATTTATAAATAAAATAACACAATCCACCACATAGGGTGTACAATCGCGCTAAGAAGTCATGACTCGATTCCCAGTACCTTTTGTTCAGAAAGTGCTATCTGGCAACTATTGAGGCTCTACTATATTCATTTATTACACACCGGGGAGAACTGTATTGAAGGAAACAATACCAAAAACACGATATACAAGTATTGTTGCAATATATTTATCTCATTATGTGAGAGCAAACCAAATAATACGAAAGTTTAGACTAACCCAAACGAAAAAAATTGAAACTCGTAGTATTTCGCTCACTAGATTCAGGATTAAAATGTGGAGCAAGTTTCTTAATGCTTGTACTACTTTTTAAACCAACAATACTGGGAGAAAAGTATCTCATAAAATTATAACCAACAGATAAAACTAATATTCAAACCATAAGTGTCAATAAATCACGTAAATAAACATATAACAGATTGTTTTTTCCACATTTTATTCTCTATGTGGGACAACAGTCTGCCTGAAAAACAAGCGGTCTCCAGTATATTTTGGAAGAAAGCTTGAATACTCGAGAACAGCTTGTAATTTGTATAGACAAACGATGAATTTTCACTTTCAGAATATATAATAACCCATAGGGAGACTCATATAAAAACGGAAGATGGAAAGGCAAGTGTAAAAGGACAAAGGTGAATATAAACGCAAAGAGCTATACTCCCCCTCATATCCTGACAATGACTGACTCGGTCGCTGGGTCGCTGAATATCCTACCGTTCCTACGGGCCTGGGAGTGCAACATGCTAGATAGCGCATGTAAATTAATTACTCTCATTATTCTATAAAGAAAATGTAAACAAACATTACTTATATTTATTCAAACTTCAACATAAATCAAAATTGGAGGGCATAAATAGGTTAATTTTCTAAGTAGGCCAATTATTGGGAATATCCAAAGACCTATAGTTTAAAATTTGGAAACGACCGGGCTCCGAGGGGCAGTGGAGAGTTGCCAGCGGTAGCCAGATTTGGGAACTATTGTCAGATCCTTAGAAAAAGCGAGTCATGACTTCTTAGCGCGATTGTACATTACTACATGAGCAAGTTAATCTGTTTCCCAAGCAAACTAATAACTCATCAAAATTGCTATGTGGAAACAACGCTTACTAAAATAACATTTATGAAATAAAAGAACACTATCCACCACATGGGTGTACATTACTACACGAGCAAGTTAATCTGTTTCCAAGAAAACTACAGTAATCGCATACATAACGCACTATCGTCACATTCAAGGAATTAGTCAATTTGGGAAGTCGCGAATGACATACATACTACAGTAATCATAAAATGAACAATGTAAAACTATTCTGCCTATTTGTCAATTAACAAATGGGAAGGCTTTATGGCATTCAAAAAGGAGATAGGCTACTGTACTTTTTACGTGTTTAATTTCTATAAATATTTTCTATACGCAATAAATTTGTGTATCATCACCCATAATGGAATAATAAAGGCATCTTACTGAAAGGAATATAAATTTTGTTTACATACAGTAAAAAAACCTACTCTATAAGCGGGTGCCCAACCCCAAAAGGAGTTGAAATAGGGGAGCTATCCCCCCGCCAAAGGCAGCTTTCTAGGGCCTTTCCTAGCTGTTGCTGAGAGGATTGGGTTCTAGTTATGGGCTGGGTCTATCAGAGTGAGAGCTGAGCGATCTCTGCCATACCCATAGCTTACTCTGACTGTTCCTTTTACTTATATATCTTCTAGATCTCAAGTGACGGCGTCTTTTCCGTGGATTGACCTCCCTACTGCCAACCTAGAAGTTGGCAGATTGGGAGCCAAAGCATCACATTTTTCCCTTGCCCCTCAGCTTTCCCTTCATAATTGCTGAGGGGCACAGGGCCTTGGGTGGGGCTTTGGTTTCCCGGGCATTTCCGCACCCTCCTTAGCTCCCTGCCTTGGAGTGGCTTCGGTAACCCGGGCTTTAGTGGTAAGCAGGGAGGGTTTTGTGGGGGCGCTCGTTTATGGCCTTGGCCTTGCTCGAGACCTTGGGGCTGTTCGGCCAGACAGCCTGGGGAACAACAACAACTCTATAAACTTACCGTACATGCTGGTCCTCACATTGAGTGTAACTCTTGAAGTTAGGCAATTGGTAATCTCCTTCATAGAGTTCTTGTCCCAGTCAAGTCAATCTTCACCAATTCCAGAAAACAGGGACCACTCAATCTCGTTGTATCTTCTATTTCGCACTCTCAAACCTGTATGAGGTTAAGGATATGTTAGATTATAATGTAAAACTTGCAAAATAAACAAACCAAAACTTATACGAACACAGTAAAAAGACAAAATAACTAAATCAAAACCGCTATGTGATTTAAGGCAAAGGTTTGGTTTATTGTTTTTCTTTTCTAATCTAGTACATGCGTTAGAAGTACTGTATGATGGTGTATGCTAGCGAAACCTGGCCTATCAATATTAAAATGTAAAACTTGCAAGCAAAGTCAAACCAAAACTGGGACAAAGACAATATAAAGTCAAAACAACATATCAAAATCGCTATATGGAAACAACGCTTACTAAAATGAAAATTATTAAATAAAAGAACACAATCCACCACATAGGGTGTACATTACTACATGAGCAAGTTAATCTGGTTCCCAAGCAAACTAATTGCACACATAACAACGCACTATCGTCACGTTCAGGGAATTAGTCAATTTGGGAAGTCCGGGACGTTCTGGCAAATATTATACACTGCATGTATAAAAGAAACTACAATTAGTGTTAAAATGTTCATTTAAATGTTCATTTAAAATCAAATTTGCAACATGACAAGACATTAACAATAGTACAAAATAAAAATATTGAAAAGATATATAATATTACAAAAAAAAAATATATAGCACTCACTAACGATAGTGCTATCGGGTAGGTACCTGTAAGCATAGCATGCCTCGTGACCCCTATCAATAACTATCCTACAAATAACCTACGGAAATCGCAAAAGCAAGCAATTGATACTATCGACAATGAATAGAATAAAATGTAAAACTTGCAAACTAAACAAACCAAAATTGGGACAAGGACAATATAATATAAGGACAAATAATTACAAAATATAAAAAAGTAACAACATATTTAAACAAAGAGTACTCTTTTAACAAGAACAATTACTGTAATTTAAAAATTCATCAATATTAATAATAGAAAAAGATAAACAATAAATACAAACAGACACAAAGTAAGCAGAGGTTATACAAGAAACTTCACGTTAAAAATGCTTGATTAAAATTATTTATGTCAAATTTTAGAATACAGTCATAGTAATTGACCCTAAAAAGATTAAATTTATGTAACAATTTACTTGCCTCATAACCTCTGTCTACTAAGAGTCTGTATAGTAACCCAGCTCTAGCCCAAAAGTCATCTACTTTAGTGCAAATTTTATGAAAGATATAAATACGATGGAACAAAATGAAATGAGGATGGTGAGATGGATATGTGGGTCTGCAATGTAAGACAAAAACCCAAATGTAGAACTCAGAAGGAGCTTAAGCAAAGAGGTTATTAATGAGGATATGCGTAAGAGCAGGCTTAGTTGGTGTGGACATGTGAAAAGGATGGATGACAATAATTGGGTCAAGAAAAGCAAGTATATGAACGTGGAGAGAGTCGCAAGGAGAGGTGGACCAAGAAAGACGTGGGATCAGGTAGTACAAACCATTCTCCTTACCTTTTGATACCTTTTGATGTGTTCGCCACTCTTCTAGCGGCACCAAGGGGCGCGACGCCCCTCGTTATGGGTGGTGATTCGCAGCCAAAGGACTAACTAAGAGGAGCGCCAACGAATGAACTGCTTGGAACTCTGCTATAAGCTGAACAAAAAGTACAGTATCATGTAATACGATACTTAGTGCAATAATTGGGCGATCGAGCGTGTGGCCCCAGACGTGTGATCTAATGCCCTGGAAAAATTAAGATATTAAAAGGCAACGTCCTTGGATTGGACAGACTCCCACTATAGTCCATTCATTTTAAGTAGGCCAGAAATTCTGACTCCTACCGTCTGGAACTTAAAATAGGCTAGAACAAATGGGCTGTAAATTTCCACACCTATTCCCTGTCTGACTCTTCCCAAATGGTAGAAACATTAGTCCCGAGTCTGGTAGACCGAAGCCGCTTTAGATGTTCGGACCCCAGAAGGGGCCAGGGAGAGATGAGATCTGTCTCTGAGAGGGCAGCGGGGGAGGGGACCAACAGACCCCGAGTCAATACACCGACCGTCCGCAGCCCCCCTTGCAGTTCCACCCAATCGGTCCATCTCGCCAGCACCTAGAAGGAATAGTCTTTGAGTTAAAATGTAAAACTTGCAAACTAAACAAACCAAAACTTGGGCAAAGACAATATAAAAGGCAAAATAACTGATCAAAATTCCTATGTGGAAACAACGCTTACTAAATTAAATTTATGAAATAAAAGAAAACACAGTTGTTGTTGTTGTTGCTGTTCCTCAGGCTGTCTGGCCGAGCAGCCCCAAGGGCCCGAGCAAGGCCAAGGCCATAACCGAGCGCCCCCACAGAACCCTCCCAGCTTACCACTAATAATGCCCAGGTGACCGAAGCCACTCAAAGGCGGGGAGCTGAGGAGGGTGCGGAAATGCCCGGGAAACAAAAGCCCCACCCAAGGCCCTGTGCCCCTCAGCAATTATAAAGGGAAAGTTGAGGGGCAAAGGAAAAATGTGACGCTTTGGCTCCCAATCTGCCAGGGTTGGCAGTAGGGAGGTCAATCCACGGAAAAAACGCCGTCACTTGAGATCTAGAAAATATATAAGTAAAAGGAACAGTCAGAGTAAGCTATGGGTATGGCAGAGAACGCTCAACTCTCATTCTGATAGACCAGCCCATCACCACAGTTATAGAGGTTAGTGGTCATTTTTTTTTAGATTAACCCTCTCACCACGGAAGGGCTCTTGAACGCCCATAAAAAAGCATATAACAGGTACCCGGAAGGGCTCTTGAACGCCCAGTGGTTGAAAGCCTGTGAGCTTCGTGTGCGAGGCGTCTGTGCGAGGCGTCGGTCCGACGCATGTAAACAACAGCCGGCTGGACCGACGCCCCGCATCTCCGGCCACAAGAAGGAGAGCGTCGCTTGTTCGTGTGTGCCTGTATGTTGTTGTTAAGTATCGAAAAGTAGTGTAAAGTGGCTGTTTTGGCCATAAAGTTATCTCCAATGAAATCATCATCACAACTCAACCAGTTGACTTAGAGAGCTCTACTTAATGCCATTCTACAGGTAAATAACACAGCTATGCTTGGGGATGCGCGGGAATGCGGGAAGCAGTCTGATTAACAAATATACGGTAGCCTAGCCTAGACGTTTTTCGGCCAAAACACCCGGGTTTCGAGGAATATATATATAATACATAGCCGGGGCTGGAGGGTTAAATATAATGAATAGACTATAGTGACCCTATACTAATATTCTATCTAATTAATTTCACTCCCAACACCAAACACCTCCCAATAAAATGAATGAAACTATGTGATCCTCCCGGGATTCGAACCTGGGATACCACATCCAGATTTTAAACACTAACCATTAAACCACCAAAGACAGTTAACCCAATCTGTACCGGCGATGTCTTTTTAATCCCAATTTAGCTACATTTAGAGAATTTTATGTTGCTTAACCCTTGTCTAGCGGGTTTTTTGGGGCTTATTTGGGCATATTCAGGCCCTCCTGAATGGTAAATCAAGTATCTGCATGAAAAAAAATGTATTCAGCAAAAAACTAGGCGCTAAAAGCTTCAAAATGAGACCAGAACGAGCTACGTAGCACTCGTGGTTCTCATACAGTGGTAGCAGTAACATGGGAGTTAGCGTATAGCGGCATATTTTTCCCAGCTATGCTCACTACTGGCTACACTGCCGGCCTCTCGAGAACACAGGGAACATGAGTTAATGGGCGGCAGTAAGCCCTGGGAGTCGGCTGTCTGGCCCGCTGCGCTCCCGGCCATTTGCACTCGATTTTAACCCTTTAAAAGCCTTAATAATGCTCCTAACTTGCTGCAAATTGGAGGCGGACTTAAGTCCGGCCCCGATCTTTAAGGGTTAAGAAGGATTGGTGGTAGTAAAAAGGGTTATGCAAGATAGTTCAAAGTCTGTTAATTGGTGGAGGCCTTTTTATAAACTGAATACTATCGTCTGATAACAGCCAGAATATACTGTAGTTAAAAGGATGTCGCCGGTACAGAAGGGGTTAAAGGTTAAGTACATGACTACGATTGATATCTATTTATCCAATACTGGATATTAACCTAATAATGCACTCAGACCCAACTGCACACCGAATAGCGCAATGTTTACGTGGAAGGAAAGGACAATTTATAAGGCACTGATCTCAAAGGACCGACCTCGCTACAAATTATTCCTGGACCTATAGAAAAAATCTAATTAATCACTTTACTTCCAATGGCGTTCTACTGGATGCCTGTGATTAACTGCTTTGCAATGACGTTGCTAGATGGTGCCTGAATGGTGGACTGTGATTGGCTGGCCAGCATGTTTATGCCTCAGCTAGGCAGGAAAATGCGGCGTGAAGATTGAAATATTAGCTGCGAAGAATAAAACCGCGGCATACTTTCCTCGTATTTTTTTGGGAAGATTGATTCATTTACAGCGAAATTGAGTGTATTTAGTGTCTACAGCGAAGATTGCTGTCGCGAAGATATGGTAGGGGCTCCACTGTAATTATATATTTTCATAGTACAGTATAGCCTATAATAGATATCTAATATTTTCTTGCTGCTATGACTTGATATACTAGTGGACCAGCCTCACGTATAATACTTAAGATCTTCGATAGAACTAAAAACTTGATTCGATGGTACAAAAACACAAAAATTGTCCGAATTTGCCCCAGTTCACAGTACCCCTTTCAGTACCGGTGACGTCTTTTTAAAAATCGACACCTAAATGACACGAAAGGTCTTAAAAAAATCAAATAAGCTACTTTTTTTTTGTCGTTGAACACCTCCGGTACAAATGGTCCACCAGGCAGTAGAAACTCTTGTAATCGGTTCATCTGCCACAGGTCCTCCACTGCTTTCCATCTGCAATTTACAAGAGCTATGAGGATGTGTGTGAATTTATGTTTTGTTTTTGTGTGTTCATTGTTTTCTGATGTGTTGTCCCTATTTGGGCTCTGTCTTGAGTTACCCCCCCCCTCCCTCCTCCACACACACACACACACACACACACACACACACACACACTAGAAAAGATTATAAACTAGGAAACAAAGTGATTCCTAAAGCAGAAAAAGACTTGGGGATAGAATTTAAGGATAACATGTCTCCAGAAAGCCACGTAAATAAGATAGTGAAAGAATCACTAGCACTATTGACAAATATCAGGATGTCTTTCAAGTATCCTAATGAAAACACCATGAAACAAATAATAACGGCAATAATAAGACCCAGGATGGAATATGCATCTGTAGTGTGGTCCCCTCACATGAAGAAACATATCCACAAAATTGAGAGGGTACAGAGAGCAGCTACGAGGATCCATGAAACAAATAATAACGGCAATAATAAGACCCAGGATGGAATATGCATCTGTTGTGTGGTCCCCTCACATGAAGAAACATATCCACAAAATTGAGAGGGTACAGAGAGAAGCTACGAGGATGATCCCAGGTTTGGAAAATTTGGAGTACCAAGAGAGGCTCGAGAGATTGAATCAACCTACACTGGAACAGAGAAGGAAACGAGGACAGCAAATTCAGATATACAAATGTGTTAAGAGGTATTGACAAAATCGACCAAGAAAACTTCAGAGAGAGGGATGGAGGTGAGAGAACAAGAGGTCACAGCTACAAACTGAAAGTGCCTAATAGTAAATCTGATCTGAAAAGTATAATATTTCCTACCAACTCGATTAGTGGGTGGAACAAATTGCCAGCTGAAGTAGTGTCTGCACCATCAGTGCATAGTTTCAAAGCATGGTATGACAAACATATCTTAGGAGGCGGGAATTAACGAGCATGCTCACTCCCACAAATACAACTAGTGTAAATACACACACACAAAAGGAAAAAGTGGGGATTGGGCCTGAGTATATACAGTATATAAATAGATAGATACAGTAGATAGATGGGTAAAGTCCACTACATACTGTACATAAATTTATAAACATTCAAAGACCGTTTCGTGTGGTTGCAGTCTCGCGTCCTAAATGGAGTCATTCCGGGCGACCCTGTCATGGACTGCCTTCGTTTTTAAGTTCTTTTGTTTTGAGATCGAACACAAGTACAGTAAACCCTCGCCATCTCGGACCTCTAGAAGTCGGAAACCCATACTAGTCGGACTGGCTACGGCCTCTCGGACATGCACTTCCGTATTTCGGACATTTCCGTCATCGTTCCGACAGTCTCTGACGTTATCGGACTTTATATAAGTACTGTATTCGGAAAATGTCCGTCATAACCGTCCTCTGATATCTCAAATATTTCCGAAATGTGTCGTAACGGTGTCCGACAAAGGATGACGTGTCGGATGACGACCTCACGTCACCGGACAATAAGGGTGAATATCCGAGAAACAGAAGGGAGGTCCGACGCCATCTTACATCCGGGGACCGAGCGTGGGAGGCTGGGAGCGTCAGTCCGCACCAAGCTCTGTTGTGTTACACATCGACGCGTGCCATTTATTTTGTTCACCATGCCTCCCAAGGATAAGCCTAAGCGTAAGGTGACTTCTGTATCACTAGAAACAAAGCTACAGATGTTAAAGGATCTGGACAGTGGGATGAAAGCCAAGCAACTTCAGGAGAAGTATAGCTTAGGCATATCGACAATCTACGACTTCATCCGAGACAAGGAAAAAGTCCGGCATCATGGTACAGCTGTGCTTCATGGTCCTTCTACCACCAAGATCTTTCGCAAGGCCAAGCTAGCCTATCAAGACATCGACGACGCAGTGCTGAAGTGGTACAGACAACATCGTGCTGGGGGCGTACCAGTGAGAGGCATCAAGATACAACATGCAGCAGAACGCTTCGGACAGCATCTTCATCACCCAAACTTCAAGGCTAGCGAGGGGTGGTTGTGGAGGTTCCGAAACCGCCATGGCCTCACAAACAGGACTATTTGTGGTGAAATTTTAAGCGCCGATACTTCGGCCATAGAACCCTTCACTGAACGCTTCCACGCCCTTATAACCGAGGAACACCTTCAACATTGGCAACGAGACTGGCTTGTATTGGCGTTCTCTACCCTCCAACACACAGGCCCACCGAGAAATCACGTCCACACCTGGCCACAAAACTGTGAAGGAGCGCATTTCAGTGCCTTGTTGTGCTAATGCCGACGCAACCCACCGTGTGACCCCTACAATCGTCGGAAAATCTCAGAAGCCGAGAGTAATTAAGGACCTCATCATTAACAAGCAACTCCCAGTCGACTATTATGGATCAAAGAAAGCTTGGTTTAACCAGGTAATCACTGAGGATTTCTTTCACAAGAGATTTGTACCCGACGTTCGCTCGTTCCAGAATCGAGTGTATGGTGTACCCTATGACGAAGCAGTTGCCATCTTGTTGCTCGACAACGCACCTGCCCACCCTTGTACCACGAAACTGGAGAGTGCCAACGGCAAAATTAAGACCATGTTCCTGCCTCCTAATACCACAAGTGTTATTCAGCCTATGGACCAAGGAATAATTGAAGCTTGTAAAAGGCGTTACAAGAGGAAGTTCCTGGAGCAATGCCTTGTCATCATAGAAGATGGGATGGACGAAGAGGGTTATGTGGATACACGCGGGAAGAAATCTCTACAAAAACTGAAGCAGTATACCCTGAAAGACTGCATCTACAATTGGGCAGAGGCGTGGCGAGAAGTTTCTTTCAACACACTGAGGAATGGGTGGACCAAGGTCTTAAATATCCCGAAGGTGCAAGATCCGGGTTTTGAAGGGTTTGGGGCAGCTGACTTCAGGAACCTCTTGAACCAGGGTAACCAGGGTGACCTCCCCGAAGAAGAAGTTGACGACTGGCTGCAAGAGGACAGAGACCTACCTGGACACGAGCATAAGACTGACGAACAAATTGCAGCCGAGGTGTTAGGGGTAGCCGAGGAAGAGACCCAGTATGAGAGGGACGAAGAGACAGAGGGGGCCAAGATATCAGTCTCGCATGTCCTAGACTCCTTTGACACCATTTTTCAGTTTCTGACTCAAGTAGATGACCCAAAGTTGCAGTCCCTATATGAACCACTGCGTAATGGTCGATTCCATATACAGAGGGCACACCTTAATCGGAAAAAACAACAGAAAATCAGCTCCTTCTTTGTACCCTCTGCTCCTCCCAGAGTTCGTACTTCGTCTGCTACCAGTGGGGTGTCGCTTGCTAGCACCACCTCCCTCCACAGTGTAGCTTCAGTTGCCAGCACCTCCTCTCTCCCAAGTGTTTCCTCAGTTGCTAGCACCTCGTGGAGCACTGTAGACACTGTGCCACTCTCAGACTTGGACATGGATTTGGATGAATTAACGAGTAGCACGCCTGTGCCCATGGATATACCTGAACCTGACATTGTTTGTGAGGTGGAGAAGGACAGTGTGGGTAAGGGTAAAGGTAAGGGTTCCATGACAGGCAAGGGATATGGTCCTAAGAGTGGGGGTGTGAAGAACAGTGAGGTGGAGAAGAACAGTGTGATGGACATTGAGGTGGAGAAGAACAGTGAGGTGAAGGACAGTGAGAAGGGGAGTGAGGTGGTCAAGGACAGTGAGGTGGAGAAAAACAGTGAGATGGAGAAGAACAGTGAGGTGGAGAAGGACAGTGAGGTGGAGAAGGACAGTGAGGTGGAGAAGGACAGTGAGGTGGAGAAGGACAGTGAGGTGGAGAAGGACAGTGGGGTGGAGAAGGACAGTGAGGTGGAGAAGGACAGTGAGGTGGAGAAGGACAGTGAGGTGGAGAAGGACAGTGGGGTGAAGGACAGTGAGGTGGAGAAGGGCAGTGAGGTGGAGGAGGACAGTGAGGTGGAGAAGGACAGTGAGGTGGAGAAGGACAGTGGGGTAGAGAAGGACAGTGAGGTGGAGAAGGACAGTGAGATGGAGGTGGGGGGTGAAAAGGGGATGCTGCAGTAATTAATGCAGTGTTGGGGAGGGGGGAGGGAGGACATCAAGACTACAGACAAGAGCTATGAAGGGGTAAGTGTAATATAGCCTACTGTACAATACATATTGTAAAACTAAAATACATGTACAGTACTGTGTTTTCTATTACAGATTATAGGGTTCGAATAGGGTTGTCTTCGTTTTCTAGGTTGATGCGGACTTCTCTCTTGAGGTCGGATTTTTCCCGTAGTCTCCGAGTTCATTGTTGCCTCGGACGTACAGTAGGGTCCCGCATAAAATGAGTCTCGATTAAAACGACCGACCTAAAATATTAATATTTAATTTTCGATCAGAACGAATGTGATCACATAAAACGAGTCCACCGCCAAAGTGGGGCAAATCCGAGGAGTTTTCATATAGAGCGCCGAAATATCGTACAAAACATACGAAATATCGTTCGCTTTGTACGAAAATTTTCGCTTACAGTGAACATTGACGATATTGCGCCACCAAAATGCTGTGTTCACATAAAACGAAATCGCATAAAACGCCCTCGTTTATCGACCATATACTCGTTTTATGCGGGACCCTACTGTACATTGGTTAGGTCGGATTTTACCCTCTGTTAGGTCGGACACAAGCCGGACTGCGGACATCTCGGACTGGGTCTCCCCCCAATTAGTCCGAGATAGCGAGGGTTTACTGTACCTGATCTCGAAAATAACGGTCAAATTAGATGCGTACGTAATGTTTGTGACCGTGAGCATAACCAAAATACTGTACTGTACTGTGCAGGAGAATAAAAAAACACATCCAAAATTGCACATGATAAGAAAATGGATCAACTGAAAACAGTGGTGCAATGGTCAACTCCTCTGTGATAAGTGTCCATGGAAGGCTTTAAAATATCGAAGTGGCTACGGGACACCACCAGTGGTGTCACGCAGCCCAGCCAGTGAGGCTGGGCTACGGGACACCACTGGCCTAACAGCCCCAAGGCCCCGAGCAAGGCCAAGGCCATAACGTTCTAGGTTATGTTACTGTGTTTTTTTACTTCAAAAAATCGCTAAACCCGAGCCAAGTTTTGGCAAATGTTGGCTCGGGTTTTCAAATTTTGGGGTTTAACCCTTATTTAGCGGCTCACCACATAAGTCGAGTTAAATAAAGCTGGACTATGTGGCGGCGCTCGACATAACTCGAGTGGCAATTTCAGCACGTAATGTTGCTGAGAGAGAGAGACAAGTGGTGGCAGGAGAGTACCGAGCGTATGACTGCTCCAGACCACCGCGGCGAACATACTGACACGAATCCCAGCTCCCTCCTCCCTCTCTCACTCGCTATATAAGGAATTGTATCGGGAAAGTGGCTAATTACATGCTTTTTGCACTCGCGTTGCACGGTTATTGCAAGAAAACTAGCCATCATAAAAAGATCGTTATGATGTCATTCGAAAGCTCTGTTTATGCCCTTTCAGGGATAGGTACTTGTTTTACGTTCTGGGTCTTATTTAGGCATGAAAATGATCACGTAAACAGCCCTATTTTGGCTAAAAACACCCCGCTGGGCGGTACATATAAATAAACCGCATAGGCCGCTCGTAAGGTGTTAATGGGTTTCAAAAAACATGAAAACTCGAGCCAACTTTCAAAATTCAATTACTGGGTTTTTTTACTTTGAAAAATGCCAAAAGCCGAGCCAACCTTTTTTTCCCAATTTTGGGGTTTTTGTACTCTGAAAAATACCCAAATCCGAGCCAACTTTTGCCAAAACTTGGCTCGGATTTTCACATTTTAAAGTTTTCTTACTTTTCTATATTTTATTTTCAGAGTTCTTCCCATATTACCCCTATTTTTCCCCTTTTACCCTGCAATTTCCCTGATCTTCATAGCCCTCCCCACAAGTGGGGGCCGTGTTTTTAAATTGTTGGATAATGGGCAAATACTCATTTGCTGCAGTCCTTGGTATAAAACAACACTGTATATCAAAGAAAAAATGCAAAAAAAACAAAAACACACATGCTAAAACTTGTGACTGTTACACCGTATCAATTTACCAAAAATGGACCCAACAACTGGTTATAAGCTTAGCCATTTGAAGTCGACCGCCAAGGCGGGACCGGGAAGTCACTCCGAGCGTAAAGTAAACAAAGCGACGCTACTTCCACGAACGCAACCGAGTTGTCTTTATATTTCGTCTCATATTATCATTATTAAAGTGTCCCCATTGCTTTTTTAGTGTTTCGTACACCAGAAAAGGGTGTAGCTGCTGATGCTGATGATGATGATGTTGAGGGATAGCATTTAGTATCGGCCCCTCGTTGGTCTTCTTACACCTTCCCCAGTTTTCTTTCTTCACTGTAGATGTATTATTTCTCCATCTTCTTACTGGGGTCCTTATTTTCTATAAATTTATCCTACATGTTTTCCAAAATAGGCCTATATTAGGACTAGGCCTATCACTTTTTCTTTTTTCTTTTTCCGGTAAAAATTTACCTATGGTCCCGTTAAAATATCCTCAAGTAGCCTAACCTATTAAAAACTGTTCAGGGGACTGGTTAGAACTTGTAGGATGTTTAATTAAATGTCGGAAATCAGTATTTACTGAGAAATAAAAGTCTTAAAATGCGCTATGTTTTACGGGAGGGTCTGTACGCCGCCACATACGCGCGGCCCCGCCCAATGCCCAAAATGTACAAATATTATACCTATTAGATTAGATTAGATTAATTAGATTAGATTAACCTAACCTAACCCTAATATAATATAATATAATATAATATAATATAATATAATATAATATATAATATAATATAACATAACATTACCTGGGAAAGAGAGGGCAGGGACCCTGGGTGACCCATAGCGCATTTTAAGACTGTTATTTCTCAGTAAATACTGATTTCCGACATTCAATTAAACATCCTACAAGTTCTAACCAGTCCCCTGAACAGTTTTTAATAGGTTACTTGAGGATATTTTAACGGGACCATAGGTAAACATTTATCAAAATATGTATTAAATCGTTGGCGGTAGGCTACTTGTCAAATAGGTGTCCAGTAACTAAAATCTTACCCAAATTTTAATCTTTGCAACATCCTTATTCTATATTAGCCTAGCCATCAAATATTGAAAAACAAATACAGTAGTGGTAGTTTCGGGATAATATTCAAGGACACTAGTGCGACGTTATGAGAAACAATTTATTAGGGAAAATAGGCACAAATAGATTCGCCATATTTTTCTCCATATAGTCCGCATGGAGGATTTTCGTTATCAACAAATTGAAAAATACCCACTTCACAGACAAATACACCAAAAATCTAAGTCAAAGCGGGGGTGTGGGGGCAGCAGCCCCCACCTATAATACTAGGATAGGTTAGGTAAGGTTGTTAGGTTAGGCTAATGTCCTTTCAAAGGGGTATAGGCTAGTAAACACTAGGATAGCCTATACCCGGTCAGAGGTAAGAAGAAGAAGAGTCCTGCAGTAGTCTCCTTGAATGCTACCAGTTTCGGTAATAGGCCTAAGGATAACATTCAAGACCTCTTTCGCCGCCTTATTAGAAATAATGGTCAATATTTACGAGTCACACCACAGCTGGGATCTCATTTCTAATGGTAGTTTTGGGTTCCTATCAGTCTATGCTTCATTGCTATATACTTTTTATCCACCGGATTTTTATTTATTTTTCTTGGCTTTAGGCCTATTTTTTTTTTTTTAGCATTAACCTAACCAAAAAACCTAACCTAACCTAACCTAACCTAACCTAACCTAATAGCCCCCAAATACGTTAGGTTAGGTCAGGTTTTTTGGTTAGGTTTTAAAAAAAAAAAAAAAAAAAAAAAGACCTGAGACAAGAAAAAAAAAATCAGGTGCATAAAAAGTATATAGCAATGAAGCATAGAATGATAGGAACCCAAAACTACCATTAGAAATGAGATCCCAGCTGTGGTGTGACTCGTAAATATTGACCGAAATAATTTATTAGGGAAAATAGGGACCAATAGACTAGCCATATTTTTCTCATTATAGTCCGCATGGAGGAATTTCGTTATCGACACTTGAAAACACCCGATTAGGCTACACCGAAAAATAACACAAAAATAATGTCCCGAACGTAAACAAAGCATTGCACCCAATGAATCCTTCGACCTGGGTCCTCTTCTTCTTGTTTTGAAAGATGCGGTGAGTGCGATTCACCCAATAAATGGCTTGAACGTTACTCACAAAAACGATATTATATTATATATTGGGGTTGGGTTGGGTTGGGTTGGGTTAGGTTAGGTGGTACGATTTTAGTTACTGGACACCTATTTGACAGGTACCACCGAGGATTTAATACATATTTGTTTTCGGTTTCCACGCATCCAACACCAAGCTACACCTTTTTCTGGTCCGGTAATAGTATTGAAAACGATATACTGTAATAACTTTTTAAATATGGTTTTCGACGAGAATAAAACGGGGCGTTTGGGCCAAAAATCGGCGGCGGGGGGAGTCCGTCGTCGCTTCGGATCGTCGCGGTTTGTTTACCCAGGACGCTCGAGGTTACTACGGCCAGCTGTTTTACTTGCCCCCCCCTGCTGGCCACATAGATGACGATTATTATAATTCACGGGGGAGGGGAATGGGGTGGGGGGGGGGGCAGAGCCCCCCCTCAACCCTGTCCTGTATCCCACGCCCTATAACTCAAGTTTTTATCAAAAAATTAACCCAACAAGCTTAGCCATTTGAAGTCGACCGCCAAGGCGGCGGGACCAGGAAGTCACTCCGAGCGTAAAGTAAACAAAGCGACGCTACTTCCACGAACGCAACCGAGTTGTCTTTATATTTTGTCTCATATTATCATTATTAAAGTGTCCCCATTGCTTTTTTAGTGTTTCGTACACCAGTAAAGGGTGTAGCTTGGCTTGGTGTTGGATGCGTGGAAACCGAAAAAAAATATGTATTAAATCGTTGGCGGTACCTGTCAAATAGGTGTCCAGTAACTAAAATAGTACCGGTTCGGTTAGGTTAGGTTAATCTAATCTAATATAATATTTGTACATTTTGGAAGCGTGCATGGCCTCTCCACAATTTTCCTTACCTACTGTAAAAGCGTGATTCACCCAATAAATGGCGCCATTTGACGGAGTATCTTCAGATTAATGAATAATGGGTAAGTTCATGCAAATCCTCCAATCAAACCATGATAAACAACAATTAAACACTATATTCCCTGGAAAAAATATAAAGAAACTTGGTAAATAAGGCGGCTCTAGCTGTCTTGAATGTTACCAGCCTAAGTACCGATATTATTTTCATAGGCTAGGTTGGAGGCACATGGGACAGATGCTGCTTCCCAAATCGAGTTGGAGGCTGGCACATGGGACATGCGGGATGCTGGGCAATGTGTCGAAATTGGGGGTTCTGTAAGGAAAGAGGAATATACGTAAAAAAACATATTTACCTGTTCCAAGTCGTATAGGCCTATATGGTGATTTAGGCTATACCAATTTCCAGTTCAGTTCAGTTTCAGTTTCTATGGAGCTCGTTTCCGAGGATTTTTCTTCGCCGGTGACAATAACAAACGTTTGAGGTCGCTTTGTCTTCGGATCAGATCAGATGAAGTATTGAGGGATAAGCCTTTACAATGGCACCTCGTATCTAGGCTACATTCTACTTTTCTTATATTTCTGAAGAGTGTAGAGGGGAGAAGGGGTGTTGGAGAGAGAGGAATCTGTTGGAGTGGCTTTGTTATGTGTGTTTAGTCTGTATACGTCGTCAGGATGTCCCCTGACTGGGTGCGAGCATGTGAAACATGCTAGGACGTACTACCACACCCACTAAATGTCCGCCGTGGCAGGGATTCGATCCCGGATATTGCAGATGCAGCAGATTCACACGTGAGCATGAATGTCAGATGATCAGATGAAGTATTGAGGATAAGCCTTTGCAACGGTACCACTCACAGCGTGCTCACCACTTGATGAAGGGGCAGAACGCCTTAGCAACGGTAGCTCCCTGAAGATTTAAGTTTACTTGATATTTCCTAGTTTACATTCAATGTTTGTTATCTTTCTTAATTAGATGTCAAACTTTTAATTATTATTTCTCTCTTCTTCCACATCTTATATAAAATATCCTTTTTCTCTTCTAAATTTTCTTCTCTGAATAAATAATCTCCGATTATTCCCAGTTCATATATCTTCTTGGTATGGCTGTTGCATAGTTCTTTAGCTTTCATTCTTTCATTATTTATTGATGGGCACATGTTTCAGATCTTCATAATCATTGCCACATAAAGTGCATTCTACTTCTCCATTTGTGTCTTTTCCTATCGTTTAGTTGCCGAGTTCCACTCTTGGCCTTATACAATAGGCCTATGATTGAAGATGGGCGGTTATCATAATTTTTTTCTTTTTTAACACCTTATTAGCGGGCTAGGCGGTCTAGCGGACCGTAGCACCCAGCGGGGTGTTTTTACCCTAAATAGGGTTGTTTACGTGATCATTTTCATGCCTAAATAAGACCCAGAGCGTAAAACAAGTATCTATCCGTGAAAGGGCGTAAACAGAGCTTTCCAATGACACCCGAACCATCCTTGTACGACCGCTGGTTCTCTTGCAACGATCGTGCAACACGAGTGCAAAAACCATGTAATTAGGTACTTTCCTACATAATTCCCTGTGTAGCGAGTGAAAGAGGGGAGGGAAGGGTGGGAGTCAGCTCAGTTGGTCCACCGCAGTGGTCGTGAGTGGGCATAGAGTTGCTAGGCTCCTCACACCGCTCAGCTCTCTCTCTCAGCAACATTACGTGCTGAAAATGGCGCACGACATAAGTTGTGAACCGCCACTTAGTCCAAATTTATTTCACACGACATAAGTTGCGCGCCGACAGTTAAGGGTTAATACTTTCTTTCCATCTTTTGTATATTACTAGGCTTGACTTACTATTTACTTCTTCTTTCCAATTTGCAGAACCCAACTTTCTTGTTTCTTCTTTTATTTGTTTTCTTAATTCTTATGATATTTTCTCTTCTCATTCCCACAGTCACTTTCATCCATTTATTTATATCATCCTGACACATTTCCCTTACTATTTCTTTCAGCAGCTGGTTTTCTCCTTCGTCGATAGGGCCTACTTTTTAAATATTGTAACCTTCCATTTATGATTCTCGTTTTCATTAGTGAGGCCCCTATTTCACCTCTCAATTTACACTCACGCATACTAAAACTTGCTCAGGGCTGGGGCCTTCCTTCCCCTACTCTATTCTGGGCAGGTGGAAGGGGGGAATCGGGTCCAAATCTACCCCCACCTTCCACCCCCATCTCCCCCGCTTTCCTTCTCTAGCTAGCTGGCAGTTAGTGATTAACGACGATTGTTCTCATGCATTGCAAATTATTGTTAAACCATCATTGCACATGCTTACAATTATGCTACGATTTGTTATTTACACCAACATTTACAAGAAGTAGTTATGTTACGCGCTCCGGATGGATCTGCGCTAGCGATCGATAGCGCTGCACCCGAGATGGATCGACCGTGAGCGCACACATCGATCGATTGTTGCGCTGACGAACGATGATTTTCCCTGCGCTCAGGATGGATTTAATCATGTATTTGAACTGACAAATCGATCGATTGTTGCGCTGACGACTAATGTTCAATATTACAATAGCTAAAAAAATTCATTTCCGATGAAATAAGTGATGAAATAAGTTAAATATACATAGTACCTATTTTATTAAGTGAGATAGTTCAATATTCAATATTTCAAAACGAAGCAGTAAGCTTTGAAACGAATTAATACCAGAGTTCCCTGCCGCAACGATCACGTTCCTACCTGAAAAGTAATTAATTTAATTAGTACAGTAGAAGATCTGTATTGTTCTTGTCGTGGAGTCGATCACGGTAATTTAATGGTATCCTGTGACAGATGTTCTGTTTGGTACTGAAATACTGGGTGCGAAGGGAATTTTTTTGTCCTGAAAACTCCCCAGGCCCACTTAGGGTCAACCTTTCCTGGTGCCTGGCACGGGGCTCGAACCTCTGAAGGGAGTTTAACCCTCCTAAAAACCCACAGGTTTTGAGATGCCTTGGGTGGGGTTCGAATCCTGGTTAGTGACCATGGCCCCCATAGGTCAAACAGGCCCACCCGCTAACCCACTGTACTACCACGGATGTACGTACAATAAGTATAGTAACCTTAGTCCTCTTTTGTAAGAACCAGGTGATAGTCTCGTGGTGATTCACGTGATGAGTTTATTAGACTTCCCATCAACGACTATTTTACACTATACCAGACATCAACTCGGGTAGTACATTATTGGGGTTGCCGGATATTTTCGAGGGCATTACACGGGAGATGCGTGTGTCACCGAATCGTTGTCAGACGATTGGTATTGCAATGGATGTTTGTAAGTGTAGGCTATATAATATGTTCATGTGTCAATTTTCATATTTTAATTATTCACAAATTGTTTGAATCTTACTTGAATCTTACTTGAAGTCGTCTAGCGGTCCCGTCCTCACAGTCGTGGTCCGCCACCGCTGCGTCCGTCCCTTCGAAGGAAGTCCGTCTGGTCCGGTATAGAGTTTGAGGCCGCCCGGCAGTTAGCAGTGTATCCAGTCACTGGTGGTTCATCTGGGAGGGTCTTTAGGAACTTGTCTAATAACCCTTTGAACCTGTCTACCGGGCAACCTACTATGTCTCGCACTTCCTTGGGCAGCGAGTTGAAAATTTTTGGTCCATTGTGGCCTAGGCTGGACGCGAGGAGGGATTTCACTCGTTCTGGTGCCTGTGTTGGGAGGGATCTCCTCTCACACTTCCTTCCAGTCCGACCATTTTGTTTTTTCCTGGAGTTCATTACCAGTTGGATCTGGAACCAGCTTCTCCAGGATTTTCCACACATAAATTACGCAGTACCTGTCTCGCCTTCTCTGCTGGTAGTACAGCCCTAGCTTCTTGAGCCGGTCCCAGTAGCTAAGGTCCTTCATCCCCCGAATGTTTCTAGTGAAGGACCTCTGGACGGACTCAAGATCTCGTATGTACCCCTTTTTGTGTGGCGACCATAGTTGACTACAGTAGTCAAGGAAGGGTTGGACCATAGACCTCCAGAGAGTTAGCATTGTTTCTTGTTCCCTGGAGTTGAACGTCCGTAGGATCCATCCGGCCATTCCCTTGGCTTTCTTGACAGCTGCAGAAATGTGGTGTTGAAATGTGGCATCGTCGGAAAATTGCACACCTAGGCATCTCACATGTGGCTTGGGGGTGATGTCGTGGCCGCCTACAGTGAGTAGTTTGGTGGTGTCCTTGAGGGTTTGGTTCGGGCCACATCGTAACGCTTCAAACTTTTCTTCGTTGAAGGTCATGTTGTTTTCGTCTGCCCATTTGTAGATTTTGTCGAGGTCATCCTGGAGATTATGAATATCCTCTTAATTTCTGACAACACGACTTATGTTCGTATCGTCAGCAAAGGAAGAGATAACTGATTGACCAACTCCATCATCAATGTCCCCTATCAGTATAAGGAAGAGCAGAGGTCCTAATACTGATCCCTGGGGTACTCCACTAATGACGTGGGACTTTTCAAATGTGTGGCCCTTAACCTCTGAAGTGCGCATGGGGGTAATTGGAAACGTCCCCCTGTGCTGACGTATTTGAGGTGTTTCCGTCACTAAAATATTCATTGTGCCATTAATAGCATTAATACTTATCCATATGCGCCTATTATGGGTTGATTATAAAGGCCACTGAGACACAGTCGATCGATACTCTCTCTCTCTCTCTTGCACTCGCTTGCTATCAGTGATGACCACACCCTCCAATCGGATTTCTAATGTTAGCACGAAAATATACCTCAGAATAAGGGAATAACAGGGAAAATAGGTGATAACTGAAGGAGAGGAGGAAAGTGGGGAAGGAGGGGAGGTAGAGGACTGAGATTTTGCATGGCCCAGGGGCCAAAAAAAAAAATTTTTTTTTTTTTTTTTCGATGTCAAAAGTTGATTTTTTTTTTCTCTGACTCTTAAGAGTCTCCCCGCAGTGCGCCGGGGGAACTCTTAAGAGTCTCCCCACAGCTCCCGGGTTAACAGCAACAGTCTGCGTTCTTGCGGAGAGGAAACTGTGCAGCCACACACCTATTTTGCCTTGGATGCCGAGTTTCTTAATCTTGTGAAGGAGGATGCCGTGATCCACCTTGTCGAATGCTTTAGCAAAGTCTAGAAACACGACATCCACATTTTCTCCCTCTGCAAGCCTGTGGAGTAGCCAGTCATGATGTGCCAGGAGCTTCGAAAGGCATGACCTGCCTTTCCGGAAGCCATGCTGGCTGGAGTTCATAAGGCCATTTTTCTCCAGGAAGTTGACAAGCTTGTTCCTCAGGACTTTTCAAATATCTTGATGAGGTGGGATGTTAGAGCTACCGGTCGATAGTTCTTTGCCAGGCTCTTTTCACCACCCTTGTAGACTGGAGTAATGATGGCCTGTTTTAGTGAGGATGGAATTGTGCCTGTGTCCATTGAGTGTCTCCAAAGCTTGCAGATAGGAGGAATCAGGGCATCACAGCATTTAATCAGCAGTATGGCTGGTACTCCGTCAGGACCAGCAGCTGCATTCGTTCTCAGTTCTTTGATGGTTTTTCGTAGGTCTGCCTCAGTCAGTTCAATGTCACTTAGTTGAGTCGGTTGTGGAGTGTCTTCCGTGAAGAAAGCTTTGGGGTCCTGGATTGCAGTTGCTGGCCGTGGTGTGCTGAAGAAATTCTCGTACTGTGTTCGCAGGATCCGATATACATCTTTGGGGTCGTTTACAGCTTCACCATCCTCTGTTCTTAATGGCCCCACTTGCATCTTAATTTTTGAGAAGCGCCTGCAGTAACTGTAAAAGAATTTGGGGTTCCGCTTGATGTTCAGCACTGCACAATCTTCCTCTCTTTGCTTTTGACGCTCATGGGATGCTTTAATTTGAGTTTCTATGCTTGCAATCTTGGTAGATAGTGCAAGCTTCCTCGTTTTGTTTTGTGTGTTATTGAGCTGTTTGTTGAGTGATGATCTTTTCTGCATAAGGATTTTTCGGTCCCTCGTGATTTTGAGGTGCCGAGCGTTGGAAGGTTTCCTCCTTTGGGGAATGTGATGCTGAGACTCCTTCAGTAGGGTGCTGAGGATGGTGTCAAGCATGGCATTTGGATCCTTGTCATGGAGGATCAGGTCCCAATTTGTCTGGGAGAGGGAAGTTTGGAGATTTACCCAGTCAATTGCTTCACTGAAGAAGTTCAAATTGGAGAATGGATTTGTTGACGGAGTTACAGTTTCAGCTTGAGCCCCAGCCTTCCTGTACATAGTGTGTATAGTTACAAGGCTGTGGTCAGAGAATATTGTCTTCTCCACTGAGTAGTCGGCAACTATATCCTGGTTGTTAGTGAAGAGGAGGTCGAGTGTGTTATTGACTCTGGTAGGCTTGGTTATCAGTTGTGTGAGGAAAAGCTTGTCAGAGAGTTTAAGGAGGTGCTTGCTCCTCTCTGGTACCTCCTGAGACCTTTCCTTCTGGCCAATGGATGATAGGAAAGTTGAAGTCTCCACATATGATGATGTCTGGTGTTGGGGTTGGCATATCGTCGATTAGCTTGTCGATTCTGCTGTGTGAATTATTTTAACTTTCAAGGGTGCATGATGGGGGGCGATAGCAATTGAGAATAATTACATTGAGTGACTTAATGTGGAGAGCCAGCATTTCTACTTGAGTATCAGAGTAGACTAGTATTGGTTTTGTATCTGAGGCTAGGTAATTTCTTACATATGTGATGACTCCACCATGGCTTCTATTTTCACGATCTGCTCTGTAGGTGTAATTTGCCACTATTATTTCTGCATCACTCACCTCACTTTTGAGATGAGTCTCTGTCAGGGCAATGAACATTAGGTCATTTTCTTCGGCAAGCTCAGCAATGAAGGGGATCTTGCTTTTATTTGTCTTAGGGAATAGACCTTGAATATTGCCCATCATTGCATTTTCTAGCATGATTTCATGGCATTTAGACATGGGAACATTTGGGTATGTGTTGGGACATTGTTGTATTGATTGCCCATTAGGTGTGTGCTGATTATGGACGCTTGTGACTCCATGGCTTTCGTTAGTGTGTCGAGAGTCCTTTTCACCCCCACCATTAATTCTAAAAAAGCAGGGGCTGAATTTGTATCCTGGACAGCGTCGACTTTCTTCGAGGCCATGTGGGGCACTTGAGCGGTGTACTGGATTTACATCTTGCTTGGCTTGGTGTCTCTTTGTCCCTTTGATGTGAGGTAATTTACAGTTACTATTCAAACATTCCTGCATGGAGATGGAGTCCTCGCACATCTTAGGGTGGAGAAATGAGCATTTTTTCCCTAGTTGGCATCCTTGGTCTCTATATGGCCCATGATTTAGGAGTTTACGACAGACCTTAGGATGACGGTACTCACATTTTGTCCCAAATTTGCCGTGCCGACATGTTCCCCATCTGTGATACCTACATATAGGGGTTTCTTGGGCAAGCTGAGTCAACTTGCCATTTCTCCTGTCCTGTGGTGAGATTCTGGTGACATGGGAATGATGGTGTGCTGAGGAATCTGTTTGCCAATAATTATTTTTTTAAATGCGATTTATTAAAAGACTTCTTAGTTTTATTAGTTTTTGTATATATTGTGTCTGTAATATGTTATTGTGTCAATTTTCTTGTTTTATTTATTCATGAATTGTTTGCCAATGATTGTTTTTTTAAATGCGATTTATTAAAAGACTGTTCTTAGTTTTTGTATATATTTTGTCTATAATATGTTTGCCAATGATTGTTTTTTAACATGTGAACCAATTACAAGATATATTAAAATACTGTTCGTCGTTTTTATTACTTTTCGAATATAAATCCATCCTGAGCGCAGGGAAAAACATCGGTCGTCAGCGCAACAATCGATCGATTTGTCAGTTCAAATGGTTCAAATACATGACTAAATCCATCCTGAGCGCAGGGAAAATCAACGTTCGTCAGCGCAACAATCGATCGATGTGTGCGCTCACGGTCGATCCATCTCGGGTGCAGCGCTATCGATCGCTAGCGCAAATCCATCCGGAGCGCGTAACAGTTATACGTCAGTCAACGCGGTTTCGCACCACAGTTGGCCGGATTAATATAATTTTCCTTAATTTCCACTGAAAATATGTATTTACATCCGAAAGTCAACACGTTGTCGGACCATGGTCCCACAATGGGTGCTTATAATTTCCCCCGAAAACACGATTTTTTTTATATTTAGTAAGACATTTTCCCCCAGTAAACCCAACGGCAACGTTATCACAATGTTGCCAAGTTAGCCATTTTAACGCTAGCTTGAGAAATATTTTCTTTGATCTACTGGCAAACAGAGATTGTGTAAATGTGGCAGTTATTGATTCGATATCTAGCGTCATGAGAATTAGCTACATTCGAGCTATATTCTACAGTTTATGCCATTATTTGAACGATGTTTAGCATTTTATACTATCTAGCGCCTTTTGAGAACAATTCTAGCATAGTTTTGTGATTTTCCTTCAAAGTTGGTAACTATACATATTACGTCAGAGTCTCAGACAGTGTTCCCAATTTAGCTATCGCCGCTTGATCTAGAGATATTTACTTCGATCAGAGGCAAATGTTTACATGTAGCAACATGAATTTTACCGATATTCTGGAGATTTGAGTAGTTTTGAGCGATATTCTAGAGATTGTGATATATTTTGTTTAGCTATTTTTTGGCATTTATTTACTCATCAGTTGCCTAGCGACATTTAAAGACAGATCTAGCCTAATTTTGTGTTAGCGTACATTTAGTGGGTGTGGTAGTACGTCCTAGCATGTTTCACAAGCTTGCACCCAGTCAGGGGACATCCTGACGACGTATACAGACTAAACACACATAACAAAGCCACTCCAACACCTTCCTCTCTCTCCCCTTTCAACACTCTTCTCTGAGCTAGTGCCTGTAGAATCGTAAGATTCAGAGTCTTAAAGATTCCAGGACGAGCTCAATAACGGCGGATCCCCAGATTGGCCGTGGTGAATGCACCTAAACACCTACACCTCACTCAACCCCACAATTTGCCGGAGGATAACAGGTTTTTCACAATACGTAGACGGTCTTTTTTTAATAAACACCTACAAAAGCTACAAAGCATGATTTGGTAAACCTGGTAACCCTGGTAACCCTGGTTGCTAGTCTCAGTCTCAGTCTCTCAGAGATGTCAGTTGCCGACAGGCTGTCGAGGACGGTGGGACTATAGTTAATGCGATAAATAATGTCCTGAATAGACTACTACCAGTTATGGGCAGTAGTCATATGGCTCGTTTCATAAGTAGGCTACATCAAGTGGAAACATTAGGAATCACACTGGTACAGGTATGACAACCGAACGTTATAGCCTATATTTTGTGCCCATGAATGTTTGTAACCAGTACGAATTTTGCTTGACGGACAACGTGCTTGCAAATCTGGCAGACGACACGCCGACATGAAATAGGTAAATTACAACACAGTTCCTGTTCACGAATATGAATATTGGGTAATTTTTAATAATACGCTTAGGCCTACTGATGATTGTGTCCAAAACTTCAGAATAGCCTACCTTCATCGTACATTAATAAAATTGTACACCAAGTAGGTAGCCTAGGCCTATTTTGTTGATAATCTATAGGCCAAGCTTGTTACGTATTCTAAAGGCCTGGGCAAAATAATCACAAGATCAGTCGTACTCGGTAGGCTAGTAGGTTAACGCCGCAATTGACCACTTAAACGTTTCGGCCTAACCTAGGCTAGGCCTATAGGCTAAGGAAGTTGGAGCTGTAGATATCACTATTTAGCAAAAGATTAAACTAAAATGTGGTGGTAGCATTCAAGGAGACTACAGCAGGACTTAACTCTGACAGTCTGACCTTGTATAGGCTAGGCTAGGCTATCCTAGTGATTACTATACCCCTTTGAAAGGACATTAGCCTAACCTATCCTAGTATTATGGGTGGGGGCTGCCGCCCCCACACCCCCGCTGTTTGACATATTTGACTTAGATTTGTGGTGTATTTGTCTGTGAAGTGGGTATTTTTTCAATTTGTCGATAGCCTTACGAAAATCCTCTATGCGGACTAGGCCTATAGGCCTATGGAGAAAAATATGGCGAATCTATTGGTGCCTATTTTATAGTATTTTCCCTAATAAATCGTTTTGGTCAATATACAGGAGGCGCTACAATATAGGTAGCAAAATTCTAATGGTAGTTCTGGGTTCCTATCATCATATGCTTCATTTCTATATACTTTTTATCCCCGGGAAAAAAGAAAAAAAAATCTTGGGATTTTTCATTTATTTTCTTGGGATTTTTTGTTTTGGTCATTAACCTAACCAAAAAACCTAACCTAACCTAACCTAATAGCCCCCAAATACATTTAGGTTAGGTTTTTGGTTAGGTTAATAAAACAAAATAAAAATAAAATCAATAAAAAAATAAAAAAACCAAGATTTGTTGTTTTTCCCAGGGATAAAAAGTATATAGAAATGAAGCATATGATGATAGGAACCCAAAACTACCATTAGAATTTTGCTACCTATATTGTAGCGCCTCCTGTATATTGACCAATAGTTTCTCATAACGCTGCAGTAGTGTTGTTTAAAATAACCGAATTGAATTACAAGATCTTTATAGGCTATTGTCCCAAATTATTCACACTTTCCATTCATTAGAAATCTGCATTAGGCCTATGTTTGTATTTCTCTTTTAGCCTATATCAATGTATAGGCTACGGCTCCAACTTCCTTATAGGCCTAGCCCGAAACTCGTAAGTGGTCAATTGTCGGTCATTTTGGTAAATTTTTACCGTGTGTAGCCAAGAGTTTTAGCCTAGGCCTATAGCCTATAGGCCCAGGCTACTTTTACTCTTTTAGGTGCAAGGTGGCGGTGGTGAGTGCTCACGCGTGAGACGCTCTGACATTATTGTTGATTTTGTTGGTCTAAATCGAAGACCGTGGCCTTGTATGAGCATGAGGCACGCATAATATATCCGTGCATCGGTTCGATGGAAATAATTTCTCAAAGCAGTACCCAGACTACCCACAGAAGCCTCCAGACTTGAGTTGCCAAAAAAACTCTGGTAAAAGATGGCGTCACACGTAAACAAACAAGACTCAGCTGGTGACGATGAAAAGGACTCCCAATGCGGAAAGTGTAAGGTGGAAGTGACAGATTCTGATAATGCACTCTAATGTGAGGTATCCTATGTGATGTTTGGTTTCACATACCTACCCGATAGCACTATCGTTAGTGAGTGCTGTACTGTATTTTATATATTATTTTGTAATAGTATAGATATCTTATCAATATTTGTATTTTGTACTATTGTTAATGTCTTGTCATGTTGCAAATTTGATTTTAAATAATATTTTGACATTTAACATGTAGTTTCTTTATTCATGCAGAGTTTAGTAAAAATTTGCCAGAACGTCCCGGACTTCCCAAACTTGACTACTTCCTTTAACGTGACGATAGTGCGTTGTTATATGTGCGATTAGTTTGCTTGGGAAACAGATTAACTTGCTCATGTAGTAATGTACACCCTATGTGGTGGATTGTGTTCTTTTATTTAATAATTTTCATTTTAGTAAGCGTTGTTTCCACATAGCGATTTTGATAATTTAATTTGACTTTATATTGTCCTTGTCCCAATTTTGGTTTGTTTAGTTTGCAAGTTTTACATTTTAATTGGATGCGAAGATATACCTGTAGCTGTGTATGAATTTATGGTGGAGAAAACAACCTTACCTAACCTATCCTAGTATTATAGGTGGGGGCTGCCGCCCCCACACCCCCGCTTTGACTTAGATTTTTGGTGTATTTATCTGTGAAGTGGGTCTTTTTCAATTTGTTGATAACGAAAATCCTCCATGCGGACTAGGCCTATATAGAGAAAAATATGGCGAATCTATTGGTGCCTATTTTCACTAATAAATTGTTTCTCATAACGTCGCACTAATGATGTCTGTATAGTTATAGTTAGGCCTAGGCTGTAGTCACTGTTAGCTCAGGAGTAGGCCTAAACCCCCACTCCCGGTAAAACAATTCGAGGTTAAGGCTTGTAAGCCTAGGCTTAAAACAAAAAAGGTGGATCTTGATATTTGGGACTGACTTGAGATTATTTCAGGATTTAGGACTGGGTGCAAATTTGATCTCGTTTGTCGGACTGCTAGTGTCCTTGAATATTATCACCATTTGTATTCCTACATAGTTGGAAGCAATAATAATGTTAAATTAACAAAGCTTACACTGAATTATGATTCTAAATTATATATAATATTGAAATATGAAAAGTTCGTTAGGAGCAAATTGCCTGTTTTTAAAAAACAAAAAAGCTGTCTGGTTCACAGTGTCTTTGAAAAATGCGCTAATATAGCGTATAGTAGCCTAACTATAAACTCTATGCAACTCAACTTTGCCGCCGGCCTCTGCAGCAGATACGAGACCACGCCTGTGATTGGCTGGCAATGACATCACGCCCTAGACAGTAAAGGTTCCAGAATTTCCAGAGTTTGTATTATATGCACTTATCCTTGACGTTGTGGTTACAATTTAGCCAAGTTATTATACTAGAAAGTAGCATACAAAACCCTTTGTTATTTCGCATACAACACACTGAGCATAATATTCAGAAACCGACGAAAAGATGGAAATGCAGTGTATAAATATAAAACAAACCACCTCCTGGCAACACTGCACTGGCCCGGCGGCGTCTTTTAAACTCCAATATTATCTTATTTGTGTCTGTATGTGCAGATATAACCATTATCTATTCATGTTTACCTTTCGTTGCCTTCGTGCTATTGTTCATAAGGTCGCAGAGTATGGTAAGCAAAAGAATAACATATAAAATATAGGCTAGCCTATGACGGAACATGAGGATATCACATTATCGTATGAATTAATTCGTCTTTTCTTTTATATTACATATATATTAATTATATTAGATAGGTTTAGGTCATTCTAATGGTGTGATAAGTGATATCCGAACCTTAAGAGCTACAAAATACCACATGGAACACATAAAATCGTAAGATATAATACTGTAACCACAAGCAAGGTAAGAATTACCGTCACTGTCTACTTTAAATGTGTGCGAAGTCAAGCACGGCCTGTGATTTCCCTAATACGCACGGGCCCGAGCCAGTCAGCCTTCCCTCTCGCTTACTTCGGTTCAATGTTATTTTAATACCACGAATTTTGTTGATATATTTGAAGATAAATATTGAATCTATATGCTCTAAAGATCATAATAAAATTTGTTTTAACCCTCGGCAAAACCTAATAAAAAAGTATGGTACTATAATTTCTTTTTCGTAACAAGGTTGTCAATACGGTACTTTCAGTCATCGATAGCTCTAAAGATCATATGAAAATGTGTTAAACCCTCGTAAAAGCCTAATATAAAAGTATGGTACTAAAATTTAATTTTCGTAACAAGGTTGTCAATACGGTACTTTCCCGTTATCAATGTACAATCAAGCTGAAGATTGCAGAGTAAACACCATAGACTTCATCGATTTTTTTTTTCCAACTTCGTATAATCGACAGCCAATTTTTTTTATTTTATTAAGGGATTAGTACTCAACCAGCGGGGGTGTGGGGGCGGCAGCCCCCACCCATAATACTAGGTTATGTTAGGTAAGGTTGTTAGGTTAGGCTAATGTCTTTTCAAATCACTATGGGGAGCGAGCGTGTCGATAGGCCTAATGGGGAAAATAGGTTTTCCCGAGATTTCTAATTAATTACAAACACTATATATTGATGCAAATGACCAATTTTGTTCATAAAAAACACTCGGAAAATTCGTGGTATTAAAATAACATTTTTCCCTTACTTCCCCCGTTTATCAATTCTGTATCTCCCTGTTTTTACTTTACGATATATACGTTATTATTGTGTTTCACGTTATATTTAATAGCGCTTTAGAATCGGATAGCACTGTAATTTATTAAATAATCATTAACATTTCTTAAACATATCTAGTTTAATTAATAAATAAGGAATAATAAAGATAATGAATAAATTATCAGCTCTGCCTCTCCTATTGGCCAAATAGCCAATCACAGGCGCGGTCTCGTATCTGCTGCAGAGGCCGGCGGCAAAGTTGAGTTGCATAGAGTATAGTCCTACTATGGATGACGTTTGATGAATCTCACACACACACACACACACACACACACACACACACACACACACACACACACACACACACACACACACACACACACACACACAACGAAAGCCTGTCCATTCACTGCGGTTTAGTAGTGTTACTTTACTTTCTTAATTTGCCATCGAAGTTGGAACGTGTTAAATGTTTGATGATTTACGAGTGCGACGAGTTCGTTTTGTAGGCTACTTGTGCACTGGCAGAGATAGTGCGGCGAGTGTGACGAGTTGGTAGATGCTCCGTTGCTCCGAGTTCACCTGATACCTAACAACAACACAGACTGATAAACAATACCTGGATTAGGAGAATCTATGAGTGGTCAAGGTATAGGAGTAGATGGGGAGGGGAATGCAGGAGAAAGCTAAGGAGAATAGGGATGAGACAAGAGAGACCAGGAACAGAATGGAAAGAAATAGTGGGTGGAGATACAGTTAGAGAGGGAGGAAACATTAAAGATAGTTGAGAAGATAATTCAGGAATGGGGGCTAATAGAGTGGAGAAGTGGAATGGACAGGAAAAGGACCTTAGAGATGTACAGAAAGAAGTCGAAGCCGAAGAAAGAAGATTGGTATGTTGGGGGTTTAGGAGGCAAAATTCTGATTAAGTTAAGAGTTGGGGCATGGGAAATAAACACGAAAACATGGAGGTGGGACGGATGTGCAGTTTGCAAAGGTATGTATGAACTGCTGGGTAGGAGAGAGGGTGGAAGAGACAGTGGAGCATGTAATGTGCTAGTTTCACATAGGCCTACCGGTACTCACATATAATTCATCAATTTTATATCATCTATTAACCTTGTTGCACTGTGTAAACATTGCAATATATCAGATATCGAGGTAAGATTTTACGGTTTGACAGTTACAAGCCCCATCGATGTTTGTGTAGCCTATAGGTATGTTATATAATAGTCTTCAGTCCTATATATGTCCTTCCCGTCGCAAATGTATTATAAGGGAGACATAGGGTAAAACACAGTCTTGTCTGCATAATGACAAGTCCTGTTTTACGGGATTTATGATTTATAGATTTCCCCCCCCCCCCCCCCCCCTCCTACCTTACTCGGGGGACCTTGCGCGATCCAGTGCTGCTTTGGTAATTGCGTACATTTTAGGTTAGTTTCTATCCACGTATTACTTTTAGGTTAGGTTAGGTTTGGTTTCTTAGTTAGGTAAAACAACACTGTATATCAAAGAAAAAATTAAAAAAAAAAACACATTCTAAAACTCGTGACTGTCACACCGTATCAATTTACCGATATCGAAAAGGTTGAAACACATTTTAATATGATCTTTGCAACATCCTTATTCTATAATAGCCTTCAAATATTGATAAATAATTAGTGGTACCGGTACCGTAGTTTCGGTAATAAGTACCTTATTACCGAAACTACCACACATTTGTTCTCAATTTTTGAAGGCTATTTTGGAATAAGGATGTTGCAAAGATCATGATAACATTTGTTTCAACCACCGGAAATACATTTTATGTATTGTTGTTTTTTTTACTCTGAAAATTACATCAAGCTGAGTGTTGTAAGATCGTTTGATAATTGGGAAAAACATGTTCAGGGGATTGTAACTAATTTCAAGGAAAAGGTTACTGGTACGCATAATTGAGATATCTCGCACATGTGTAAATCTGAAATAATTGCGAAGTGTTCTTGTCATATACCCGGTACTGTACATACTTTCCTGACCTCCATTCTCTGTACATTTATCAAACTTGTTTTTCCAATTTTTCACTTCCATACTTTCGTATTCCACATGTTCACCTTTATCTCTTAATTTGTCACCTGTTCTCCTTTAATCTCAACCATTCTTCTATCCTTGTTTTGTTAACCCTTTTATCCTCAGCATATTTTGCTCTTTCATCTCTCCTAATCAATGTGTTCCCTTCTTAAAATAATTGTAGGTAGGCTACCGGTATTGTACAGTAGGTATTTTAATTATCCTTCCATCATCCTTGCTTTCATGTTTGACATAACATAAGAAACTAGGAGTCTGCAGAAAGCCGATTGGCCCAAACAAGACAGATCCCTCTCACACCTAACCCCAATTATAAGGCCTTACAAGCTGGGCTCATACAGTCCCGCTCACTAATACCATTAGGACTGACCTCACCGAAACGGTTAGAGATCAGAAAACGGGGGTCTACAGAGCGTCGATTGGCCCACACCTGCCAGATCCCCCTCACACCCAACCCATCTCGTCCATATGCCTATCTAATTTTATCTTAAAGCTCCCTATCGTTCTTGATCCCACTATAACACTCGGTAGCCTATTCCACCTATCTACAACTCTGTTACCAAACCAATATTTGCCAAGGCCTATATCATTTCTGAAACGAAATTTATCTAATTTGAAACCATTTGTTAGAGTTATTTCGCTATCACTGAGCTTTAGTACATTTTTCATGTCCCCTTTATGAATCCCACTAACCCACTTGAACACTTCTATCATGTCCCCTCTAACTCTGCGTCTCTCTAACGAATGTAAGCCTAATGTGTTCAACCTTTCCTTATACGGAAGATTTCTAATATTATGGATCATGGGGAAATTAGCACAAACAAACTATGATCTTTCTGATTATAACTAGACTAGGCCCATTTATAACATATTAAAGCTGTTAAACTTTCTTTAATTGTAGATTTAGGAAAGCCCCTTAGCAAGGTGTTATAATACGAAATAGAATTACCTGGGGTATAATAATCAAGCTTTATATTTCGGAAGAACTCGACTTCAGCTTGTGACTTCGGGTTGCGATATACTGTAGCTTGGATTGAATATAGTTGGCCAATCGTTATTCCTATCCATTGTATTATGGCCTTTGTTGAAACATAGTGTCTTGTTACTATAAATAGTATTCCTTAAAATGTTTATTCTATTTTGAACTTGTAAGCTTCGGACACTTTCAGGAATTTGCTTGAATCATTTGGAATTTCATTGGTTTCAAGTTAAATAAAGCCGTATGATATATTTATGAATTATTGTTTACACGCAAATAGTTCTGCAGTATTTTATTGGGCTGACCTTTAAAAAACTGATTGCAATGGAAAGCCAAAAGTAACGTTGATACATCAAAACCATCTAGGGTTCATTTTGCTGCTCGAGCCACCTGTGCTAAATCGGAGTGGAGTGTGTTCGTTTATGCGTTGCCACGTTTACCTGTTATCCAGAAAGCTCCAGGATACCAATATTTGTTTAGTTGAGGGGGGCTTACTTTTAGGGATTGCGACTGTACCTATCTCCTCTCAGTGCTGCCTCCTGTGTGTATCTCGGAGCTCCCAATATGTGTCTACTTACACCATTCTATATCGTTTGTAGCCGTTCTACGGTATCTCCTGTTTGGTGAAATCGAATACATTTGCCCCTTATAGTATTGTAGGGAGGGCTACATGTTTTTTCCCCAGTAGGTATGCAACTCAGATACGGCAATGAAAAAGATTTGGGAGTCAAAGTCAACTGTGATCTGAAACACACACAAATCAATACCAGTACCGGGTACATCAGTGTTCGAAATAGGCAAATAGAGTTTTGGATTAATATTTATAATTGTGAGTAACAACAGCAAACGTAATCTTCAAACTTTATCTAGCGCTAGTGAAGCCACATATGGATTAGGCTATGCTGTTCAATTTTGGTGTCCTTATTACAGATGGGCATAGATTTCTTAGAGTTAAACGGGGAATGACAAACATTATCCATAATATTGAAAATCTATAACCTAGGCTATGAAGAAAGGTTGAAGAAATTTGGCTTACGTTCGTTTGAGAGACGTAGAGTTAGAGGGGATATTATATAGGACAGTAATTATAGGTGTTCAAATGGGTAAGTGAGATTAATAAAAAGGACATGAAAGATGTACCGTACTGAAGCTCAGTGATAGCGAGAGAACTGGAAAAACGGTTTCATATTAGACACATTTCGTTTCAGGAAAGGTATAGACAATTACTGGTTTGGTAACAAAGTAGTATAGGCTTATAATGTGGAATAGGCTACCAAGCGCCATAGTAGGACCAAAAAGATAGAGCTCCCATTTTCTTATGTTCTTATGAAATAACCTCGAACAGCTCCTTGCAATTATTGAATAGCTAATATTTGCCATTTTAACTGTCTCCTATTATTAACCCTTTCTGTACCGTAGAACAGTTCCTACTATAATTTACTATAATTCTTAAATGCCGGTAGGTATTGCTAACCCTAATTTCTGCTATTTCCTGTGGTTTTTCCTTGTTATGGCTGATTCGCATGAACGTTCTATATCTCCACCTGTTAAGACCTGGGTGTTCACAAGATTGGATGCGTTTTGCCTTGGCATACGGTACCGTACATACTTAAGAAGAGCCGAATATGAACCTGAGATTTATGGTGCTTGGGATATAGTGGATCAATACACATGGAATGTGGGGGGCCTTGGGGTGGATGCAGACAAACGCAGTACAGTACTGAAAGTCATAGTTTTTCGTTTCATAGAAGAAGCGACCAAGCCTTTGGATAGGAAAAATACGTCTGGAACAGGTAACAGGAAAATCGAGAAGGTTCCCTCCGTTTTCCTGGGAAAATGAGATCCCGCGAAATGTTTGTGTCCAGTCACCAGTTTTCACTGGTTTACTGGAACAAACACACTCGTGTAAAGCGGCTTTTACTCTTGTTTATTTCCAGTCCATTGGTACTCATCACCGTTTTATCAATACGTCTTCCATACTCTCCACAAGTCATTTCGAGCAATACCTGTTCGACCAAATTATTAGGAAAATATATAAAAACGAAATTCCAATTTTATCCACAAACAACCTCAACTGATACCGTCATTGTGTTAGGGGCGATGGTTCCATATCCTTAGATTTTCTTAGATATTTAACGTTTATCCTATTTTTATATTATCTGTACATTAAAATGGACTATTCCAAATAACTGTTCTATTTTCCCAGTTCAATTTGTTTTGTGTGCCAGTAATTATATACAGTAGTCTATCATTGGTAAATGGTAAGGAAAGTTATATGCGTGTGCAACTGTGCATGCAGTACCGGTAACGTAGTTTTATGAGGAGCGATGGAAAGCCCAGGTAAATAGGAAAGCCCAGCGACTTTTTGTTCCGACTCTTCTCCCGATCAGCTAGCGGGATTCGATTGTTTCACAGTGGCTTCACAGGAAACTGAATGAGTTGTTGGTACTTATGTAATCCTTGGCCTCGGCTATAGTAGCGCTAGCTAATAGGCAATATTTAATTGCCACTTAGCTATAAATATTGCCACAGCTATCATTTAGATGTTACAATATTAGCTAGTGCTACTATAGCCGAGGCCAAGGATTACATAAGAACCAACAACTCGTTCAGTCTTCCTGTAAAGCCACTGTGAAACAATCGAATCCCGCTTGCTGATCGGGAGAAGAGTCGCAACGAGAAACCGTAATTGCTTGATATTGCTGTACCATATGAACTCCATAATGTTGTATTGACAATTATCTCCCTTAAACTCTTCATACATTTGGACTAAACTAACAAACAGGTCAGGTGAAAGTAGTGAGGGATAAGCCTTTACAACGGCCCCTCGTACCGTAACTGCTTTTCGAAGTGTTGAGAGGGGAGAAGGGGTGTTTGAGTCACTTGGAGAGAGAAAAGGCTGTTGGAGTTGCTTTGCTGTGTGTGTGTGTGTTATTAGTCTATTCGTCGTCGTGGTGTCCCCCAACTAAGTGCGAGCATATGAAATACGCTAGGACGTACTACCACACCCTCTTAATATGTCCGCCTTGATTGGGATCGAACCCAGGTCAAGCAGATTCACACGTGAGCGTGCTACATTCACTCGACCACCGCAGCTAAGCGAATACTCTAGGCCTACCTTATACTGTAAGTAAATGCATGTACAGCCATCGAAGTGTACGTCCGTTATTATTAATTTAGATATCAGTAATTTGCATCGTAAACTAAGATGAATTTAAGCCAAAGTCCTCATCTAAACCAAGGTCCATAGACACATAGGCCTAAACCTTGATCTAAACAAACAAGGGAATCTGCCTCGTGAACTCACCCCGTTTATATTTTTCCACTGGTTTTCTATTTATTTATTTATAATTTTGTTATGGTATAATTGCAATTTCCACTTTCAATCATAAATAAGTATGTCGTCATTATTTAAAGTACCGGGTACCGGTACCGTGCCGTTTTTTTTTTCTCTCTCTAATGATCCTAAACTAGCCTAACCAACCGACCGTAACCTAACTGACCTAACCTACCGGCTGATCCCTTGCCCAGCTGGTGTTTTTTCAGTTCCCTTATAATGGATTTGCGACGGTACCGGTAAGGACATATTATGGGGTAGAGTTGAGTTCGCAGGGCAAGTGCACCAAAACGGGCGAGTTGTTTTCGGGGCGACATCTCCAGCAAGGTCCATAGATACAACTATTTATGGACCTTGATCTCCAGTACCTCTGCAGATTTCCGTGTTCTTATGGTCTTAACCCCTTCTGTACCGGCGACGTCTATTTAATTTTATTCTGGTTACTATTAGACGATTTTATTAATTATGAGGACCTCCAGCAATTAACAGGTTTCGGTCTATCTTAATTAACCCTTTTTACTACCGGTACTACTGTCAATCTAACGTAGTGTTAATAATATAAACACATATGTAATACTACTAATCTTAACTCGAGTCTTTTATATAATCGTGTGTCTTTTATTAAGCGCCATTTCTCTTTAGCCTCGGCCTAGATATTCAATAGCACTGTAACAGCCAATAGATATGGGTTTAGTTTAAAAGGGGCCAAACTGGTACTGGTACCTTGTGTGGGCCAATCGGCTTTCTGTAGACTCTAGTTTTCGTATGTTCTTATGTAACTCCTTGCTCAAGGGAGACGGCGCCAACCAGGGCTAGTGATTGGAAAAACCGCTCATGCTTGAGCGGGCGGGAACTTGAGACTCCTGGGTAAGAAGCCAAGACGCTCTACATTAGACCAGCTGCATGACCGGCTTTACCAGTTTTACCGGTACTGTACTCGGAAAAAAAAAGTCACCAGAAAAAAAAAAAAAAAAAAAAAACCCGCCAAAAAAAAGGCACAGGAGAAAATGTCACAAATTACGAACTAGGGAAAATTAAGGAGTAATAGATCAGTAAAATGTGTGTCGATGCAATATGCAATATTGTAATTATATATACGGTATATATCTGGTACTGTAATCACCTTAGGTTAGGTTAGATATAAATACAGTGTACTTAAAGCACAAGATAGAAGTACAATAAATAACAATTATATTACAAAATATTTAATTCTTGAATTATAATAATTCATCAGTAAATCTTGGATAATCCACTTGGTTTATTTAACGTTGTGATAACATTTCATAATATACGGTACCGGTACCAGTTTTTCATACCCCGAAGAATATGCCATTTTTGTCTGTGCCATTTTTTTCCGGTGCCCTTCTTTTCTGGTGCCTTTTTTTTTCCTACATTCGTTTGGCCAGCCTTCTTTTTCAAACTAAAGCCGACGGCACACAGCAGCTTTATCGGCGAATTGTATCAGAGTTGATAAAAGGCATTATAGTTACTGGGTAGGGTATTGGGAAATTATTATTAGTATCTCTGAAAAATCATATTGCATTTTTATAACTAATATTCCATGAGAAATCTGAAATCCTTGGTCAATTACCACAATGATTCTACACACGTAGGCCTATAGTGTAACCATACAAAAGATAGAATTACTTAAGAAAAGTAGAACATTGTGTTGTTACTGTATTTATTACTTCAAACCTTTACATTTAGCTATCCTAACCTACATTAGGTTAGTTAAGTTAATATATTGGTGTGTAGAACAAGGTCCACTGTAGGGAGTGTAGGCTAAATATACAATGACAAAGGCAGGAATATAATTGATGCATTAACAATACAAGTACCGGTACCGGATACCGGTACTCGATTTTCAACTTCCTTGAATGTTTATCTTTGCATTATAAATTAGTGTGGCATCATTTTGTTGGTAGTATTTCGTATGGGAAATAAGTTATACCAACGCGACTTCCCGTACTATAATTGGAAGAGGGGGGGGGTAGAGAGAGAGAGAGAGAGAGAGAGAGAGAGAGTGAGTGAGTTCTGCCTAGGGATATACCGATATATATATATATATAATGTGTGTGTGTGTACCGGTATATATTTATTTATATATTTATTTATTATTTTGTTGAGTTCCCTAGCTAATCCTCCATCAAGCGTAAACAAATAGCCCGGAGACCTCCCTGCGACATAAATGTGTGCATTTTTCTGTAGAAATATGCCCCTGCCAAAAGCCGGTTCCTCCAAAATTGTAGACTCGCTATCGCTTGATAGGAAGAAAATTACACCCAAAATTTCACGAAAGGTCTTACAATGGTAAAGTTAATAGGGCAAGTGTCTTAAAATCTCTTAACTAATGGGACTAAACTTGAGGTGCAAGGGGGGTCCAGAAGAACTCAAACTTCCCCTTAAATGTACCCTGTTCCTTGCATAGGCCTACATGTTATCGTTATTGTTCCAGTTATCTATGAATGGTATTGACAGTTCTTTGCACTGCCGGAGGCGAAAACATAACCTCCATCCAAATTTGTTGACGGAGGTAATGAATAAGCCAAGCAATGCGTTCATTTAAATACAATATTAGTTTCGCTTAAATGATGTAAAACTACCCAGGTTAATTCAACAAAAACACAATAAATATATCTCATAAATAACTAGATAAAGTAATATCTGCCCCGTGTAGCCTAAAGGGGTAAGGCCTCAGAAGATGAGAGGACAATGGAACTTTTGAAGGCCGCAGGGTTGGAATTATAGTCAACCGCATCTGTAGCTAATCTAGTCATGCAACGATTATATATATATATATATTTATTTATTTATTTATAGTTAGACAGACCTCCTAACATCAGGACACTAAATAGACAACACAACCACATAGACAACTCCCTATCACAAAACATCATGTCGACAGAACCACAACCTTACCTACAATCGACAAATTGATAAATTTAACAACGGTATACAGTGTCTATACTGTGTCCAAACTCTACCCCACATACCACACGATATGCCTATAAAACCAAAGTCATTAGTTACGTCCACACGAATATCTTGATAGTTATTTCGTAATGTCAATAAATATAATCATACGAAGGTTGAATAATATGCTCAGCAACTCTTCATTTAACATAGGTGATTAGGGAAATCTGAGAGAGAATATATTGCATTAAATAAATTGATTTAGAGAATGCATCATATTCCTTGTGATACCGGATACTTTATGGTACTTCTACCCACCGAAATGCACGAACAAAAATAGTATTTATCCCGTTATCATAACACGGAGAGCGAACTTCTCTATATTTCATAATTTGCCATATAAACATTTAACTGGGAACCTCCAGTAAGGAACTGATACAAAAATAAAAACAAATAATAATAATATAGGCCTCTATATATATATATATATATAATACTAAAACTAGCTACCTTCATATGCATTAGGATATTTAGTTATAGCAAAAATCTATTTATATGATATACGCAGCTTCTCTCCAAAAATATGCATTAAACAGTTCAAACAATTGTTTAACTTTTGTTATACTCAAACTGTTGACAAGTATGTCCTTGCTCTTCACGAGGGGTACATTAGGGGGGCAAACGACAGTGCTTGCCCCTCTCCCCCCAACCCCTAATCTTTAAATTTAGGAGGGGCAACTTCCCCATTGCCTCCCCACTTTAGGCGGCCCTTGTTACGGCGTATACCATTATTATGTTGGTCTACTGTATACGGTTTACATTTAAGTGGCAGGTAGTTGCCTTTTTGGACCCCCTTCTCCCTCATCTTTAGCTCCACTAGTTTTCATATTTTAAGACGTTCGTTCCATTAGTTTGGCGATTTTAAGACCTTTCGCCCCATTTTGTCAATATTAAGACTTCGTGCCATTTAGGTGTCGATTATTTCCTGGCGAGCGATACCGACAAATTTACAAGTTTGTCTTGAAAGGGGGTCTAGGGAGTGTTTTTTTTAAAGCTTGATAGAGGTCTAGCGAGGAAACTAAGAAAAATAATAAATACATAAATGCATAGACCCTAAAACAAGCACTACCCCCTTAACCTGTTAAGGGGAGATTGCCACTTGAGGGATTTTTTTTCTTGACGCCTTTCTCCCTCATGTTTAGCCCCATTGTTTTTCTAATTTTAAGACGTTCGCCCCATTATTTTCACGATTTTAAGAACTTCTTTTTCATTTCAACCCACTTCTGTCAATTTTAAGACCTTTCGTGCCATTTAGGTGTCGATTTTATCCTGGCGAGCAATAGCGAGCCTGTAATTTAAGAGGAACCGGCTTTCAGCCGGGAAATTTTTCTACCAAAAAATGTACAAATTTATCTTGAAAGGGGGGTGTAATCTTAAGCTTGAAGGATATCTAGGGACCAAACTAAAAACCTCCCCTTAACCCCTCCTGTACCGGCGACGTCTGCTTTATTTGATGTCAGCTACATTTAGACGATTTTATGAAGATTAGGAATGATATGGGGTACGGTAGCTAAAAGGATTAATTGAGATAGTTTGTAGCCTTTTAGTCGATAGCCAGGTACGGTAGCTAAAAGGATTAATTGAGATAGTTTGTAGCCTTTTAGTCGATAGCCAGGTACGGTAGCTAAAAGGATTAATTGAGATAGTTTGTAGCCTTTTAGTCGATAGCCGTCCTTCCGAACTGAATACAATCGTCTAATAATTGCCAGAATGTAATAAAAAGGACGTCACCGGTAATGAAATGGGTTAAATCAAATGAAGTGATATTTTACTTTAACATTGCTGCATCCAGACTATTTGTTCAATTTAAGAGCGAATTGTCAGTAAAATCGAAACACAATCTGATGGAAAAGGTTAACACCAAATGTTGAGCAGTACTTGAAATTAGACAGAATGGATAAAAAACATCATCTGAGGAGGAACACTAAAATTGACAACGCTTCGCAGATACTGACCTGAAGAAGCTATCTGCGAAACGTAGTCAATAGTTCGTCCTCAGATGGTGTTTTTTAGCACCAAATATAATTAAAAATAATTACTTCCAGTACACTGAATAGGTTATCAACAAAAACTCCTCATGGCCATATTGGGGAGGGGTCGGGGAGAAAAGGGGCGCCTTTTAATTTATCTCTTAACCCCTTCTGTACCGGGGACGTCTTTTTAATTTTATTCTAGCTTTATTTAGACAATTTTTGTGCAGTTTAAGAAGGGTCTGTGGCAGTAAAAAGAATTAAATGATATATTTCGAAGTCTGTTAATTAAGTTGGATAAAATAGTCTAATAGCAATACTGATAGAGGGCATATATATACTGTAGTTTGGTAATTGGATTTAAATTCTTTATGATCAAAACTAAAACGTCCCCCGTCGTTTGATAATTATGACACCAAAATGGCGTCCACAGAAAACGGTGACCGACCTCTTGCGCAATAAACCTTGAACTGTCACTCCGGGCGTTACTCCATGTGGCCTTTATGCTCCAGCACGTAATGGTGATGACAGGTGCTGGTCAGATTTACTCCCTCGATTTTAGTGGGGATTTAGCCTGAGTAAATAGATAGATAGATAGTGTTTAGCCCCATTGCTTTTCAGATTTTAAGACGTTCGGCCCATTAGTTTGGCGATTTTAAGAATTTACGCCCCATTTATTTGTCAATATTAAGACCTTTCGTGCCTTTTAGGTGTCGATTTTTTCCTGGCGAGCGGTAGCGACCCTGTAATTTTAAGAGGAATCGGCTTTCTGCCGGGACATTTTTCTAGGGAGTGTAGAAAGAGGGTCTAGGGATTTTTTTTTTTTTTTTTTTTTGTTAAAGCTTAGACGTAGAGGTAGGCTATAGGGAGACTAAAAGAATAATAAACATAAATAAATAAGCCAATTAATTCTTCCATCTCCCCTTACTTGATGTGGCCTTAAGCTCCAGCACGTAATGTGGATGACAGGGATAGGTGGGCGTGTACAGTACCGGTATATTGCCTTGCGCCACTTTACTCCCTCTCTCTGTCTCTGTCTCTGTCTCTGTCTCTGTCTCTGTCTCAGGATCTAGGTTGTTTGGTAGAAATGGCGATATCTTGTATTGCTTAGGCTGAATAGTCGTGAATCATATTAACCCTTTCACGCACACATGACGCAGAGGTTGCCAGATTAGCAATAAGAAATAGATTTCTCTCACTCTAATAATTCATTACCTCTCCAAAATTTGTGTTCTGCCCACAGCTAACTCAAAGACAACTGCAGAGGTTGAAGTAACTAAACTAAAGGTTTATACCCCTGATGGTAACAAAGGCTTTAAAGTAACACCAATAGGCTCAAAATCGCGTCATATGTCGGAGAGGGTTAATATTGAATAACGTAGTTAAAAATGTAAAATTATAAATCCTAGTTGTGAAGCATCTTTGATATAGTACGGTATAGCATTGTATTTTCTCGTTTGGCTTGGGTACAGATCCAAGTGGGTGCGAAGCTAATAATTATGGGTCACGACTGTATACCATATCTATGTTTTTTTCGATGTGAGTGAGGGAGACAAAAGGCTGAACTGCCTGTAGCGAGTGCTTCCCCCAGAGTTGATAGAGTGACAGGGCCAAAATCAAGGGACGTTCGAGCTAAAATGCTTGGACACACGGAGCTTGAAGCAAATCAAGTCACAGGATGAGGGAAAGACTGATTCTGGGAGAGAGTTCCAGAGCTCAGCAGTTGAATTGAAGAAAGACAGAATAACGCTTCACTCTTGGGTTGGAGAGTTGCACAGAGTAGGGGTGGGATTGTATTGCAAGACAGGTGCTACGTGCTCTACGAAGAGGTGGTGGGATACACTGACAGAGCTCTGAGGAACACTGATTATTGTAATAGCGGTAGAATAGTGAGAGAGAGATGTAACATTGTGGCGAAGAGAGAGAGAGAGAGAGAGATTGCAGATAATTGGTGAGTGGATGTGAGTTAATGATATGGAAGGCTCTCTTTTCTACATTGTCTAGAAGTGCTGTGTGAGAGGATCCTCCCCATACGTGTGAACAATACTCAATACAGGGACGCACTGTGCCCCTATACAGAACAAGAAGCTACGCAGGGGTAAAGAACCCCTAGAGGGGGTTGAGCACACCCAGCTTCTGGGAAGCTGTTTTAGCTAGAGTGGTAATATGATCTTTCCAAGAGAGATCAGAAGAAAAAGAGACCAAGAATATTAAGGGAAGCTGAAGGATTAATTTGTATGTTGTTGAAGAGTACCGTAATAAGTTCATAGTTTTCTGGAAGGGGTCGACGAGTAGACAGATGGATAAATGTGGTGTGTACCGTACAGTACTTCTCAAATGTGGTGTGTACCGTACAGTACTTCTCAAATGTGGTGTGTACCGTACAGTACTTCTCAAATGTGGTGTGTACCGTACAGTACTTCTCAAATGTGGTGTGTACCGTACAGTACTTCTCAAATGTGGTGTGTACCGTACAGTACTTCTCAAATGTGGTGTGTACCGTACAGTACTTCTCAAATGTGGTGTGTACCGTACAGTACTTCTCAAATGTGGTGTGTACCGTACAGTACTTCTCAAATGTGGTGTGTACCGTACAGTACTTCTCAAATGTGGTGTGTACCGTACAGTACTTCTCAAATTAACATAAATGGCGCTGAAGGGTCTACTCAGGTCCCAGTGCTTGGCCATTGTGCCTAAATTATATTAATCCAACTCAATTTAAATTCAAATTAGCATACCGTAACATTACATTTTTGCCGGCGACGTGCGAGTGTTGAAATTGGTAGTTATCTACTTTAGCCTATTTGGGTACGGTATTTTCAAAGATGTGATAAGACTTCGATTTTGTTTTCCTAACTTCTTTGATCTCATACATTTTATTTTAGTAAGCGTTGTTTCCACATAGCGATTTTGTTAAGTTAATTTGACTTTATATTGTCTTTGTCCCAGTTTTGGTTTGTTTAGTTTGCAAGTTTTACATTTTAATTGGTAGGTGGTTTGCTGTTTATTTGTATTTGTTATTTATGATTTTAGTTGTTTTAACCCCTTCAGCACGATGACGAGTTTTATGCTTTTATTCTGGCTATAATTAGACGATTTTATGCAGTTTAAGAAGGACCTATGTCACTCAGAGGGGTTATTGAGATCGTATTCACTACCTTTGAGTCCTAGAGGTACCGGTAGATTATAAGCAAAAGAAAATAATCTAATAGTGACAAGACTATGCTGAACATTACATCATCGTGCTGAAGGGGATATGGACTATTTATTTTTGGTAAATTTCAAGAAGACCTTCGTGGCGTTATTACTGATTATTTTCAGCCCGATTATTTTCAGCCCAAACTTTCAGAATATACCGGTATTTATATATCAATATAATGCATACAAGTTACTAAAACTGCTATGGAATTTATTTTTTAATTTTATTTTTCGAAAAATATTTGTATGCTGTATTTTCTAGTTTTAGAATAACCTAAAAACCTAACCTACCGGTACCCTTCCTAAATATAACTGGGAGATTAGGAGAGTACCGGTATCTTGGAAATGTTAAATTACATTTTAGGTTATTCTAAAGCTAAACATTGAACAATTTATTTTGAAAATCAGAATTTAAAAAGTATTCTTCCACATCATTTTGATGTAGCCTACAGTACAAAGGAAGTCGAGCAACAACAGGTGTAGTGACCCCTCGAGGTCATTCCTGCTCAGTGTTCAGCGGTGGTTTAAGGGGACACTGGCTATTTTGTTTTGGCCTATTAATTCATTCACTTATTTATTTTTAGTATCCTCGCTAGACATCCCTCAAGCTTAGAAAAACATCCCCTAGGGCCTAGACCCTCCGTCAAGATAAATGTGTCCATTTTTCGGTATCAAAATGTCGTGGTCGAAGGCCGGTTCCTCATATAATTACAGGCGCGCTATCGCTCGCGAAGATTTTTTTTTACACCTAAATGACATGATAGGCCTTAATTTAAAATTGACAACGAAATGGGGCGAAAGGTGTTAAAATCGCCAAACTAAAGGGCCGAACGTCTTAAAATCTCAAAACAAATTGGGCTTAACACAAGGAACAATGGGGACCAGAAAAACGGCCCATCTCCCCTTAACACAGCTAACCTATCAGTGACCCTTTGTGTATCAGGGGGAAAGAGAGTAACATCTTAGTTAAGGGGAGATGGGCCGTTTTTCTGGTCCCCTTTCTTCCTCATGCTTATCCCCATTAGTTTTGAGATTTTAAGAGGTTTGCCCCATTAGTTTGTCGTTTTTAAGACCTTTCGCCTCATTTCTTTGTCAATATCAAGACCTTTCGTGCCCTTTAGGTGTCGATTTTTTTCCATTTTATACATTGCACATATATTTTATACATTAACTGTTAAGCTTTTCATGAACCTAAACAATATTCTGAGACTCTGCGGATTATACGAGTTGACTGTACATTATTAGCCCGGGTCGGACATTGAACACATTGAACAAAAGTGAAGTTTGTTGCACTTGTTGGCAGACAGGTCATGCTCAGAGTGGGAAGGAAGCGTATCAACCCACTTAGGTGTACAGATTAAGGGGAGGTATGTCGTTTTTAGGGAGCCCCTTCTCCCTCGTGTTTATCGCCATTAGTTTCAAGATGTTAAGACGTTCGCCCCATTAGTTTGGCGATTTTAAGACCTTTCGTCCCCTTTCTCTATCAATAGCAAGGCCTTTCGTGCAATTTAGGTGTCGAATTTTACCTGGCGAGCGATAGCGAGCCTGTAATTTAAGAGGAACTGGCCTTCGGCCGGGACATTTTTCTATCGAAAAATGTACAAATATATCTTGAAGGAGGGTCTTGGGGGTATTTTTGTTAAGCTTGATGGAGATCTAGGGAGGAAACTAAAAATATAATAGAAGGATAAATAAAAAATAAATTATACTGATGGAGCTGTGGTCTGTTATTATGTATATATATAATTATAAGCTAGTGTTATTTGTTTTCCTTCATTATTTGTAATAGTATAACAAATATTATATCGTCATTCACAATTGGAGGTTTTAACATGAAGACGGGGTTAAGAGTTGCTTTGATTAAATAACAAAACGCCTTCTCCATATATAGCCTATACTGTATATTGAGTCGATATTTCTCAAACATTGTATAACCGGGAAGTGTACATTCTGCTAAGCAAATCTATATCATTCATAATATGTAACCATGATTGTGTTATCATTTGTATATCATAATTGTTTTATATACAGAATTTCCTTTAGATCTGAATTAGTAACACCGGTATATTGATATAAGTGTATTATCAAAGTTAGGCTAAAAATAATCGATAATAACGCCACTAGTGTAATATTGAGATTTGTTTGTTATTTATCTATATTTTATTAATTCCACCACAACACCAAACACCCCCAGTGAAATTAATTAAAGTGTATATGATTTATACAGTATATATATATATATATATATATATATATATATATATATATATATATATATATATATATATATATATATAATATATATATATATATATATATATATATATATATATATATATATATATATATATACCGGTATATATAATGTGTGTGGATATGTGAGGTTAAACCGAGGGTCTTGGTTAAACTCAGGGATGGGGTACCGGTATCTAATTGCCTGGGCATTAGAGTATTAGTGAAGTGATGCGCACGGTTAGACTTGGCTGGTTTGGACACGGCTCGCAGAATTATCTGGCAATACTGGTGTAGGAAGGTGTTTCTTACAAAGATTGGGATTGGTAGATCTGATTTCGGCTATATCATTGTTAGAACATATACTAAACAAGGGAAAGTAAGCCTATCTCAAATAAAAATGCATACCGTACATCGCTATGTATGATCCCGAACATTCACCCAAAGTTCGTAGATGTGCTTTAATATTCAAGTTATTATATCCAATGATTGGCAACGCGTTACGCATATAGAACCTGCTGGCTGCCACAACATACTTTAGTCGATTTTATAAGAATACATATTTCTGTGTTATTGATGGCTGCTTAATGAAGGAGCATTTAGTCTTCACAACCTGAACATTACTTACCGGTAGTCTAATTTGCAGTAATATACAGGACAGACACAGGTAACACATTAATGGCAAGTGGTATCCCTGCACCACTACATCAGTATTGCCAGCTAATTATGCGAGCCCCAGAGCGAGGGTGGGTCAGCTGGAACTTTGACCAACTGTACTTAGGTCCAATCTCAACATAAAGAACTGGCACCTGAGGCAGCCAAAAATAGAGGCCCTGGAATGCTGCCATTTAGGACATAGGACAGATACTGTACCACACTCTGTGGAGGAAGCGGTCTTTCAAGTTGTATATATATATACGGTATATATTTATATATATTCGTAGTTCGAATTCCGGCTAAGAGTAAAATATGTATGTAGCTCATGTGTATTTGTGATATATACTAAATATTAGTGTAAGTGAGAATTAAATAAAATCAATTCAAATCAAGTTGAGTGGTAATAGTTTAAAAAATCTCTGTATGGTTCTCCCTGGAATATTGGTCGTACGACTTGGAATGGAATACTTTCTCCAATTAGGATTTATCAATTATTTATATTATTAGGATGTGGATTAACGTCTTAAAACAGTAGGCTGAATGTGGCCAAATGGATACAAGCCAGAGAAAAATAGAAAAGGACAGAACAAAAACAGGTCACCCCCCTTAACTGTTCCTCAATCCCGTCTACCCTCTTCACGATTTTTCTTTCTATCTCACAAAATAGACCGACTACAATGGTGGCTGTTGGCATATGCACCTTCTTTAACATAATAGACCGACTACAATGATGGCTGTTGGCATATGCACCTTCTTTAACATAATAGACCGACTACAATGGTGGCTGTTGGCATATGCACCTTCTTTAATATAATAGACCGACTACAATGGTGGCTGTTGGCATATGCACCTTCTTTAACATAATAGACCGACTACAATGGTGGCTGTTGGCATATGCACCTTCTTTAACATAATAGACCGACTACAATGGTGGCTGTTGGCATATGCACCTTCTTTAACATAATAGACCGACTACAATGGTGGCTGTTGGCATATGCACCTTCTTTAACATAATAGACCGACTACAATGGTGGCTGTTGGCATATGCACCTTCTTTAACATAATAGACCGACTACAATGGTGGCTGTTGGCATATGCACCTTCTTTAACATAATAGACCGACTACAATGGTGGCTGTTGGCATATGCACCTTCTTTAACATAATAGACCGACTACAATGGTGGCTGTTGGCATATGCACCTTCTTTAACATAATAGACCGACTACAATGGTGGCTGTTGGCATATGCACCTTCTTTAACATAATAGACCGACTACAATGGTGGCTGTTGGCATATGCACCTTCTTTAACATAATAGACCGACTACAATGGTGGCTGTTGGCATATGCACCTTCTTTAAACATAATAGACCGACTACAATGGTGGCTGTTGGCATATGCACCTTCTTTAACATAATAGACCGACTACAATGGTGGCTGTTGGCATATGCACCTTCTTTAACATAATAGACCGACTACAATGGTGGCTGTTGGCATATGCACCTTCTTTAACATAATAGACCGACTACAATGGTGGCTGTTGGCATATGCACTTTCTTTAACATAATAGACCGACTACAATGGTGGCTGTTGGCATATGCACCTTCTTTAACATAATAGACCGACTACAATGGTGGCTGTTGGCATATGCACCTTCTTTAACATAATAGACCGACTACAATGGTGGCTGTTGGCATATGCACCTTCTTTAACATAATAGACCGACTACAATGGTGGCTGTTGGCATATGCACCTTCTTTAACATAATAGACCGACTACAATGGTGGCTGTTGGCATATGCACCTTCTTTAACATAATAGACCGACTACAATGGTGGCTGTTGGCATATGCACCTTCTTTAACATAATAGACCGACTACAATGGTGGCTGTTGGCATATGCACCTTCTTTAACATAATAGACCGACTACAATGGTGGCTGTTGGCATATGCACCTTCTTTAACATAATAGACCGACTACAATGGTGGCTGTTGGCATATGCACCTTCTTTAACATAATAGACCGACTACAATGGTGGCTGTTGGCATATGCACCTTCTTTAACATAATAGACCGATTTTTTTTTTTTTTTTTTCTATGTGATTGAGGGAGGCAAAAGGCATAACTGCCTATAGCGAGTGCCTCCCCCATAGTTGAAAGAGTGACAGGGCCAAAATCAAGGGACGTTCGAGCCAAAATGCCTGGACACGGAGTTTGAAGCAATTTAAGTCATAGGAAGAGGGAAAGACTGATGAGAGAGTTCCAGAGCTCAGCTGTTGAGTAGAAAAGTTTGAGAGTAACGTTTCACTATAATGGTGGCTGTTGGCATATGCACCTTCTTTAACATAATAGACCGACTACAATGATGGCTGTTGGCATATGCACCTTCTTTAACATAATAGACCGACTATAATGGTGGCTGTTGGCATATGCACCTTCTTTAACATAATAGACCGACTACAATGGTGGCTGTTGGCATATGCACCTTCTTTAACATATAGACCGACTCCAATGGTGGCTGTTGGCATATGCACCTTCTTTAACATAATAGACCGACTACAATGGTGGCTGTTGGCATATGCACCTTCTTTAACATACTAGACTGACTACAATGGTGGCTGTTGGCATATGCACCTTCTTTAACATAATAGACCGACTACAATGGTGGCTGTTGGCATATGCACCTTCTTTAACATAATAGACCGACTACAATGGTGGCTGTTGGCATATGCACCTTCTTTAACATAATAGACCGACTACAATGGTGGCTGTTGGCATATGCACCTTCTTTAACATAATAGACCGACTACAATGGTGGCTGTTGGCATATGCACCTTCTTTAACATAATGTACCGACTACAATGGTGGCTGTTGGCATATGCACCTTCTTTAACATAATAGACTGACTACAATGGTGGCTGTTGGCATATGCACCTTCTTTAACATAATAGACCGACTACCATGGTGGCTGTTGGCATATGCACCTTCTTTAACATAATAGACCGACTACAATGGTGGCTGTTGGCATATGCACCTTCTTTAACATAATAGACCGACTACAATGGTGGCTGTTGGCATATGCACCTTCTTTAACATAATAGACCGACTACAATGGTGGCTGATGGCATATGCACCTTCTTTAACATAATAGACCGACTACAATGGTGGCTGTTGGCATATGCACCTTCTTTAACATAATAGACCGACTACAATGGTGGCTGTTGGCATATGCACCTTCTTTAACATAATAGACCGACTACAATGGTGGCTGTTGGCATATGCACCTTCTTTAACATAATAGACCGACTACAATGGTGGCTGTTGGCATATGCACCTTCTTTAACATAATAGACCGACTACAATGGTGGCTGTTGGCATATGCACCTTCTTTAACATAATAGACCGACTACAATGGTGGCTGTTGGCATATGCACCTTCTTTAACATAATAGACCGACTACAATGGTGGCTGTTGGCATATGCACCTTCTTTAACATAATAGACCGACTACAATGGTGGCTGTTGGCATATGCACCTTCTTTAACATAATAGACCGACTACAATGGTGGCTGTTGGCATATGCACCTTCTTTAACATAATAGACCGACTACAATGGTGGCTGTTGGCATATGCACCTTCTTTAACATAATAGACCGACTACAATGGTGGCTGTTGGCATATGCACCTTCTTTAACATAATAGACCGACTACAATGGTGGGTGTTGGCATATGCAACTTCTTTAAACATAATAGACCGACTACAATGGTGGCTGTTGGCATATGCACCTTCTTTAACATAATAGACGACTACAATGGTGGCTGTTGGCATATGCACCTTCTTTAACATAATAGACCGACTACAATGGTGGCTGTTGGCATATGCACCTTCTTTAACATAATAGACCGACTACAATGGTGGCTGTTGGCATATGCACCTTCTTTAACATAATAGACCGACTACAATGGTGGCTGTTGGCATATGCACCTTCTTTAACATAATAGACCGACTACAATGGTGGCTGTTGGCATATGCACCTTCTTTAACATAATAGACCGATTTTTTTTTTTTTTTTTTCTATGTGATTGAGGGAGGCAAAAGGCATAACTGCCTATAGCGAGTGCCTCCCCCATAGTTGAAAGAGTGACAGGGCCAAAATCAAGGGACGTTCGAGCCAAAATGCCTGGACACACGGAGTTTGAAGCAATTTAAGTCATAGGAAGAGGGAAAGACTGATTCTGGGAGAGAGTTCCAGAGCTCAGCTGTTGAGTAGAAGAAAGTTTGAGAGTAACGTTTCACTATAATGGTGGCTGTTGGCATATGCACCTTCTTTAACATAATAGACCGACTACAATGATGGCTGTTGGCATATGCACCTTCTTTAACATAATAGACCGACTATAATGGTGGCTGTTGGCATATGCACCTTCTTTAACATAATAGACCGACTACAATGGTGGCTGTTGGCATATGCACCTTCTTTAACATAATAGACCGACTACAATGGTGGCTGTTGGCATATGCACCTTCTTTAACATAATAGACCGACTACAATGGTGGCTGTTGGCATATGCACCTTCTTTAACATACTAGACCGACTACAATGGTGGCTGTTGGCATATGCACCTTCTTTAACATAATAGACCGACTACAATGGTGGCTGTTGGCATATGCACCTTCTTTAACATAATAGACCGACTACAATGGTGGCTGTTGGCATATGCACCTTCTTTAACATAATAGACCGACTATAATGGTGGCTGTTGGCATATGCACCTTCTTTAACATAATAGACCGACTACAATGGTGGCTGTTGGCATATGCACCTTCTTTAACATAATGTACCGACTACAATGGTGGCTGTTGGCATATGCACCTTCTTTAACATAATAGACTGACTACAATGGTGGCTGTTGGCATATGCACCTTCTTTAACATAATAGACCGACTACAATGGTGGCTATTGGCATATGCACCTTCTTTAACATAATAGACCACTATAATGGTGGCTGTTGGCATATGCACCTTCTTTAACATAATAGACCGACTACAATGGTGGCTATTGGCATATGCACCTTCTTTAACATAATAGACCACTATAATGGTGGCTGTTGGCATATGCACCTTCTTTAACATAATAGACCACTATAATGGTGGCTGTTGGCATATGCACCTTCTTTAACATAATAGACCGACTATAATGGTGGCTGTTGGCATATGCACCTTCTTTAACATAATGTACCGACTACAATGGTGGCTGTTGGCATATGCACCTTCTTTAACATAATAGACCGACTACAATGGTGGCTGTTGGCATATGCACCTTCTTTAACATAATAGACAGTCTCTATAAATTCCCTAACATTTTTTGGTTGATTTACAGTGATTTGACAGTATTCACCTTTTTATATGAATGTTTCTAATATATTGCGTTTCTCTACTTTTCAACAGGTGAGCATGGATGTTCTGGGGTGCACACTGGGTTACCCCATCATCAGGCCATCAGCTTCTAGTGTTTCAACTAGTTTGGTCAGTAATTTTTTGTATATACATTTTTTACATCATAGTATTTTTTTGAATTTAGAAAATGTCATACAAAGTGCTTGCTATTTTAAATAATTGTGGAAACGTACCATACTCAAATATGCTTGAGATGATGGCCAGAAAGCCAAAGATTATTTTAGTACGGTACCATTGAAGACTTAAGGGGAGATTTCCACCTAGAAGATTTTTTTCTGGACCCCTTTCTCCCTCATGTTTAGCCCCATTGTTTTTGAGATTTTAAGACGTTCGCACCATTAGTTTGGCGATTTTAAGAACCCTCGCCCCATTTCTGTCAATTTTAACATCATTCGTGACATTCCGCTCGCTTGTAATTTAAGGGGAACCGGCCTTCGGCCGGAACATTTTTCTACCGAAAAATTTACAAATTTATCTTGAAAGGGGGTCTAGGGGGAGTAATGTTAAGCTTGATGGAAGTCTAGGGAATCAACTAAAAACCTCTCCTTAATGTAAGTCATATATAATTTTAAATAATTTATTTATCCTAGGTCTATGTTGTACCCCATTTCTCGGTGTATGTCCCATTTACAGGAGCTTCTTGGTTCTAGGGTTAAAGTCTATACACCACTTTAGCTTCGTGCACTAGGCGCAAGTTTCTTTCAATTTTACAGTAATGTATTCTTCCCGTGCATTATTGAGAGAGAGAGAGAGAGAGAGAGAGAGAGAGAGAGAGAGAGAGAGAGAACTTGTTTTGTACCTTTTGTAGTAACGTAGCACTCGTAAGGCAAACGGGATACCAGAGAGAGAGAGAGAGAGAGAGAGATAGATAGATAGATAGATAGAGATTAAGAGAAAGAGAGAGAGAGAGATAGATAGAGATTAAGAGAGAGAGAGAGATATATAGAGATAGATACAGAGGTTGTTTTGAGTGTTGCAGCCCTTGTAGTAACGTAGCACTAGTAAGGCATCATCTTACCCATGTTTGCTCCCTGCCAGGTCCACTTCAGTTCCGTGCTTGACTCGGCCAACTGGGTTTTTGTTGTACCCTTTACTCTGTGACTCATTATTCAGGGGGTAGTGGATATTTTGGGGCCATTTTTTATTAGTTAATTTATTTTGTTAGCTTCCTTGGTAGACCTTCATCAAACTTAAAATACACACACACACACACACACACACGAGAGAGACGAGTGGGAGCGGACGTCGTTGGCTGGCGCTCCTCAAACTACCATCTGGCTTGCCTAAAGTGGGGTATACAGGAAATTATTGTGTATTGTCCCGCTAATAATATTATTACAGGAAAGTGTTCAGTCAAAGCTATTTAAAAATATGAATGTTTAAACGAAACTTAGAGAGTTTGTTTTGAGAAATCAGCTGGTAAGGCTGGTGACGTCACATGACAACAACAATGGCTGACATCGAAGCCACGGATATGAGTGGGGAATGTTTTTATGACGAGGAAGGGGATTATTCAGGCTTTCCTGAAGGTAAGGAGGACCAGATCATCTTCCTGAACAGGAATATTATGGGGCTGATAAAGTGGAGAAAGGAAATGGAGGGGTGGAGGAAGACCATTGGGACTGTAGTGGAAGAGAGCTGTGTCCCGGGGGAGGGTTTAAATGATCTAACTGCTAGGGTCAACGAATTGGTATCTGAGAGTGTAGCTTTAAAAGAACAGATTAAGGAATACAAAGAACATTTAAATGAGAGAGTGAAAGAGATAGATGATGGGTATAGGGAGAGGGCTGAGAGAGAGATTCGTGAATTGAGGGAGGAGAATGCTAGGCTAAAACAAGGAGTGGAAACACATCAGGACAGGACACAAAAAATGGAGGAAGAGGTATCTCAAATGAAAAATGTCTGGGGTGATCGAGTGGGTGAAGCAGAGGTACAACTAAAAGCAATTATTGAGGAGCAAAAGGGACAGCAGGAGGAGAACCTGAACAAAAGGCTAGTTAATTTCCATCAGACAAAATGAGAAACAGGTCAGTGATATTATTGATAAGAAGAGATGTGTAATTATTTTTGGAGATGTAGAAGGGGAAATATTAGATAGAAATACTAGAAAGGGTGTGGCGATGAAGAAAGTTGAGAAGATGATTGATGTGATGATAGACAAGATAAGGAGGGATGGAAGAGAGAGGTAGAGGATTGTTGGAGACTAGGGAAATACAAGAAAGGAGAAATGAGGCCAATGAAGATTAGATTTAAGTCAACCAAAGTAGCAGAGGAGGTACTCAGATCCAGCTGGAAGTTAAGTCAGGAGGGGGAATACAGAAATGTTAAACTAAGGAAAGATTTAAATGCGGAAGAGAGGGAAAAATTTAGAGAAAAAATAGAGAAGTCAAAGAAAAGAACGATAATAGATCAGAAGTGGAGAAGGGCTTTTTTTTCTACAGAAACATGGATGGGAAAGTAAGGAAGTGGCACCTGAAGAAGGGGGAGAGGATAGGGGGGGGGGGGGGGAGAAAAGAAGTGGTGGTACAGGAAGAAGGATTGGAGGGAGAGGTGCAACAGGAAGGGGAAATAGTAGGATAAAGACAGGGAATATCAATCATAATGGTAAAGCAACAGGTGCAAGATGGTCTATAGCAATGTGGACGGCTGCTATCAAGAAATTAGAAATAAATGATTACATCAGACAGGAAGAGACATTAATTTATTGTGTCTATGTGAAAACTAAAACTAAATAAAGCGGATAAGTTTGGAGGGGAATGGGATGGAACAACTATAATATCTGGAGAAGGGATAGAGAAGACAAGATAGGGGGAGCGGGTGCTAATTCTTAGCACATAATAAATTGAAAACCCCCCCCCAAGAATGATTGATCTGAATAATAGTTAAAGCGGAAATATTATCCACCCGCCAGATAGAAATTGACAGATGATGGTACAATCAAAAGGGCGGGATATTGTAGTGGGCTCTACATGCCGCCCTACACAGGGGCTTGCGGAAGGAGGAGGAAATAACAAATTTATCAAAGATGAGATGAGTATTTTTATTGAAAAATTAAACTCGTGAGAAAGCCATAAAAAAAAAAAAAATTGAATTAATTATATGTACGCCTCTGGGGACTTCAACTGTAAAGAGGTGGATTTGGGAGCAGAGAGCAGACGAGAAGGCTGGATATGCAACCGTGAACTCGTGGGGGTATAAGGGGCATACTGGATATAGTAGACAGAAAATTTATTAGTGCAAAATATAAAGGTAAAATAACAAGAAAGAAGAAGCGGAAATGATGAAGCATCCAGATTGGACGCTCAATGTTTATCACTCAGATCCCAGATGTCATTTCTGATATAACAAAATACTTACCACACCTTTGGGCAAGAGTGGGCGATCACGAGTCTTTGTAATGGATATAGAAATCCTATGGTTATTCCAATATGGAGGAGATAGGATTAGAGGAGCACAAGGAAACTAGGTTTGACTATGCAAAAGGAGTACTACCAATTCACTGAGACAAATACTTTAGAGGATCGTTGACTGGCGTGAAATATATCAGAGAAATAGTGTAAGACGAGAAGTATGGAGTATTTAAAACAATATATGAAGAAGGAGTAAATAAATATGTCCCTAAACCGAAGGTAATAGGTCAGCCGAAGGAAAAGGATTGGGTTTAATGAAAAATGTAGAAAGCCAAGGAAAAGAGAAGACGGCAAGCATGGAAGCGCAGCTAGGAAAAAGGTGTAATAGATGGAACTTGGCCATCAAGATACAAGAGATTAAGAAATTTATATGCTGTTGGCAATCAGGAGACAAGAAGCCCAGAGGAGACTATGAGAAGAACACAATTGTGAAAAAATGTATAAGTGATCCTAAGCTGTTCTATTAGGTTTATTAAATAGTATAAAATGAAGGTAAGGATAGATAATAGTAGCAGGTTGAAGGTTGAGGGGACGGCACTTGATGATGACGATCCAGAATATGTTGTGAAATTATGAACAATACAACTGACACTCAGTATATACTAAAAGATGATAACTTTGGAAGAAGTCCTGTAACCGGTAGGTGAAAATTGGTGATAAATACTGGGAGAGTATTAAACTTTTCTCACCAGAGAGAGCTAGTAGAAAATTAATGAACGGACTAGATGCTGAAAAAAGCAGTGGGAGCCTGACAATGTAGCAGGGATGGATTTTTTTGAAAAAAAAGAATGCTGCTGACGGACTAGTGATTAAAACCTTATATGAGATAAATCAT
>CM064573.1:68770002-68782502 GCA_032716605.1 Paralithodes platypus
ATGAGGAGTCCGCCGACCACTGTACATCTCCTACGGGGATGTCCGTCTGTCTGTCTGTCTACTCTACTCTCCTCTAGGCTCGTCTCATCTCTCTCTCTTCTCTCATCTCTCGCTCTCTCTCCTCCTCTCTCTCTGTCTCGCGCTCTCTCTCTCTCTCTCTCTTTCTCTCTCCACTGTCTGTATCCTCTCCCCCCCCCCGCTCCCCTCTCTGTGTCTCTCCTCTCTCTCTCTCTCTCCCCTGTCTGTCTGTCTCCTCTCTCTCTTTCTCCCCTGTCTGTCTGTCTGTTTCCCCTGTCTGTTTGTTCTCTCTTCCATATCCGTCTTCTGTTTGTCTGTCGATTGTCTGTCTGTCTCCTGTCTCTCCATTGTATGTATCCTCTCTCTCCCTCTACCCTGTCTGTCTGCTTCCTGCCTCTCCCGTACGTGTCTGTCTGTCTATTTCTCCCGTCTGTTTTTTTTTTTTTTTTTTTTTTTTTTTTTTTTTTTTGTGTTTTTTTTTTTATGTGATTGAGGGAGGCAAAAGGCATAACTGCCTATAGCGAGTGCCTCCCCCATAGTTGAAAGAGTGACAGGGCCAAAATCAAGGGACGTTCGAGCCAAAATGTCAACCCCGTACAACTTAGGTGGTCTTTAAGGGTTTGGTTGCACCACTGACAGTATTGCCCCCCTGGGGGGTAGAGGAAAATAGAATGTTGCCCCACGTGCCTTCTGCGTGTCGTATAAGAGGCGACTCTAAAAGAGGTTGGGTCGGTGGGCTTGCGACCCACCACCCGGGAAAAAAAAAAATATCGAGCAAAGAAAGAAAAAAAAAAGCAAAGAAAAACGAGCGAACAGCCTCGGATTGGGGGCGGTTCGTTCGTGGCCACCCCTTCGGGGATCACGGCGTCAGGCAATAGATAGATAGATAGACCCCGTCTATCTGTCTCCTATTTCTACCGTCTCCATTCTGTCCGTCCGTCTGTCGCCTACTTTCCATCTAACCTATCCATATGGTTCGTATTTCCGTTTACATATTCTCTGTCGTTCCTCTTGCCTGTCCCACCTTCTCCTGTTCGTCATTATTCCTACCTGTTAATTAATTATTCCTTCATCCTATACGTTCTCTGTTCTCCCTAGCTGTCTCTATTCCTCTGTCCCAGCTGTTCTATCCTAGCGCCTCTCCTCCTGTCCCAGCTGTCTCTCTCCTTGTACCCCAAAAGCTGTCTACTCCCTAGCTGTCTCTCTCCTCCTGTCCCAGCTGTCTCTCTCCTCCTGTCCCAGCTGTCTACTCCCTAGCTGTCTCTCTCCTCCTGTCCCAGCTGTCTCTCTCCTCCTGTCCCAGCTGTCTACTCCCTAGCTGTCTCTCTCCTCATGTCCCAGCTGGTCTCTCTCTCCTGTCCCAGCTGTCGACTCCCTAGCTGTCTCTACTGCCTCCTGTCCCAGCTGTTTTTCTCTTCCTCCTGTCCATAGATGTCTACTCAATAGCTGTCATCTCTCCTCCTGTCCCAGCTGTCTATATCTCCTGTACCCAGCTGTCTACTCTCCTATAGCTGTCTCTTCCTATGGTCTCTCTCCTGTCCCTAGCTGTCTCTTCCTCCTCCTGTACAGCGGGCTACTCCATAGCTGTCTCTCTCCTCCTGTCCCAGCTGTCGACTTCCCTAAGCTCCCGCGCGTCTCTCTTCTCCTGTCCCAGCTGTCTACTCCCTAGCTGTCTCTCTCCTCCTGTCCCAGCTGTCTACTCCCTAGCTGTCTCTCTTCTCCTGTCCCAGCTGTCTACTCCCTAGCTGTCTCTCTCCTCCTGTCCCAGCTGTCTACTCCCTAGCTGTCTCTCTCCTCCTGTCCCAGCTATCTCTCTCCTTCTGTCCCAGCTGTCTACTCCCTAGCTGTCTCTCTCCTCATGTCCTAGCTGTCTCTCTCCTCCTGTCCTACCTGTCTACTCCCTAGCTGTCTCTCACTTCCTGTCCCAGCTGTCTCTCACCTCCTGTCCCAGCTGTCTCTCTCCTGCCCCAGCTGTCTACTCCCTAGCTGTCTCTCTCATCCTGTCCCAGTTGTCTACTCCCTAGCTGTCTCTCTCCTCCTGTCCCAGCTGTCTACTCCCTAACTGGCTCTCTTCTCCTGTCCCAGCTGTCTACTCCCTAACTGTCTCTCTCCTCCTGTCCCAGCTGTCTACTCCCTAGCTGTCTCTCTCCTCCTGACCCAGCTGTCTCTCTCCTCCTGACCCAGCTGTCTCTCTCCTTCTGTCCCAGCTGTCTACTCGCTAGCTGTCTCTCTCCTCCTGTCCCAGCTGTCTCTCTCCTCCTGTCCCAGCTGTCTGTCCTCCCCATTCCTCCCGGCTGTCTTATCATACAGTGTTCCTCCTATCTTCTCCCATGCCTGTACTCTTGGCTTATACGTATATTTAGCTGTGTCGCATGCCTTCCTGTATCACTTTAGTTCTTCTTCCTCGCCAGCTATATTTTGCACAGTCAGCTATTCCTACAAATCACATGCTACATTTTTCCCGAGCAGCATGATAGCGGGTTCTTGATATTTCTTGCCGGATTCCGCTTCAGGGTGTGGTGAGTGTACAAACTATCTATCAAGTAGGGTAAACTATATATATTATATACTAGCAGGGATACCCGGCGTTGCCCGGGTACTACCACCACTACTACTACTACAGCTCACCCATAATCAATCACTTACTAACCACAACTCATCACATCATACTACTACTACCAGATCACCGGCTTTCGACCATCCCTGTGCCTCATTAAACGGCGACACTCCGATTTCGGCCGCCTAAATGGACCTCCGGCATTTTGGATCTGACCTCATCCGTACCCCCCATTTTGGGGGGGTGCGAACAACTTTCGTTCCAATACACCTTTTCGATCGGATGGCCTCCTTTCTGCCTCAAACGGACCATTTTGGTTAAAAAAAAAAAAAAAAAAAATCGGCCTCGAAAGACCTCCGATCGCTCTCTTCCCCCTTCTTTCATGGCCCTCGCCCCCTCTATGACCTAACCCAGGTCAATTGACACCCACATGCAAAGTTTAAGCTCCCCAGATCCAAAACTGAGGCCACCTATTAAGAACACACACAGACAAACAGACACACGAACTGATTTAATAATATATATATATATATATATATATATATATATATATATATATATATATACTGTAATAACAATTGAACAAAATAGGATACACTGTTCAATTTCTCTTTCGTCCTCGAGTGAGATAAAATAAACATATCCGACTTTATCACACGAAGAAAGAGATACAATAACACCCGGAATGATTGACAAGTATGGCATTACACTTTAATACTGTGAAGGGAAGAAGCAGCGGTTGTGCAGACCCGGACAATACGGCGGCCCTGAGAGGAGGTGGTGACACTGAGCCGCTCAGCAACAAAAGACCACAGCAAGAAGAAGATGTGGCCAGGTAAAATGTAAACAAACCCTTTAAGACGCAACACACGACCGGCGCAATAATAGGAACTAAAACCTTTCACTCGGGGTGGATTCTCGGATATATTTCCATGGGGTTTCAAGAGGGATCTGAGTTTTTCTAAAGATGGAGTCACACGATCACTTTCACAGCAACTTATTTCCGGCGACTCAGATATGATAGCTTAAGATTTAAACATAAACATGTATTCTCCGCGAAACAACCATCCCCCAAGTGGTTGTCTTCGATTACTAATGGAAAAAGTTTCTAGTCGCAGTACAGCCAGGCTATTGTAAACAATCAAAAGTTGCTAGGAAACAGCAGTGGTGAGAATACGCCTTTAATGTTTGTTGATGGTGCTAGAGGCGTGTGTTGTGGGTGGGAGATAATGGTGAGTGTGAATGGCTGTGGTGACATCAATGGCCTGGTGATGAGGTGAGTGACAACCCTTCTAGGAACCAGGATATAAAGGGGAGATTTCCACCTGGAGGATTTTTTTCTTAACCTCTTTCTCCCTCATGTTTAGCCCCATTGCTTGTGAGATTTAAAGACGCTTGCCCCATTAGTTTGGCGATTTTAAGAACCCTCACCCCATTTCTGTCAATTCCCCCCCATTGAAGATCACTTCGTGCCATCTTAGAGTTGTCAATTTTTTCCTGGCGAGCGATTAGCGAGCCCTGTAACTTTAAGGGGCAACGGCCTTCGGCCGGGATATTTTTCTACCGAAAAATTTACAAATTTATCTTGAAAGGGGGAGTAATTTTAAGCTTGATGGAAGTCTAGGGCATCAACTAAAAACCTCCCCTTAAGACGACGCCAATCCTGCCTCCCGGATATCTCGCTCACTCCAAAGTTGAGCCCGGATGACCGAGGCCAAAAATAGCAGATCACGCAAATTCGGCTTAGAGTCACACTATTGTCGAAAGGCCTACTGATGTGTGTGTATTCACCTGTGTGTATTCACCCATTTGTATTCACCTGTGTGTATTCACCCATTTGTATTCCCAACCATTTGTATCAACCCATTTGTATTGCACAATTAGCGTACTCTCAAATGAACAATGTTGACTGATATGCAACACAAATCTAGATAAAATTGTCATGTTGGGCCCAAATTTGGCAAATGAGTTTCAATGCGGATAAATGTTAAAGTACTACATATCGAGATACCTAAATGAGGGGAAAGCAAACTATTCGAGAAATGGGCACTCAGCTTAAGAATGTAAACAGAAGAAACCCGATCTGGGAGGGAGTTAACAATATCGAGTAACCTAAAACCGAATTTCTGTAAACAATTGTTCAGAAGTTGTTAAGAAGGCCCAAACAAAATAATTGGCTTTATAAGCAGGTCATTTTGAGCATAAATCCAAAAGAAGTAATCCTAACCCTTTACACAATTCCTTAGTTCCGCCCTCTTCTGGAATTACTGCCCGTTCAATCCTGGGGCCCTTTATTACCCCAAAAAGATATAAACAAGCTAGAAACGAGTTCAACGTAGAGTTACCAAAATGATACCTAGCCTAAAGAACCCAAACCATACGAAAGAGCGTCTTAGAGGAATTAAATATATTGCCTTTAACCCAGCGCAGATTAAGAGGTGACCTTAATTCAAGTGTTCAAAATCATCAAAGGCATCGACAATATGAACTGTAGTCAAGTACTTCACTATCGACCAATCTAATTACACGCGGGGGGAAACGGTTGCAAAATTATTGGTAAATCTTTTAACTCACACGAATCTAAGAATTTCTTCTTCAATCGATCCTGGTTTGTCAACTTGTGGAATGGGCTTCCCCGAAAACTGATAGACTGCATCAACGTTGATTCAATTAAACTCCGCCTAGGAAAAATATCTCGCATTCAAACCCGCGACTGGCACTGCGTTTGTAAATGAATAACTTTATTTTATCCCCCCCTCAGGTTACTAAACCCATCTGTCCCCTACTAACTCCTAATCCTGGCCACGGACATTAGTTCCAGGGCAGTAATTCCCGTTCCAATGTGCTTACCCACTCGAAACCCACTGTTTGGACACTTGATCCTCAGTGTTTTGGAGGACAAGCAACCTAGAAGGGTCACTAGATATGTTGTTGCTTGATTTCCTTTGTACTCCTTTGTACCTGTGTGTATTCACCCATTTGTATTCACCTGTGTGTATTCACCCATTTGTATTCACCTGTGTGTATTCACCCATTTGTATTCACCTGTGTGTATTCACCTGTGTGTATTCACCCATTTGTATTCACCTGTGTGTATTCACCCATTTATATCACGGTCACTGTGTAGTCACCCATTTTATTTCACTGAGGTATTCACCTGTGTGTATTCACCATTTGTATTCACCTGTGTGAATTACACTGTGTGTTTCACCTCCCCATTTGTATTTCACCTGTGTGTATTCACCCGTGTGTATTCACCTATTTTGATTCGCAATTTGTATTCGCTATTGTCTTCACCTATTGTATTCACCTGTCATTTGTCATTCGCCCGTCGTTTGGATTCACCCATTTGTATTAGCACAATTTGTATGCACCCATTTGTATTTCGCCCATTTGTATGCACCCATTGGATTCACTATTTGCTTTCACCCACAACAGTTGTATTCAACATTTGTAGTCCCATTATTGTTGTCACCCATTTGTATTCACCTATTTGTATTCACCTATTTGTAGCTTACAGGAATTAAGGGGGTGACCTGCTTTTTGTTATTTCTATCCTTTACTCTCTTTCTCTGGCCACCGCCATTGGCGGTGGTGAGCATTATAATTACACAGCAATTATTGTTAAGACTATGAGGTGCTTTGACTAACATATTTTTGAAACCAATAACTCTTTCCCTTACGCAATATTATATAATAAAAATAATCACCAAATGGACTTAAACTGTGTGTCATGCTAGCAATGCAAAATTAGCATGTGTCATTTCACAAGGCTTAACCAACCATACCTACACATATTGTTGTCAGAGAGAGAGAGAGAGAGAGAGAGAGAGAGAGAGAGAGAGAGAGAGAGAGGAGAGAGAGGAGAGAGAGAGGGAGAGGAGAGAGGAGAGAGGGATGAGAGAGGAGAGAGCAGAGAGAGGAGAGGAGAGAGAGAGAGCGGAGAGACGAGAGAGGACGAGAGAAGAGAGCGAGAGGAGAAGAGGAGAGAGAGAGAGAGAGAGAGAGAGAGAGAGAGAGAGAGAGAGAGAGAGAGAGCGAACAAAAAGAGAGGGAGAGACAGTGAGATGTGATGTCACGGTCATTAGAGTTCCTTAATTAGACCCAGCATAGTCATGCTCTCTCTCTCTCCTCATAGTAATATTGTTTCCTGGAATCACCAAGGAATTTGTGCTGTACAGGTACTAGTTTCAGTGCATCAATGTTGTGCATCGTTGTTTCCAATAACTTGGAATTATATGAATATTCCCATATTCATAATATGCTATGGAGGCAGTGCCTAGTAAGCAAACAGCTAATTAGGTGGCGTTTGGGAGAGGTGTCCGAGATTGTGAGGTGAGACAGCGAGACAGTGGCGATGCAGCTTTGAGAAGTCAGTTACAATGGGCCACGAAGAGGCCAGGCATCATAGATCTATGAAGATAAGACCACGAAAGAGCTGGTAGCAGCACTCAAACTGTCTCGATGTTTCACTCGCCACCTGTAATAACACCTCCTGACTTTACTGTGTTGAGCAGTTGAATCTATAGGCTGTTGGCCTATGTCTGGAGGTATACTTGGAATTGCAATATCTGTCTATGGGATAGAATTCTCATAATATATATATCATATTGATTGAATTGTATTTAGTGCAGTACACCTTACTACTTCTTATGGTGAGAGACTTACATAACAAAAATCCCTCAAAGCGGACCTTGTTCCACGTGAAAAGGACAACCCGTGCCAGTTTATTCAAAGAGTAACATAAAATTATATATGATAAGAACAAAAGAGAAGATCATACATGAAAATGCACACATCGAAAGCTTGAGGAGAGAGGAGAGAGAAAAGAAGCGTCCAGTCGCTGTAAGAGTAATGGGGGACGCGAGGAACGATGTTGATCTAGAGGTCATTTTGAATTGCTAATGTTGTCACCCCCCGTCTTTGCCCTGTGATAGAGACGAGAGGATAGAAGAGAGTAGGATGTGTGAGGAGAGAAGAGGAGAGGAGGGGTGAGAAGAGCAACAGAGCAGAGAGCGGAGAATAAAGGAGCAGAGGGAAGCCAGGAAGAAAAGAGGAGAGTAGAGCAGAAGATTGATAAGAGTGGATTAGAGGCGCGCGAAGGAGCGTTGCGAGCGATATTGAGAAAGGACCGCCGAGCAGAGCGCGACGGCGAGTGAGATTCTCGATGGAGAGAGGAAAAGAGGGGGACAGAATAGTAGGAGAGAGGAAGGAGCGGGGAAGACGTAGGAGAGCGAAAAGACCACCCGAAGAACTGCAGAGACAGAAGATGAACGCAGCAGAGTAGAAGAAAAGAGGCCAGGATATCAGAGAAAACAAAGAGTTTAGGAGAAGAATCAAGGCATCAGATTTGAGCAGGGAGGAAAGAGGATTAATAGGGATTACAATGAAAAACAAGCAACAACACTTACAGTATACTGTATTGATATTTCTGAGGCTGCAAGTCTTATATACCCCATCACAATCTCCCACACAACCCCCACAATACCCCATCACAATCCCCACACACAATCCCAACAATCCCCACACACAACCCCAACCAGCGTCCCACACAATCAACCCCAACACATAACCCACTCACAAGCCCCCACACTAACCCCAAACATACCCATCACAACACATACAAATACCCCATCACAATCCCCACACACAACCCCAACAATACCCCATCACAATCCCCACACAACCCCAACAATACCCCATCACAACCCCAACAATACTCCATCACAATCCCCACACACAACCCCAACAATACCCCATCACAACCCCAACAATACCCCATCACAACCCCAACAATACCCCATCACAATCCCCACACACAACCCCAACAATCCCCACACACAACCCCAACAATACCCCATCACAACCCCCAACAATCCCCCATCCCTCCCCACACCTGCACCCCAAACAATCACCACACACAACCCCAACAATACCCATCACAACCCAACAAGACCAATAACAATCCACCACACCTCACAATCTCCAAACATCCCCCATCAACAAATCCCCACACCAAAACCCCAAACACCATCCGCAAACAAACCCATACAATACCATCACAACCCCTACAATACCCCATCAAAAATCCACAACAACCCTACAATCCCATCACACAACCCCACACATCCCCCATCACAACCAACAATACCCCATCACAACACACACAACCCCACTCCAACCCCACAAATCCCCACACACAACCCCAACAATACCCATCAAACCCCAACACTTCCCCCAGCACAATCCCACACACAAACCCAAAAAATACCTCCATAACAATCCCCCCACAACACTACACTACACATCACAATCCCACACCACCCAACAATACTCCATCACAATCCCCCCACACAACCACTACAATACCCACATCACAATCCCCACACAAGCCCAACAATACCGCATCACAATCCCCCAAACAACTTCCACAGTACCGTACACCATCACAATCCCCCACAATCCCCGACACACTACCCCAACAATACCCCATCACAATACTCAATCACAATCCCCCACACAACCTCCACAATACCCCATCACAATCTCCCATACAACCCCCACAATACCCACACACAATCCCAACAATACCATCACAACCCCCACAATACCTCCACAATACCCCATCACAATCCCCCACAATACCCCATCACAATCTCCCACAACACCCCATCACAATCCAAACACACAACCCCAACAATACCCCATCACAATCCCCACAATACCTCATCACAATCCCCCAAACAACTTCCACAGTACCCCATCACAATCCCCCACACAACAATACCCAAAGCCTCATATCGCACACAACACAATAATTTCTGTAACGGAGGCTCCCCAATCCCCTGACACTCTATATTTTTGGCTTCCTCCACCACCAACCCACCTTCCATTAGTGCCAAGCCGAGGCCAATGCTTAATGTTGCACGCGAAAAAAAAGTATACAATAAATATACATATACGTGGGTTATAAAATATCACCATGCCACCCTTCACCAATGCGCTGTGGAAATTTAGTATGCAAATCTGAGGAAGGAGGGTAATAAAGAAATGGAGATGTATACAGTTTTCATTATGTTATACGCGCGATAATAAATGGCAAGAGAAGTGAGAGAGAAATAGCAAGTGAGGCGCAATTGAGCACTCCTAGCCATGCCAAGGAGTATTAATAGTATTGATACAGGCGCTCATAGCTACTGAGAGAGGGAGTGTATAATTATGTTGCAAGGAGTTACTCTATATGGAACAAATATATATATATATATATATATATACCGGGTATATTATATACATATACATACATTATATACTGTATATATATATATATATATATACCGGGTATATTATATACATATACATACATTATATACTGTATATATATATATATATATATTAAATGAAAAGGATAAGAGCCAGAGTAGCTTACATATTGACCTTTATTGCAAATGTTCCGCCTCGGCCACCTTGGCTTCAGTCTTGGAGTTTAGTTAACCCGTTCAGTACCAGGGACGTCCTTTTCATCATATTCTGGCAACTATTAGAAGCTTTTACTCATCTTAGGAAGGACCTTTAGCAATAAAAAGGCTTCAAATCATCTCAACCATCACTTTTAACCACCACAGATCCTTCCTAAACTGCATAGTATCGTATAAATCTAGCCAGAATAATATATAACACACGTCGCTGGTACTCAATGGGTTAATTTGGTTACAGGGTGTGTGTCCCCCCCGCCTGAACCACCAGAGTCGCTGTGTTGTCAGTTCCAAACAATTGACCACTTGCGAGTTTCGTTCTATAAGCAAGTTAGAGTTGTAGACATCGATATTTAGCAGAATAACCAGCTATAATACGATTGTAGTTCATTTATAAATACATAAAACCACATTCAACCTACTCTTTAGACATCAGAAACCAACCTTATGATTCCATTTCTGTTTACTATCGATGTCTACAGCTCCAACTTCCTTATAGCCGGAAACTCGCAAGTGGTCAATTGCCGAGTTTACTCAAAATATCGCCCAAGGAGAGGAAGGAGAAGGGGGGGTAGTGGGATGGTGGGGGAGGGGGGAGGGGGGAGGGTAATAACGTGTAGATTGATAAATAAAACAGCATTAAGGGAAGATGGGCCGTTTTTCTGGTCCCCTTTCTCCCTTGTATTAAGCCCCATTTGTTTTGAGATTATAAGACGTTCGACCCATTAGTTTGTCGATTTTAACATATTTCACCCCATTTCGTTGTCAATTTTAAGACCTTTCGTGCCATTTAGGTGTCAATTATTTCCTGGCGAGCGATAGCGAGCCTGATATTTGAAGAGAAACCGGCCTTCGGCCGGGAAATTTTTCTACCGAAAAATGTACAAATTTATCCTGAAGGGGCGTCTAGGGGGTGTTTTTCTAAGCTTGATGGAGGTCTAGGGAAGAAACTAAGAAATAAATGTATAAATTAATTAATAGACCAAAAAAAAACCGGCCCATCTCCCCTTAACTTGGTAGTGATAGTATTAGATAGTATATAGATAGTATTAGAGGAGGAGGTGGGAATTAGGAGGTCAGAAGTGTGTGAGGCTTTGATAACGGTGAAGATGAGTTAAGCATCAGGGATAGGTGGAGTGTGTGGTGAGATGATAAGGTATGGTGGTGAAATAGTGATTAAATGGGTATGGAAAACGTGTAGACTAGCATGGGAGAAGGAAAGTGTGCCCGAAGACTGGAAATCAGGTATTATATCCCCCCTGTATTATCGTAAAAGGGAGAGAGGGGTATGTGGTGACCATCAGGGGATATGTCTCCTAAGTACAGTAGGGAAGAGGTAAAGCAGGAAGGGTAGTGATCCAGAGAGTGAGAACGGAAAAATAAGTATGTTTTTTTCCCAAGGTAGCGAGCCACGCCCATATGTAAGTGAAAACATCTGGGAATATATTACACCGACTCTTTTTCTCACTTTACTTAGTTGTGTGTGGGTGGGATATCATTGTTGTCATTTCCATTGCATTATACAATATCCACAGCTTAATACGAGCCCAAACAACAATTATTTCTGCTCATAATAATGGAGGTGGGAAGTTATAAAATACTAATTCTACAAATGAATAGCATAATGGGGGCAAAAAATGGGTAAGAAAAGGGGACTTTGGGGGTTGGCTCGGAACAAGGCATGGTGTTTACATATATCTTATCTACATAGTATGTTCGGTACAGACTATATATAATAGAAATATTATATATATATACCGGTATATATATATATATATATATATATATATATATATATATATATATATAACAAGAGGAACAATAGAGATAGAGCTGCGCCATACGCCATGTTTATTACTCGAATTTTCGGCATCAACAAGGTGCCATCTTCAGGTTATAGAGACTGATCCTAAAAATATACAAAATAAGTATTATACTATTGGAAAGAAAATGGATCTAATGTAATACATTTTATCACTTAATAAGCTGAAATATACCTAGTGAAAAAGCTCCCAAATACATACAAAACAACATTAATCATAACCCACTGGCCTCAAACTCCATCTTGTAAACAATGAACATCAAACAAAAAAGCTAAAATTCTTTGATAATTGATAAGCACACAATCACAAAATTACATGGGTGTTTTTTGTAATTTTGTGAGTGTGCTTATCAATTATCAAAGAATTTTAGCTTTTTTGTTTGATGTTCATTGTTTACAGGATGGAGTTTGAGGCCAGTGGGTTATGATTAATGTTGTTTTGTATGTATTTGGGAGGTTTTTCACTAGGTATATTTCAGCTTATTAAGTGATAAAATGTATTACATTAGATCCATTTTCTTTCCAATAGTATAATACTTATTTTGTATATTTTTAGGATCAGTCTGTATAACCTGAAGATGGCACCTTGTTGATGCTGAAAATTTTAGTAATAAACATGGCGTATGGCGCA
>CM064573.1:68785002-68787502 GCA_032716605.1 Paralithodes platypus
TTTTAAACAAAGGTAAACTAAAGTTGTCTTCGTATGATGTATTTAATATGTTATATACTATTTGGTGACCGGTCAACTCAACCAGTAGACCATTTCAACCAGTAGCTCTCAACCAGTACCAAATCAACCAATACGGTTAGGTTAGATTAGTACTATATTTTGGCACTGGTTTGGTTGGTCTGGGTTAATTTGGCACTGGTTGAGAGTTACTGGTTGAGATGACATGGAACCATATTATTTTAAAGCCGTGAGGTTTATATCTTTTATCACATCTTTGAGACTATATGTTTGGGTCTCGATTACCAGTGTTGTGTTTCTTGAGTTTGGGGGATATTCACCTATACTATGTTTAAGGGGAGATCTCCACTTGAGGGATTGTTTTCTTGACCCCTTTCTCCCTCATGTTTTGCTCCATTGCTTTTGATATTATAAAACGTTTTCCCCATTAGTTTAGCGATTTTAAGGACTTTCACCCCATATTAAGACCTTTCGTGCAATTTAGGTGTCAATGTTATCCTGGCGAGCGATAGCGAGCCTGTAATTTAAGAGGGACCGGCCTTTGGCCGGGATATTTTTCTACCGAAAAATGTACAAATATATCTTGAAAGGGACTCGAGGGGGTGTAATTTTAAGCTTGATGGAGGTCTAGGGAACAAACTAAATACCTCCCCTTAACATTACCAGGTGAGGTATTGTCATGTCCCACTTTTGATTACTGAGCTGTAACTCGATTTAATTAACCCCTCCTGTACCGGCGACGGCTTCTTACACTGTCTTCTGGCTACTGTTTGACGATTGTATTCAGGTTTAAAAGGGCCTCCAGCAAATTAACAGGCTTCGAATGATCTCACCTAACCTTGTTTACTACCACAGATCCTCTTAAGGGGAGGTATTTAGTTTGTTCCCTACGTTTTCATCAAGCTTAAAATTACACCCCCTAGACCCCCTTTCAAGATAATTTTTTACATTTTTCGTTAGAAAAAGGGCGGTTGCTCTTAAATTACAGGCTCGCTATCGCTCGCCAGGAAAAAATCGACACCTTCATGGCACGAAAGGTCTTAAAATTAACAGTAATGGGGCAAAATGTCTTAAAATGTCCAAACTACTGGGGCGAACGTCTTAAAATCTCAAAAGCAATGGGGCTCGACATGAGGGAGAAAGGGGTCCAGAAAAAAATCCCTCAAGTGGAAATCTCCCCTTAAGCTACACAAAATCGTCTCCATAAAGCTAGAATGACAATAAGAAAGAGGTCGCCAGCACAGTAAGGTTTAAGGGGAGATCTCCACTTGAGGGATTTTTTTCTTGACCCCTTTCTCCCTCATGTTTAGCCCCATTGCTTTTGATATTATAAAACGTTTGCCCCATTAGTTTAGCGATTTTAAGAACTTTCACCCCATATTAAGACCTTTCGTGCCATTCAGGTGTCAATTTTATCCTGGCGAGCGAAAGCGAGCCTGTAATTTGAGAGGAACCGGCTTTCAGCCGGGAAATTTTTCTACCGAAAAATGTACAAATTTATCTTGAAAGGGGCTCAAGGGGGTGTAATCTTAAGCTTGATGGATATCTAGGGACCAAACTAAAAACCTCCCCTTAATATATGTATGAACCTAAGCAAATATATAGCAGACACAATGGAATAACATTTAAGAGTAGTTTCTTATTTTGCAACCATAGTCGATTATATTTCACCTGACGCTAAATTGCATGCTTTTTCAACTGATGGATCGATATTTAATGAAGAAACATTAAATTACTCTACCAATGCAGCATACTTGCATGGTTGGCCGAATAAGTCACGTCTCCGCTGCCATTAGGTTTTGCTCGTTGTGTGCTGTATTAATGTCTGTCAGATGTTGAATAGGGTGTGTAAAGATAAGAAAATGTTTGTATAGCTCACTCGAAACGATGAATTAGTGCTTAGATAGTGCCGATACCAATTATTGATCGAAATATACTTGGTGCCGCGACATCACTTATTTGGGCAACTGTACCAATTGTTCATGATTAAGGGGAGATTTCCACTTAAGGGATGTTTTTCTTGACCCCCTTCTCCCTCATGTTTAGCCCCATTGCTTTTGATATTATATAACGTTCGCCCCATTAGTTTAACGATTTTAAAAACTTTCACCCCATATTAAGACCTTTCGTGCCATTCAGGTGTCGATTTTATCCTGGCGAGCGATAGCGAGCCTGTAATTTAAGAGGAACCGGCCTTCGGCCGGGACATTTTTCTACCGAAAAATTTACAAATTTATCTTGAAAGGGACTCAAGGGGGTAAAATTTTAAGCTTGATGGAGGTCTAGGGAACAAAGTAAATACCTCCCCTTAACAACATATTTCGCTACAAAATCTTGGTAACAGCAAAGTAATCAAGACAGGGACGCGATAACTTACCGCCAGCTGAATATAAAGAGACTGCAGGTGTCATGAAATCAGCTGCTAAGTATTTAAAGGTATCGACTTATTACCCCCGTTCTGTATTAGGCCACGTTACTTGAT
>CM064573.1:68790002-68834622 GCA_032716605.1 Paralithodes platypus
CACACCTATACCAAACTGGGCGGGTGCCCAACCCCGAAAAGGGTTGAAATAGGGGAGCTATCCCCCCCGCCAAAGGCGGCTTTCTAGGGCCTTTCCTAGCTGATGCTGAGAGCATTGGGTTCTAGTCATGTGGTGATGGGCTGGTCTATCAGAGTGAAAACTGAGCAATCTCTGCCATATCCATAGCTTACTCTGACTGTTCCTTTTACTTATATATTTTCTAGATCTCAAGTGACGGCGTCTCTAACGTGGATTGACCTAATCTACCAAGATTGGAAGCCAAAGCGTCACATTTTTCCCTTGCCCCTCAACTTTCCCTTCATAATTGCTGAGGGACACAGGGCCCTGGGTGGGGCTTTGGTTTCCCGGGCATTTCCGCACCCTCCTCAGCTCCCCGCCATGGAGTGGCTTCGGTCACCCAGGCTTTATTGTGGTCGACGGGGAGGGTTCTGTGGGGGGGCCGTGGTGGCCTTGGCCTTGCTCGGGGCCTTGGGGCTGTTCGGCCAGGCAGCTTGGGGAACAACAACAACAACAACCTATACCAAACTAGTTAACATCAATGCATTACAATAAACGAAACACAAAAGGAACTGGCTTGTTTATAGTATATAATTATATTTGACCTTAGAAATAACCTCTTGATCACATGTATCAAAATTAGTATTAAGACAGATATTGTATCTTGGTCTATACGTGTTATCGTTATTTAAGTACATTCTGAAAGGTTGGGTCGAAAATGATGATTAATTGCCCCGCTCAGATTAATCTTCAATCAGACCAACGATTATACCCAATTCGATAAAGGCCTCGGACAGTCAAATGGTTAATTGAAATAAAATGAAACAATAAGTTGAAAACCCAATAATAAACGTAATAGTGGGTTTGTAAGTTAGTGGATTATGGATAATACCTTAAATGGGCGGCGGGGGGGGGGGTCACCTGACTTTTTTCTCTTTCTCTTCTATTCTCTTTTTCTCTGGCTAGTATCCATTCGGCCCCATTCAGCCAACTGTTTTAAGACGTGTATCCCCATCCAGGTGTCAATTTCTTCCTGGCTAGTGATAGCGAGCCAGCATTGTATGGAGAAATCCGGCTTCGCCGGAAACATTTTTAAATAGATTAATGTACAAACTTAGCTTGCTGTCAAAACAAAAAAATATAAATGCTGGCTCGCTACCGCTCGCCAGGAAAATATTAACACCTGGATGGGAGTAAACGTCTTAAAACAGTAGACTGAATAGGGCCTAATGAATACAACCCAGAGAAAGAGGGAGAGAGAGCACAACAAACGAGGTGGGCTCCCATAATTGATTAGTGGATAAGGGTATTATTGAAATTGGCACTAAATAAGATAGCATTCGGAACAAAAATAGGATATAATAGGGCTTACTGGAGAGAGAGAGAGAGAGAGAGAGAGAGAGAGAGAGAGAGAGAGAGAGAGAGAGAGAGAGGGAGGAAGGAGAGAGAGAGAGAGAGCAAGAGAGAGAGAGACAGAGCAAGAGAGAGAACAACAGAGAAAGAGAGAAAGAGCGAGACAGACGAGAGAGAGAGAGAGAGAGAGAGAGAGAGAGAGAGAGAGAGAGAGAGAGAGAGAGAGAGAGAGAGAGAGAGAGAGAGAGAATGGGTATACCTAGAAAGTGGGTTCTTGAACGTTGTACCCACGAACGTAGCCCAAATCGGGTCCGTTTGCCTTTATTTTTTATTTTTAGTTTTTTGTTTTAGCTGACGAAAAATGTCCAGGTCACCATCATGATTATTCAGTTATTACGAAGTTGGTTTAGCAACATATATTATTAATTATGAAAACTTGGTATTAGTATGACGTAGAGGCATGATTTACAAGTATATATGGAACAACCAGCACCTGAGGAATTAACCCCTTCTGTACCGCCGACGTCTTTTTATTTCATTCTACCTATATTCAGACGTATTGTGCAGTTTAACCCTTTCAAGCTCCAATGCGCATTTCTGTTCTGTTTTCTGGCTAGTAAAAGACGATGTCATTCAGATTAGTAACGGTGTACGGAAGTCAAGGGGTTGATTGAGATAGTATTAACCCTCTTAATACCCACAGATCCTTCCTAAGCTGCATAACATCGTCTAATGATAGCCAAAATAAACTGCTAAAACGCGTCAGAGCTTCAGGGGGTTAATTAAGAGAGATGTGTGGTAGTAAAAAGGGTTAAGTGAGATAGTTCGAAGCCTGTTCATTCCTGGAGGTCCTTATTAAGGGGAAATTTCCACTTTAGGGACTTTTCTCTGGACCCCTTTCTCCCTCATGTTTAGCCCCATTGCTTTTGAAATTTTAAGACGTTCGCCCCATTAGTTTGATTATTTTAAGAACTTTCGCCCAATTTCTGTCAATTTTAAGACCTTTCGTGCCATTTAGGTGTCGATTTTTTCCTGGCGAGCGATAGCGAGTCTGTAATTTAAGAGGAATCGGCCGGGACATTTTTCTACCGAAAAATGTATAAATTTATCTTGAAAGGGGGACTAGGGGGTGTAATTTTAAGATTGATGGAAGTCTAGGGAACAAACTAAAAACCTCCCCTTAAACGGAATAAAATCGTCTATTAGTAGCCAGAATGAAATTTAAACAAAAAACGTCGCCGGTACAGAGAGGGTTAAACATTCTAACATGACAACTTAATCAAGTAATAGGTGTGTAGAATATATACAGTACATCTGTACGTCAAGTGAATACCAGAAGTGCAGAGACTTGTGCATAGCAAGTAAAGAATTAAGACAATAGGGCAGACAAAATATGAGAAAAAGAGAGGACATGGCAACAAAAGTGTCAGAAGAACTCGGCCTCTGGTAGAAGTCGTTCAGAAGACAACTCAACTTCCAGGTGAAGTCAACCACCACTAGTATGAGTCGGTTAGGTTTGGTTAAGTTAAATAAGTTAAGGGGAGGTATTTAGTTTGTTCCCTACTTTTTCATCAAGCTTAAAATTACACATCCTAGACCCCCTTTCAAGATAAATTTGTACATTTTTCGGTAGAAAAATTTCCCGGCCAGAGGCCGGTTGCTCTTAAATTACAGGCTCGCTATCGCTCGCCAGGAAAAAATCGACACCTTAACGGCACGAAAGATCTTAAAATTGGCAGAAATGGGGCAAAATGTCTTAAAATATCCAAACTACTAGGGCGAAGGTCTTAAAATCTCAAAAGCAATGGGGCTAAACATGAGGGAGAAAGGGGTCAAGAAAAAAGTCCCTCAAGTGGAAATCTCCCCTTAAGTTAATTAAGTTAAACTAATTAAGTTAAGTTAATTAAGTTAAATGTTTTAAATTAAGTTAAGTAAGTCAAACTTAGTTAAGATGATTAAGTTAATAAAATTAAGTTCAGTAGTTAAGTTAACCCTTTGAGTACCAGCGACTATTTAGACGATTTTATGCAGCTTGGGAAGGATCTGTGGTAGTTAAAAGGGCTAGTTGAGATAGTTTGAAGTCATATTATTGCTATATAGGTCCTTCCTAAGCTGAATAAAATCGTCTAATAGCTGCCAGAATATGATGAAAAGGACGTCCCTGGAACTGTACCGATCCCCAGGGATCGGTACTAGGACCAATTCTCTTTCTAATTTACATCAACGACATAGATGAGGGTCTCACCTGTACAATCTCAAAATTTGCTGACGATACAAAAATTGCAAATAGCGTACTCTCAAAAGATCAAGTTGACGATATGCAACACAATCTAGATAAATTGTCACATTGGGCCCAAATTTGGCAAATGAGTTTCAATGCGGATAAATGTAAAGTACTACATATCGGATACCTAAATGAGAAAGCAAACTATTCGATGAATGGCACTCAGCTTAAGAATGTAAACAGAGAAACCGATCTGGGAGTAACAATATCGAATAACCTAAAACCGAGTCAACAATGTTCAGAAGTTGTTAAGAAGGCAAACAAAATAATTGGCTTTATAGGCAGATCATTTGAGCATAAATCCAAAGACGTAATCCTAACCCTTTACAATTCCTTAGTCCGCCCTCTTCTGGAATACTGCGTTCAATGCTGGTGCCCTTATTACCAAAAAGACATAAACAAGCTAGAACGAGTTCAACGTAGAGTTACCAAAATTATACCTAGCCTAAAGAACAAACCATACGAAGAGCGTCTTAGAGAATTAAATCTATTTCCTTTAACCCAGCGCAGATTAAGAGGTGACTTAATTCAAGTGTTCAAAATCATCAAAGGCATCGACAATATGAACTGTAGTAAGTATTTCACTATCGACCAATCTAATTACACGCGGGGAAACGGTTGCAAAATTATTGGTAAATCTTTTAACTCACACGAATCTAAGAATTTCTTCTTCAATCGAGTTGTCAACTTGTGGAATGGGCTTCCCCGAGACGTTAAAAGACTGCAGCACCGTTGATTCATTTAAATTCCGCCTAGACAAATATCTCGCATCAAACCCGCGACTGACTGCGTTTGTAAATGAATAACTTTATCCTCCCCTCAGTTACTAACCCATATGTCCCCTACTAACTTCCTAGTCCTGCCACGTTAGTGGCAGGGCAGTAGTTCCCTTTCCAATGTTACCTTACCCACTCTAAACCACTGTTTGGACACTTGATCCTCAGTGTTTTGGAGGACAAGCAGCCTAGAAGGGTCACTAGATCTGTTGTTGCTTGATTTCCTTTGTACTCCTTTGTTAAGGGGGGATTTCCACTTGAGGGATTTTTTTCTTGACCCCTTTCTCCCTCATGTTTAGCCCCATTGCTTTTGATATTATAAAACGTTTGCCCCATTAGTTTAGCGATTTTAAGAACTTTCACCCCATATTACCGGCCTTCGGCCGGGAAATTTTTCTACCGAAAAATGTACAAATTTATCTTGAAAGGGACTCAAGGGGGTGTAATTTTAAGCTTGATGGAGGTCTAGGGAACAAACTAAATACCTCCCCTTAAACAGCTAAAATAGAAGAAAACGAAGATAAACGATAAAGAAAAGAGCAGGGGGTAAAGATTATGAAAAGTGAGCAAATATAGGAAAACATAAGAATATGGGAGTCTGCAGAAAGCCGATTGGCCCACACAAGGCAGATCCCTCTCACACCCAACCCCAATTACATGGCCTAATTATAGGCCCAGCTCACTATAATTAATATATAATTAAATATAATTAACTATAACATGAGGATAATAGGAAGAAAATTAAAGTTAGCGGAAATAGGATAACAATGGAAGCAAGAAGGACGAACAAAAAATATATGAAACAAAAATGAAAACCGCTGAGGAAAAACAGTACAGGAGAAAAATGAAGTAGTCTCAATGGCAGAAAATATAAGTTAGGAGAAACATGGGGACAGAAAATGAGACGATAATAACACAAACAATTAGAACAAAACCAACTAAAAACACCGAAATATGTAGAACCATAAATAACCTTCTAAAAGGCTTGAATAGTATGTATAGAAAGAGGATTATAAAGTGAAGAGGATAACATATAGACGAATTGAATTGATAAGATGTAGGCACAAAGGCCAAGCGCTGGGACCTGTAGAGATCATTCAGCGCTACATCTAAAAAATAAAAGATCACAGGAATTTCAAAATATAAAACGCATTAAGGGGAGATTTCCACTTGAGGGACTTTTTTCTTGACCCCTTTCTCCCTCATGTCTAGCCCCATTGCTTTTGAGATTTTAAGACGTTTGCCCCATTAGTTTGATGATTTAAAGAATTTCCGCCCCATTCTGTCAAATTTAAGACCTTTCGTGCCATTTAGGTGTCGATTTTATCCTGGCGAACGATAGCGAGCCTGTAATTTAAGAGTAACCGGCCTTCGGCCGGGACATTTTTCTACCGAAAAATGTACAAATTTATCTTGAAAGGGGATCAAGGGGGTGAAATTTTAAGATTGCTGAAGGAGTAGGAAACAAACTAAAAACCTCCCCTTAAGATATCAAGTAGCGGTACATTAAACGGATACAATATCAATACATAACATATAGAAGAGGAAGCAGGGGGTCAGCAGGTCAAGACAAATGGTGGGACAATGAAGAACACCAAACACAATATAAAATAGAATTAAAGAAAGCAAAGCAAGACCTAAAAACAGACACCGACAAATACCAAAAGAGATGCATAAAGAGGAACAGATAAAGGAAAGAAGAGACAAACATGAGACTAACAAATAAGCAGATACATTGGTAGAAGAATGAAAATTAAACACAAGTAAACAATATGGGAAGTAGAGAAAATAAAGACATAACCAAAAAGAGACACCAAAAAGTAACGAAAAACATGCCTTAAGAGAAGCAGATAAAGGAGAGAAGAGGAAACAGGGGGTTAGAAGATAAGCAGATAAGCTGGGAGAAGGCAGGTTCGAGTCTGGAGGGAAACTGAGGAGGGAGGGAGGAGGAGGAGGAGGAGGAGGAGGAGGAGGAGGAGGAGGAGGGGGGGGAGGAGGAGGAGCAGGAAGAAGAGGAGGAGGAGGGGAAGAAGGAAGATTATAAAGAGAGGAGGAGGAGCAGGAAGGAGGAGGAGGAGGTGGAGGAGAAGGAGAGGAGGAGGAGGTCGGGAAAATAAGGTGGGGTGGTGGGAGAGGAGAGGAGGGGGGAGAGATGGGGAGGAGGGGGAGAGAGGGGGAGAGATGGAGAGAAGGGGGAGAGATGGAGAGGAGGGGGAGAGATGGGGAGGAGTGGCAAGGTGAAGGAGAAGAGATATATAAGGAGTCTTCTAAAAGTCGCCATCATTGTTTACTTAAGGGGGATCACCGGCTTTGTTTTATCTTTCTCTCCTTTTATCTCTCTCCCTGGCTGGTATCCATTCGGCCCCATTCAGCCAACTATTTTAAGACGATTATCCCCATGCAGGTGTCGATTTCTTCCTGGCGAACGATAGCGAGCCAGCATTGTATGGAGAAATCCGGCTTCGCCGGAGAAATTTTCTATCGAAAAATTTACAAATTTAGCTTGCTGTCAAAACAAAAATATATATATGCTGGCTCGCTACCGCTCGCCAGGAAAATATTGACACCTGAATGGGGTAAACGTCTTAAAACAGTAGGCTGAATGGGGCCGAATGGATAAAAGCCAAAGAGAGAGAGAGAGAAAGAGAAAAAAAAAAGCGAGGTGGGCTCCCTTAACAGCCATCTTGTGGTGCGTTGTTGTTGTTGTTGTTGTTGTTGTTGTTGTTGTTGTTGTTTGTCTGCCTCATCGAGTTGCACAGTTGATCAAATACTGTGGTAGTAGTAGAATGGGTCACTATACTCTATTTCTTTGCAACTGAAGGGAAATTGCAAAGTTCCCATCAAGCTTTCTCAGTTATTTAGAAGATTTTGTATTGGAAAAGGGTGTTAATTATATAAACTTGGTCTTAATTATGATGCAGAGATATAGTAGTTTAATATTTTTCTATTAACCCTCTCCGACATATGACGCGATTTTTAGCCTATTGGGGATACTTTAAAGCCTTTGTTACCATCAGGGGTATTTAGAAACCTTTAGTTTAGTTACTTCAACCTCTGCAGTTGTCTTTGAGTTAGCTGTGGGCAGAAAACTAATTTTGGAGAGGTAATTATAAGAGTGAGATAACTATTTCTTATTGCTAATCTGGCAACCTCTGCGTCATATGTGCGTGAATGGGTTAATATGATGCAGACACATAGTAGTTTCATATTGTTCTATTAAGTATCGAGGTATTAGCTGCTAAGGGGTTCAATTTATCGTCAGCCGAAAAGAACCCGAGTCTAGTTAGTGGGCTCGAATCCCGAAGCAAGCCAGATGAAGGGGTTGTTATTTTATTGCGATTTAATTTGCGTTCTACCTAGTTTCGCTTAGGTTTAAGGGGAGATCTCCACTTGAGTTTTTTTTTTCTTGACCCCTTTCTCCCTCATGTTTAGCTCCATTGCTTTTGATATTATAAAACGTTCGCCCCGTTAGTTTGGCGATTTTAAGAACTTTCACCCCATTTTAAGACCTTTGTGCCATTCAGGTGTCGATTTTATCCTGGCGAGCGATAGCGAGCCTGTAACTTAAGAGGAAACGGCCTTCGGCCGGGACACTTTTCTACCGAAAAATGTACAAATTAATCTTGAAAGGGACTCAAGGGGGTGTAATTTTAAGCTTGCTGGAGGTCTAGGGAACAAACTAAATACCTCCCCTTAAGGTACACTCGGATACCAGTCTCTATCCCACTCGCCAGAATTCGTGGACCCTCTATATTTGTCTGTATGTAGTTATAACTATCTGGATTGATTTTTGGATATAACTTGCTTTTCAATTGATAGTGAATACAGTTTTGTAGTTGATTTATAGAATATTAGCCTGATTTATTCGTTTCCAGAGATATACTTCCATAATTAGAAATAGGTGAAGTCAGTTCCTCTTAAATTATAGGCTTGCTATCGCTCGCCAGGAAAAAAATCGACACCTAAATGGCACAAAAGGTCCTAAAATTGACAGAAATGGGGCGAACGTTCTTAAAATCGCCAACCTAACGGGTCGAACGTCTTAATTTTGTCTAAAGCAATGGGGCTAAACATGAGGGAGAAAGGGGTTAAGAAAAAAATGCCTCAAGTGGATATCTCCCCTTAAGCTCAGGAAAAATGGAAATGGTGCAAAGGGAAAAAAGATAGAAGATAGAAGATAGAAGAGGAAACAAGGGGTCACAAGATAAGATAAAACACAAACGCAGGACAAACAAAACACTAGAACGATGAACAACAAGTAGAACTAATAATTATAACAAAACAAAAAACTCAATAAATACACAAATAACAAAACTTAATATGCTTTCATTCATTTCATTGGAGGTGTTTGGTGTTGTGGTGAAATTAATAAAAAATAGAATGTACCGTATTGTAGATATAGAGGGCACGAATGGTCAAAAAACGTATATATAACATGCTAACTTCTGTAAAAAAAAAAGAAGGAAACCAAAACTCTGCCTTTAGAAAGTTGTATATGTCTGTGTTAGGGGGGGGGGGGCTAAAGGGGGGTCAGGATCGGCTTAGGAGGGTCCGCAGAGGATGTGAGAAAGGGGATCCTCGGAGAAGAAGGAAGTTTGGGGCTGAGTCTAGAAATAAAGAAATTATGATATGTGTGTGTACATAAATGATGATATGTGTGTACATAAATGATGATATGTGTGTACATAAATGATGATATGTGTGTGTACATAAATAAATTATGATGTGTGTACATGAATAAATTATGATATGTGTTTACATAAACAAATGATATATGTGTACATAAATAAATTATGTGTGTGTACATAAAGAAATTATATGTTTGTGTACATAAAGAAATTATGATATGTGTGTAAATAAAGAAATATATATTTTGTTCTATGTGATTGAGGGAGGCAAAAGGCAGAACTGCCTATAGCGAGTGCCTCCCCCATAGTTGAAAGAGTGACAGGGCCAAAATCAAGGGACGTTCGAGCCAAAATGCCTGGACACACGGAGTTTGAAGCAATTTAAGTCATAGGAAGAGGGAAAGACTGATTCTGGGAGAGAGTTCCAGAGCTCAGCTGTTGAGTAGAAGACTGAGAGTAACGTTTCACTCTCGGGTTGGAGAGTTGCACAGAGTAGGGGTGGGATTGAGTTGCAAGTCGGGTACCACGTGCCCTACGTAAAGGAGGTGGTATACACTGGGAAAGCTCTGAGGAACACTGATTATTATAGTAGCGATAGAATAGCGAGAGATATGCAACATTGCGGCGGAGAGAGAGAGATTGCAGAGAGTTGGTGAGTGGACGGGAGTTAATGATACGAAAGGCCTTCCTTTCAACTTTGTCTAGGAGAGCGGTGTGAGAGGAACCTCCCCACACATGTGAACAATACTCAATACAAGGACGCACTATGCCCCTGTACAGAGCAAGAAGCTGTGCAGGGGAAAAGAACCCCCTAAGGCGGTTGAGTTCTGGTCACTCTCCTGGCTTTTTGTGATACTCTTGTTACAGGCAGCCTGCCGTTTGTCTCCTTCACACACATAGAAAGAATACAAGTCAGTTTCGCTTAATCAGTTCGAGGGTTCAATAACCGTAGACTCCGTAGTAATCACTGAGCGTGACTGTACCGAGTGATTCTTTGCCAGTTAGTGGAAGGGTAGCACTTTCATATCTTTCCCAACATTACTCCGGGGTATACACACTCATACAAGGGACGTAACCAATCTTCACATCACATTCGCTCAACACCAACACGAGTATTGTTATTATTATGATATATCTTATTAGAATTATATACTAATATAAACAATTATAGTACATTAAAATTATTATCATTATTTAATATTATATATATACTGTATATGTGATGTGTGTACTTACTCTAGTACTTACTCTAGTTGTATTGCGGGAGTGAGCATGCTCGTTATTTCCCACCTCCTATATGTGTAGGTGTTATATGTATCGTTGGAATGGCTGTGGATGTGTGTGTAGTCTGTATTTTAGCCAATTGGCGACATCGGAAACGAAGGCTTAGGGTGGATCTGTATGGTACCATTCTCATTATAGACGGTACCGTCTCGCCCGAAGGCTTAGGTAGCCATCAGCTTAGGTGAACCATATGATACCCATCTCGCCTTGTACCATTTTTGCCAACCCCAGATGGGACGTCACAACGTCGTCCACTTATTCCAGGTACCTATTTACAGCTAGGTGAACTGAGGCTAACACATGAAAGGAGACAAGCCCAATTTGTCTCCGCCCGGCCGGGGATTTGAACCCCCGACCCCTCGTGTGTGAGACGAGAGCTCTACCTACTAGGCTACGGGCTGTGTGTGTGTGTGTGTGTGTGTGTGTGTGTGTGTGTGTGTGTGTGTGTGTGTGTGTGTGTGTGTGTGTGTGTGTGTGTGTGTGTGTGTGTGTGATGTTGTATACATATATTTGTTTAGTTAACTTTCACATATTTGGTCAGTAATGAGATCGAGTAAATTATAATAACAGCAAACTAACTATCCCGACACCAATCCACCCCCCCCCCCCCCCCCTCCACCACCACACACACACTTACACTTACTTCCTCACACACACACACACACACACACACACACACACACACACACACCCCACACACACACACACAACACACACACACACACACTACAACACACACACACACACACACACACACACACACACACACACACACTCATACTCACTCACTCACTTCCACACACACTCACTCACACACACACAGTTCACCCATTTGTTTTCCAGTTTAGTTCGTCCAATGACATTCTTCTTCCAGAAATTGGCCAATGATGTGACCAAATTAGCCTACAACTTTTACGTTCATAAGTCTTCAGTTTCATCCCTAGACCTCCATCAAGCTGAAGAAAAAAAAAATCCCCTAGACCTAGAAAAACGACCCATCTCCCCTCAATTTTGCATTGATCATGTTTGCTTACGGTACTGTATGCATATTGTTTTGCCTAATTTCTTCTCACTCAAGAATTTTTTTGATTTTTTTTTTCCACAAACCTTTTCGCCCACCCGTATTTTTCTTCGCTCACAAATAACCTATGTACACTCGGTCCAAGAAGTATCTGCACCCCTACGCTGATCATCTGGTGTATACAGCTTGATAGGGTTGGCACCTCTTCCTGCAACTATATCCATGTGTCAGAGAGGATCGTCTCTGACACATGGATATAGTTGCAGGCAGAGGTGCCAACCCTACCGAGCTGTACACACCAGATGATCGGCGTAGGGGTGCAGATACTTCTTGGAGCGAGTGTACAATCACGCTACTAAGTGATGTCTCGGTACCAAGTATGTTTTGATCAATAATTGGTATCAGCAATATCTAAGCTTCATTTCTTCATATCGAGTGACACATTCAATAATTACCTCCGTCAATGAAGTTGGACGGAGGTTATCTTTTTGCCTCCGTGTGTGTACTGTCTGTCTGTAAACAAGATATCTCACAAAGTTATACCAATTTTAACGAAATTTGGTGGGCAGATAGGATATGCGCCAAGGAAGAAGTGATTCCATTTAAGAGGCGATCCAGACCATATCCTGGAACCCAAATCCAGATTAAATTTAGGCCTATGATATTAAGTCGGGTCACCGTTTTTTTTTTTCTTTCTCTCCTTTTCTCTCTTCCCCTGGCTTGTATCCATTCGGCCCCATTCAGCCAACGGTTTTAAGACGTATATCCCCATCCAGGTGTCGATTTCTTCCTGGCGAGCGATAGCGAGCCAGCTTTGTATGGAGAAATCCGGCTTCGCCGATTTTTTTTTCTATCGAAAAATTTACAAATTTAGCTTGCTGTCAAAAAAAAAAAAAAAAAAAAATATATATATATATACTGTATACAGTATACAGTATATATATATATATATATATATATATATATATATATATATATATATATATATATGCTGGCTCGCTACCGCTCGCCAGGAAAATATTAACACCTGGATGGGGCCGAATGGATACAAGCCAAAGAGAGAGGGAGAGAAAGAGAAAAAAAGCGAGGTGGGCTCCCTTAACGGAACGTATGGGAAGGAGAGAATGACTATAGGTAGCGCCAACGAACTTGACAATAATCTGGACCCCTTAACTTCTCATAACTCAAAATAAATGAAAGCAATCGGGCTGACATTTCTATAATTTGGGAAGAGTCCACCAGGAAATAGGTGTGGAAATTTACAGCCAGTCTGCTCAAGGTCCTTTTGAGTTACGAAGAGATCCGAGATCGAGATAATTGTCAAGTTCGTTGGCGTTACCTATAAGAGAGTGTACGAGAGTGAGGTGGAACGACAGAGGGAGAGGTAGACCGAGTGAGAGGTGGAAGGATGGAGTTTAGAAGTATGAGAGTGAGGTGGAAGGACAGAGAGGGAGCGGTAGACCGAGTGAGAGGTGGAAGGATGGAGTTTAGAAGTATGAGAGTGAGGTGGAAGGACAGAGAGGGAGCGGTTAGGGACCGAGTGAGAGGTGGAAGGATGGAGTTTGGAAGTATGAGAGTGAGGTGGAAGGACAGAGAGGGAGCGGTAGACCGAGTGAGAGGTGGAAGGATGGAGTTTAGAAGTATGAGAGTGAGGTGGAAGGACAGAGAGGGAGCGGTAGACCGAGTGAGAGGTGGAAGGATGGAGTTTAGAAGTATGAGAGTGAGGTGGAAGGACAGAGAGGGAGCGGTAGACCGAGTGAGAGGTGGAAGGATGGAGTTTAGAAGTATGAGAGTGATGTGGAAGGACAGAGGGAGAGGTGGAAGGATGGAGCTTAGAAATATGAGAGTGAGGTGGAAGGACAGAGAGGGAGAGGTAGACCGAGTGAGAGGTGGAAGGATGGAGTTTAGAAGTATATGAGTGAAAGTGGTGCTGGATGGGAGGAGAGGTGACAGAGGTGCATGGGGCGTTTCGTTCGTGGCCACTCCTTCGGGGATCACGGGGATAGATAGATAGATAGATAGATGTAGACGAAGGTATGCGTTCTACTAAGTATGCCCCTAATAGCCATGCAATTTGCCTTGGTATTCTCACAGATTGGGTTCAGGGGGGTTGGGCGTATTTATTTGGGTTCAGGGGGGTTGGGCGTATTGGGTTCAGGGGGGTTGTGCGTATTTATTTGGGTTCAGGGGGGTTGTGCGTATTTATTTGGGTTCAGGGGGGTTGGGCGTATTTATTTGGGTTCAGGGGGGTTGGGCGTATTTATTTGGGTGCAGGGGGGTTGGCCGTATTTATTTGGGTTCAGGGGGGTTGGGCGTATTGGGTTCAGGGGGGTTGGGCGTATTTATTTGCTTACGGTATGTATTTATCTTTATACCGGTATTGTTTGTTTAGTTTCTTCCCTAGACCTTCCTCAAGCTTAATAAAACGCCCCCTAGACCCCATTTAAAGATAAATTAAAGATACAATATAAAAGCCTGGCGTTCAAGGGGCTAGGGCTTGTTTTTTGGGGGGCTACTTATTAATTTATTTATTTAATTTTGAGTTTCCTCGTTAGACCTCTATCAGGCTTTTAAAAAAACACCCTCTAAACCCCCTTTCAAGACATATTTGTACATTTTTCGGTAGAAAAATTTACCGGCCGAAGGCCGGTTCCTTAAAAAATACAGGTTCGCTATCGCTTGCCAGGAAAAAATCGACACCTTAAAAGGCACGAAAGGTCTTAATATTGACAAAGAATGGGGCGAAAGCTACTCAAAATCGCCAAGCTAGTGAACGAACGTCTTAAAATCACAAAACTAATGGGTCTAAACATGAGGGAGAAGGGGGTCCGGAAAAAGCGAGTACTACCCCCTTAATGCCCGCCCTTACACATGACTTTCAGTATTATCTGAAGCGTGAAGGGCAAGTAAAGTTTGTTCTAGGGGGTGGTCTAGACTACTACTACTGCTGCTGGTGGTGGTTGTTGTGGTTGCCAAGTGGGCCTCAACCCTTCCCCCCCCCCCCCCCCACACACACACACACGTACCTCACCCATCACCATGCTCACAGACTTGAAGGTTCTCTACCATGGAAAAGAGTTCGCTCGTTCCTCCCACTATCTCACTCTGTCACTGTCTCTCTCACTCTCTCTTTCTGTTTATAATATATATATATATTATATATATATATATATATATATATATATAATATATATATATATATATATATATATATACCGTATATATATATATATATATATATATATATATATATATATATATATATATATATATACAGTATATATATATATATATATATACACACACACAGTTTTATTTCTGTGTGTCTGTGTATCAAGGAGACTTTTGGGTAGGTGAGACTCGTCATCCTTGCTTGGTAACCCATATTTTTGTTCCTTGTTATGTGTATGAAGAAGGCAAAAGACAAAGCTGCCTAACAAGTGCTTCCCCCAAAGTTGTAAGAGTGGGAGATCCATTTATATATATTGTTTGTATACACTATATATATATATTTTTTTTTGGTACACTATTGGAAAGAATAGTGGTGTGCTTGTTTAGTGTAGTGAAACTGATAGGAGGTGGAGGTGTTTGTGAGAGCTAGCTGGACTACCGGTACTCTTTGTGTAGCTGAGACACAAACAGGAATAGTGAGGGAAGCCGGAAAATGAAACAGGAGTTCCAGCAACTCCTTATCACATCCCCTGGGTATTGCCCTGCTCGATTGGTGTCTACAATCTCCCCCAATCTAGGGGAGTAAACCTTATACCAATCCTTACTGCTCACCTTAGGGTGAAGCAGGTTGGTGGATGGACTAGCCACCCACCATTGTTGATAAATAGTGCTAACATGATATATAGAGAGCCTCGGAGTCAGACGGACCCTAAGTTTAGTGGTCAATCCTGTAAGTCCTTAAGTAAACTGGCAAGGGTTGTCCTGTCAGGGGATTGGTCCGCTTGGGGGCATTTTGTGTGTGGCCACCCTCATACATGGGAATAAGGCATCCAGCAATAGATACATAGATGAAGGCAACAAAAGGCAAAGCTGCCTGTGACAAGTGTCCCCCCAAAAATGTATGGTAACAGAGTTGTAGACAAGTGGAGTAGGCTGCCTAGCGCCATAATGGGATTAAGAACGATAGAGAGCTTCAAGATAAAATTTCCGTGGTCTTATGCTAACACAATAATGCTCACCATCCCCTCCACGTCTTTCCATTGTTAATTAGAATAAAATATGGGTAAACAAAATCATGTAGGGTAAACTATAATTAAATGACTACAGAGTATTCCAAATGATGCACAGAGCAAGATATGTCGGAACCTATATGTATGTTACTCAGTTACTTGTTCGCCAAGGGGAATCCACGCAATGCGAGCTAAGCTCATTATTATCGCGCCTCCTTAACTGGGAATGTATTGCGTGAAATGCATGTTAAGTGTTTTATGTACTGTTGGAATGGCTGTGGATGTGTGTGTAGTCTGTATTTAGCGAATTGGCGACATCGGAAACGAAGGCTTAGGGTGGATCTGTATGGTACCATTCTCACTATAGACGGTACCGTCTCGCCCGAAGGCTTAAGTAGCCATCAGCTTAGGTGAACCATATGATACCCATCTCGCCTTGTACCATTTTTGCCAACCCCAGATGGGACGTCACAACGTCGTCCACTTATTCCAGGTACCTATTTACAGCTAGGTGAACTGAGGCTAACACATGAAAGGAGACAAGCCCAATTTGTCTCCGCCCGGCCGGGGATTGAACCCCCGACCCCTCGTGTGTGAGACGAGAGCTCTACCTACTAGGCTACGGGCTGTGTGTGTGTGTGTCTGTCTGTCCACTTACCCTAGCTCATTTAAAGGTGTGAAAAACCCTTATTTCACATAATAGCTCCGCCCACAAGAAACCATTCTGAGGGATACGATTCCGGTTTTTACGAAAGCGCGGATGGGCATATTGATTAAGGGGATAGTGTTTTTTTTTTTGTAATTTATTCAGTTATTCAAATAATGTTTAGCTTCTTCCCTAGACCTCCATCAAACTGAAAACACAAAACAAAAACATCCATTAGATCCCCCTTCTAGATTAATTTGTACATTTTTCGGTAGAAAAATGTCCTGGCCGGAGGCTGAATGTCCTGGCCGAAGGCTGATTATTCAAACATTACAATTTCACTTTCGTTCGCCAGGAAAAAAATCGACATCTAAATAGCACGAAAGGTCTTTATATTGACATGGTAATGGGGCGGAAGGTCTTAAAATCGACAAACTAATGGGCCGAACGCCTGAAAATCTGAAAACTAATGGTGCTAAACACGAGGGTCTGCCTCCCCTTAATGGCAGATCGTTGTTGGAGTGAGTGTACTTCAATAACCGGGACGCTCTTTTGATGGGTGTTTGGGTCAAGAAGTTCGAACGCGGTCACTATTTGTATTCCTAGCTTTTGTAAGACGGTTCACTTTTTGGGCGATTTTTGCATGTATTCATTATTTTTCTAGTTTCCTCCCTAGACCTCCATCAAATAAAAAAAAAAAAATCCATTAGATCCCCCTTCTAGATTAATTTGTACATTTTTCGGTAGAAAAATGTCCCGGCCGAAGGTCTGTTCTTCCAACATAACAGGCTCACTATCGTTCGCCAGGGAACAAAATCGACACCTAAATAGCACGAAAGGTCTAAATATTGACGAAGAAATAGGGCGAAAGGTTTTAAAATCGACTAACTAATGGGGCAAACATCTTAACATCTGAAAACTAATGGGGCTAAACATGAGGGAGGAAGTGGTCCAGAAAACCGGCCCATCCCCCCTTAAAGCCGGTATCACACCGTTCACACGAGAGCTTTTATAGTTAACATTCGGTGATCAACATTTTTCCGGCAACATTTCTGGAATATTTTGCATTGGTATCGGGAACTAGACTGATGGTTGATGAATTTAGGTAACCGAAATGTTTTAAATGTTGAACTCATAAGCTGCCAGACCAGTGTTGAGGATAAATGTTAAGGGAAAAAGCGCTCGTGTGATACCGGCTTTACGATTGATTCTTAGAAGGCTCTATAATATAGCATTCTTAGAAGGCTCTATAATATAGCATTCTTAGAAGGCTCTATAATATAGCATTCTTAGAAGGCTCTATAATATAGCATTCTTAGAAGGCTCTATAATATAGCATTCTTAGAAGGCTCTATAATATAGCATTCTTAGAAGGCTCTATAATATAGCATTCTTAGAAGGCTCTATAATATAGCATTCTTAGAAGGCTCTATAATATAGCATTCTTAGAAGGCTCTATAATATAGCATTCTTAGAAGGCTCTATAATATAGCATTCTTAGAAGGCTCTATAATATAGCATTCTTAGAAGGCTCTATAATATAGCATTCTTAGAAGGCTCTATAATATAGCATTCTTAGAAGGCTCTATAATATAGCATTCTTAGAAGGCTCTATAATATAGCATTCTTAGAAGGCTCTATAATATAGCATTCTTAGAAGGCTCTATAATATAGCATTCTTAGAAGGCTCTATAATATAGCATTCTTAGAAGGCTCTATAATATAGCATTCTTAGAAGGCTATAATATAGCATTCTTAGAAGGCTCTATAATATAGCATTCTTAGAAGGCTCTATAATACAACATTCTTAGAAGGCTCTATAATATAGCATCTTAGAAGGCTCTATAATATAGCATTCTTAGAAGGCTCTATAATATAGCATTCTTAGAAGGCTCTATAATATAGCATTCTTAGAAGGCTCTATAATATAGCATTCTTAGAAGGCTCTATAATATAGCATTCTTAGAAGGCTCTATAATATAGCATTCTTAGAAGGCTCTATAATATAGCATTCTTAGAAGGCTCTATAATATAGCATTCTTAGAAGGCTCTATAATATAGCATTCTTAGAAGGCTATAATATAGCATTCTTAGAAGGCTCTATAATACAACATTCTTAGAAGGCTCTATAATATAGCATTCTTAGAAGGCTCTATAATATAGCATTCTTAGAAGGCTCTATAATATAGCATTCTTAGAAGGCTCTATAATATAGCATTCTTAGAAGGCTCTATAATATAGCATTCTTAGAAGGCTCTATAATATAGCATTCTTAGAAGGCTCTATAATATAGCATTCTTAGAAGGCTCTATAATATAGCATTCTTAGAAGGCTCTATAGTATAACATTCTTATTTTGTTCTCTCCCTTTTCATATTCCATACAACTTTCATTATTGAATATTTTCTTCAGTAATTATCTATGTTTATATAATTACACACACACACACACACACACACACACACACACACACACACACACACACAGAGGCTGGCTCAGGTGGGTCGACCTTTCCGACCAAAGACAATTAAGGGGAGGTGGGCCGTTTTTCTGGTCCCTTTTCTTCCTCATGCTTATCTCTATTATTTTAAAGATTTTGAGACGTTTGCCCCATTATTTTGTTGATTTTAAGACATTTCGCCCCATTTCGTTGTCAATACTAACATCTTTCGTGCCCTTTAGGTGTCGTTTTTTCTAGGCGACCGATAGCGAGCCTGTAATTGTGGAGGAACCGGCCTTCGGCCGTTAAATTTTTCTACCGAAAAATGTACTAATTATTCTCGAAGGGGGATCTAATGGATGTGTTTTTTAGTTTGATGGAGGTCTGGGGAGGAAACTACAAAAATAAATGAATATAATTATGAATAAATAGACCCCCCCAAAAAATAAAATAACCACTGTCCCCTTAACGGCCTCGTACTCAGACCCAGTTGGGTGGTCAATCCTGGAAGTCCTTGAATAAACGACCGTGGGTTGTCCTTCTCACAAGGGTCAGGTCTGCTGGGGGGGGCATTTTGTGTTTGGCCACCCTCATAAAAGGGAGTAAGGCGTCCGGCAATAATAAATAAATACATAAATAAATAAACAAATTACAAATAAATCATAGAAATACTACTACTACTACTACTACTACTACTACTACTACTACTACTAATAATAATAATATTCATAATAGGTACATTTTTCGTTGATTGTCAGGATATTTAGTGTGGTGGACTGATCTAAGGCTTTGTTTATTCATTTTAGCCCATTCAGTACGTGTGATATCCTTTCCATTATATTCTGGCAACAGTCTTAATATTGACAAAGAAATGGCGCGAAAGGTCTTAACACCGAAACACTAATGGGGCAAACGTCTGAAAATCTCAAAACTAATGGGGATAAGCATGAGGAAGAAAGGGGACCAGAAAAATAACCCATCTCCCCTTAAACAGAAAAGCAATGTGTATTAGTGAGTTGGGCCTATAATTGGGCCTTGTAATTGGGGTTGGGTGTGACAGGGATCTGCCTTGTATGGGCCGATCGGCTTTTTGCAGACTCCCATTTTCTTATGTGTGATTTGGTTATGGTCCGTTCATTCTAGGGCGGGCAGAAATCGTAACCTCTGTCATTTAAAAAGGGCTAGGTAAATGAGCCGTCAATATTGTTACCTCTAACCTCTGTAGGCTAATTTAAAAAGGGCTAGAGCAAATGAGCCGTCAATATTGTTACCTCTAACCTCTGTAGGCTAATTTAAAAAGGGCTAGAGCAAATGAGCCGTCAATATCGTTACTTCTAACCTCTGTAGGCTAATTTAAAAAGGGCTAGAGCAAATGAGCCGTCAATTTATACACCTTTTCCCTAGCCAAATCTTCCTATTTGGTAGACATATTAGCTCGATTACTCCAGTCCTGTTCGAGTTATGAGAGGTTAGGGGTTAGGATTTCTGGCCAACCTAGAATGAACGGACTATAGTGTACGCCTTTAAGGGGGGTGACCTGCTTTTGTTCTGTCCTTTTCTATCTTTCTCTGGTTTGTATCCATTTGGCCCCATTCAGCCTACTGTTTTAAGACGTTTATCCCCATCCAGGTGTCAATTTTTTTACTGGTGAGCGGTAGCGAACCAGCATATTTTTTATTTTTGTTTGACAGCAGGCTAAATTTGTACATTTTTCGATGGAAAAATGTCTCCGGCGAAGCCGGATTTCTTCATATAATGCTGGCTCGCTGTCGCTCGCCAGGAAGAAATCGACACCTAGATGGGGATAAACGTCTTAAAATAGTTGGCTGAATGGGGCCGAATGGATACAAGCCAGAGAAAGAGAGAAAAGGACAGAAATACCAAAAAGCAGGTCACCCCCCTTAACATATCCACCACATAACTATATTATTTTGTTCTAGTTATAATTTAACCCTTTGAGTACCAGCGACGTGTATTATATTTCATTCTAGCTATAATTATTATATTTCATTCTAGCTATAATTTAGACGATATTATGCAGCTTAGAAAGGATCTGTGCTAGTTAAAAGGGTTGGTTGAGATAGTTTGGAGCCTTATTATTGCTAGAGGTCCTTCCTAAGCTGAATGAAATCGTCTAATAGTTGCCAGAATATGATGGAAAGGACGTCCCTGGTACTGAATGGTTATTATATATGACGCATGGCATGGTCGGTAACACATCTGACTGCTAATGGAAGGATTGGCAGTTTGATCCCCCAGGCCGTGCTATCAGTAGACGGCAGCGGCTTGAGGGCCGGTTTTCTGGACCACTTTCTCCCTCATGTTTAGCCCCATTAGTTTTCAGATGTTAAGATGTTTGCCCCATCAGTTAGTCGATTTTAAGACCTTTCGCCCCATTTTTTCGTCAATATTTAGACCTTTCGTGCTATTTAGGTGTACATTTCTGCCCTGGCGAACGATAGTGAGACTGTAATGTTGGAAGAATCGGCCTTCGGCCGGGACATTTTCTACCGAAAAATTTACAAATTAATCTAGAAGGGGGATCTAATGGATTTTTTTTTTTTTAAATTTGATGGAGGTCTAGGGAGGAAACTAGAAAACTAATGACTACATGTTGCAAAAATCGCCCAAAAAGTTAACCATCTCCCCTCAAGCAGACTTGGTCTTGTGATGTTTGGCAAATATCCAGTTAAGGAGAGATGGGCCGGGTTTTTTGGTCTATTAATTCATGTATTCCTTTATTTCTTTGTTTCCTCGCTAAACCTCCATCAAGCTTAGAAAAACCACCTAGATCCCCCTTCCAAGATAAATTTGTACATTTTTCGGTAGAACCGAAAGCCGGTTCCTCTTAAAATTTTAGGCTCGCAGTTGCTCGCCAGGAAAAAATAGACACCTAAATGGCACGAAAGGTCTTAAAATTGACAACGAAATGGGGCGAAAGGTGTTAAAATCCCCAAACTAATGGGCCGAACGTCTTATAATCTCAAAACAAATGAGACTTAACACGAGGTAGAAAGGGGACCAGGAAAACAGGCCATCTCCCCTTAAGCCCCTGCCTGTAACACCAAGCCCCTGGGCCCCTACCCCTGTCTAGTCTTATCAATCTTGGAGGGCACGGTATTGCCAACTGCATTATCATCTGCATTATCATCTGCATTATCATCTGCATTATCATCTGCATTATCTCTCTCTCTCTCTCTCTCTCTCTCTCTCTCTCTCTCTCTCTCTCTCTCTCTCTCTCTCTCTCTCTCTCTCTCTCTCTCTCTCTCTCTCTCTCTCTCTCTATCTCTCTCTCTCTCTCTCTCTCTCTCTCTATATATATATATATATATATATATATATATAATTTGCACTTGTATATATATATAAGCTCACACACATATGCAGATTAATGTACACACCCACATACATAATATACATATAGGCTAATACTGTATATAAAGCCTTCATAAGTAACAAAAAACACCTTAGTAATATTTGATAGTCTATATACGAACCCCAACCGAAGAGAAAGAACAATAGTGAAGGAAGTTTGATATTGTAGATCGTTATCCCCCGTCTAAGATTAAGGGGAGTGGCTGGGTTTTTGGTATATTAATTAATTTATAAATTTATTTTTTAGTCTCTACGTCAAAATGGGGAATGGGCCTGAGTAAATAGATAGATAGATAGATAGATAGATAGATGTTATGTCTCTACGTCATATTATTGCCAAGTTTACATTATCAGCAACATATTTCGTAGCAACATCTTGGCAGTAGCCGAGTAATCAGGATGGTGAGATAGCAATTTACCGACAGCTGGAAAAAAAATGTGGTTGCTCCCCCGCCCCTGGCCACCGGAGCACACTTGGGTATGTTACTATTCTTAAGGGGATAGTGGCTGGTTTTGGGGTCTATTAATTCATGTATTTATATATATATATATATATATATATATATATATATATATATATATATACTGTAGAAGGAAAACTGGGGAAGGTGCCAGATTATATACATACATAGCCTACATGCATACATACATACATACATTTATACATACATTTATACATACATTTATCTTATAGTTTCACTGCTAGACCTCCCTCAAACTTATAAAAAACACCCCCTAGACCCCCCTCAAGATAAATTTGTAAACATTTTCGGTAGAAAAATGTGCCGGGCGAAGGCCGGTTCCTCTTATAATTACAGGCTCGATATCACTCGCCAGGAAAAAATTGACACCCAAATGGCACGATAGGTCTTATAATTGACAATGAAATGGTGTAAAAATCACCAACCTAAAGAGCCGAACGCCTTAACATTTCAAAACTAATGGGGCTAAGCACAAGGGAGAAAGGTTTCTAGAAAATCAACCCATCTGCCCTTTAGAATGCGTCATGATATTATGATGAGAGGGTTAAGATTGACCACTTGCGAGTTTCGTTCTCTAAGGAAGTTGAAGCTGTAGACATCAATATTAAGAGGGAATGGGCGTATTTATTTGCTCATTGTCTTATCTATTTATTATTTTTTAGTTTCCTCCCTAGACCTCCATCAACCTGTAAAAAACACCCCCTAGACCCCCTTTCAAGATATGTTTGTTACAGCCGGTTACTCATAAAACCCCCCTAGACCCCCTTTCAAGATGTGTTTGTTACAGCCGGTTACTCATAACATTGCAGGCTCGCTATCGCTAAACTAATGAGCCAAACTTTTTACAATTTAAATACCAATTGGGTTAAACACAAGGGAGAAGGGGGCCAGAAAACTCGACCCATTAAAGGTGAATTACACAAAGATGAAAACAAAAGTGAGATAAGTTATTCAGCAGAACGTTTAACCCTTTAGCGGGCAAATGACCTTATGGGGATATTTGCGGTAGGGTTGGAATTTGAACGCTTTAACCCTTTAGCGGAATGCTTCTCAACACTTTGACCAATGACTCTGTTTATGTAACTTATTCGGGTAAATGGCCTTACAGGGATATTTATGGTAGGGTTAGAATTTAAATAAGATTGACTTGACCAAAAGACAAAGAATAAGGTATGAGTCAGAGGAAGTGTGTGAGTCAAGCAGTGAGTGGTATGGATTCGGGGAACTACAATGACTGTGTGTGACACAAAGCGGTGTTTAGAAATAAGAATGACGACCAAAAGACAAAGAATAAGGTATGAGTCAGAGGAAGTGTGTGAGTCAAGCAGTGAGTGGTATGGATTCGGGGAACTACAATGACTGTGTGTGTGTGTGTGACACAAAGTGGTGTTTAGAAATAAGAATGACTTGACCAAAAGACAAAGAATAAGGTATGAGTCAGGAAGTGTGTGAGTCAAGCAGTGAGTGGTATGGATTCGGGGGACTACAATGACTGTATGTGTGTGTGTGTGTGTTATTGTAAAACAATCATACCACACCGTGCACACACGTGACGGAGGTGTGAGTAGTACGGCTCTAAATAAAAAAGGGTCGTATAATTATAACCCCGAAGCGGCCAAACAATACTGACCCTTACCACATTCGGATCAGTGAGTTGTTTGCCCGCTAAAGGGTAATACTCTAGTAATACACCATTATCGGGAATATCCACAAATTTGCCCCTAACATATAAAATAAATTGGGTCAAGTTAAAGGTAACTTTCTGTTGCCTGACAACTATCGGAATTTATGACGTCATCACAATACTGGAATGCGGGACAGTCAACTATCAGACGCCGCCAGATATAAAACTTTTGAATATTTGTTTTCTTTACTGATGTAAATTTACTGTATTATACACAAACCTGAGCATCCTTAATATGTTTTGATGCATACAAAATATACATCTTATGAGGTATGCAGCTTATGTAATTCACCTTTAAGCAGAATTACCAGCTAAAATACGGTTGTAGTACATAAATACATGAACCCAATCCAACTTACTTTTTATCCATCCAAACCTACGTTACCGGTACTGTTGTATTGCTGTTGAATATCGATGTTTACGGGTCCAACTTCCTTGTAGCCTGAAACTCGCAAGTGTTCAATTACTTAGCCTTCAGGATCTAGGGACAACTGAAACTAAACCTCTTCTGTACGAGCGACGTTTCTTTAATCTTATTTTAACTATAATTAGATGATTGTCTACAGTTTAAGAAGGATCTGTGGTACTATAATGGGTTAAGTGAGATAGTTAATTTCTGGAGTCTCTTTTTAATTTGAATATAATCGTCTAATAGTAGCCAAAAAAAGTTGAACGGACGTGGCCGGTAGAGAAGGGGTTAAAAGGCTGGCAATGGTTCTGTAAGAGCTAAATACACCAGTGGAGTATCAAAACACCTCCGTCTACGTATTGTGAACAAAAACGGTGAAGCCGCTGTCACACAGCGCTTTTTCTGTCAAGTTTCCATGAGCAAGTTTTTTCTCTTATTATTTCTGGACATTTTCGCACTGGTATCGGTAACTAGGCTGAAGGTAGATTATGTTAGGCGGCTGAATTATAATTAAGTGTAATTATTTAAGCTTACAGACCATAATTGTCCGTAAAAATTGCTTGAAAAAGAGCTCGTGTGACACCGCCTTTATCCTCTGGTAAATTGTGTGTGTGTGGGGGGGAGGGGGGGGGGGGGTCAGTTTTACTCGTGCTGTTTTTGGCAGTGTATAAGTGTTCATTATAACCTATACGGGGTATCATGTAGAACCATATACCCTATCAGTCAAATCATTGGGTTAGGTTCTACAAAACATTCCAGTATACCTTATGATATGATACTAAAGCTATTTTATTTTGTTTGCAGATTCGGTTGGCATATACCTCTTTTTCATCTATAAACTGGATAACACGAGAAAATATTCCTTCTTTGAATAGTTTGTGAAAATTACAATGATTTTTTTTTTGAAAATGACTAAGCTGTGATTTAGGTCTAGTGAATTGAAAATGTTATGTTTGAAAAGTGGCCTTCAAAGTGTGATTAAAGTCTGTTTAATAAACAAAAATAGGCTCCCCTTATGTCTGAAACAGAAGATGGCCTTTAGAGTGTGGGAAAGACCAACAAAGTTCGAAAAACACACAGACTAGGCCTATGTACTTCTGGTGAGGAGCTACACATCCTAACTAGAGCTTCAGCGGCCTCTCTACATGGATCTGCACTACCGGTACTGTCAACAAATAATGCCTAGCTTTCTACACCCCTCAAACGCAGTTCTTTGGAAGTTGCTTAGATGACACGGGACATTTGTAGCCCATATTAATCACTAGTTCATATTAATCACTAGTTCATATTAATCACTAGTTCATATGTGACATTTTAGCCCATTCGTGACATTTTAGCCCATACTTGATAATCATAAATAATTAAATTCAGGTCACAGCAATTTACACTTAAACCAAATCGAAACACAAATCTTATTAATGTAAAAACTAAACCTTAACAATCAGTAAACAAGCCTTATCAGTAAAGTTTAAGAATAAGCAAACAACCTTGGATTTTTTTTTTTTTTTTTTTTTTTTTTTTTTAAACAAAACAGCTTTAACGATCAGCAAACAAGCCTCAATACTAATCAAACAAGTCTATATAAAATCAACAAACCAGCCTTGACATAGGACAAAGAAGCCTTGGATTGACAGCCTTGACGTGACACCAAGCCTGGACCACCATGACTGTCACCTACACCAGTCAAGTAGCCACCTGCAGAGGATTTGGATGCTTCTGGAAACTGCTCTTTAGGTGAGTAGCAGGCCAATATTACTTTTAAGTATGCTTAAGGGGAGATTTCCACTTGAGGGATTTTTTTCTGGACCCGTTTCTCCCTCATGTTTAGCCCCATTGCTTTTGAGATTTTAAGACGTTCGCCCTAGTAGTTTTGACATTTTAAGACATTTTGCCCCATTTCTGTCAATTTTAAGACCTTTCGTGCCATTAAGGTGTCGATTTTTTCCTGGCGAGCGATAGCGAGCCTGTAATTTAAGAGCAACCGGCCTCCGGCCGGGAAATTTTTCTACCGAAAAATGTACAAATTTATCTTGAAAGGGGGTCTAGGGGGTGTAATTTTAAGCTTGATGAAAACGTAGGGAACAAACTAAATACCTCCCCTTAAACGTAGGGAACAAACTAAATACCTCCCCTTAACCCGTACAGTTCCAGCGACGTCCTTTTCATTATATTCTGGACACTATTTGACGATTTTATTCAGCTTAGGAAGGACGTTTAACCATGGAGAGGCTACAGACCATCTCAATTCATCCTTTCATCAACCATATAATTATTTCCTAAGCTTCGTAAAATCGTCTATATGCAGCTGAAATCAAATAACAAGACACGTCACCGCCGGTACTGTAGGGGTTAAGTAAGACCCTGTGTAACGGGTAGAATTATTGCCTATTTACTAAGAAACATTGGACCTTAACCTTAACCTAACCCAATCCTACTGTAGTATATTAGTGGACTATTTATGAATGCAAAATGTAAAAATATATTGTAACATTACCAAATTATTGAGATATATATATATATATATATATATATATATATATATATATATATATATATATATATATATATATACATACAGGTAGCCTATATAACTCTGTTTATATTAAGGGGAGGTATTTACTTTGTTCCCTAGACCTCCATCAAGCTTAAAATTATACCCCCTTGAGTCCCTTTCAAGATAAATTTGTACATTTTCCGGTAGAAAAATGTCCCGGCCAAAGGCCGGTTCCTCTTAAATTACAGGCTCGCTATCGCTCGCCAGGATAAAATTGACACCTGAATGGCACGAAAGGTCTTAATATGGGGTGAAAGTGCTTAAAATCGCTAAACTAATGGGGCGAACGTTTTATAATATCAAAAGCAATGGGGCTAAACATGAGGGAGAAAGGGGGGTCCAGAAAAAAATCCCTCAAGTGGAGATCTGCCCTTTATTGTATTTGTCTGTATTTGTTTATTATCATTGTTGCTAATATTATGATCAATTAACGGATTAGTTTTTACATTAAGGGGCAGATCTCCACTTGAGGGATTATTTGCTATACCCCTTTCTCCCTCATGCTTAGCCCCATTGCTTTTGAGATTTTAGGACGATCGCCCCATTAGTTTGGCGATTTTAAGAACTTTCGCCCCATTTATGTCACTTTTAAGACCTTTCGTGCCATTTAGGTGTCGATTTTTTCCTGGCGAGCGATAGCGAGCCTGTATTTTAAGAGGAGTCGGCCTTTGGCTGGGACATTTTTCTACCGAAAAATTTACAAATTTATCTTGAAAGGGGGTCAAGGGGGTGTAATTTATCTTGAAAGGGGGTCAAGGGGGTGTAATTTCAAGCTTGATGGAAGTCTTAAGAAACACACTAAAAACCTCCCCTTAACTCTTTCTGTAGGATAACACCCAGAGCTTAGCAATGTCCTATCTCCATTATTTCAGATTTGGTTATGGTATCTGTAGTTAAAATAGTCTTAGACTCGTATACAGTAGGCCCATTTAATCCTGGTCCTACCCAGAGTGAGGTTTGGCATCTTCTACCCAACCTTAGCTGTTCTTGTCTGTCTCTTTTACTGTCCTACTTTTCCTTCTGGGGGCGGGGAGGCTAGGAATCCTCCACCCCTTGCATAATTCTCCTACTCGACGAGACAGAGAAACGGGCGAGGGAATGCGACAGTGGTCCCGGACCCTGAGAATAGGAACTTTAAATGTTGTCTCTGTTTAGGGTCTATCTCGCATCGGCCACCCCCAGCAATGGGGTATGTGCCTGAGTAAATACATACATACATAATACATACATACATACATATACAGTACATACATATACATACATACATACATATACATACATACATATACATGCATACATATACATACATACATACATACATATAATAAAGCCGGTATCACACGAGCGCTATTTCCCTCAACATTTTTGCTCAACACTGGTCTGGCAGCTTGTGAGGTCAACATTTTAACTATTTCGGTGACCTAAATGCATCTATCACCAGTCTAGTTTGCGATACCAGTGTAAATTATTCCAGAAACTTTGCCAGAAAAATGTTGATTATCGAATGTTGACTATAATAGCTTTCGTGTGATACCGGCTTAATAGGCTATATTCACGCTGATTCTCCCTACCAAGGTTTGCACAGAGTTGGCACCTGATACAACTGCTTTGGACTGTAAGTGTCCTTTTCCTTTTAAAAGACGATATCCTGTAGCTCTTCACCCTTTCACTATAGTCTATCGGTAAAAATCTAGATATCTTTAGCCACTTTTAGAGGTGTTTATTTTTTATATTTTCTGTATATTTTCTACAAGAATATTATTGGCAAAACCTATAATCTATATTTTATGAATTTCACCACAACACCAAACAGCCCCAATGAAATTAATTAAAGTATATATGATCCACCGGGATTCGAACCCATGACCCCGAGAATATTAAAAAAACACCACAATTAGAGAGGCTTTGAAGCTCAGGGAAAATGTGGGGTTAAGACGTTTAACGAGTGATTATGGGTAAACAAAACATCGTCCACACCTTTAAGGGGAGATCTCCACTTGAGGGATTTTTTTCTTGACCCCTTTCTCCCTCATGTTTATCCCCATTGCTTTTGATATTATAAAACGTTTGCCCCATTAGTTTAGCAATTTTAAGAACTTTCACCCCATATTAAGACCTTTCATGCCATTCAGGTTTCGATTTTATCTTGGCGAGCGATAGCGAGCCTGTAATTTAAGAGGAACCGGCCTTCGGCCGGGAAATTTTTCTACCGAAAAATGTACAAATTTATCTTGAAAGGGGGTCATGGGGGGTGTAATTTCAAGCTTGATGGAAGTCTAGGAAACACACTAAAAACCTCCCCTTAATAGTAGGCTACACCAATAAAAAACCTCCCCTTAATAGTAGGCTACACCAATACGAAAACTCGAGCCATATGTTGTACTTGCCAGATGTTATAAACACATAAAATACGATCACTGTGGGTCGATCCACACTCGAACGTCACTCATTCCTCAGCATAACCAAACGACTGCAGGCGGACCGCTCGATAGCCCTAGAAATACCCAAGCATACCGTCGGCCAATTGATTTATCCAAAAGTAAGTAAATCGCACGAAATCGAGGCGGTTGTCAGGACTTTCCTATAGACGGCACCGATGTGTATATTCACCATTGGCCTTCGTCTCCCGAGGTACTAGGGACATACTGTATACTAAGTGTTAAGGGGGATGACTTGCTTTTTGTTATTTCTGTCCTTTTCTCTCTTTATCTGGCTTGTATCCATTCGGCCCCATTCAGCCAACTATTTTAAGACGTTTATCCCCATCTAGGTGTCGATTTCTTCCTGGCGAGCGATAGCGAGCCAGCATTATATGAAGAAATCCGGCTTCGCCGGTGAAATTTTCTATCGAAAAATGTACAAATTTAGCCTGCTGTCAAACAAAAATAAAAAATATGCTGGCTCGCTACCGCTCACCAGTAAGAAATTGACACCTGGATGGGGATAAACGTCTTAAAACAGTAGGCTGAATGGGGCCAAATGGATACAAGCCAGAGAAAGATAGAAAAGGACAGAACAAAAACAGGTCACCCCCCTTAAGTGAGGGTTAGTTTTGTATCCCACTCACTAGGTACTAGGGACATATAGTAGATGTTAGGTGAGGGTTACCTTACCTTTGGATACCTTTGGATGTGTTCGCCGCTCCTCTAGCGGCACCAAGGAGCGCGACGCCCCTCGTTATGGGTGGTGATTTGGTGCAGTAGACTGTTTGAAGCGACAGCTCGCTCCCTTGCGAGGATGGGCTCGTCTGGCACTTTTTGCAGTTCGACATCTAGGGCTCTCTTGAAGTTGTCTAACGAGATGTCCCTCATGTCTCTTACTCGCCGTGGGAGTTTGTTGAAGAGACGTGGGCCTCTGTGTGATAACCAGCCCTCTCGCAGAGAGCCCATAGCACCCCTGTTATTCATCCGGGGGATTTCGCATTCCCAGCCTCTCCTATCACTGAATTTCATGACTATCGGAGTATGTAGGTTTGGTACTAAACCCTCTGCGATTTTCCATGTGTATATTATTAGGTAACGTTCTCTTCTACGTTCCAGTGAGTACAGATTCAGTGCTCTTAAACGCTCCCAATAGTGTAGATATTTTATCGAACTTATATGCGAAGTGAAATTTCTTTGTACACTCTCTACGTCATTTATTTCACCTGCTTTGTATGGGGATGTTAATACGCTACAGTATTCAAGCCGCGGTAGCACTAGAGATTTGAAGAGCGTTATCATAGGCAATTCACCGTGTGTTTTAAAAGTACGCAGAATCCAACCCGTTAGACGTTTCGCAGCCGCCACTTTGACCTGGTTATGTACTTTGAAACCCATATTTTCAGACATTAATACCCCAAGGTCTTTCACACTGTCTTTCCGTTCTATTATGTGGTTAGATTCTGTTAAGTAATTTGTAATTTCTTTAACACCATTATTATCTCCGTACCGTATTAATTGGAATTTTTCCTCATTGAATTGCATGTTGTTTTCCCTGGTCCACTGGAACACTACATTCATGTCTTCCTGCAGTCGGCCCGTGTCCTCTTGTGTGTTTACTATCTTGCTTAATTTTGTGTCATCAGCAAAAGACGACACCGTACTGTGTCTGGTGTTGGTATCTATGTCGCAAATTAGTATGAGGAACAGAAGGGGCGCTAGCACTGTTCCTTGGGGCACTGAGCTTTTGACATCCGAAGGCTCAGAAGTGACTTGGTTTACTGCTACCGATTGTTTTCGGTTTACGAGGAAATTGTATATCCACCGTCCGATTTTCCCAGTTATACCTTTTGCTTTCAGTTTGTGGGCTATTATACCATGGTCACATTTATCAAATGCTTTAGCAAAATCGGTGTAAATGACATCCACGTTTTTCTTTTCTTCTAGCGCTTTAAGAATTTTGTCATAGTGTTCCAAAAGTTGTGAGAGACATGATCTTCCCGCTCTGAACCCATGTTGACCGGTGTTGTGTAGTTCATTTGTCTCCATGAATGTTGAAATTTTGCTTCGCAGGACTCGCTCGAAAACTTTAATGATGTGAGAGGTTAGAGCTACCGGGCAGTAGTTTTTTGGTAGTGCTTTACTCCCTCCTTTATGCAGTGGGGCAATTATTGCGTTTTTCAAGCTATCTGGTATGTCACCAGTGTCTAGACTCCTTCTCCACATTATAGCCAGGGGTTTTGAGAGGTTTTCCTTACATTTTTTCATTAGGATCGAATTCCATGAGTCCGGGCCTGGTGCCGAGTGGGATGGCATGTTGGAAATGGCCTCTTCTATGTCTTTTGGACCGAAATCAATATCCAGCATCTGAGGGGTTTCCGTGGGGGAGGTTTCCATGAAAAATATATTATGGTCTCTGATGACTTTTGTTTCATCAGGCTCACTGAATGCCATTTCATACTGCCTGCTTAAGAGTTCGCTCATTTCCTTTTTGTCCCCTGTGAAAGAGCCGTCCCCTTTGCTCAGTGGGCCGATGTTTGATGTTGTTTTAGCCTTTTGTTTGGCGTATGAAAAGAAGTATTTGGAATTTTCCTTTATACCTGCAATAGCTTTCCTCTCCTCTTCCATATGTTGTAGTTCATATGATATTCTTAGCCTTTGTTCAATTTCCACAATTTCTCTATCTATTTCGACCTTTTGCCTATCCTGTAGATTTTGATGTGTGCGTCTTTGTGTGAGTAATTTTCTTCTTCTGTACAGCCTCCTCCTTTCCCGATCTTGTTTGCTTCTTCGTTTTGTTTGTCTTGCAGGTATATGGTGGCTACAGATTTGGGTCATGGTTTCTGTTATTAAGACTAGACATTCTGCTGGTGTCAGGTTATCCATTAAATCTTCCCAGTCTATTTCCTCCATTTCTTGATTTACCTCTTCCCACCTAATGTTTTTGTTATTGAAGTTAAATTTACTAGTTAGTTTTGTATCCCACTCACTAGGTACTAGGGACATATAGTAGATGTTAGGTGAGGGTTAGTTTTGTATCCCACTCACTAGGTACTAGGGAAATATAGTAGATGTTAGGTGAGGGTTAGTTTTGTATCCCACTCACTAGGTACTAGGGACATATAGTAGATGTTAGGTGAGGGTTAGTTTTGTATCCCACTCACTAGGTACTAGGGACATATAGTAGATGTTAGGTGAGGGTTAGTTTTGTATCCCACTCACTAGGTACTAGGGACATATAGTAGATGTTAGGTGAGGGTTAGATTTGTATCCCACTCACTAGGTACTAGGGACATATAGTAGATGTTAGGTGAGGGTTAGTTTTGTATCCCACTCACTAGGTACTAGGGACATATAGTAGATGTTAGGTGAGGGTTAGTTTTGTATCCCACTCACTAGGTACTAGGGACATATAGTAGATGTTAGGTGAGGGTTAGATTTGTATCCCACTCACTAGGTACTAGGGACATATAGTAGATGTTAGGTGAGGGTTAGTTTTGTATCCCACTCACTAGGTACTAGGGACATATAGTAGATGTTAGGTGAGGGTTAGTTTTGTATCCCACTCACTAGGTACTAGGGACATATAGTAGATGTTAGGTGAGGGTTAGTTTTGTATCCCACTCACTAGGTACTAGGGACATATAGTAGATGTTAGGTGAGGGTTAGTTTTTGTATCCCACTCACTAGGTACTAGGGACATATAGTAGATGTTAGGTGAGGGTTAGTTTTGTATCCCACTCACTAGGTACTAGGGACATTTAGTAGATGTTAGGTGAGGGTTAGTTTTGTATCCCACTCACTAGGTACTAGGGACATATAGTAGATGTTAGGTGAGGGTTAGTTTTTGTATCCCACTCACTAGGTACTAGGGACATATAGTAGATGTTAGGTGAGGGTTAGTTTTGTATCCCACTCACTAGGTACTAGGGACATATAGTAGATGTTAGGTGAGGGTTAGTTTTGTATCCCACTCACTAGGTACTAGGGACATATAGTAGATGTTAGGTGAGGGTTAGTTTTGTATCCCACTCACTAGGTACTAGGGACATATAGTAGATGTTAGGTGAGGGTTAGTTTTGTATCCCACTCACTAGGTACTAGGGGCATATAGTAGATGTTAGGTGAGGGTTAGTTTTGTATCCCACTCACTAGGTACTAGGGACATATAGTAGATGTTAGGTGAGGGTTAGTTTTGTATCCCACTCACTAGGTACTAGGGACATATAGTAGATGTTAGGTGAGGGTTAGTTTTGTAGGGAAATATAACCGAAGCTACCACTAATTTTCCCATGATTTGTTTTATTGGTTTTAAGTAGTTTTCATCATTAGCCTATACAGTAGTTGGAATTAGTTACAATCCCCGGACAATGTTTTTTCTCCCATTATCATACGATCTTAAAACACTCAGATGTAAGTAATTTTCAGAGTAAATATAAACATGTTTTTGCCTTTGGATATTTTTCTACCGAAAAATGTACACATTTATCTAGGGGGTGTTTTTCTAAGCTTGATGGAGGTCTAGCGAGGGAACTAAAAACTAAATAAAATATACAGTATATATACAGTATAATATATATACTGTATTATATATATATATATATATATACCAAAACCCAAGCACTACCCCCTTAATATATTGTTGGTATTCTGGTGTTTTGGATATATATCTTAAAGAGGTGAGAATAATATAGTGGTACAGCTGGGACACTAATGAGCGGGGCTGAATTATTTGATTTGGTCACCTATCATCAAAGGGTTGTCTCAGCTTATGATACACACACACACACACACATGATATAAATCTACACACACATTATATAAATACACACACACACACATGATATAAATCTATACACACATTATATAAATACACACACACACACACACATGATATAAATCTACACACATTATATAAATACACACACACACATGATATAAATCTACACACACATATAAATACACACACACACATGATATAAATCTACGCACATCCACCCACACATTATATATATATGTATATATATATATATATATATATATATATATATATATATATATATATATATATATATATATATATATGGGGTCAGTAAAGCACCCGTGGGTGATCTGGGATGGTACCGCAATTTCCACAACAGCACGAAAAATAGGGACAGTACTCCAAACAAGGTCATCTTTATTACACGAATTTTCGGCTATCAACAAGCAGCCATCTTCAGGTATACAACATGATCCTAAGAAATAGAGCAGACAATTTTAAGAAAAACATAAAAACGTGGATCTTAACAATTAAGCTAGAAAGTGGTTTAAAATAACGCGCTTGTTAATAATAAGCAGATACCGGTAGGTAAAACAAATACTTGAAAATATCTAGTCTAAAATAATCGTTTGACGTAATAAATAATAAAATAATTCACCAAGAACTATCTCAACAAATAAGCCTAATAAAGAGTAGTCAAACATACAGACGTTTTCACACTGAATTTGAATTTATCTGACAAAATATTATATCTTATATTTTGAAAAGTTAACATAAAATGCATAGCGACACCTAAAGTCACATAAACATGAACCTTATAAAGTAAGCCTAGTAATGTACACACATAAAAAACATACCTTATTCACTGGACCGTCGTTTATATATATATATATATATATATATATATATATATATATATATATATATATATATATATATATATTCAGTTGTTCTGGTGACACTACACGGTTAATAGCAGAGTCCCTCCTCACTCACCATCTTAAGCCCACCTTGGGCACCCACGAATTCTCCTCCAACCTATTATGTTTCTAAGGTATTGTGTACAGTTTAGCCTACAATATCTACACGTAGTTCACATATGGTTTAGCTGTTTCTGTTGTTTGTGTTTGTTTCTATCTCTTTTTCGCGATTTCTAACTTTTTATGTTTTTCTAAATCATTATTAAAAATATATTTGCTTTAAATGTCAACATAATGTATTAATACATTTATTTCTTATTGCTTTAGGTCTGATGATGACATATGTTAATGTCGAAACGTTACCGGTACCAGAATAAAGATGTTCGTGTTTACCTTGGTGTTGCTTGCCCTTATAAGACTCCGCTTCCCCCGAGGAGAATCTATTGCCACTACTATATATATATATATATATATATATATATATATATATATATATATATATATATATATATATATATATACAGACACACACACATGTCAAATTTACACACACCCACGCACTATAATTTACTCATTCTCTTATACACACACTTTTCTTCTCTGCCACCAACACACCTTGAGACTCACCTGTTATAACTGGTAGTAACGTGATCATCGTCAGTCCGGTGCTACACCTTTAAATCATACGTCATCCACTCGTACAGTCGCCCAAATAAGTCATGACGCAGCACCGAGTATATTTCGATCAATAATTGGTATCAGCACTATCTAAGCCCTAATTCATCGTTTCGAGTGAGATATACAAACATGTTCCTATCTTTATACACCCTATTCAACATCTGACAGACATTAATACCGCGCACAGCGAGCCAAACGTAATGACAGCGGCGACACGACTTATTTGGCCGACTGTAGAGTCAGGGTCAAAGTCATGGCCTTCCGGCGCAGTCAAATATTCATCTTGTATCTTGGGTTTGTTTTTTTGTACTGGTGTATTTTTGTTTTGTATGTTGATGTAGTGGTTGCATTTTGGTGTAGTTGTTGTATATTGATGTAGTTGTGTTTGTATTTTGGTGTAGTTTGTGTTTGTATATTGATGTAGTTGTTGTGGTTGTATTTTGGTGTAGTTGTATATTGATGTAGTTTTATTTTGGTGTAGTTGTTTATTGATGTAGTTGTTGTATTTTGATGTAGTTTTTGTATGTTGTTGCTGTAGTTATAATTTGGTGTAGTTGTTGTATATTAATATAGTTGTTGTAGTTTTATCTTGGTGTAGTTGTTGTAGTTTTATCTTGGTGTATTTGTATCTTGGTAGTTTATACCTCCACCAAAGGAAGTGTACTGAGAACATGTGATCGTTGCTGTTTGTCTGGTTGTGTGGTTGTAAATAGGATGTCTTAAAAGCAATGGGGGAAACAATATATATATATATATTTGATCATCTCGATACTGACTATGAGACGTATTGGATATAAAGGGACCCCACACAATAAATAGGGTGATGGTTGGATGACCCTAACAAGGCGTTTAGGAGCTTAGCCCCTAATATTGTACATGCCATTATCTCTAACATGTCTTGGCTCAAATTGAATGATAATTGGCTTTTGCATTGAGTGGATACCAATGACTCAAACTGTCCATGAACCAAATCAGCAGCAGACAAAAACGGACACGAACCAAAATAACTACATACTAAAATAGCCACTCGGCCAATGCATATTGAATTATTATGACTGTTTGGCTGTGCCCATATTGGCCGCTGACCAATTCAGCTGTACTTGTACAGTATCTTGGTACAGTCCTCTTTTATATTCCCTCAACACTCGGCCAAGGGTATCCACTTAATATCGTGTGGAGAAAAGGTATGGGTCACAGACAAAGAGTGTTTACTGCATGGTCACTGGTCGGGGTTTGAATATTCCCGAATCTTCTGGAATATCCCCCCCACCTTTCCTCCTCCTCCTTCCCTCCTCCCTCCTCTCTAAGCTTAAAATACCTCAGCGCTCAGCCTCTCCCTTGTCCTTTCCTGCATTATGTAGAGGTGCCTGTGTGTGTGTGTGTGACTGTGCGTGTATGTGGCTGTGTGTGTGTAGATGTATGTGTGTGTGGGGAGGGGGGGGGGGTCTGTGAGTGTGTGCGCGCGAGGGTATGTGTGAGAGTTGGTGTGTGAGAGAGAGAGATAATGTATGTGTTTGTGTGTGTGTGTGTATATGTATGTGTGTGCGATAGTATGTGTGTGTGTCCTGTGTAACTATTAATCCAGGGTAGTAACAATCTATCTTCAATAATGCTAACAATAAATATCATCTGTCTGTAACGTGTCTAGTTTCTATGTCTTGGCCACCACGTCTGGCCTGGTAGGTTAATGATTAAGGGGGGGTCACCGGATTTTTTGTTTATCTTTCTTCCTTTTCTCTCCTTTTCTCTCTTTCTCTGGCTTGTATCCATTCGGCCCCATTCAATTAACTGTTTTAAGACGTTTATCCCCATCCAGGTGTCGATTTCTTCCTGGCGAGCGATAGCGAACCAGCATTGTATGGAGTAATCCGGCTTTGTCGGAGACATTTTTCTATCGAAATATGTACAAATTTAGCTTGCTGTCAAAACAAAAATATATATATGCTGGCTCGCTACCGCTCGCAAGGAAAATATTGACACCTGGATGGGGGTAAACGTCTGAAACAGTAGGCTGAATGGGGCCAAATGGATACAAGCCAAAGATAGAGGGAGAGAAAGAGAAAAAAAGCGAGGTGGGCTCCCTTAATGGGATAGGGTTTATATTTTGGTCGGTTTATTTATTAATTTATTATATTTTTAGTTTCCTTGCAGACCTCCATCAAGCTTACTGTTTTAAGGGGGGTGACCTGTTTTGGTTCTGTCCTTTTCTATCTTTCTCTGGCTTGTATCCATTTGGCCCCATTCAGCCTACTGTTTTAAGACGTTTATCCCCATCCAGGTGTCAATTTTTTACTGGTGAGCGGTAGCGAGCCGGCATATTTTTTATTTGTGTTTGACAGCAGGCTAAATTTGTACATTTTTCGATAGAAAAATGTCCCCGGCGAAGCCGGATGTCTTCATATAATGCTGGCTCGCTATCGCTGGCCAGGAAGAAATCGACACCTACTGTAGATGGGGATAAACGTCCTAAAATAGTTGGCTGAATGGGGCCGAATGGATACAAGCCAGAGAAAGAGAGAAAAGGACAACAAAAACAGGTCACCCCCCTTAAGTGTTGTCATAGATTCCAGTGGTTTTCGCTCAACAAGTGTTATTGTCTGGCGAATACCTCCTTAAGTGGGGGTCACCGGCTTTTTTTTTTTTTTTTATCTTTCTCTCCTTTTCTCTCTTTCCCTGGCTTGTATCCATTCGGCCCCATTCAGCCAACTGTTTTAAGACGTTTATCCCCATCCAGGTGTCGATTTCTTCCTGGCGAGCGATAGCGAGCGAGCATTGTATGGAGAAATCCGGCTTCGCCGGAGAAATTTTTCTATAGAAAAATGTACAAATTTACCTTGTAATCAAAACAAAATATACTGTATATGCTGGCTCGCTCCCGCTCGCCAGGAAAATATTGACACCTAGATGGGGGTAAACGTCTTAAAACAGTAGGCTGAATGGGGCCGAATGGATACAAGCCAAAGAGAGAGGGAGAGAAAGAGAAAAAAAAGCGAGGTAGGGTCCCTTAACCCCTTCTATATCCGGTTACGTATTTTCATTTTATTCTAGCTATATTCAGAGTTAGACTGTTATGCAGTTTAAAAAGGTTGTGTGGTTAGTTTACAGAGTGTTTAAGCTCTGTATGTGGTAACCCAGGTTCGAATCCCGGTAGGTTCACATGCTTTCATTAATTTGATTAGGAGAAATGTTTGGGGGTTGGGAGTGAAATTAATACAAATTGGATTATACTGACAAAAGGTAATTGTGAGGGATGCGAGGCGCACTCTAAAAGTCTAAATGTGGGTGTGGTCGGAGCTCTGGGCTACACTTATACTCTCACTCTCTTTCTCTCCCTCTCCTCTTTCTCTCTCTCTCCCTCTCCCTCTCCTCTTTCTCTCTCCCTCCCTCTCTCACTCTCACTCTCTCTCTCTCCTCTCTCTCTCTCTCTCTCTCCTCTCTCTCTCTCTCTCTCTCTCTCTCTCTCTCTCTCTCTCTCTCTCCTCTCTCTCTCTCTCTCTCTCTCTCTCTCTCTCTCTCTCTCTCTCTCTCTCTCTCTCACTAACCCTTCCCTCTCTCCCCTTATACCACAGATGGAGAGGCAGTATATACAAGTTAGTATGGCCGGAACTCTTAGCCTACTCCGCCATATTCTTCACCTTAAGTGCTGTCTACAGGATGGCGCTCTCCTCAGAACAAAAAAGGTTAGTGACAGGTTAGTGGCAGGCATTGTTTTTCGTTGCATTGTTGTTTGATAACGCTTTTTAAGGATAAATGGGACGTTTTTCTGGTCACCCTTCTTCCTCATGCTTACCCCCAATAGTTTTCAGATTTTATGACGTTCGGCCCATTAGTTTGGCGATTTTAAGACCTTTCGCCCCATTTCGTTATCAATATTTAGACCTTTAGTGCTATTTAGGTATCAATTTTTTCACTGGCGAATGATAGTGAGCCTGTAATATTGGAAGAACCGGCCTTCGGCCGGGAAATTTTTCTACCGAAAAATTTACAAATTAATCTAGAAGGGGGATCTAATGGACGTTTTTTTAAATTTGATGGAGGTCTAGGGAGGAAACTAGAAAATTTGATGGAGGTCTAGGGAGGAAACTAGAAAATAATGAATACATGCAAAAATCGCCCAAAAAGTGAACCATCTCCCCTTAACCCATTCAATACCAGTGATGTTCTCTTTTTTATATTCTGGCTACTATTAGACCATTTTATTCAGTTTGAAAAGGTCCTCCAGCAATTTAATTTAATTTCTAGTAGTTTCAGAATTCACCCCGATATGGGAGACTTGGGTAGGACACAAAAGCAGACATTTAAACAGGTGTTTGATTAGTTACTTTGTATAGGAGGTAATCAGTATTAATACTTGCTAGTACTGGAAGCTTTGCCTTTTATCTCCTTCATGGACATAAGAAAAAAAACTACATAGTTTATAAAGTAGTGCCCAGGGTTTCTTGTATGTTGATACGTATTATTTTGTGTAGCTATCTTGGTTATTTGTATCATAGGGTTTCATTTATGTATCCTTTTTTTTAGTTATCTTGGTTGTTATCTTATTTGTATCTTAGTTATTTTGTATTGTGGTGCTTCATTTATGTATTCTGGTGTTTTTTGTTTTATTTTTGGCCATGGTCACCAAAGAAAGGGCCATGGGAAGCATACATAGAGATCCTAATAAGGTCACTAGGGAGGTAAAGGGAGAGCTTGGAGAAACTCATAATTAACTCAATAAAGAGGACTCCATGTTTATCCATAGTAAGTGCTCTCGTGTGTGTGTCTGTGTGTGTGTTTTTAATATGTGAATGAGGGAGACAAAATGAAGAACTGCCTGTGACGAGTGCCTCACCCAGAGTTGAAAGAGTGACAGAGCCAAAATCAAGAAATATTCGAGCCAAAATGCCTGGACACACGGAGTTTGAAGCTATTTAAGTCATATAATGTGTGTAGTGAGTGAGTGAGTGAGAGAGAGAGAGTACAAAGGAAATCAAGCAACAACAGGTATAGTGACCCTTCTAGGCTGCTTGTCCTCCAAATCACTGAGGATCAAGTGTCCAAACACTCAAACAGTGGTTTAGAGAGAGAGAGAGAGAGAGAGAGAGCTCTAGTGCTAGAGCTAGTTATCACCGGTTACGTAATGATTCAATGCAGAGGTTGGACCAAAGTTTCTTTGAAGTTAGGAGGTGTGCGTGTGTGTGAGCGAAGCCAAGGTCACCTGTAGTGTTATCAACCAATATAAATGAGGCTCCAGGCAGTCTACAGATGTAAGTTAAGTCCGCGACGTCCTCTTTGACGTCACAAGTCCTGACCAAGGTCCATGGACCTTGGTCCTGACCACGCGCGCGCTCTTTCCTTCTCCTTTTGTCTTTCTCTCTCGCTTTCAATTAGTTAGTCTCTCTCTCTCTCTCTCTCTCTCTCTCTCTCTCTCTCTCTCTCTCTCTCTCTCTCTCTCTCTCTCTCTCTCTCTCTCTCTCTCTCTCTCTCTTGCGAGGACGGCAACCTACAAAGGAATTAAATACTAATCCGTCAAGAACCGCGAATTTGGATAAAGCTCCACCAACACGACCCAAATTCAAAACCGCCAGGGATAACGACCGAGGACAGCCATGAATGTAAATGTAGATCCGACCAGAACCAAAAATTCGATGAAAGAACGTTCTGTGAGTTCTAAAACCGCAACTTTAAAGGTTTTCTATGCAAACGCTCGTAGCATACGCAATAAATTTTCAGATTTAGAGGAACTAGTGTTTACAGAAAATTATGATGTGATTGGCATAACAGAATCTTGGCTCAATACAGAAGATAGAGACTTTTTAGCAGAGTATTCACTTCCCGGTTATGTAATGTTATGTTTGAGAACAGCCGAATAAATAAAAATGGAGGTGGCGTTTTATTTTATATCAAAGAAAGTCTTAACCCGACCCTCGTGTCAAAACCTCAAATTGTGAATGTCGACACATCTTTTGTGCTAATAAAGAATAATAAAGGTACAAAAATAATACTTGCGTTAATATACAGACCTCCAGCTCAATCAGTGCAAACTGACCGAGAAATTTACGAACAAATTGCAGATGTAAGTAACTCACAAGATACCGTAATTTTTGGCGACTTTAATTTACCTGTGACCAAGTGGGGCGATACTCTTACATGACTTTACTCCGGACATGACTTTTATACGAACTTGCAAGAGAGTTCGCTTTATCAATTTGTTCGAACGCCGACCCGTGGTAATAACGTTCTTGACATTGTACTTGCAACAAAAGAAGAATTGATAGAGAATTTGAATGTTGGTGATGAATTCAGTAACAGCGACCATCGTACGATAACTTTCACTTTAAAGTTTACTAGTAACGAACCAAATAGTACATCGAAAAAGTCCCTAATTTCAAGAAAGCAAACTTCCATAAACTTAGAGCTATGTTTAAAGAAACTGACTGGAGCTTTTTAATTAACAATAACGACATAAATACATCTTGGAAGTTATTCGAAACCACTTACCTAAAAGCAGTGCAAGACTGCATACCATCGAAAATACGGTGTCCAGGCCATAATAATAAGCCCAAATGGTGGAATAAAGATATTTCAAACTGCCTGCTTGCTAAAAAATTTGCTAATGATAGATTAAAATTCTCACAAAATGACGAAGAACGGGTGCAATTTGTAGAGCTACGACGCAAAGCCAAAAAGTTAATTAAGCAGAGTAAAAAGACCTTAGAGTTACATATTGCGAATCAAAGTAAAACAAACCCGAAAGAATTCTATAGTTATATCAGAAAGAAAAAAGTAGTTACTTCAACTGTTGGACCGTTAGTCGATGAAAATGGAGAATACACCAAAGACGAAGTACAAATGAGTAATGCCCTCAATACCTTCTTTGCATCAGTTTTACAACAGAAGACCTCAGTGATATCCCTACACCATCGCCGATTCAGATTGATAATTCAGATGTTCTAAGCAATATCACCGTTACAGAGAGAGAAGTATTGAATTGTTTAGATAAACTCAAGGTAAATAAAACGCCAGGACCCTGACACAATCTCGCCTAGAGTTCTAAAGGAAGCTAAGGATGAGCTCTCCAAACCACTGACATTACTATTCAATAAATCCTTGCAGTCTGGAACTATGCCTGATCAGTGGAAGCTAGCCAACGTAACACCGATATTAAAAAAAGGCAGCAAATCCCTACCCAGTAACTATCGTCCAATTAGCTTAACCTCAGTTGTATGTAAAATGCTAGAAACGGTTCATACGAGACAGACTCGTAAATCACTTAGAGGAAAATAACATACTTAATGATACTCAACACGGCTTTCGTAAAAAACGTTCCTGTTTAACAAACCTCTTAGACTTCTTCCACGATATCCTCAACCTCTACGATGAGAGTAAAGCTGTAGATATTATATACCTTGATTTTCAAAAGGCCTTTGACAAAGTTCCCCACAAACGTTTACTGCTAAAACTAAAAGCGCATGGAATACAAGACGGTGTGTTGAAATGGATAGAAAATTGGCTCAGCAACAGAAAGCAAAGAGTAGTCATAAACGGTAAGGCATCTAAATTGACCAATGTAAGTAGCGGGGTACCCCAGGGATCGGTACTAGGACCAATTCTCTTTCTAATTTACATCAACGACATAGATGATGGTCTCACCTGTACAATCTAAACATTTGCTGACGATACAAAATTGCAAATAGCGTACTCTCAAAAGAACAAGTGGACGATATGCAACACAATCTAGATAAATTGTCATGTTGGGCCCAAATTTGGCAAATGAGTTTCAATGCGGATAAATGTAAAGTACTACATGTCGGATACCTAAATGAGAAAGCAAACTATTCGATGAATGGCACTCAGCTTAAAGAATGTAAACAGAGAAACCGATCTGGGAGTAACAATATCGAGTCACCTAAAACCGAGTCAACAATGTTCAGAAGTTGTTAAGAAGGCAAACAAAATAATTGGCTTTATAGGCAGGTCATTTGAGCATAAATCCAAAGAAGTGATCCTAACCCTTTACAAGTCCTTAGTCCGCCCTCTTCTGGAATACTGCGTTCAATGCTGGTGCCCTTATTACCAAAAAGATATAAACAAGCTAGAACGAGTTCAACGTAGAGTTACCAAATGATACCTAGCCTAAAGAACAAACCCTACGAAGAGCGTCTTAGAGAATTAAATCTATTTCCTTTAACCCAGCGCAGATTAAGAGGTGACTTAATTCAAGTGTTCAAAATCATCAAAGGCATCGACAATATGAACTGTAGTAAGTACTTCACTATCGACCAATCTAATTACACGCGGGGAAACGGTTGCAAAATTATTGGTAAATCTTTTAACTCGCACGAATCTAAGAATTTCTTCTTCAATCGAGTTGTCAACTTGTGGAATGGGCTTCCCCGAAAGTTATAGACTGCATCACCGTTGATTCATTTAAACTCCGCCTAGACAAATATCTCTCATCAAACCCGCGACTGACTGCGTTTGTAAATGAATAACTTTATTTTATCCCCCCCTCAGTTACTAACCCATCTGTCCTCTACTAACTTCCTAATCCTGCCACGGACATTAGTTCCAGGGCAGTAATTCCCTTTCCAATGTTCCCTTACCCACTCTAAACCCCTGTTTGGACACTTCATCCTCAGTGTTTTGGAGGACAAGCAGCCTAGAAGGGTCACTAGACCTGTTGTTGCTTGATTTCCTTTGTACTCCTTTGTACTCTCTCTCTCT
>CM064573.1:68834722-69262222 GCA_032716605.1 Paralithodes platypus
GAGAGAAAGAATGGGGTAGTGTGTAGAGGGAGAGCAAATTTAATTTAATATAATTAATAATGTCATCAATTTGGTTGACCAGAAAATTACACCCATGTACGGTTGGCTAAATAAGTCGTGTCGCCGCTGTCATTACATTTTGCTCGCTGTGTGCTGTATTAACGTCTGTCAGATGTTGAATAGGGTGTGGAAAGATAGGAATATGTTTGTATATCTCAATTGAAACGATCAATTAACGTCTAGATAGTGCTGATACCAATTATTGATCGAAATATACTTGGTGCCGCGACATCACTTATATGGCCGACTGTACCACGTACTGTCATTTTCGCAACATAACAAATTTTACACACACACACACACACACACACACACACACACACACACACACACACACACACACACACACACACACATTTGAAATTCACACTCGGCCTTTTATGGATATAATATAATAACCTTTAATAATTGAACTAGCAATTCACAAACAAACACATTTAGACCACACACGCACAAACATAATACCCCCCACACACACACACTCACTCTCACACACTCACTCTCACACACTCACTCTCACACACACACACAGTGAGTATTTAAGGGGTATTGTACATTATGCTAAGCTCTATCGATTACCTTTCTCTCTCTCTCTCTCTCTCTCTCTCTCTCTCTCTCTCTCTCTCTCTCTCTCTCTCTCTCTCTCTCTCTCTCTCTCGCTCTCTCTCTCTCTCTCTATCTCTATCCTCTCTCCGATCTACTCTTCTCTCTCTCTCTCTCTCTCTCTCTCTCTCTCTCTCTCTCTCTCTCTCTCTCTCTCTCTCTCTCTCTCTCTCTCTCTCTCTCTCTCTCTCTCTCTCTCTCTCTCTCTCTCTCTCTCTCTCTCTCTCTCTCTCTCTCTCTCTCGATTACCCCTACTGAATATTTTGATGGGTAAAATATTAGACAAATAAAACACGAGTGATGCACTGATGTAGCATGGGATATATAGAACACACACACCACAGAGAGAGAGGTATTATTATGATTTTATTATCATAACAAAAAATATCTGCATGTATGAAGGAGACCAAAGGCAAAGCTTTAAGCTGCATGTAACAAATGCTTCCCCCCCCCCCCAAAAAAAAAAGGTGAAAGAGCCAAATTAGCCCAATTAGCCAAATTAATGGCATGTTAGTGTCAAAAATGCCTGGATACAGACTCGCTTTCGCTTGCCAAGAAAAAAATCAACACCTAAATTACACGAAAAGTCTTAATATTGACAGCAAAATTGGGCGAAAGGTCTTAAAATCGCTAAACTAATGGTCCGAACGTCTTATAATCTGAAAACTAATTGGGCTAAACATGAGAGAGAAGAGGGTCTAGAAAAACGGCCCATCTCCCCTTAACACACACAGAGCGGGTGGTAGGGTATTTTACACTGTGCCGCCCAGCAGTTTTTTTTTTACCCTTAATAGGGTTGTTTCTGTGCTCATTTTCATGTATAAACAAGACCCAGAGCGTAAAACAAGTATCTATCCCTGAAAGGGTGTAAACAGAGCTTTCCAATGACACCCGAACCATCCTTGTACGACCACTGGTTCTCTTGCAACGATCGTGCAACACGAGTGCAAAAAACTAAAATAAGGTAATTTCCGTACATAATTCCCTGTGTAGCGAGTGAGAGAGGGAGGAGGAGGGTAGAATACAGCTCAGTACACCCACCGCGGTGGTGGGGAGCGGTCATAAGGTTACTACGCTCGTCCCACCGCTCAGCTCTCTCTCAGAGCAACATTACGTGCTGAAAATGGCACTCGACGTATGTGGTGCACCGCCACATAGTCCATATTTATTCAGCTCGACATATGTGGTGCGCCGTTGGTTAAGGGTTAAAGGAGTGGTTGTTTTAATTTACCATACGTTAGACAGGCTGAGACGGTGAAAAAAAAGTTCGACTCAGACTTCATAAACTTTGCATATATGACTCTGACTCAGGATCATTAGCTGACTCCGCAACTCCGACTCCACAACCTTTGAAGTAGATGAATAAATGTCTGACTCCGTCTTTATAAACTTTGCATATATAAGAACATAAGAAAATGGGAGTCTGCAAAAAGCCGATCGGCCCATACAAGGCAGATCCCTGTCACACCCAACCCCAATTACAAGGCCCAATTATAAGAACATAAGAAAATGGGAGTCTGCAGAAAACCGATTGGCCTAAGCAAGGCAGATCCCTGTCCCACACAACCCCAATTACAAAGCCCAATTATAGGCTCAACACTCTAATACCCTGAGGATCATCTTACCAAAACGGTTAGAGATTAACGCAGGATTACGGGGGTCTGCAGAGCGCTGATTGGCCCAATCCGGCTGATCCCCCTTCACACCCAACCCTTCTCGTCCATATGCTTATCCAATTTTATCTTAAAGCTCCCTACCGTTTTTGATCCCACTATAGCACTTGGTAGTCCATTCCACCCATCTACAACTCTGTTACCAAACCAATATTTGCCTATATCTTTTCTGAAACTAAATGTATCTAATTTGAAACCATTGGTATGAGTTCTTTCGCTATCACTGAGCTTTATTACATTTGTCATGTCCCCTTTGTTAATCCCACTAACCCACTTGAACACCTCTATCATATCCCCTCTAACTCTGCGTCTCTCTAACGAATGTAAATATGACTCTGACTCCACGACTCCACAACCTCTGAAATAGATGAATAAATTTCTGACTCCGACTCTATAAACTTTGCATATACAGTATGACTCTGACTCGGGAATATTAGCTGACTCCGCGACTCCACAACCTCTGAAATAGATGAATAAATGTCTGACTCCGACTCTATAAACTTTGCATATACAGTATGACTGACTCAGGAATATTAGCTGACTCCGCAACTCCACAACCTCTGAAGTAGATGAATAAATGTCTGACTCCGACTCTATAAACTTTGCATATATGACTCTGACTCAGAAATATTAGCTGACTCCGCGACTCCACGACTCCACAACCTCTGAAATAGATGAATAAAGTCCCCTAAAATACTGTAGTTGAACAAATTTCCTACTCCGTCTCCATTTTACAAGTACGACTCTTGACTTCCCAGCCTCCATTGTGTCAGTAAACAATGATAAAGTATGATAAAGTGAGTGATAAGAAGTGTCAGTGTGAAGGTAAAGCTGGTATCACACGAGCGCTTTTTCCCTCAACATTTATCCTCAACTCTGGCCTGGCAGCTTATGAGGTCAACATTTATAATATTTCTGTCGCCTAAATTCATCTACCATCAATCTAGTGTCCGATACCAGAGCAAAATAAACTAGAACTGTTGCCAGGAAAATGTTGATTATCGAATGCTGACTATAAAAGCTCTCGTGTGATACCGGCTTAACACTCAGAGGTGCCACTCTCAGGTCCTCAACAGTCTTGCTATCACAACCACTTCAACATGTTTCTTAAGGTGAGATGGGCCGGTTTTCTGGACCACTTTCTCCCTCATGTTTAGCCCCATTAGTTTTCAGGTGTTAAGATGTTTGCCCCACTAGTTAGTCAATTTTAAGACCTTTCGCCCCATTTCATCGTCAATATTTAGACCTTTCGTGCTATTTAGGTGTAGAAAGAGCATATATATATATATATACAGTATATATATATATATATATATATATATATATATATATATATATATATATACCGGGTATATATATATATATATGACACCGTCAGTGTCATTTCAGGCCTCTCGGAGAATGAAATAACAATCGTGGGGGGGAACCTGAATGGTCACGTGGGAGCATCTGCAGATGGATACGAGGGGGTACATGGAGGAAATGGTTACGGAAGGAGGAATCTGGAAGGCGAATATATACTGGAGTCCTGCGTTGCACTCAACATGGTTGTGTGTAACACGAAGTTCAAGAAAAGACAGAGCCATCTGATCACATATAACTCTGGAGTCTCCAGTAGCCAGATAGATTACTTCTTGGTTAACAGGAAAGGCTGGAAACTGGTTCGGGATGTAAAGGTCATCCCGAGCGAAGAATGTATCCCCCAGCATAAGCTACTTGTGTGCGACATGAGCTTATACAGAGATCCTAAGCGCAAGAAGGTATACATACCCAAAAGGAAAGTGTGGCTGCTGAAGAACAAGGAAGTTAGGGATAGGTTTCATAGTGAACTGGAGGAAATTAATAGAAATAAGGAAGCTAGGCCTAACGATGTAAATAGTCAATGGAATTTTCTTAAGCATAGCCTTATCGCTGCTACTGACAAAGTCTGTGGGAAAACAAAGGGTCACCCCAGGAATAAGACCTCCTGGTGGTGGAACGATGAGGTAGAACATGCTGTGAAAGAGAAAAGGAGATGCTTCAAAGCATGGAAGAAGGGAAGCAGCAAGAAGAAATACCAGGCAGCTAAACGAACTGCCAAAAGAGTTATTTACAATGCTAAAAAAGGCATTAAGGACCTGGTCCTCGAACAAGTGTGTAAAACTGACAATCCCAATTACTTCAACCTAGCTAGGCGAATTAAAAATGACAGTACATACATACATACATCAAATTTTAAGACTGAGTGTTCCACACATAAGTGCAGTTTCAGTCTCTTGTCCTAATGGCGGCGTTCCAGGCAACCCTGTTAAGGGCTGCTTCAATTGTCAAGTTCTTGGATTTGAGATCAGCTCGTATAGTCCAATCCCAGGTCTTCCTCGGTCCACCCCTTGGTGCAGCTCCCTCCACAATCACAGAACTGCATTTTTTCACCCAATTTTGTTCATCCATTCTCTCCACATGTCCATACCATCCCAGTCTACTTGTACACATCACCTGCTAATACTCTTTATACCTAAACGTCTCCTCAGCTCAACATTTGTTATTCTATCCTGTAGCCTGGCCCCACACATCCATCTCCCCATTCTCATCTCATTACGCTCCATTCTGTTGACATCCTCTACTTTAACGGCCCATGTTTCTGAGGCATACGTCATTGCACTTCTAACACATGAGGCATACACCTTTCCCTTCAGGGGGAGAGGCATTCTTTTCATGGTCAGGATTGGCATCAATTCTCTGAACTTCCCCCAGCCACACCTAATTCTAGCAACAGTGGCAGCCTCGGCCCCACCACCGGCAGAGATGGTATCTCCTAGGTAACAAAACTTGTTCACCAGCTCCAAAGGCTCATTTCCAAAATTCACAGCCACAGGATCATCACTTAACACAAGCTCGCCTTTGCACACTACGCACTCAAATTTCTCTATTTCTGACTTATCCTTCGGCAGGGGCCCCTTTATTCTACTACAGCGCTTACTCCCATGGTGTACCCAACATCGACAGATGCTACATTGAATTGAGTTAACGCCCAGTGTGTTAGAAACCATACTGGGAAGATTGTGTATGCAGAAAATGAAATCAGAGAAGCATGGGAGGCACACTATGAACGATTGCTAAATGTAGAGTTTGAATGGGATAAGGAACAGCTTAGTATCGAAAAACCAATATCTGGACCCCCTCCTTTGATAGCACCAGCTGTAGTGAGCGACGCAATCAATAAAATAAAGGACGGTAAAGCTCCAGGGTGCTCTGACATTGTCGCTGAGATGATGAAAGCCTCAGGGGAGACTGGTATCAACTTAGTCACTGAGTTGATAAACATCACTATTAAAGATGAGAAAATCCCAGAGGATTGGCTCAAAAGTGTAATAGTAAATATATACAAAGGAAAAGGAGATGCGCTAGATAGAGGAAATTATAGGGGCCTGAAAATGCTTGACCAAATCATGAAGGTCTGTGAGAGAGTCTTTGAGGGTTTGATCAGGCAAAGCATCTCCATTGATGATATGCAGTTTGGTTTTATGCCAGGACGGGGTACAACCGATGCTATCTTCATAGTCAGGCAGATACAGGAAAGATACTTACTAAAAGGCAGGGATGTTTACTTTGTGTTTGTAGACCTGGAGAAGGCCTTTAACAGGGTGCCTAGAGATGTTGTGCAGTGGGCTATGAGGAAACTTGGTGTGGAAGAGTTGCTGGTGCGTGTGATAATGAAGATGTATGAGGATTCGCGAAGTGCGGTGAGGGTGAAGGGTGTACCGAGTGATGAGTTCACAGTCCGTGTTGGAGTCCATCAGGGTTCAGTGTTAAGCCCCCTCCTCTTTATGATGGTCCTGGAGGCACTGTCTAGAGTTTTTAGAAGCGGACTCCCGTTGGAACTGTTTTATGCAGACGATTTAGTCCTAATAGCTGACAGTATGCAAGATGCTGAGGCCAAATTCAGAGAATGGAGAGAGGGCATGGCGAGCAAGGGTTTAAGAGTCAATATTAACAAAGCCAAGGTTATGCATTGTAGATTGAGACTAGGCAATGTGGAAAAGAGCGGTGCATACCCATGTGCAGTGTGTGGAAAGGGTGTGGGCGTTAACGCGATTCAATGTAGCATCTGTCGACGCTGGGTGCACCATGGGAGTAAGGGCTGTAGTAGAATAAAGGGACCTCTGCCGAAGGATAAGTCAGAAATAGAGACATTTGAGTGCGTAGTGTGCAAAGGCGAGCTTATGTTAAGTGATGATCCTGTGGCTGTGAATTTTTGGAAATGAGTCATTGGAGCTGGTGAACAAGTTTTGTTGCCTAGGAGATACCATCTCTGCCGGTGGTGGGGCTGAGGCTGCCACTGTCGCTAGAATTAGATGTGGCTGGGGGAAGTTCAGAGAACTGCTGCCAATCCTGACCATGAAAAGAATGCCTCTCCCTCTGAAGGGTAAGGTGTATGCCTCATGTGTTAGAAGTGCAATGCCGTATGCCTCAGAAACATGGGCCGTTAAAGTAGAGGATGTCAACAGAATGGAATGTAATGAGATGAGAAAGCTGAGATGGATGTGTGGGGCCAGGCTACAGGATAGAATAACAAATGTTGAGCTGAGGAGACGTTTAGGTATAAAGAGTATTGGTGAGGTGATGCATACAAGTAGACTGGGATGGTATGGACATTTGGAGAGAATGGATGAACAAAATTGGGTGAAAAAAATGCAGGTCTGTGATTGTGGAGGGAGCTGCACCAAGGGGTGGACTGAGGAAGACCTGGGATCGGACTATATGTGCCGATCTCAAATCCAAAAACTTTACAAGTGAAGCAGGCCTTAACAGGGTTGCCTGGAACGCCGCCATTAGGACAAGAGACTGAAACTGCACGTATGTGTGGAGCACTCAGTCTTAAAATGTTATGTATGTTAGTACTCAGTATATACTTGGTCAAATCCTTCTTCTAATTATATTTGATTTTCAGACTGTTTGAGAGGGTCTCCTTGTTCTGCCAGCAATTCACTGACCTTATTCCACTGTCGTTCGTGATTGGGTTCTACGTGACCATCGTGGTACAGCGGTGGTGGGAACAGTACTTGTCTCTACCCTGGCCAGATTCACTCGCACTGTTTATTTCAACATCCATACACGGCCAGGTCAGTCCTAATTATTGTACTGTAGGGTTCTGGGTTTAGCTATAAGTTCTAGGACCCATCAGAGGTACAGCTTAGCTATTAGAGTTATATAAAATATACCTGGGCACTGTTTTAGTGCCATGCTAATGTTGGCAGTGTGCTAGAAACTCTACCTTGGATGATTCCGGTGCTATTCCTCCCTCTCCACCCCCTTCTTTCCTACGTATGCCTAATATCCTAATCTCTTCTAAAGATGTACTTTCTATCCTCTCTGGGCTTAATAATAAGAAGGCGTACGGTCTGGATGGTGTTCCTCCTGTAACTTTTCTTACTTCCAAATTTCTTAAGCATTTCTCTTTTTATAATCTACTCTCAGATCGCCATTATGGCTTCCTTAAGGGTCGCTCTACTGGTGATCTTCTTTCATATCTTACTAACTCTTGGTCATCCTCCTTTCGGGACTTCGGTGAGACCTTTTCTCTTGCACTAGACATATTGAAGGTCTTGGATAGAGTCTTTCACAAATCTCTAATTTCCAAACTACCCTCCTTCGGTTTCTATCCCTCCATCTGTGCCTTTATCTCTAATTTCCTTTCTGGTCATTCCATAGCTGCATTTGTGAAGGGCCATCATTCACTTCCTCATCCTATCAACTCTGGTGTTCCTTAGGGTTATGTCCTATCTCCAATTTTCTTTCTAATATTCATAAGTATTTTTCTCAACTATACCTCCAGTCCTATCCATTCATATGCTGATGACTCTACCTTACACTATTCAATTAGTTTTCCAGAATGCTCCAGCAAGCAATCCCTCAAAAACTCATGTGATGAAGCCATAAAACACTTATCTTCTAATCTAACAACCATTTCCAATTGGGGCAGAGAAAATCTTGTCGCTTTTAATGCTTCCAAAACCCAATTTCTCCACTCATCTACCTGTCAAGAACTCCCAGAGGACTATCCCTTATACTGTAGTTCAACAATACAAAAATCAACTCCTCATCTTTTCTCAGTATTCTCGGTGTCTCTTTTTCTTCTGATCTCTCTTGGAAAGACCATATTACCACTCTTGCTAAAACGGCTTCCAAGAAATTGGATGTGCTTAACCGCCTCAATTTTTTTTTTTTTTTTTTACCCCTGCACAGCTTCTTGCTCTGTACAGGGGCACAGTGTGTCCATGTATTGAGTATTGTTCGCATGTGTGGGGAGGATCATCTCACACAGCACTTCTAGACAAAGTAGAAAAGAAAGCCTTTCGTATCATTAACTCGCGTCCACTCACCGATTCTCTTCAATTTCTGTCTTTGCCGCAATGTTGCATCTCTCTTCCTATTCTATCGCTATTACAATAATCAATGCTCCTCAGATCTCTCTCAGTGTATACCACCTCCTCACGTAGGGTATGTGTACCCGTTTTGCAACACAATCCCACCCCTTCTCTGTGCAACTCTCCAACCCTAGAGTGAAACGATACTCCCAATCTTTCTTCTATTCAACAGCTGAGCTCTGGAACTCTCTCCCTGAATCCATCTTTCCCTCATCCTATGACTTAAATTGGTTAACAAAATTGTCTAAGTTGAGCCGTGAAAGGGGACTTCTGGAACAACCTGATCAGTGTTGTTGGTGATGAAGATGCAATAGTGCTAGGTGGCGACCTGAATGGTCATGTCGGAGCATATGCTAATAGATTTGAGGGTGTGTAGGGAGAATAAGATGTGGCTAGGGAAAGTTTAGTGAACTGTTGCCACTACTTACCATGAGAAGACTTCCTCTCCCCTTGAAGGGAAAGGTGTACGCTTCATGCGTTACAAGCACAATGCCATATGCTTCAGAAATGTGGCCTTTCAAAGCGGATGATATCAACAGAATGGAATACAGTGAGCTGAGAATGGTGAGATGGATTTGTGGTGCCAAACTGCAAGATACGATATCAAGTGAAAAGCTAAGGAGAATCTTAGGTATTAATGCATGGACTGCGAAGGTCCTATTGGAAGCCATGGTATTTAAACGTGTAAAAACAACCCTTCAAATACCATGCCAGTGCTGGGAAAAGTCTCAACATTTGGTAACACTTAGAAAGTAGTGTCACCTCTCCATACCACATCCTTCACTCCTTCCCCCCTTCATACCCCACCCCGTCTCCCTCCCTCAACTTGGCCTTTTATTTTGCACATGGTTTAGCAGTGCATGGGTTAAGAGTATCAGTGATGAGATGCATAATAGCAGGCTTGGATGGTTTGGACATGTGGAGAGCATGGATGATCCAAGTTAGGAACTTAGGTGAAAAGATGCAAGTTCATGAACGTGGAGGCAGCTGCACCAAAGGGCAGACCAAGAAAGACATGGGATCCGACCTTGAGATCTGATCTTGGATCAAAGAACCTGAAAAGTGAGGCAGATCTGTACCCTCTAGGTCCTCCTGGTCACGATGCACCCCCAGGCACCAGAGCTGGGCCTGAGGTAGGTCCCTCCACGTCAGCTTGCCGCCATTAGGCTAGTTTGAAGCATGTTTTATGGGGGTGCCTGCTCTAGCTAGCCCCCAACCACAATTGTTGGCTGTGGACCTAGCCTTTGCCCAAAGGGGCTTAACCTGCAAGGCAGCAGGCGGTTTGTATGGGGTTTACTCCCCTAGACAGGTTGCCGTCCGCGGCTGATGAGTCCTGTCTACCCGGATTGTGTAGCGTTGTCTCCCCTAGATGGGTTGCTGACCAAGGCTAGCGAGTCCCATACTCATTATGGGTAGGGTATGATAAAATTGATGGCTAAAATTTGAGAGCTAAACTTGATATTGTTCCAGCCATGGCTCTATTTCAAGCTTTAACCTCTAAAGCGCAATAGGCCTCACTGAAGTAGGCTATAGCGTAGGCGATAAACCTCGCGGAAGACAGCCCATGAAAATATATCCCCAGAATGCCCCACATGCACTCAAATGGAAGCAATATGTGATTAGGTAGTATAATCACTCTCCAGTACTTCCTTCCTCTCTCCTATGTGTGTCCTAACCCCCCTTCCCTCTCCTTCCCCCTTTCTCCCCCACTTCCCCCCTCCTCAATTATTGTCTATTATTCCTCTTATTTTCGCGATTCTTCCCTTTTTGCGCACAAAATATGGTGAATCACACTCCCTCCTCCCCTTCACATCTGCCAAAGATAGCCGAGAGGCTATTGTGCCTCGAGCACTCCACAAATATACGTTTTTCACTAGATATTTGCTGTTTACACATTTTCTGGTCTTCACTGTTCATATGTTCATCATATGGTAAAATAAATGCACATGGAGAAGAAATAATGCTTTATATGGTAAGTATACAAAATTCTGTCAATCAAAGTTTTTTTCTCGCATACACGCCACTTTTAAACACCTCAATTATGCGCTCCTCGGGTTAATGATTACTAATATTAACATTACAGGATGAGAGATCTCGGTTGATGCGGCGTACAGTGATGCGGTATGTGAACCTGTCTCAGACCATTACCCTTTCCATGATCAGTCCCAAGGTTAAGAAACGCTTCCCCACGTTCGACCATCTAGTTGAAGCAGGTAATAGTATCAATGCAGTTATTTACATTTTGTTTAGTTAAGTTCTGTATATGATTTTGAAGGATTTGAGTTTAGCATATGTTAAGACCTGTCCTTATAATCAATGTCAAAGTGTTATATTGAAGCATGATAGTAGTACTGTAGTTGTTGTTGTCGTTCCCTAAGCTGCCTGGCCAAACAGCCCTGTGTAGTACTATAGTTGTTCCCTATGCTGCCCGGCCGAACAGCCCCGAGGTCCTAAGGAAGGCCACGGCCGAGACCGGGTTTTCCCACAAAGTTCTCGAGGAGTGTGTGTTGTGTTGTTGGGGTAAGTGGTTGTGTGCTATGCAGTCTTCCATAACGTGTTTGATAGTGTGCGGTTTTGTGTTACAACCCAAACAGGTGTCCTGGACGGAGTCATCCAGCCTCTTCTGATAATTCAGAAGCGCTGGATGGTGTCCTCACGGGAAAGGAGTGTTTCTGAGGGATGGACTTCAGGGAACTGTGCAAGTAGCTTAGTGTTGTCTTTGAGTGACTGGATGGATTGGTGCTATAACAAGGCAGCAACAAGAAATCACCGTAACTGCTACACACATACATACATATACTATACATACCGCACAGAGAGAGCGAAACAGACCGATACAGACATGATAGATAGGGAGTGAAGTTACATATAAATAAGTCTCCAGTTCCATGCAATCTTTTCAGTTTTTATGATTGCATTGCTTTTACATTGATGTCTAATTTTACTCATGTTGTTTTAAGATTTTAGTTTTCGGCATATATGTTAGCTTGTTCGGCGCCATATGACGTTGTTGTTGCGGTGCCAAGTTTTCTATCAATCAATCAATCAATCCATGCAAGCTTAGAACCACCCCAAATACATGAAGGCTGCCATTGAGGGGAAGAGCAGCCATGCCAGAGGTTGGATTTGGCTCACTGATGTCCCACAACTACCATGAGGCTGAAATGGACCAAATAGGATAAACGGTGGCCCAGACTTACGTCATCCCCCTTTTAGTTGCCTATTACAACATGCAGTAGACACTTGGGGCATATTCTTATTTTTTATCTCCACCACATTGGTAGAGGCCCCCCTAATCCCCTAGGATTAAGAGTACTTGTAAATATCTCGTCATTAATGTTAATATTATCATTCACCTTTTACTTTTTTTTTAGTTTGTGTGTGTGTGGGTGTGGGTGTGTGGGTGTGTGTGTGTGTGTGTGTGTGTGTGTGTGTGTGTGTGTGTGTGTGTGTGTGTCTTATATTGACTCTACAACCATCTCGCCATTCTCATTGTGTTCTCTCCAACCTACTTTTCTTTTCTATCTACAGTATACTGGCCAAGTTTCACAAGTATAATTCTGTTCTAACTCGCATGGTACTTCAGTCACAAGTGGCATATAACCTTCCCATTAGCTGTAGAGGATAACCCTTTTGGCTGGTCCTATCCAGAGTGAGGTTTGGAATCAGGGGAAGTGTGGTGGAGTGGTCATGCCACTGGACTGGTAATCCAATGGTCCTGGGTCCTGGATTCGAATCCTGATGTATCATGGGAAGATATTATTGGGATGGAATTTGTGCTATGCCTACTATCAGTGTATTATCACAAAGCCCACCGAAACGCCAAACAAAGCCCTCATTGTTCCCTGATTAAATAGCACTGTATGAATATTACCATATTCAAAATATGGTACAGGGGGGCAATGCCTAGTGAGTGCATTGCTCAATAGGTGGCGTTCTGAGTGAGGGTCCGAGTCTAGGGGTGAGACAGTGAAGCACTGGGGCGAGGCAGCTCAAGAGATAGGGCTGCTTCGAGCCGTGTGTGAGCAACCAGGCCCCGTGCATCTTGCGAAGGCAAGATAGCGAGGGCTGGTTGCATTTCAAAGTGCTTCACATGTCTCACTCCCTAGACTGGAATGAGACCTCACAGGCTTCACCGTTGAATGTACAGGCTCTCAGCCTATGCCCGAGAGGGAGTAGTTGGAATATAGAAAAACAAGACAAAAATCCTCTACCCAGCTTAGCTGTTTCTGTCTGTCTGTTTTCCTATACTACTTTTCCTTCTAGGTGTTTGGCGAGATTGCCTGATTGGATGGCACTGCAAGAGGGGCTGTGGGCGATGGGGGCATTGGCCTGGGGGTGCAAGCCCATTGGCTGATGGTCCCCTTCCCCTGCTGACTTCTCAGAGACAGATCTCATTTCACCCTGGCCCCTTTGGGGTCCCGAGCATCTCGATGGCTTTGGTCTACTGGACTCGGGACTGCTCGGCCAGACAATCTGGGGAACTACAACAACAACAACAACAACAATAACAATAACAACAACCCTTTCGTGGCTATCTATGGTTATCTATTGCCGGACGCATTGATCCCCGAAGGGTGGACATGAATGAAATGCCTCCATGTTCCCCTACCATCTATCAGACGGCGCCCCTCCTCATACCCAACACCAATTTCACTCGTGTGCCTATCAAATCCATCACTTCATCTCACTCTTGGACAATAACGATTTGGATCTCTTCCATTCACTTATAATTCGTGCAACTCAACATGTTTCTGCACCATCTTTCGCAGCATTTGTATGAAGGTAATAGAACTTGCTAACACATTCCAGTGATACATCCTTAAAGTTGTCTAATCCAGAAAGATATTGTCCTACTCAGACACTCTTACAAGCTCCAAACTTAAAATTAATTACCCTAGGACACTACAACCTCTCACTCCACTACACCTCTTATGAACACAACCATGACACAAGCAGCTCTAACTAAATTTACACATAAGCCCTTTCTTACAACCAGTGCAGGGGTGCTCGCCAATTGCTCAGTAGTGCCTACTCTGGTGCCATTCATCAAACCTTAGTTTTGGCTACCTCTTTTTTTTTCTTTTTTTTATCTAAATTTACTATATTCTTGTATAATAAATTATAATAAAAATAAATCATAAATTGAGGAATTGTTACTTGGATTAACCCTAATTCCACATTTCAGGATTCATGACTGCAAATGAACATAAAATCTATCACAACCTTGACGAAAAGACTGCTCACCCCAAATACTGGATGCCTCTAGTGTGGGCTGGGAGTATTATAGCTCGGGCCAGGAAAGAGGGACGCATCAGGGACGACTTTGCTGTGAAGACCATATTAGACGAGATCAACCGCATCAGAGGCCTGTGCGGGGGGCTCCTTAGTTATGATTGGATCAGCATTCCTCTTGTTTATACCCAGGTGAGATTTAGAAGTCTCATTCATCATATTATCCATATACTTAATCTTCATTGCAATTTGAAGCTGTATTGAGCTTAAAAGTAAAGTAAGTTAAGGTGCTTATGGTAGGCTGCACTTGGCATTAGTGCTCATCTCTGTATCATTGTCCTTTGGAACCTGTGGTAGGTAACTTGGGTGAGTTACACAGGGTTTATCACATATTATCCAGGTTACCTCAGTGTATCTCCCTGGATGAGACATCACAAGTGTCCACTAACTCCATATTCCTATTTATTGCTAGGTGAACATAGCATCAGGTGTTAGGTAATCGAACCCTTCTGCTCTAGATTGTGAACCGAATGCATTAACCAATATGACACAGGACACCCTGTATACATTTATTTAGTGGAAATAATGCTTCAGATCTTCATAATTATACTAAACGTAGAGAAAGAGTTGATGGCAATTATACCACTTTGTAATATCCATCCATATTCTAGTAGATATATTGTATAGGGGAGGTAGTATTTGTGGGAGGAGACTTGAATGGGCATGTGCCACCATCTCTGCCGGTGGTGGGGCCGAGGCAGCCATTATCGCCAGAATAAGATGCGACTGGGGAAAGTTCAGAGAACTTTTGTCTACTCACCATGAGAAGACTCCCTCTCCCCTTGAAGGGAAAGGTGTACGCTTCATGCGTTAGAAGCTCAATGACATATGCTTCAGGAACGTGGCCTGTCAAAGCGGATGATACCAACAGAATGGAATGCAATAAGATGAGGATGGTGAGACGGATGTGTGGTGCCAAACTGCAAGATAGGATATAAAGTGTAGAGCTAAGGAGAAGGTTAGGTATCAAGAGTATTGGTGATGAGATGTGCACTAGCAGGCTTGGATGGTTTGGACATGTGGAGAGGATGGATGAAAGCTGGGTGAAAAGAGGCAAGTCCATGAATATGGAGGGAGCTGCACCAAGGGGCGGACCAAAAAATATGTGGGATCGGACTTTGCAGTCTGATCTTAAATCAAAGAACCTGACAAGTGAGGCAGCTCTTAACAGGGTTGCCTGGAACGCCGCCATTAGGATGTGAGACCAGAACCACATTTTGTGTGGAGCACTCTGCACATTCAAAGTCTATGATTCTTGTCAAAGGTCCTCGAGCTCCACTACATCTCTTGTGTACCCAGTCACTACAGATGCAGCATTGAATTGAGTTACTTCCCACCCCCTTCCCGCATACTGCGCATGGATATTCGCCGCTTCTTTCCATAGTTCCACGCCCTACTCCACTAATCATGACCTTTGTTTTATCTATGTTAAATCTTAGACCCTTTTTTGCCATGCCCTCCCTCCATCTTTTAAACTTTGCCTCCGCTTCCTGTGCACTATCTGTGATAAGAACCAGATCATCTGCATATAACAGCTCCCATGGGAGTCCTGTCCTAAAGTCCCTTGACAAAGCCTCCAGGACCAAAACAAACAGTAATGGGCTCAGCAGCTGTGGTGGTCAAGTGGTGAGCACGCTCGCGTGTGAATCTGAAAGACCCGGGATCGAATCCCTGCCACGGCGGACATTTAGTGGGTGCGGTAGTACGTCCTAGCATGTTTCACATGCTTGCACCCAGTCAGGGGACATCCTGACGACGTATACAGACTAAACACACATAACAAAGCCACTCCAACACCTTCCTCTCTCTCCAACACCCCTTCTCCCCTCTCAACACAATTCTCTGAGCTAGTGCCGATAAAAATGGCATGGTCAGTCCTGTAAAGAATCGTAAGCTTCAGAGTCGTATAGATTCCAGGACAAGCTCATTAGCGGCGGATCCCCAGATCGACCGTGGTGGTTGTCACCTAAACATCTACCTAAACATCTACAAAAAGTTAAAAAAAAAAAAAAAAAAAAGTACTGAACCTTGGTAAACTCCAACCTTCACTGGGAACTCTTCGCTTAGACCCCCATTCACTCTAACTGCTGCCCGTGACCCCTCATACATTCTCACACGCACCAGCCACTCTTCCACTCCGATCTTTCTCATAGCCCACTGCATTACTTCCCTGAGCACCCGGTCAAAGGCCTTCTCCAGATCTACAAAAACTAGGTATAACTCCTTGTTGTTGATGTGTTTATTTTATACTAGCCCACTAGTGTAAAGTCAGTAAAAATAGGTTAACCTAATCCCAAAACTTGACAAGTGAAGCAGCTCTTAACAGGGTTGCCTGTAAGCCGCCATTAGGACAAGAGACTGAAACTGCACGTATGTGTGGAGCACTCAGTCTTAAAATTTTATATATGTAACCATACTTTCCTTTTTGGCAAATGAACTTTCTTTCTAACAGCAACTCTACTTAGGCACATATCACACACTAGGAGCTTGTGTTGGGAGATGCACTCATATATTTGAAGGTCCTCTTGATGTAACCTAGCATTCTATTGGCCTTGTTCGTTGCTGCTGCACATTGGTCTGATGATTTCAGGTTGTCTGTAATGATTATACCAAGATCTTTGGCCTTTGGAACATTATTTATATTTTGGTCATAGAGGCTGTATTCATATTTCTTGTTTGAGTTGCCACATTGATTTAATTGGCATTTATCAATATTGAAAAGCACTTGCCACTTTACGGACCATTCTTCATTTTTTTTTAGATTTGCTTGCAAGCTTATGCGATCTTCTTTGTTTAATATGGTGTTTCCTATTTTGGTGTCATCGGCAAGTTTGGAGATGTAATTATTAATCGTAAATTATGAAAAGGACGGGACCCAGCACCGATCCCTGTGGTACACCGCTGGTCACTGGTGTCCAGTCGGATTCTGTTCCATTTATAACTACTCTCGGTCGTCTGTTCATTAGCCAGTCCTCTAACCAGTTGATAATTGATCCTGTTAGGCCTAGGGCCTTCATTTTGGTTAGCAGTTTCTTATGGGGGACTTTGTTGAATGTCTTTTGGAAGTCCAGGAAGATTATATCGAGAGATTTGGTCACGTCATTTATCATTAGGAGCCTGTTGTAAAATTCTATTAGGTTAGTCACGCAGGATTTGTTTGATCTGAAGCCGTGTTGACTACAGTATTTTTAATTAGATTGTTGGTTTCTAGATAGTCTACTATTTTATCCCTCAGGATTGATTTTAAGATTTTGCATATAACTGAGGTTAAGCTAATCGGTCTGTAGTTGTTTGCAAGAGACTTATCTCCCTTTTTTAAAATAGGTGTTACTGTATATTTGCCTCTTTCCAGGCAGTGGGGACTAGGCCCTGTTGTAGGGATGCATTGAAGATCTGGCTTAGTGGTTCTGCGATTTCTTCCCTAGCGCTTTTTAGTATTCTAGGGTGGAGTTTATCTGGGCCTGGTGATTTATTAGGGTCTAGGTTGTGTAGTCTGCTCGATACGTCAGTTGCAGAGATGTAGAAGCTGTCGTTGGTTTGAAGATAACTTGTGATAGGCGATTGGGATGCCGAATCTGTCTGTTCTCGAGTGAATACCGAGCTGAAGAAGGAATTTAGTATGTTTGTTATTTCCATGTTGTCTGATGTTAGTTGACCCTTGTATAATAGGGGCTTAATCCCATTTTGACGTATTTGTTACTGTTGGCGTATATGGAGAAGCATTTAGGGTTAGTGCGGCTTGTCTCGGCTACTCCTTTCTGGTGATGGGCTGGTCTATCAGAGTGAGAACTGAGCGATCTCTGCCATACCCATAGCTTACTCTGACTGTTCCTTTTACATACATATTTTCTAGATCTCAAGTGACGGCGTCTCTTCCGTGGATTGACCTCACAATCTACCAAGATTGGAAGCCAAAGCGTCACATTTTTCCTTTGCCCCTCAACTTTCTCTTCATAATTGCTGAGGGGCACAGGGCCTTGGGTGGGGCTTTGGTTTCCCGGACGTTTCCGCACCCTCCTCAGCTCCCCGCCATGGAGTGGCTTCGGTCACCCAGGCTTTATTGTGGTAGGCAGGGAGGGTTCTGTGGGGGCGCTCGGTTATGGCCTTGCTCGGGGCCTTCGGGCTGTTCGGCCAGGCAGCTTGGGGAACAACAACAACAACAACAACAACTCTTTTCTCATAGTTCTTTTGACTGGTCTTAATAAATTTCTTTACTTCTTTTCTACTGTTTTTATACTCTTCTCTCGTTTCATGGTTTTTGGTCAGTTTGTGGAGTTCATCTCTGTCTTTGATAGCATTGGCTATTGTACTGCTATACCATGGTTTTCTGTTACTGTTTTGAGAGACTACTCTTCAGGGGGACGTACAGTATTTAGATTGGGCTGCTAGTAGAACCGACCTGAATTGTTTCCAGGCGACATCAATATGTGTCTGTACGTCTAGTTGAAAGAATGCATTTTGTATTGCTTGTTTTAGTCCTGGGAGATTGCTTTTTAAAGTTAGGTATCCTTAGTTTGGAGGTGACTACTGTAGGCTATGTGGGAGATCGATACTACAGCGGATGATATTATGATCTGATGATGCTAGATGTTCTCCGACCGCAAGATTAGAAATTTGATTTTCTTGTGAGCAAATGATAAGATGATTGAGAGAGAGAGAGAGAGAGAGAGAGAGAGAGAGAGAATCAATCCATTTTATTGTTTTTAGTGATAAAAAAAAAAAAAAAATGAATTATACATACATAAACAAAATTTAAAGACAGGGCTCCACACGGAGTGCGGAGCTCCATTATTATTTTAATGTTTATTCTTCCTTTAGGTAGTGACGTTAGCAGTGTACTCATTCTTCATCTCCACACTGATGGGTCGCCAGTTTTTGGACCCCGCACAAAATATACCTAATCACCAAATTGATTTCTATGTGCCAGTCTTCACCCTGCTCCAGTTCTTCTTCTTCATGGGCTGGCTCAAGGTGGCTGAATCTCTTGTTAATCCGTTCGGCGAGGATGATGACGATTTTGAAGTGAATTGGCTGGTTGATAGAAATTTGCAGGTTAGTAAGCTTGTTTTGGGTTGTGGGTGAGATATTTAGTAGTGAACCATCATCAGCATTTTAAAGGCATTTTGGCATATATGCAAGTCTCTTCACCTTCTGGTGGCATATCATGTGTCGCTTGCAATTAAATCTTATAAAATGTGTCGGTAGTATTTATCTGTTTTTTAAATTTTAGTCTCGCTTTTCTAGTCCCCTTTCTCCCTCATGTTTAGCATATTAGTTTTGAGATTTTAAGACGTTGGTTCCATTAGTTTGTCGATTTTAAGATCTTTCGCCCCATTTCTTTGTCAACATGTATATAAATTTATGTGTAATATGCATGTTACAGGGGGTGTTATTTTGAGCTTGATGGAGGTCTAGCGAGGAAACTCAAAAGTATATAAATATATAAATACATAGACCAAAAAATACCCTTAACTCTCTCACGTGTGGATACGTAAATCGTATGTTCAGAAATGGTGTCCCTAAATGCAAGGATATGCAATTTGCGTATTTGATACTTTAGAAATCAAATGAAAAGCTGAATACTCGAATTGCATATAAATTGGGCTACAATAAGTTTTGGTAGTGGCACTGGGAATGAGAACCTTAGCAACACTGCTTTCAGTCAACTTCCACCCTCGCAGTAGGTAGAGAGAGGCCGACTCCTCAGTTTGTCTCTGACAATCAATCAGTGAGCTGCGGTCGGCTGCCCCTTTAACCCTCGCCGCCCGGCTGGACTCAATGGCTCCATATTGAGTTTGCCCCGCGTCGCACGGCTGGACTCTATAGCTCCCTCGCATTATTTCATGGCTTAAAACCACTTAAAACCGCACTAGAGAAGGTTTTGTTGTCTTAGCGGATGGTCCTTATAACCAACAAGAACAAAAACACAGCCAGTCAGTCAGCTGACTCTTGCTTGCTTGTGGGCCTCTTGCAAGCTTGTGTTGATTTTTGTAGTCCCAAACGATGCATGAAAGCAGTCGGCATTGACTTAGGAATGGTTACTATGGTGAAATATATATCAGTAATCATTTATCAATATAGTCCATATTAATACATAATTCATAATCAATAATCAATTGTTGAACGAATGTAAATACTGTAGACCGTAGCGCGCCGATACTGCATCGCCGCATTCGGACAATTCTTAGTAACATGACAAAACACTCCTTTTTTTATGTACAGTGTTTTAGTCTTCACCTATCAAAAGATAACGAGTACTGCCTCTGGTTTGTATATAACCTAGGTTAGGCTATTTATTTGCAGAGATATGTGTATCCGAAAATTATGAAACTCCATTCCCATGGATGAGATCTTTGCCTTCCCCCTACTCTTTACAGCTAAACTACTAAAATTATCTTTCCACACATCCATCACACCGTCACCCTGCACCACCTCCCCATTCATGAAACTATTCACTAATCTTTTTCCCATATTCCTCATCTGCCTACCTTTTAGCATCTTGTATCATCCTCTTTACTCTGTGTTTCAAGTTTTTATATTCTTCTTTCCTCACATCTCTAGTTTCTCTAGGTATATTCTTTTGCAGCATACTCTTTCTTCTTTTTCACTCTTTCTTCTATCTCTTTGCTAAACCATGCGTTACCTTTCTTTTTCCACATTCTATTTTTTTTCTTGCCACATACTTTCTCAGCTGCTTTAATCATGGAGTCTCTTGTTCCTTTCCATACTACGTCTACAGTACTTCCTAGATCTATCATATCGTCCATGCCCTTTACAGTCTCTTTCAGCATATCCCTGTATTTTGTTGCATTACATTCTTCAGTTAGTTTTCTCACATTTATTAATAATAATAATAATAATATAATAATAATGCTTTATTTCAGACTCACACAGTACAGAGGGGACCATACTGGGGTCCATATGTACAGTTCCGGACAGATCAAACCGCAACACCCCGTCCACCAGCTGTGTGGTGTGGGGCTCTGCGGATTTGGTAACACTGGCAGGAGGTGGGAGGGATGTGGGTGGATGATGAGGGGAGGGATGTGGGGGGTTTAGGGGGGAGTGTGGGAGGGTGAAGAGGCAGTAATCATGGCATGGCTGGTGGGAGGGGGCAAACGAGTGACGGGGTAGGGGAGAACAGAGTGACAAGCAAATTTTCCTATAGAACAAGCTACTCCCACAGGATTTTAAATTACACACACCTACAATATCACTGTATGCTACATTTAACAAATTTAACAGTCTGCTCTCCCATACCCTGTCACTTGTTTGTCCCCTCCCACCAGCCACACCATGATTGCTGCCTCTTCACCCTCCCAATTCCCCCCTAAACCCCCCACATACCTCCCCTCATCACCCACCCACCCACATCCCTCCCACTTCCTGCCATTGTTACCAAATCCGCAGAGCCCCTCACCACATAGCGGGTGGACGAGGTGTTGCTGTTTCATCTGTCCGGGACTGTACCTTACAGTAACATAAATATATATAGGCTACTGTACATAGGCTTCATAAAATAAAGATAAATTAAATAATACCCAGCTTGCTATCATGTAGTTCACAGCACTGCCTCAACCAAAAACAGTGGTCATCAAACTACTGTGTTACCAAAACCACTGTCCTAATTGTGTACAGTACCATGCCTCACATCATTTAGCTTCTCTCTACTGTCAGTTTTCTCTCTTTCCTCTCATATTTCCACTTCTTCCTTATCCTCACTTTTGTCAGCACTGACTATAGTGATCTGATCCCGTCAGCATCCCCCGTACAGCTTTTGTATCTAAAAAAAATCCTTTTAGCCCAGAGTCAATAATGTCGTAATCAATTAGTGATTTCTGTTCCTGCTCACCTTCACCTCTGTGCCATGTATATCTATGTATGTGACAATGTTCAAAAAAATGTGTTAGCCTGAAACATTTCTCTCTCCGCACATACGTCTAGAAGGAAGTCACCATTCATATTCCTACCCTTCACACCCCATTTACCCACTATGCCTTCTATCTCCTCATTTCCAACTCTACCATTCATGTCTCCCAGTAAAATTACCTGTGTACACTCTTGCCTTTCTCTTATACATTTGTTGAGTTTATTCCAAAATGTTCTATTTTCTTCCACACCTTTACCAGTTTAGATATATTTACAACAGTATGAAATCAAAAGATGTTGGAAAAACATACTGTACAAAAAAAAATTGTTTGTTCCTTTATCGATAATTTTTTTTTGTTTTTTGTAAATTTTACTGCTGTAATTGTAATTCCCTATACTTAGCAGTTTGGGCACTATTTATAGTACACAATACTGTAAAGCATTAATAAGACGGGTTTCTTTACTGGAGGTACTTAGATTTTATAATACAGTACTGTAGAAACACGTATACAGTTTGTCAGTTTATTGAGACAACAAAGTAATCATAAGACAAGTAAACATAACCGTACAATCAGAATGGCAATTACAAAACAATACAATAAGAATACTCTTGATTTAATAGAGAGAATAGAGCCTGCTAGTGTTAGGGAATGTCTCAATGAGTTAATTGAGTTAGATAAGCGTTTGTTATAATAGCAAATGGGTGTTGTGAGGAGGCGTTATTACTGCAACTGGAATATATTAATATATCTTGATAGGTACTGGTGGAAAGTGACCAATATAAATCTGAGTTATTTGTACACCGGACAAGAGGCAGAGGCAAGGACAGTGTGTGGATTGTTCTATCCATTAAATTAAGTACGGTAGAGATCCCAGACAAAGGGGAACACCAATTCATTATGGTAACTCTTTTTTTAATACTCCACAGATTTCTCTAGAATAGCAGGTAAATACTAATGAGGTGTAGGTCTTCTCCTTTATTCTCATCATAGGCTGGCTGGTGTATCTAGCGACTCACAATAGGTATTCGTGAGTATTGTGCAGCACATGTAGTCGCTGAACTGCCACAAAGCAATGCTGAGTAGGACTCAAGGCAGGTAGCTGTTGAGTGCAACTTAAAAGAGGTGGTGATGGGCTGGTCTATCAGAGTGAGAGCTGAGCGATCTCTGCCATACCCATAGCTTACTCTGACTGTTCCTTTAACTTATATATTTTCTAGATCTCAAGTGATGGCGTCTCTTCCGTGGATTGATCTCCCAATCTACCAAGATTGGAAGCCAAAGCGTCACATTTTTCCCTTGCCCCTCAACTTTCTCTTCATAATTGCTGAGGGGCACAGGGCCCTGGGTGGTGCTTTGGTTTCCCGGGCGTTTCCGCACCCTCCTCAGCTCCCCGCCATGGAGTGGCTTCGGTCACCCAGGCTTTATTGTGGTTGGCAGGGAGGGTTCTGTGGGGGCGCTCGGTTGTGGCCTTGGAATTGCTCGGGGCCTTGGGGCTGTTCGGCCAGGCAGCTTGGGGAACAACAACAACAACAACAACAACTTAAAAGAGGTATTCATTGAGTCTTATTCAAAATATAGGTTTTAGCCTTGGTTGGGCCTGAGTATATAGATAGATAGATAGATAGCCTAAGCTGGTGTCCTTGCCGGGGTATTTAGGTACCGAGCCTGACCTATCGAATTCCTGGATACTTCGGTATGCCATAAGATTTCTGTCTGCCGTGCTGGTGGTGTAAGTGAGGGCAAGAAAGTCCTCTTTGCCTCTAGAGGGGAGGTGGGTGTGGTTTTGGGCAGTGCTACTGGCACTTGGCGGTGCCAGTTAGTGTTGATTGGTTCGTTTAAGCCTTTTAAACCTGCTGCTCTCCTGGACAAAATGGTGCCGAGTTCCAGATATAGTAGAGAACAGTCCCATCCCTGGGGAACTGATGTAAATCCTTCTTGATCAATATATGTGTGTTAGGCTACATTTACTTAAAGGGAAAGGAGAGATGGATTAAAAAGCAAAATAGCGAGAGGGAGTAAAGTAGGTGGCAAGGACAAGATATAGGCTATGTGTGTTTTAGGGAGACAAAGCGAGGTTGGGGGGCTGGCTTTAATTCTTCTAATCTGCTGCTTCTTCTTGCCTCTTCCTGTGTTGTTGTTACAATTGTTGGCAACTGATTGATGATTCCTCTTTATTACATTTCTCCTTTTATTTTCATGCTCTAATTGCATCTCTCCTCTTATTGATTTCCGTGCTCTGCTCGGTGTTGGCGAAAAAACGATCGCTCATGAATATTTCATGGGTGACTTGGTATACTTCTCTGCCATGACATGAGTGAGTTGGAGTTAAAGTTGAAGTTATAACATCGGGCATAGCAGTAACATTGTAGATCGGCCATTCCTCTTTATTAAGATACTGTATAATAGATTGCAGTAAACTTAATTCTTGTTGCTTAAAATTAATATTTTGGTTAAACATGGATAATAATTACTTGCCAAGTACCAATTTTTATTTTATTTATATAAAAATAACTATTGGTGATAAATAAATTATGTTGATACATTTAGAGACTTTTCAATGTGTGCTTTGTGGTGTCAAGGGTACCAATAGACTGGAAGAGTGCATATATTGTGCCGTTGTACAAGGGGAAGGGAGATCGGCAGGAGTGTTTAAGTTATAAAGGTACAGTATTAGTTTATTATCAGTGGTTGGAAAGCTGTATGGCAGGGTGTTGATGGAGAGGATAGTAAAGTGTACGGAAGTGGCAATAGGAGAAGAACAGTGCGGTTTTAGGAGGGGAAGAGGGTGCGTGGATCAGATGTTTGCAGTAAGACAGTTATGCGAGAAGTATTTAGAGAAGCATAAGGAGATATTTTGTGCTTTTATGGATTTGGAAAAAGTGTATGATCGTGTGGATCGTGAAGCAATGTGGAAGGTGTTAGGATCTATGTAATTGGAGGAAATTTGTTGGAAACAGTTAAGAGTTTTTATGAAGGGAGCAGAGCATGTTTTAGAGTAGGAAATGGGGAGTTGAGTGAATGGTTTGAGGTAAAGGTAGGTTTGCGACAGGGTTGTGTATTGTCACCTTGGCTGTTTAATATGTTTATGGATTGTGTGGTAAGGGAGGTGAAAATGAGAACTATGGGAAGAGGATTGGGTTTAGTAGGAAAGAATGGTAGAGATTGGGAGTTGAATTTGTTGCTGTTCGCTGATGACACCGTTGGTGGCGGATCCTGAGGAGAAATTACAGCGGGTAGTCAAAGAGTTTGGAGTGGTTTGTGGGAGAAGGAAACTGAAGGTGAACGTCAATAAAAGTAAAGTAATGGTGTGTAATAGGGGTGATTGTAATAATAATAATAATAATAATAATAAGCATGTTACTTATTTCTCATAAGCGCCAATTTTTCCGAAGAATTCACTAGCGCTCGGAAAGAGAAAGAAAAAATAACAAAATCAATTCATCAAAAGAAGGGTGAATCTAGATGTGAGGCTGGATGGGGAAATATTGGAACAAGTAGAGTGTTTTAAATATCTAGGAGGAACGATAAGCAGGAGTGGATCTATAGAAATGGAGGTAAAACAGAGAGTGTGTGAAGGAAGGAAGGTTTTCGGAGCAATGGGAAGTATGTGGAAGACGAGAAATCTCGGAATGAAAGTAAAAAGTGCAATGTATCAAGGAATTGTGCCAACAGTGATGTATGGGGCTGAGACATGGGCTCTGAAGAAAAAGGAGAGAAGAAAGCTGGATGTGATGGAGATGAGCTGCTTGAGGAGTATGTGTGGAGTTACTCGTAGAGACGGATTGAGGAATGAAGAGATACGTAGGAGAGTGGGGCAGCAGGAACATTTGTCAGCCAGAGTGGACAGAAGGGTGCTGAGCTGGTATGGTCATGTTGAACGAATGGGAGATGAAAGGCTTACAAAGAGAATATGTGAGTCAGATACAAGGGGAGATAGAAGGGCAGGAAGACCCCCATTGAGATGGATAGATTGTGTAAGACAAGCTTTGGATGATAGAGGAATGACTATAGATCAGGCAAAGTACGTGGTAATAAACAGGAATGAATGGAGAATACTTGTGAATAGTTGAGTGAACACGTGGTCATTTGGGGGAAGGGGTTGGGCGCAAGTTGGACTAGATAATAGTCCATCAGGCGCCTGGCCCGGGGAGACGATTAATATGAAGGGTGTGCCTGGAAGTGTGGTGGGCGGGCTTGTGGCTTCGGCTCCGCTGCATGTCTGCCTGCCGAGATCTGAACCTCTCCGGGTGGTCGGGGGCCGGGGGAGTGCTGGAGCGACCTTGGTGACCCTGGTCTCTGGGTCTTCTCCTGGGTGACCTAGATGTGTGTGAATTTGTTTTTTGTCTGTTTGTTTGTTGTTTTATATTGTGTTTTCCCTGTTCATGCTCTGTCTTGAGGCGGCCACCCCCAAGAAAAGTAAAAAAAATAAAAAATAAAGTAGAATTAAATAGAAAATAAAAAAATAAAAATAGGAAAAGTGGGGATTGGGCCTGAGCATATAGATAGATAGATAGATATATTTAGAATGAGCGTGAAAAATCCTTCATATTTCTTTTAAAGATATTTATTGCTCGACATATAACCAAATTATGACCGTGTAAACTCGGAAAAACTATTAAACATTTCTTATAGTATTGGCATTTTCAATGTGACAATTTTATATTAGGGGATATTTTTTCGTGTGGTTTTATGATAGTATGGATCTTGCTCTATCTTTGGATGTATAATACATTGCATGTAGAGGCAATTATTGTGGGTTAAAGCAGAGCGATAACATACGTGTACAGGTCTCCCTCACTATCCGATGTCCCAATTTACTATATTATTATACGTTTTTAGGTGTTTGGGTTTGGGTTTTGCCTGGTCCGAGAACGCATCCCCATTCATCCCATTAACCCATGGGACCCGGAAGGGCTCTGAGGAGCCCATAACAAACTAGGGCCCGAAACACGGATGGGCTCTTGAGCACCGTAAGCTTGAAAGCCTATTAAGCTTGTTTTGAAAGCCGTGCGTCCGACGCATGTAAATACAGCCGGTCGGAAGCAACGCGCACCTCCGAAAACAAGGAGACGTCGGAGCTTGTTATTGTGTTGTCTGCTAAAACAAATTTAGTGTTGAAAAGTGTCATATTGCTAACATCGCCTTGAAACTCTCTCCACGGAAATCTTCATCACAACTGAACTAGTTGACTTAGAGAGTGCTACTTAATGCCAGTCTACAGGTACGAAACACATCTACATATAGAGATGCGTGGGAATTTGCTAGCAGTTAAAATAACAAAGATACGGGTAGCCTATTAAAGACGTTTTTCGGCCAGATCGCCCGGGTTTCGGGGATATCCTATAGAAGGCGAAACCGGTCTGTGAGGGTTAATTTTAGGGTTTGTTATACGATTTTTCAATTTAAGATCGGGTTTTCAGGAACGTAACACAATCGTAAATCGAGGGAGACCTGTATTGTCTTGCGGTAATAATAATCATCATCATCATCATCATCATCATCATCATCATCATCAACATCAACATCAAATCTGACGCCTTGCTTCCAGAGGAAGCGCCCCAAAAGGGATGGCCATGGCAGAAACTGCCTCCAGGCTCCCAGACATGCCCCGACTGACCCACTCCACAGTGCCATTTCCACTAAGTGGATTATAACCATGAACACTGAAGGAGCAGACCCAGAGCAGTCCCTCACCCGGATCTGCCATCCACCACTGTTTTGCTATTTTATTTACCCCAGTGGGGCCCTGGCTGGAAGCATACCAAGCACAGGAATTTTCTGGAAATAGGAACCAGTGGTCCACGGCTCCAGAGGCTGATTGCACCACCAAAGTGGTGCAATCATCCCCTTTCTCATGTGGGACGGTAATGACTCAGTGCTTGTGAAAAATCTTTAATGCGCCGAGCGTGGCCGCGATCCTGGGCCTTCTGGGTGGAAGTCCAAGACGCTAGTCACTACACCAGCGAGCCAAATAGCGCTTGAGAGTGAATGGTAGTGGTAATTAGTTTACCTGAAACTTACGCAAGAGTGAGAGGGTTCACATTTGTATTCTGTACTGATATTTTGTCAGGTCATAAATTTGTTTAGACTATTAGTATTCAAGATTTGTATTATTGTACTGATGTTTTGCTGTTTAAACTAATTTAGCCTCTGTATTTTTGTTAATGTGGTTTTCCCCTCACAACCTCACAGGTGTCTTACCTTATAGTAGACGAGATGCACAACGAACATCCAGAGCTGATCCAGGACATCTACTGGGATGAAGTATTCCCCCAAGAGCTGCCTTACACTATCGCTTCAGGACAGTTCCGCCGGGAACCACCGCAGGGGTCCACCGCTAACTTAGAGGTGCCTCAGACAGAGCAGGAGTTCCTACCAATGGTGGAAGAGGTGGATGAGGACATACATGAATCCATGTCCGGCATTCAAGTGAGTTGAACAGAATATTTTGCAGTAATCTTTAGTTCCGATTTTTTACTGTAACTTTTAGATATCATAGGGGTTGAATGGACAGGATTTGTTAGACAACAACTTGTTTAAAGAGAATAGCTCACCTTAAGTCATTTGCTGTTTTTGTCACTCTTCAAAGCATGTTGATTTGACAAATAGTGCACATGTGCTTTTTGTTATAATTTTTACCCTAAAATAGCAAACAAATTCATATAAGATATTTCTATTATCAAGGGGGTGATGATGTCAGCAGTGGTGGCCCTAAAAACGTCGCTGAAGCAAAGGCCAGTTCATAGGCTAATCTGGATGTGTTCAATAGATTTGATAATGCTACACTCATTCCTACTCCAATCCATTGCTAAATTAGCTTTTATTCTATGTATGGCACCAGATTTACTTCAACCCTAGACTGTTGTACGCACCCACACCCTAAGACAGCTGACAATTAATCTCCAATAGAAAATATAATAACAAGCTCGGTCCCAAGGTTACCAAAACGAAAAATAAAACACTGCTAGATCTCTTCTCCAAAGTTACTAGAATGCCGATCGATAGTAAATATATGGCAAAGATTGTGAGAATAATGTCATGATGATCTCTCTAATGTTGCTTAATACAGTATGGCTAAAATTCCTAAAATATCACTAGAATTCATGTCACTAGATGTAAAAATATGCTGCTAGATTGAAGTAATACCTCTAGATCTAACGATAAGTTAGCTAAATTGGCAACATTGTTCGGTCACACGATTAGCTCTTCATAAATCTTTGTGTTTTTCTCCGAGGGTATGTTTATAATGAAGTGTCCCGCAAACTTAGCATATACAGTAGATGCCATCTTGACATATAGATGCCATCTTGACTCTTGTACTCGCATTGTATATCATAATACATTATTTGTACACTTCATTACTAAGCTTATGCAACTAATTCAATATCTCTTTCTCTATCACTGTCTATCTATCTAACTGCATCAAGTGTTTGACTACTGGGAAAAGTTATTAGAGAAACTGACACATTAACAAATGGCAGGTGAATGAAAAAAAGGGAGTGGCCTGACTCCAGGAGTCCTGGGCGATAATATGTTAAAGGTACTCTTTCGCCCTGACCTGACTTCACTATTCCCCCCAAAAATCACAAAATTGGTTATATATAATGTTACAAGGAACCCAGCCTCCTAGTATTGTACATAGGGGTATGTTGTACATTGACAATTATGATTCTGATATCTGATACGGTGAGCTATATGCTCTTTAAAGGAATGAAAACCCTGAACAAAAATAATTTCATTTGATGCGGAAATTCACATGCAGGTTGGCGTCAGCAAAGGCATCTTATAAAAAAAAAAAATCTTTTGCTTAATGGCAACTCGATACTGGTCACACTACCTCCGTCCTTCAGAGCAGTGCCTTTGACAGGGTCTCAAACCAGAGCAATTTGTGTTATAATAATAATAGTTCTTAAAGCTAGCGCATGCCAAGCCAGCTAAGGATAGCCCAATAAGGCCGATTAGGCGTATTTCCATTGGGGTCCTGTACTACTACCCCATCCCCTTGCTCATGAGGGACGGTAACGACTCGGTGCTTGTGAAAAATCTTTAATACGCCGAGCGTGGGCGCGATCCCGGGCCTTCTGGGTGGAAGTCCAAGACGCTAGTCACTACACCAAGCGAGCCGCTGAACCTTGAATGAATATGAGAAGGAATACAAGAAAATTAACATGATACAGCAATGTCTTGGTCATTTTATCCCTTCCAAAGACATAATTGAAACTGTAAGCCATAGTCTAATCTTACATATACAATAATAAAGTCTATCAATAATGGACTTGGCTTTTGTTTGACACCCTGGGCTTTGTTCCTTGGGGAACTGCTATGGGGGTACACACCAGGTTGAGCCATGTTATCATGGATGTACAGTAGTCCCTCGTGTACCACTACCCGAGGGTCAATTGCAGGACATTAAAACCCTCAAAAACAAAACCAGCAAGTCTGACTTGGCTTACACATGCATTTTATGATGTTATAAGAAATTACCTAATATCGCTTCCCAGTACTAGAGAAAGATTTGGTTTAAGTTGAATTTTACTCAAGTCCATCCGAGACATACATTGTCTCAGAGAGTTGGAGTAGCCTTTTTGTAGCTTTCCTTTCTTCTTCCTTTTTTCAACATTTAGCCCACTCTGCAAGGTTGGGAAAGTGTACTGTAGTTATGAAGTGAAAATATAAGTTCTTCTTTCTTGGGTCAAAGGGCCGGAGGGTCCGTTGGCTGGACCCCTTCTCACCCTGAAAATATAAGTTATACTACTGCTGTTACTGCATAGACGTAATTGTATCGATCCCTTCATTTACTTTTGCTAGTATTTTTGAAGAACTACCAAATAGATCTAACAGCAGATCAGTTATTTCAGTAAGTAAATCCTATCTCTCATGAACTAATGTATTCAGTATGTATACAGTAGTATTCATTAACCCACTGAGCATCAGCTAATTAATAATAAAAATACGCTGTGGGACCAGCTGATTTTCATATTTTTTTGTTTTTTTAAATAGCTTAACATAGCTGAGCGCGGCAGATGTACGATGCGTCTAGTTTTCGAGTGACGGTTATTTACACCACCCGAGCATCATGTGTGCCTTCATAGTTCATATATTAGCAACATGTATCAGATACATAATGTCATTGTAAGTGAAGTTACAGTGTGATAAGGGCATAGATTCAAGTTTTATAAATGCTGACGATTGGCAAGCCCCGCGCGCGTACTAGTTACCATGGCGACTGGCGGCCATCTTGGTCCACGACACACGCAAACACAAGGCCAGCTGACCGACAGCCGATTCCCCATACACTAACTTTCACTTTTATTGTGCCTCTCTCACGCACTGTTTATTGATTTTATACTTTATCGTATGTTTTATAGTTAGAATATAAGTTTTTTGTTTTAGGCACTTTTGACTTAGAAATATGGGTGTTGTCATTGTATTTTTAGTGGGGAGTCAGGGGAGGTGGTGGTGAAGGCAGGCATGGGGGTACTGGGGGAGAACCACGTACGCCGCGCTTGTTGTGTACGTAGCAACATGAAACACTCGTCTCTTCTGACCCCTACGATGACCTGGCGGAATTTTCAGGAATGCCATGGGGTTTGGGTCATCCTCCTCCTCCTTCCCCAATTTGTGGGGAGTCAACTATGTCATGGGGAGCAGTAGGGGAGTGATACACACTCTATTCCCTTTGTTTCAACATCGCGAGGCGACGAGGTAGGTCCGACACTCGTGAACTAAACAGGACAACTGGTGGCCCAGTCCTCCACTCCTCCCTCCTCCCGTGCTCCCCTCCCCACTCCCCACTGCGGCGGGACTTGGCTATTGCCAAGTATTGCCACTGTTGGGCAACATCATAAGGTATATCCCATACAAATTTGAACCCTCTAGCTACCATAGGACAAGAATAAATAAGCTCGAAAGTGGCGGTGAGATAAGTGGATAAACTGGCTTTCCCCATCCGCCCGTACCCACCCGCGCGGCTGGACTAAGGTATGTCCCATACCATCCTCAAGCCTCTAGCTACCATAGGATAAGAGTATATAAGGTCGAAATTGCTGACGCAGGTGATGCGGCTCTGAGGTTTAGCGTTACATACATTGCCGACGCATCACGTGTGTCCCTGGGGTCCTGTGGATTAATTCAAGGCAATGGGGTATGTGCCTGAGTATATAGATAGTATTAATTAATCACCAATTTTTATACAGTACTTTTTTTTTTTTTTTTTTTAAAGAATGATCAGAGATGTAATGAGCATGTAATTGTGACCAGTTAGCTATGTGAGATTTTTTTATTCATATTTTAATTTCTTGTTCATAAAGTCAAAATACTATTTGCATTTTATGAACCGTTGATACTATTAAACTGTTATTTTGTAGATGAAATATATACTGTACAGGTATTGGCTTAAAAAGTCAACCCTTACAAGATACGATGACGCAATTATTTTCCGTTATCTGGCTTTAAGACAATTTTATTCAGATTAGGAAGGGTATATGGAAGTCGGAGGGTTTTTGAAAGAGTCCTTTTAATTCCCACCGATCCTTTCTAAGATGTATGGAATTGTCTCATGATAGCCAGAATTTACTGTCAAAATGCGGCATAATCCTCAAAGGGTTAACTAATTATCATAATGGAGTAATAACCCCTTCCTTACCGAGGATGTATTTTGGGGTTATTCCAACTATATTTAGACAATTTTATGCAGCTTAGGAGGAAACTGTGGCACTTAATATGGATAATCAAGATAGTTTGAAGCCTTTTAAATTGCTACACGACCTCCCTAAGCTGGCTAAAATCGTCTAATAATATCCAGATTATAACAACAAGGACAACTCGGTGCTAAAAGGGTTAATTACCAAGACTCAGTTTCCATGAGATTAGTAATGTCTTTCTGGTCTTAGAGAACATATAACTAATAAAGTCTTTAAGGGGAGATTTCACTTGAGGGATAGTTTTCTGGACTCCTTTCTCCCTCATGGTTAGCCCCATTGCTTTTGAGATATATAGTCGTTCACCCCCTTTAGTTTGGCAATTTTAAGAACTTTCGCCCCACATCTGTCAATTATTTTAAGACCTTAAGTGCCATTTAGGTGTCAATTTTTTCCTGGCGAGTAATAGTGAGCTTGTAATTCAAGAGGAACCAACATATTTCTACAATTTTTTTTACAAATATATCTTTATTGGGAGTCTAGGGGTGAAATTTTAAGCTTGATGAAGGTCTAGGGAACAACCTCCCCTTAAATATTATGCTTATCTAATGTAGTTATCAGGCTATATAGAAATTGTCTAGATTATATATTCCTAGAGGATAGTAACCTCGTGCATGAGCACATAGCATGGTATATTAACCCTTTCACGCATTTATGACGCAGAGGTTGCCAGATTAGCAATAAGAAATAGAGTTCTCTCACTCTTATAATTACCTCTCCAAAATTAGTTTTCTGCCCACAGCTAACTCAAAGACAACTGCAGAGGTTGAAGTAACTAAACTAAAGGTTTTTAAATACCCCTGATGGTAACAAAGGCTTTAAAGTATCCCCAATAGGCTCAAAATTGCGTCATATGTCGGAGAGGGTTAATACACCATACAGTACATACATTGTTTTACCATGTCCATTTTTACCTGGGGAGAAACTTTCATGCCTCCATATTGATTGTTCAGTTATAATAAGGTATATAACATAATTCAATTGTATAACTTGCAAAATAAACAAACCAAAACTGGGACAAAGACAATATATATATACAATATATATATACAGTCTTGTAAGTTACCCACGAGGTAAAGCTAACCTTTTAGCGGATATTTTCTCCACCAACTCAACCTGCAGATCTCTAATATCTCTCTTGTTTAACTTTCAAAGATCAACTTTCAACCACGTAAGTTGGTAAGTTTTTTAGACATTGCAGGCTTTTACAATAAATCATATGTTAGTTCTGCATGATTTTCCTATATTTATGCACTTATGATTTTCGACACTAGCATGATAACTGCAAATGTTTTATATCCAGTTCCAATATACTTGGCAGTGTAAAAATTATGAAGTCCATTAGTCTTCTAGCACTTTTTTCTTGTATCGTTGTACAGATAAACTCTTTGGATTGATTATTAGGTTACCAGTAGTTAACCAACCATCATCAACTTCTATTTTAATATGCTGATGCACATTGTCATATTTGACATATATTAGTACTGTAGGATAATTTGGTCAGAGTAGTTTAGCTTATATACATACATAATACTGAATATACAAGTTTAAAGACTACTTCATCCACGGAGAATGTGGTTTCAGTCTTATGTCCTAAATGGCGGCATTCTAGGCCACCCTGATTTGGGTTGCCTCTGTTGTCAAGTTCTTTATTTTGAGATCGGACTGAAGTACCTGATCCCAAGTCTTTCTAGGTCTATTCATATGCGCAGCTCCCCCCACATTCACAGTCCAGCATTTCTTCACCCAAATCGGATCATCCATTCTCTCGACGAATCCAAACCAACCAAGTCTACTCATGCGTGTCACTTCACTGATACTCCTAATGCCCAGAGGACTTCTTAGTTCCTTACTCGGTACCCCATCCCTGAGGTTAACCCCACATATACATCTCAACATTCTCTTTTCATTCCGTTTCATTCTATTAATATTCTCCACTTTTACTGGCCACAGCTCGAGCCATAAGTCATTGCACTCCTAAACACATGAGAAATACACCTTCCCTTTAAGGTGAAGTGAGAGTCCTCTCATGGTCAAGAGAAGCAACAGCTCTCTAAACTTCACTCTGCCACTTCTGACTCTAGCAATGGAGTCCGCTTCAGTGCTTCCTCTGATGATGATGATGATGCAGTTTTTACCACCATGCACTCCCTACTCAAGAGCTGGGCTAGGGTGGGGGCCTCTGGCGGAAGCTGTATCATCTACAGTAAGTAGCAAAATGTATTCATACACTCCAGCATTACACTGCCAAAATTGATACTATCAGGCAGGTCATTCAACACAAATTTCCCTTACACACGGGACATTCAAAGTTTAGGATTCTCGTCAAAGGTCCACTGACCCCATTACACCTCTTGCACCCTGTCACTATAGACGCAACATTGAATAAAGTTTCTTCCCACCCCTTTCCCGCATACTGCACATGGGAAGTCGTCTCATCATCATCATCATCATCAATCTGACTCCTCGCTTCCAGAGGAAGCGTCCCAAAAGGGATGGTCATGGCAGAAACTGCCTCTAGGCTCCCAGTCATGCCTTCACTGACCCACTCCACAGTGCCATTTCCACTAAGTGGATTATGACCATTAGCACTGAAGGAGCAGACCCAGAGCAGTCCCTCACTCGGATGACAGTTCCACCACTGTTTTGCTATTTTATTTACCCCAGTGGGGCCCTGGCTGAAAGCATACCAAGCACAGAAATTTTCTGAAGATAGGAACTAGTGGTACACTGCTAAAGAAACTGATTGCACCACCAAAGTGGCGGGCGGTGGAGTCGCCGCATCCCTACGCCAAAGAGAGAAAGGCCGACTTGTGCCGGTGGGCTGTGAGAGTAAGACACTAGGGAACCATGGGTCACACCATTATGGCCCCACTGCCTTTACCACTCTCAGGAAAAAAGATAGAAATATGAATGATAAAAAAGGTAAAGTCAGAACTGGCTATAAAAAAAGGTAAAGTCAGAACTGGCTATGGGAAGTAGAGAACACCAACCCTTACTCTGACAGAAGTTGTCTAAATAACATAACCTAAAATCAGTCCAAAATGTTCAATCTGTCCATTGACGATATGGGTAAGTGCAAGAAAATTAGTTCACTAGTTAATGATTTTACACTATTAATTGTTTCAACATTTCACTTGCTTCTACCTAGAGTGATTTATAATAGTTTTCTGAGTTACCGCGTTGCTTAGTAATCGTGTTTCATATTTATCCATTCTGTGCATTGAAATCCTTTTAATTCTTTTTGGATGACATTAGACAATATTTTTCATTTTAAGGAAGACCTCTGATTTGAAAGAATTATGAACATTCTGGAGTAGCTTGCAACACAATGTTATCTAAGATCGGGGGACACACATATCCTCCAACGTTATCCAAAGCACTGCTACAGACATCTGCTAGAATAATTTATCAGTTTTTACTTCACAATGGAGCTTGGAACATGTTTCCAATTATGTTCATAGATATATTTGGAGCATGTGTGTCCACGACCTTACTTATTCTTAGCTTCAGTGTGGCAGCTTAGAATGGATGGGTCATTGTTGGAGTTAATACACCAGAAAATAGCTTTTTAATTTTCATATTATTTACTTTTCTTTATCTATCTATTGCCATACACCCTAATCCCTGACAGCGTGGCCACGAACAAATTTCTTCCAACTAGGCCGTCAGGTCCCCTGACAACACTCGTCCTTCCCCGCAGCCTATCCCCCTCTCCCCCATACATCTCTCCACTCCATCCCTCCACCTCATTCTTGGTCTACCCCTCCCTCCTCACTCTCATACACCCTCTTTGCCATCTGCATGCTCTCCATTTGTTTCATGTGACTGTACCACCTTATTCATTCTCCACAATATCCACCACACCTCTCACATCTTGGTTTGTTAGTCTGTCCATTCATGTGACTTCACAACCTCCTCTTAGATAACTAATTTTGACTGCTCTCACTCTCGACTTTTGTCCCTCTAGCAATGTCCATGCCATGTCAAGGTGGGGACTACTGTACAACACTATCATGCAATGACCTATTTCCTTCAATTCTAACCTCTCTATTCCTCATCACCTTCCTCAATGCACCTACAACCCTCCTGCCCTGTATCTCACTCTCCAGACTTCCATCCTTAAGCCAGTGTCACACGAGCGATTTGTCCGTCAATTTTTACGGGCAATAATTATTCTAGTCTGGCAGCTTCAAAATCTAAGTTACATATGAATTAAACTACCTAACCTATTCTATCTTCGATCTAGTTCCGATGGCAATGCAAAAGAGTCTCAAAATGGTACGAGAACAAAATTGCTCACGAAAATTGCCGGAAAATGCGCTCGTGTGACACCACCTTTACTCAAGTGACTGCCTGGATACTTAAGAGATCTCACATTCTCCATCTCCTGACCATTCAGCCATATCTCATAGGTGGTCATCTCATTCCTCTCAAAGACCCTAACTTTGCTCTTATCCACATTCATCTTCAAATTCCGCTTCTCACACACCGTTCTAAACCCATTTACTAAGCCTTGCAGCTCCCACTCATCATCGCTTTACAGCACAGTATCGTCAGCAAATAACAGCACAGGCAAATTACACTCATTTCCCTCTCTTATCAATGTCACTACAGTATCCACTGCTCTCCCTTCAACCTCTTCAATAATTCCAAACATGAACAAATTTAACAGCCATGGAGACATGATCCACTCTTGCTTCAACCCAACTTCTTTTTTTAATGTTTTTGTTTATATATATATATATATATATATATATATATATATATATATATATATATATATATACAGTATATATATGTAGTTTAACTAGACCATCGAGTAACCCAACTTTCAATTCAAAGAACTTGCTCAACTCACCCTCCATGCGCACTGCCACTTTTGCACCCTCATACATACTTTTTACTGCTCTCAGCAACTTGCCAGCGCGGGTGCCCAACCCCGAAAGGGGTTGAAATAGGGGAGCTATCCCCCCGCCAAAGGCGGCTTTCTAGGGCCTTTCCTAGCTGATGCTGAGAGGATTGGGTTCTAGTCATGTGGTGATGGTGTCCATACTTAGTGTACTCAAACTAGTATGAACAGTCTCGATGTTACGTAATCTGGGTTGATGTAGCGTTACGTATCATTCCGTAGTCTTAAGTTGAACGCTTCCATAACCTTGGTCGAACGTTCCATGATTGGGTAGAATATATTATTCTATAGTAGTATATGGGAATGTATTGTAGGATTATAATTCCCATATATATATATATTTGTATTATTTAAGATTGTTTATAAGTATCTCATTGTAAAGAAAATGGGATACATTTTCCATATGTTATGCGCGTGCGCGGTATGTCACGACAGAGACGAACATAACGCGCTCGCCACTCTCCAACCAACCTCCGTCCCAGCTACACACGCTAAGCCTTCTTCCTATAGTTTCATAATCAGGTGTTTTCGCTTCACTTTCATCTCATATTCCATATAGTCATTACATCATCATCTTTGTTAGTTAGCACAAACTTAACGTAAATATCTAGCCTATCCTAGCCTATTGTAGCCTCTTTTCATACTTTGTTTACTTTACTAACCACTTCCAGTCATCTAGCCTATTTTCCGCCATCTTCCAATCACCAGCTGAGTTCATCTAAGGGTAATTATATTCTATATGGTTAATACTTATTCATTATCAAATATACAGTCCACTTATCTAAATTAGCCAAGATGGGCTGGTCTATCAAAGTGAGAACTGAGCGATCTCTGCCATACCCATAGCTTACTCTGACTGTTCCTTTTACTTATATATTTTCTAGATCTCAAGTGACAGCGTCTTTTCCGTGGATTGACCTCCCAATCTACCAAGATTGGAAGCCAAAGCGTCACATTTTTCCTTTGCCCCTCAACTTTCTCTTCATATTATGAGGGGCACAGGGCCCTGGGTGAGGCTTTGGTTTCCCGGGCGTTTCCGCACCCTCCTCAGCTTCCCGCCATGGAGTGGCTTTGGTCACCCAGGCTTTATTGTGGTCGGCAGGGAGGGTTCTGTGGGGGCGCTCGGTTATGGCCTTGGCCTTGCTCGGGGCCTTGGGGCTGTTCGGCCAGGCAGCTTGGGGAACAACAACAACAACAACAACTTGCCATCTACTTTATATCTTTGGGACGTTCCACATTCTTGTCTCTCCACTCTGTCATAGGCCTTTTCTAGATCCACGAAAGGTGCATATATATTTTAACCCTTCTCCAGATATTTCTCTATTATGCATATCGGAGAGAAAATCTGGCCCGCACATCCTCTTCCTCTACTGAAGCCACCTTGTTCTTTCTCCAATCCCTCCGTCACTCCTCTCACTGTCTATTAATATCGTACCATACACCTTTCCTACTATGCTAAGGAGACATATGCTTTTGTAGTTTCCACACACTCCTCTTTCCCCTTTCTACAAAGGGACTATTATACCTGACTTCCAATCCTCTGACACTCTTTCTCCTTCCCATGTTAGTCTGCACATTTTCTAGATCCACTTAATCACTATTTCTCCGCCATACCTTAGCATCTCCCCACACACACTATTTATTCATGGCGCTTTTCCCAACTTAACCTTCTTCAGCGTCTCTACCACTTCCGCCCTTCTTATCTCCTCTTCCCTTTCATCTCTCCTTCTTCCTGTCATTCCCCACCCACTTTTTCTCGAACTATGCTCACTTTCCGTATTCAGTGGTCCCTCCACCTCTCTGCTCTCTCCCCCTCTTTCCCTCCATCATTACTCCATTTTTATCCTTCATACCACTACATAATTTTCCACCTTCTCTCACTTTTTTCACCTTCCAAAACAGTTTCCTGCTTTCATTCCACTTCACACTTAGACTCGTTCCAAACGTTTCATCCACTCAGTGTTCACGCACTCTCACTATATATACTCTCTTCAACTCTCTTCCATTTCCTATATACAGCTCCCTCTTCACCCTTTGTTTCCTCATTAGGCTACCTTTGTTCCCACCACACTATTCCCTCCACTCCCCTACCCCTCTTCCTTACTCCACACACCAACTCATATGCTGAAGATAGACCTGCGCCCGCTCCACTAAATGCTCTCGCATCCATCATAGACCTCATTCTTTCATCTATGAATACATAATCTACCATTGCTTTGGTCTCAACTACTTCCCCTTCCCTCCTTCTTTTCACCCTCCATGTGTACCTGTGGATCACCTTGCTGGAAGAAGGTATTTGTGATAAACCTCCCTCTTCCCGCACATATGTCCAGCAATGCACAACCACTATCATGCATTCCTGCTGCCCCCCACCCACCACCACCACCACCACCACCACCACCACACACTTTATTCAACTTTGTAACATATTTCTTTTGCTTCCTTTTTTTTGTGTGTTTCTTTAAAGGATTGGCTGCTTGGGGTAGGAATAGGGAAGGGGTAACTGAAGAATTTGAGAATAGGCGATTTTTGGAAGACATGTCTGTATATATACGGACAAGGCACCTGGTGTGACACTACGGGTGGCCGTATATGCCGACCTGGCCCTCAAGGGGTTAACACAACTGATAGGCCTATACTCCATTCATTATAGGTAGGCCAGAAACTGTGAACCCTAACCTGTATCTCAAAAAGGGCTTAAGGAAATGGGCTGTAAATTTTAACACTCTTTGCCTGGCTGACCCTTCCTAAATTTTAAAAATAGTAGCTCGATTATTCTAGTAATATTTTTAGTATCAAAGTTATTGGTTAATATTTTTTGCCCAACTATATTAAACAGACTATATAGCATGCCTCATCAACGCCATCTATGGAGACAATGGAAAACCATGATTGGAATTCACCCAGCCATTCACTTTAATTGCTTATTTGCATTCCCTCTCACTTTCCCAACCCTAATTCTAATTTCTAGGATAAATAAGATATATTTTACTCATGGCTAGAAAACATAAAACATGCATTGTTTTCATCTGATCATAATAATACACTCATTATCGATCGCACGGATGTTATGTCACTCCCATTACCCCCGTCCCCACACACAGAACCCGTCCTAGCAAAACTTATGTAATAGGCAGACTGACGTTCGTGTGTATACTGTATTTGTGTTTATTTTTGTTTTATACATATATTTATTCCATTGCTAAGAACTCCAGTTACTGTACTTGAACATTTTGGATAGTAGAGATCCAGATATGAGAGGTTATAATAATAATAATAATAATAATAGTTCTTCAAGCCAGCGCATGCTAAGCCAGCTAAGGATAGCCCAATAAGGCCGATTAGGCGTATTTCCATTGGGGTCCTGTACTACTACCCCATCCCCTTGCTCATGAGGGACGGTAACGACTCAGTGCTTGTGAAAAACCTTTACTGCGCCGAGCGTGGGCACGATCCTGGGCCTTCTGGGTGGAAGTCCAAGACGCTAGTCACTACACCAGCGAGCCGCTGTACATATTAATTTTAAAGTTTATGAGCTACGAAATACTAAGTACTGTACTGTCATATTGGAGGTATTAACCCATTGGCTGCGGCTATGTTTGGGCTATTTAGGGCATATTCAGGCACTCCTGAATGATAAATCAAGCATCTGCATTAAATGAAGTGTATTCTGCCGAAAACTAGACGAAAATAGCTTCAAAATGACACCAGAACGGGCCCCGTACGTGGTCTGTTCACTCGCAGTGGTGCCAGTGAAATGCGGGAAACCCGCTATTTGATAGCACACGCTCGCTTGGCTACACTGCTGTGAGACACAGAGAGAGGCCCGCGCGAGATACAGTGTACCTCGGTGAGCCGCTCGGTGCTCTGAGGGTCGGAGGTGGGCCCCTCACGCTCCCGCCCACTGACACTCAATTTTTACGTTTTTTACAGGCTTTTAAAGCCTGGAAATTGCTGTAACTTGCCAGGACGTTCCAGAACGTCACCCGCAACGAAAGGGTTAATAATTGAAATCTAGATATTTGTTCAATATGTTTTAAATCCAATGGTGTGACTCGGATACCTCCATGCCGCTAAATGCTCTCATATGTGACGCTGGGGGGTAGATGTGATGGATGAGGGAAATGGATTTATTTTCATGGTCAGGCCTGGGATTCAAAATCACTGTACTGTTGTTGTTGTTGTTGTAATAGCGGTAGTGCAATAGTGTAATAGTGACTTGTCTTGCCTTTTGTATAGCACTCTAAACCAGGGGATATATATGATCCTCACTAGATGTAGTAGTTTAGTTGTCAATGTATAAATTTCCCTACTACATGAGGTCTTATAATCAGGATGCTTTATTATATATATATATTCTTTCGTAACCAGGAGGCTGATGTTGAGTCCGGGTCAACCAAACCCATCGATATCGTTAAAAGGTCCAAGAACAACAGTGCCAAGTCTACAGCCACAAACAATATGGGTGCCTCGCAGCCTCCGTCCAGGAAATCCTCCATGCTATCCTTACTTATCAACAAAATTACCTCCAGTAGTAACGATCTCGGTGTTGGTTTACCCCGTAATGGTAGGTACTGCAAGTATAGGGTCAATCCTGAATTAGCCTTATTCCAACAACCCATCAAATACAAAAGAAGAAGAGCAGGCTGATTTCGGCAGTCTTAATATTATTGATTTAAAACGCCACAAGCATCTAAATTTCCAGGAATAATTACATTACATAGTACAAATCCATTATTGCAATTAATACAAATACAGTCTGTATATCAAGAATATCTATAAAATGAACCAAAATTGTGCTCATGCAATCAAAAAAATCTTGTCGATGCGGAGCACTTCACAATAAAATGTTGATGTAATTATGGGTTTACTATACTAACTAATTATGTACTGAAGTACAAAAATAACCATAGATCGCTGTCTGACTACGTTGATACTGACCAACTTTATGTTAATGCTACTCTGTTAAGAAATAAACATTTTGCAATTCATAGCTCTTGCTAGCAATGCCACATTCATACATATACAACATTTAGAGGTTTTGTATCTCTATAATTGTAGACAATTATTAATAATTCTTTTACTCTGACCATATATTGATTGTAAAAATCTTCATAGAATGAGTTACTAAAAAATTAATTCTCACAATCCTGATTAAATTTGTCTGCAGTGTGAATTGTTAGACAAGTAGTGATAAAACTGCCTCTACACTATCTCCAAAATATCTTTGTTTGTACCTTGTTTACTTGGTATTGCCATGGGATCCAGATGGCTTTAGGTGTAATTGGAATATGGCTAATTATTCTATTATGGCATCTTCCATACCTTTGTAACTTTCATCCAATAAAATACAAATTATTTTTGCAATATAGAAAATAATCACCATTGCTAAAACAACAAATGCCATCAACACCATTGTAGGTATTGTCAGTCTTAATCCGGCAGCTGCGGGAAGACTCTTAAGATCCTAGGCCTAAAAAAAAAACATTTAAAACACCCCAGTGGCACTAAAATAAAATCAATTTGTGTTTAGGCGAGATAATTTCCCTCCATTACTTGCTACCACTCCTACACATGTGTCCCAAGCCCCCCTTTCCCGCCCCCCTCTTCAATTATCAGGTATTTTCTCTATTACTCCTGATATTTATCAAGTATTTTTGTGGGAGGATGGGTGGGAGAGAGGGAGGAGGGTGGAGGAGTGTAACTCCGACCCTCCAAGCCAGTCTGAAAGCTCCCCTGGTCTCTCACTGCCACACGATCGAGAGAGTGAGGGTGTTAGTCTCTCACTGCTCAAGGCCAGATATATACAATTTTCACCAGCCAATTCCTGTTACCACTTGTTTTATTGGTTTCCCATGTTCATATATTCATATTAAAAGTAAAATAGGCGCATATGGATACGTATTAATTATATTTATGGTAAATTAACAATTTTAGTGAGGAATGAATCTGAATACCTTCGCACCGCGGGCACATTCAAATACCATAGCTGCGCAGTTAAGAGGTTATTATTGAACAATCTGTATCTTTCCCCTCAACTTTCTTTTCATAACTGTTAACCCCTTTTGTACCGACGATGCCTTTTTAATTTAATTTTAGCTATATTTAGACAATTTTGTGCAGTTTAAGAAGGATCTGTGGTAGTGGGAAAAAATGAAGACGTTGCCTGTACATAAGGGGTTAAGGGGCACAGGGCCCTGGGAGGGACTTCGGTGTCCCAGGCGTTTCCGCACTTACCTCAGCCTCTCGCCTGGGAGCAGCTTCGGTCACCTGGACATTCTTTAGTGGTAAAGCTGGGAGGGTTCTGTGGGGGCGCTCGGTTTTAGCCTTGGCTTTGCTCGGGACCTTGGGGCTGCTCGGCCAGACAACCTGGGGATCAAAATTGGGTGAAAAGATTCAGGTCTGTGATTGTGGAGGAAGCTGCACCAGGGGGTGGACCGAGGAAGACCTGGGATCGGACTATACGTGCCGATCTTGAATTTAAAAACTTGACAAGTGAAGCAGCCCTTAACAGGGTTGCCTGGAACGCCGCCAATAGGACACGAGACTGAAACTGCACGTATGTGTGGAGCACTCAGTCTTAACATTTTATGTATGTCCCCAAGAGTGGTTTGAATGTGTATACACAGGAAGATGCTCCAATTATCTCATCACATCAGTCTGTAGTATCAAAACTCATGTTTGTTGTTGCAGCCAGCTCCACATCAGTCCGTCACAACCGGCGTCTTAGGGGCCTGGTGCGTTCAGCATCACGAGTCTCCAACACCTCGCATACCTCCTGTCAGAGTCCTGACTCCCTTACGGAAGTCCCTACCGTTACACAGGTAGGAAATAGTAAAGTGGTTGACCAACCACCACACCATTTCAACCAGTGTCAACTCAACCAATACTTTTAGGTTAGGACTATAAATTGGCACTAATTTAGTTGGTCCTGGTAGATTTGGGGCTGGTTGAGATTAATGGTTGTATAGTGCTATTGGTTGAATTGGCTGGACGCTGTAGGAAATAGAAGACTACTACTAATAATAATACAGGCACACTTCACTTAAAGTCAAATAGTTTAAAGTTGTTTCTTGATTAAATTGATGATTATGTCAGTCAGTCAGTAGCAAATACCAGAATCATTAAGAAGGAATAAAGAGTGATCAGCATTGATGCAGTTTTTAAGGCTGTACACTCCCTTGATTGACAGGGCTAGGGCATTCCCATGTTACAGGGACTTTACTGGTCATTCCATATGATAAGAAATACAATTACACCAGCTATCTGGAGTAGTGCAGAAAATCTTGGAATCCCACCCAGGAGTCCCAAGATCTCACCCAGCTCAAAGTGTCAAATGTGTTTTCACAAACAATGTTACTGTCTTCCATGAGCAAGATGGGAGGTTGGGCTGGCCTATAGGTCATCCTGCTAATGCAGCCATAGCCTGGCTGACCCAAGGCCTTGACCTGTGTGAAATGTCCACTTGGGGAACTATGGGTATTATAGTGCGTTACGTCGATGCAGTCTCCCATATGGACACGTACAACTCAGAACTTTTAAAACATTAGGTGAATCACAAGCAAAGCAGCAGAACATTTAGTATGATTTTGTTTTTTCTCAATTTCCTTTTATTAATTTTTAAAGATTTAGATAAAGAAAAAGTATTACACTTTCAATAAAATTCAGAAAATGGCCTTGCTTATACAGTAGTTGTTTCACTTATAATCGCATTTCAGGAATACAGTACAACTAAAACTTGAAGTTAGGAATAACTGTACTACTGTAGGTGATCATTTCCATTTTTGGAACCTAATGTTACAGTATTTAACAGTGACCCCTCCATCAATGACTTCTGCCAATATTCATATTTGGCGCCTTGCTGCTTAGGGAAGCCCTTTCTAGGGCCCATCTCTCTGCCACAAAACAATTCAAATACTAACATCATAGGCGGCATGATTAATTACCTATGGGACGTCATGTGAATCGGATGCCACTATGAAAAGATAAAAGATAAAATAATTAAGAATAATATCAAGCTTCTGTAATGTGCTTCTCATCCGCCGCGTGTTACCTGAGGCCACGCCGCACCTTGCCCTGGAATAATCCGGCATTCTGTGGAGTATGCTCGTGGGGTGAAGACGTCAACAACAGTGACTGGTCTTTCATCAGCTTACCTTGGTTTTCCACACAGCAGTTTTTTTTTTTTTTTTTTTTTTTTTTTTTTTCTTCAAAGTGAGACAAAAGGCAGAACTGCCTGTAGCGAGTGCCTCCCCCAGAGTTGAAAGAGTGACAGGGCAAAAATCAAGGGATGTTCGAGCCAAAATGCCTGGACACACAGAGTTTGAAGCAATTTAAGTCATAGGAAGAGGGAAAGACTGATTCTGGGAGAGTTCCAGAGCTCAGCTGTTTAATAGAAGAAAGTCTGAGAGTATCGTTTCACTCTTGGGTTGGAGAGTTGCACAGAGTAGGGGTGGGATTGTGTTGCAAGATGGGTACCACGTGCCCTACGTAGAGGAGGTGGTATAAACTGGGAGAGCTCTGAGGAACACTGATTATGTAGTAGCGATAGAATAGCCAGAGAGATGCAACATTGCGGCGGAGAGAAAGAAATTGCAGAGAGTTGGTGAGTGGATGGAAGTTAATGATATGAAAGGCCTTCCTTTCTACTTTGTCAAGGAGTGCAGTGTGAGAGGATCCTCCCCACACATGTGAACAATATTCAATACAAGGACGCACCGTGCCCCTGTACAGAGTAAGAAGCTGTGCAGGGGTAAAAAAAAAAATTGAGGCGGTTGAGCACACCCAGCTTCTGGGAGGCTGCCTTAGCAAGACTGGTAATATGGCCCTTCCAAGTGAGAGCAGAAGAAAAAGAGACTTCACAAATATTGAGAGAAGATGAAGGATTGATTTTTGTATTGTTGAAGTACAGTATAAGGGAGTTCCGGACGGGTAGTACAATGGAGAAATTGGGTTTTGGAAGCATTAAAGGCAGCAAGGTTTTCTCTGCCCCAATTGGAAATAATATAGTTAGATCAGCGGATAAGTGTTCTATGGCTTCATTAAGTTTGTCTTTGAGGGATTGCTTGCAGGGGCGTTATGAAAAACTAATTGAGTAGTGTAAGGTAGAGTCGTCTGCGTATGAATGGATGGGACTGGATGTACAGTTCAGAAGATCATTTATGAAAATTAGAAAGAGAATGGGAGATAGGACAGAGCCCTGAGGAACACTGGAGTTGATAGGATGAGGAAGTGAGCGATGGCTGTCCACAACCACAGCTATGGAACAGCTGGAAAGGAAATTAGAGACAAAGGCACAGATGGAGGGATAGAAACCGAAGGAGGGTAGTCTAGAAATTAAAGATTTGTGCCAGACTGTATCGAAGGCCTTCGATATGTCTAGTGCAATAGAAAAGGTCTCACCGAAGTCCCGAAAGGAGGATGACCAAGAGTTAGTAAGATATGAAAGAAGATCACCAGTAGAGCAACCCTTAAGGAAGCCATACTGGTGATCTGAGAGTACAGTAGATTAAGAGAAGAAAAATGCTTAAGAAATTTGGAAGCAAGAATAGTTTTAAAAACTTTAGAGATACAAGAGATGAGAGCAATTGGACGATAGTTGGAGGGTTGAGAGCGGTCACCCTTCTTTGGGACAGGTTGAATGAGAATAAAGTTCCAGCAAGAAGGGAAGACGTTAGAGGAGAGACAGAGACGAAAGAGTTTGCCTAGGCAGGGAGTCAGCACGGAATCACAGTTTTTGAGTACAACAGGAGGAACACCGTCCGGACCGTCCCCCTTCATAGAATTAAGCTCAGAGAGTGTAGAAAGTACATCTTTAGAAGAGACTAGGATATTAGGCATAAGTAGGAGAGAGGGGGGTGGAGAGGGAGGAATAGCACCGGAATCATCCGAGGTGGAGTTTCTAGCAAAAGTTTGAGCGAAGAGTTCAGCTGATGCCAGAAAGCTTGGGAAGAGCTAGAGTTGGATAGTTCAGTGCATTTATTATTGATGAAAGAGTGCTTGGCAAGTCAAAGAACAGATTTGGCTTGATTCCGGGCAGAAACATAGTAAGAATGAGATTCTTGAGTTTTAAGGCGTCGGTTCCGTTTGAATGCTTCCTCCTTGTTGCGGACAGCAGTAGAACAAGCGTGAGTAAACCAAGATTTTTTTGCATTAGACTAAGAGAAAGAAAATGGAAATATGCTTCCATGCCCGAGAGAATTGCCTCAGTAATGCGTTCAGCACTCTCCGAGGGTCCCCGGCCATGGAAGCAAAAGTCATTCCAAGGGAAATCAAAGAGGTACTGTCAAAGAGCCTCCCAGTTGGCAGTGCCAAAGTGCCACAAGCGCCTCCGGTTCGGAGGATCGGGTGGCCATACCGGAGAGATAGGACAGGTGACATATGGTGACATATTAGTTTATGGTCGCAGGAGCCCAAAGGAGAGAAGATTTATAGTATAAGCGCCGATTAAGCGGAAGGGTCAGAGGTTAGAAATATGTCAAGAATGTTGGGCTGATCTCCGAAGCGATCCGGGATACGGGTGGGTTGCTGGACTAACTGCTTTAGGTCGTTTAGGATAGAAAAGATGAAGGCTTGTTCACCAGGTTGGTCAGTGGAAACAGAGTTGGCGGTGGTGAACATTGAAATCTCCTAAGATGGATATTTCTGCGAAAGGAGAGATGGATAAAGTGTGTTCCACTTTAAGATTGCTATTTAAGCATATATAGTTAGTCACGTATTCCAACTTCCGTTCAGCCTTGGTTCGATCCTCTGCCGACGGTGTGGATGGACACAGATGCCTCTGGGCCCCTCGGCTGGGGATATCAGTCAACAGAGGGTCATCAAGGTCAGGGTCGATGGTTCAGTCTCAATACTTAGCACATCAATGCAAAAGTGTTTCCCTAAAGTGTCTCCAAACTCATGGCACCTCGATCCCTTCAAGGCAAGTCGCTAGTGTTCAGAATAGACAATTTGAGTGCAATAACATGCATTCAGAAGCATGGGTCAACAAGATCGCAAATTCTCCATCGTCTTTCAGAAAAGACATTCAATTTAGCCTACAAGCTAAAAATAGCAATCCATGCAACATATCTGCCAGGTGTAGCGAACCTATTGGCAGAAGCTCGGTTAAGAGGACAGAGTACATTAGTGGAGTGGAGCCTCGGGTAAACTGTCTTTCAAGAGCTGATTGCATTTAAATACCACCCACAAGTAGATCTGTTTGCGTCCAAACAGATGAGCAAGTTACATCACTACTTGACTCGTTGGACAGGGACCCAAGCAGGAGGTCCGGACGCATTCTCCGAGGATTGGAACAGATGGATGTCCATATGTCTGTTTCCACTTTCAGATGCATCGCTCATGTACCGAATAGCCAATAAACTACGGAAATATCAGGGGATGGTTTCTCTGATAGCTCCAGTGTGGTCGGCTCAAGCATGGTACCCGCACCTGAAGACATGGTGTCAGAACCCGGTGTTGCTCCCGGTTTCGTGTTTCCATTTCGAGACAATTGGGAACCTTAAGACCTCGCTAACTTTTGCCTTGTGGACATTCAGAATGCCAAGTGGCTTGACTTCTATGGAGTTAGCTTCGCAGCTAAACTCATATATGGCTACACTGAGTCCACTATAAACGTCAATATGTTTCAAGCTTAAACTAGTACTGTATATCAATAAGCCAAGCATCGATTAGGTTTTTGGTGATTTATTAGGAAATTTTAGTATTTCACTGTATTACAAAACAGGCAACTTAGATTAATATACAGGGGCCTTTTCCTGTAAACTCTGAAATATGAAAATACTAATGTAAATATGTACTGTATATACTCTGGCAAGAGTCGGTGAAAGATGCGAATGAAGAGTTACTAGTGGAAGGAGTTTGAGTGTGGAAAAAATATGCGGAGTATTTTGAATCTTTGCTAAATATAATAGAAGCAGTGATTGATGGAGATAGGTTACCCAGGTGGCAGGGAATGAATGAAAGGATTGGGAAAAATTAGGTGAAAGAAGCAGTGAGACAAATGAGAGCGGGAAAAGCAGAAGGTATGGATGGTATTGCTGTGGAGTGTAGGGTGGAGATGTGATAATAGATAGGCTGGTGAGACTATTCAATGTGTGCTTTGTTGTGTCCCATGGTACCACTAGACTGGAGAAGTGCATGTATTGTGGCGTTATACAAGGGGAAGGGAGACCGGCAGGAGTGTTCAAGTTATAGAGGTACAGTACAGTACAGTATTAGTTTATGATCAGTGGTTGGAAAGCTGTATGGCAGTGTGTTGATAGAGAGGATAATAAAGGGTACGGAAGTTGCAATAGGAGAAGAACAGTGCTGTTTTAGGAGGGAAAGAGGGTGTGTGGATCAGATTTTGGCAGTAAGACAGCTATGCGAAAAGTATTTAGAGAAGCATAAAGAGATATTTTTGGCTTTTATGGATTTGGAAAAAGAGTATGTTCGTGTATATCGAGAAACAATGTGAAAGGTGCCAAGGATTTATCAAATTGAAGGGAATTTGTTAGAGCAGTTAAGAGTTTTTATGAAGAGAGCCGAGCGTGTGTTAGGGTAAAAAATAACGAGTTGAGTGAATGGTTTGAGGTAAATGTAGGTCTGAGACCGGGTTGTGTAATGTCACCGTGGCTGTTTAATGTATATATGGATGGTGTGGTGAGGGAGGTGAAAATGAGAACTATGGGTAGAGGATTGGGTTTAGTAGGAAAGAATGGTAGAGATTGGGAGTTGAATCAGTTGCTGTTTGCTGATGACACAGCGTTAGTGGCAGATTCTGAGGAGAAACTGTAGCGAGTAGTCAAAGAGTCTGGTGTGGTTTGCGGGAGGAGGAAGCTGAAGGTGAACGTCAATAAAAGTAAAGTGATAGTGAGTAGTAGTGGTGATCGTAGGGTGAATCTAGATGTGAGGCTGCATGGGGAACATGGGGAAATACTGGAAGAAATGGAGTGTTTTGAATATCTAGGAGGAACGATAAGCAAGAATGGAGGTAAAACAGAGAGTATGTGAAGGAAGGAAAGTTTTTGGAGCAATGGAAAGTATGTGGAAGGTAAAAAATCTGAATGAAAGTTAAAAGTGCAATGTATCAAGGGATTGTTGTACCAACAGTGATGTATGCGGCTGAGACATGGGCTCTGAAGGCAAAGGAGAGAAGAAAGCTGGATGTGATGGAGATGAGCTGCGTGACTCGTAGAGACAGATTGAGGAATGAAGAGATATGTAGGAGAGTGGGGCAGCAGGAACATTTGTCGGCCAGAGTGGACAGAAGGGTGCTGAGCTGGTATGGTCATGTTGAACGAATGGCAGATGAAAGGCTTACAAAGAGAATATGTGAGTCAGATACAAGGGGAGGTAGAGGGGTAGGAAGACCTCCATTGAGATAGAGAAACTGTGTAAGATAAGCGTTGGAAGATACTGTAGAGGAATGACTATAGATCAGGCAAGAGAAGTGATAATAAATAGGAATGAATGGAGAATGCTAGTGAATAGATTAGTGTAAATGCGGTCATTTGGGAGAGAGGGTCATGCGCCAGTTGGACTAGATAACAGTCCGTCAGGTGCCTGGCCCGGGAAGCCGGTAGTAATTAATTTTTTATTTCACCAACCAACTTTACTTCTAAAACTCAATTAATGAAATCAACAAATACATGTGGCACTCCAAGGACTCGAACGTAGGATACTCACACCGAAATTACGCGCATTTATGCATTACGCTATCAAGACAATAAAGGGTGCGCCTGGAAGCATGGTGGGCGGGCTTGTGGTGGCGGCTTCTCTGTGGGTCTGCCTGCAGAAATCGGAGCCTCTCCGGGAGATTTAGGGCCTAGGAATCTACCTGGGGACCCCAATTGAGCCTGGGTCTGTGGGTATTTCTCCTGGATGACCTAGATGTGTGTGATTTTGTATTTTGTTTTGTTTTTCTGTTGTGTTGTGATGTAACTGTTCGAGCTCTGTCTCGAGTCGGCCACCCCAATTAAAAAAAAAATAAAAAAAAAAATGAGGTAAGTGCCAGAGTATAATATAATGTAAATAAATAATTGAATAACGCTGAGCAAATGTTGTAGACTTATGTTTAACACTAGTACTAATCTTGATAAGACACTGTAACACTGTTTCACCTTATAGGTCACTTCAGGGGTCATGTGAACAGTGTTTGTGTCATCATGTGTCAACACAAGGAAGTGGATGGCACAGTGCTTACAATGTGTATGTCATCACCTCAGGGGTCTTGGGAACAGTGCTTGTGTCATCATGTGTCAACATGACACCGTGCTTTCATGAGTGTATTGCCAAATAGGTGAGTTCCTGGGTCACCTAGGTCATGTGAACTGTGCTTAGATATAACAGGAAGTGTTGATGCATTACTGACTTGGCATGTAATCTCTATAGCGAGCTTTACACGAACTTACTTACAGTATATCAATGTAGCCTAACAAGGCACAGTATGTGAACTATCCATAGATAGTGGTGATGGGCTGGTCTATCAGAGTGAGAGCTGGGTGATCTCTGCCATACCCATAGCTTACTCTGACTGTTCCTTTTACTTTTATATTTTCTAGATCTCAAGTGACGGCGTGTCTTCCGTGGATTGACCTCCCTACTGCCAACCTAGAGGGTGGCAGATTGGGAGCCAAAGCGTCACATTTTTCCTTTGTCCCTCAACTTTCCCTTCATAATTGCTGAGGGGCACAGGGCCTTGATTGGGGCTTTGGTTTCCCGGGCGGTTCCGCACCCTCCTCAGCTCCCCGCCTTGGAGTGGCTTCAGTCAATGGGCTAAATTTATTAGTGGTAAGCAGGAAGGGTTTTGTGGGATCGCTCGGTTATGGCCTTGTCCTTGTTAGGGACCTTGGGGCTACTCGGCCAGACAGCCTTGGGAACAGTAACAGCAACAAACAACTATCCCTAGACTTAATTATATAGTTATACAGTATAAAGTTTTATATGTGTGAACTATGTGTGCAGCAATTATATGGAGAATATATGGGCTGCAACAAAATTTATCAATCTCATTGGAGAGCTTTTACGACGTGGATTGTTGAGTCTGACCAAAGGATACTCTCGGTAGCTCTTATATTTAAATATTTAGACTACCTGTACCTATTTGAACAGAAAAATATTTCAGTTGTTACTCTACGTAACCACTTAACCCTCTCCGACATATGACGCAATTTTGAGCCTATTGGGGATACTTTAAAGCCTTTGTTACCATCAGGGGTATTTAGAAACCTTTAGTTTAGTTACTTCAACTTCTGCAGTTGTCTTTGAGTTAGCTGTGGGCAGAAAACTAATTTTGGAGAGGTAATTATAAGAGTGAGAGAACTATTTCTTATTGCTAATCTGGCAACCTTTGCATCATAAATGCGTGAAAGGGTTAACAGAGTACATGTATTAGTTTACCATTTGACGATCTCACGGGTCTATCCATGTCAGAGGTTGAGGAGAAGGGATTCATGCGTGCATGCTTTCAACTCCGAACCCCACCTTGGCAGCTTATGCCGACGTGGTTACTCGATCGTGTGCTCCTAGCGCTAATATCACCCTGTTATACTAATCGGCCTTCTATAGAACTGTTACTTAGAAATTCTTCTTTTTGGTGGTGCTGGCGACAGGCGATCGGATGTCGGAGCTGACAGCAATATCGCGTGCCCCAAATTGTCGGAAGTTTACCCTTAGGATAATAATAATAATAATAATAATAATAAGCATGTTACTTATTTCTCATAAGCACCAATTTTTCCGAAGAATTCACTAGCGCTTGGAAAGAGAAAGAAAAAAGAACAAAATCAATGCATCAAAAGAAAGCTTATATACAACACACATTTAACAATCACTAGCAGTGGCAAAATAGCCTAAACTCTATAGCCATCTGTCATGACACCTCTCTCAAGATCATAGCTTCCCTCAAAGAGAAAAGTCTTAAGTTGTCTCTTGAAGCATTCAACAGAACTCGGTTGTCTCATGGACAGCGGCAACCTGTTATACAACCTCAGAGCCATGTAGGAGAATGACCTCTCAAAGAAAGAAGACTGCTGGAAAGCCCTTGGTTCATCAAGACGAAAAGGGTCATTGTCATGACGCACAACTACACCATGGTGTGCCGGTGGGCGCCTGAGCAGCTCCGCAAGGTACCTAGGCTCACCAAATTTGAGAACCTTAAAAGTCACCAAACACAACTTAAATTCTATTCTTGCTCTTACTGGCAGCCAGTGCAGTTCTATGTGAAGAGATAGCTTCAGTTGTTATTGCACCTAGGATGGCCTCAGTTGTTATTGCACCTGAACCAATATTTATAGCGAAGAATGAGCACCAAGATCATCTATTCAGAGAGTTTTCTGTGCCCACGCTTAAACGGGGCAATACACACCATTTATTGTGTCCAGTAAAGGAACTCGGGGGATTATTCGATCATGGCCAACCCCATTAATCCTTCTCACTTCTGGGTGTCCCTAGATAAGCTCACACGGTTGAGGAATAACCAAGTCACGGCCCATATTGTCATTGTTTTCAGAGAGAATAACCCAGGTGTTCTTTGCAGAGCACACAATGTTCATAAGTAGGCAGCTTCACTGCGCTTACTACATAACTATTTCTTAGATGATATTATACAAACGAACTTATGGTCGTCACACACTTTCCTCTCTCAACACTTATCGGTACACCTCGAGAAACCACATATGCAATGTTCAATGTTAGATTATAGGTTTGATCCCTCGATGGGATGAAAGAAAACCTAATGTTTATAAAGTGACCCTGGAATCAATGACAAAATTTACCCTCCCACCGGCCCTTCCCATCTCTGTTTCTACCCGTTAGATATCATGAAGGCCGGATTATTCCAGGGGAAGGTGCGGTGTGGCCTCTGGAAACGAGCGACGGATGAGAAGCGCATTACAGAAGCTTGATATTATTCTTAATTATGTTTTATTTTATCTTTTCATAGTGGCATCTGATTCATATGACATCCCCATAGGTAAATTAATCATGCCACATATTATATTAGTATTTGGATTGTTTTGTGGCGGACAAACAGTCTAGAATGGGCTTCCCTAAGCAGCAAGGCGCCAAATATGAATATTGGCAGTACAACATTGACTCCAAGGTAACTTTATAAACATTAGGTTTTCTCTCATCCTTCGGGGATCAAACCTATAATTTTATCCTGCCCTAATGTTAATAATTCATATATTTTTCTTTCAGGCTTTCTTATGCCCTTTGGCCGGGAATGGTTTAATTTTTTATTATCTCCCCCTCAGGACGGTGCCATCTTCCGCATGTCTGATGCGTCTCTCAATACCAACATTGGTGAAGATGACATTATAAATCACTGCAAGTCCAGGATGAATTCTGGGAATGATGCGGAACACATTACCATCAAAATCAAAAGGAGAGATAAAGATGGTGAGTCTGTAATGTAATGTAATGCATATTTTCCATACTGTTTGAAGACTAGTGATACATAAGAGATCTTGTGTCCTATTATTGGCATTCCAGGGAGCTTGTTCTGGCTTTCTCACTTGTCAAGTTTTAACATGTTATATGAGATCATAGAACCTGATTCCATATACAGTACTGTAATTTTAAGTGTTTTACTTTTAATATTTTAATTCAGAATCTAATTATGAATTTCATGATTTATACTTTAGTTTATGTCTTTTACCTAATAACTTAACTACAGTACCATGATTTATCTTCAAACCATATTTCTAACTTGCATCAGGTAATGTGATGGTGATGGAGACGTCTGAGGACATCTACCCTGATGTTACAGACAATCGAGGGTTGCAGCAGAGACGACCTCATTCCGCTTATGTGGATAACCAGGTGAGGGACAGAGAGAGAGAGAAAAAAATGGGAGGAGGGGTTCTGATGTAAAGTCAGTGAAAATAGGCTAGCCTAAACAGACTTCGGATGCAGAAATACCCTGAGCCGAACAGGCCAAGTGGGATATCTCTATTGGTCTAACTGGTAAGGCGTCTGCCTCACACCCAAGGGTCGAGAGTTCGTGCTAATTTGTACTCACTATGTACTGATATTGAAAATATTCTTATAAAATCAGCTATTTATGATAAATATATTCTGATAGCATATTTGGAATAACCTTAAAAAACAAATTTTTAGTAAGTAACTGTCGAGCCTGAGAGTTAAAATAAATTGTCAACTCTTTGCCAGCTCTGAATAATCACAGCCATAAATGTAATCCTTGCATGGCTAATTTCCAAGGAATGAGAGTACAGTACAGTACACTCAACCCTCGGCTATCACTCCTAATTGGTGCAGCTATAGCCGCGCGGTAGCCGTAACCGCGATAGCCATACTGATGAACTAATGGGAATAATTCTAATTGGTGCCTGGGTGCCGAATTTGACAACTATTTTTCGTATTTTGCAATTTTTACCTAATAATTTCCACTGAACACTAACATAACATAATAATAATTATAAGAAACATTATAAAAGTAAATATAAGAACATATTACACCATCACATTTACCTTTTTAGGTGTGTTGAGGGATTTAGGTGGGTTGGGTTCCGAGGCTAGGGGTGGCGAATTATTGGCCACTCCTACGTTGCTCTATCTCGTTCAGTATCCCTTCAACATCAAATCCTTCAAATTCTGAAGTGTCATCATCCACTGTATCCAATTCAAGTGCCGTAAGTAAAGGCTGTTCATCGATTTGTTGCCGTGGTCGAGGCTCACCGGAGGGGCCCGGTCGAGGCTCACCGGAGGGGCCCGGTTGAGGGTGGTCGGAGGGGCCTGGTTGAGGGTTGTCGGAGGGGCCTGGCCGACCACGAAAGAAGTCTGTGATCTGGCGTTGCTGGAGAGAGTTGATATGGGCGTGGTACCTATCCTCATAACCTGCCAAGACCTGATTAAGTAAGGATGTCCTTGTTTCACTGTTCACGTTTTAATCTTGCTCAATAATATGCCACATCTGTCCACCTAACTCTATGAGGAGTTTTATGTCGCTCATGGGAATGCCGTCCATTTGTGTTTCAACATTCTCTTCATCTTCTGCACTATCCTCCTGTCCTTCTTCGTCCTCCTGGAGTAGGTCTTCTGCTGTAACATTTGCTGGCCTCAACATTTCCCTGATATCCTCGCCAGTTGTCTCTGCAAAACCACGGCCAGCGATCCCTCTTGCCTCCTCTGCTGCTGCCTCTAACTCTGCATCCAATGACTGCAGCTCACCTGCCACTATTACCTGCCTGTCCTCTGGTAGACCCTCCAAAATGTTGCGCCATGCATGGTTGATTGTAGCCGGGGTTACATTCTTCCAGCAATCTACCACCAAGTCTATTGCCTTTTTGACATTGTAATTCTTCCAATACCGAATCACATTTTTTTCAGATTCGGTATTTGCTTCAGCTTCCTCGTCCTCTCCTTCATCCTCACTATCCACCAACTGCTGAATAAGTTGATTGTCTTGTGTTGCCTGCCGCATCTGACGAAACTGCCGTCGAGAATATGCAGCCTTCACTACCGCAATCACCTCCTGGTCGAGGGGCTGGATTAGGGAGGTTGTGTTGGGAGGCAAGAATTCCACTTTCACGTTAGGGTTCTCCGTCCTCATAAGGGGTGAATGGCCAGGGGCATTATCCAGCAGGAGTAGAATGTTAAATCTAACGTTCTTGGCCTTGCAGTACTCCTTAACTTCCGCGACGAATGCTTCCTTAAACCAGTCCAGGGAGAGCTTGGCAGACATGTATCCTTTCTTGGAAGATAGCCAGTGGACATTTAGGTTGTTCATATCATGCCCCTTGTAAGCCCTAGGCCTCTTGGCGCGATGAATGATGGTAGGTTTCAAGCAGCAGCTACCTGAAGCATTCATGGCGAAGAGCAGGGTGAAGCGTTCTTTTATCGCCTTTCTACCCCTAATTTTGGCTGACTTGTTGGTGATAAATGTACGTTTGGGCATTGTCTTCCAATAGAAGTTTGTTTCGTCCATGTTAAATATTTGGTCTGGAGTGTATTGTCCCGCTTCTATGATGTTTTTCAGGGCCTCTGGATATGCACGAGCGGCAGGCCTGTCCCCACTAGCCGCCTCACCCGATACTTTAACACTCTTAATTGTATGGCGGCTCATGAACTTGCTAACCCACCCTTTGGAAGCCTGAAATGCTTGGGGGTTATCCACACCAAGCTTACGAGCCACACTTTGATAAATCTCCTTGGCTGTGACCGTAATCTCACGTGTGTCCACGGGCAAGTTCCGCTTTGCCTGCTTATTCAAGTATCGCCCCAACACTTGTTCCGTCTTAAGTAGCACTTTATTAGAACTTCGAAAGGCATTCGATGCAGCAATTGATGGGGCAAGTTTCATGTGACTCTTTATGTTTTCTCGCTTTTGATAAATCCCCCTCACTGTCGATTCATTCACTCCAAACTTCTTTGCCACACTCCTTTTTGTTTCACCCTTGCCTATTAAGTCCACAATTTCCTGTTTCTGAGCATACGTAAGGTTCTTTCTCTTCTTAATGTCTCGATTTGGTGCGGTCACATTACGCTGAGCGAAGGTAGGGGGATTCGGTGGCCGTTGGGGTGGGTTAGTAGCCATTGTTCACAGGTATAAAAACACTTCACAGCTTTCACCAGACAACAATGGGGGTACAAGTAAGACTGAGAAATTGTAAGTATGGCGGGAGGGTAGGAGGATGGGTGGCGGCCAATCACAGCGCTTGCTTCCCATGAGTCATGCCCAATCAGGGAGCGAGTATCGTAAACGTATGCTTGCCGCCCGCCTGGGAATTCCCAAGCCCGGGAATTTCCAATTTTGTTGTATTTTTGGCCACATTTGGTGCGTGATAGCCAGCTCATAGGCGTGAAAGCCATGGTCTGACAGCTTTTGGGGAGCAGGCGATAGCTGTGGAACGCGATAGCTAAGTGCGTGATAGCTGAGGGTTGAGTGTACCTCCGAAGTCAACCAGTTGAGGACCACATGTTAGCCGAGGATTTTTCTCAAAATTTACAAGAAATATCAATAAATTATGTTGAAATGCTTATATACATGCATGCAAGTTTGAGCCCCTGGTCAACCAGAGATGGTTGTGGAAACGAAGAGGGTAATGCCAACTTACAACACAGTAGTTATGTGGGAGTACACTGTACTCTGCTCCAGCACCACATGACCACCTCCAGGGATCATACAGTATGAGACTGCTGGGAACAGCACACTGCTCCCAACTACAGTGCCATATAGTATATTCTTCCCATGTCTCAGGCTGTATTGTCAATCACCTTGGTCTGATGCTGGAAAATTGAACTACAGTATACTCTGTTTATTTTCAACTGACGGTAAATTGCATAGTTCTCATCATTAATTCTCAGTTGTTTTGAAGATTTTATAGTGAAATATGGTGCTAAATATATAAACTTGATCTTAATATGATGCAGAGATATAGTAGTTTCGTATTTGTCCATGAAGTATCGAGAAATCAGATGCTAAGAGACCCTATTTACCGCCAAATGAAATGAAACCAAGTATAGTTACTAATCCAACGCACTTTCCAGCAAGGGAGATGTTAAGAAAGTTAGACCCACTATTATGACATCACATGTATTAAAAAGAAAAAGAAATAAATAAACAAGTGAGTGAGTTAGTAAAACCTAGACTGTGGTGGTGCAGGTAGTGAAGAGTTACAGAAGAGACCACAACACCAGGTTGGATAAGTTCACCACCTCACATGTTTTTATTGTTTGTAAAGAAGTATCTGGTTTTGAAAAAGGAAAATGACAAAGGATTGGTCTGTGTTAGGCGCTTATAGGATATGATGTGGGAAGAAAGCTGCATATACACTGGCACTATTCAAAATTTATAATAAACTTAGTGATGTTTTTAACTTTTGAGATTAAAGGTCAACTCCAGGGACAAAACCTATTCAAACTACAATGTCCATTGTGATCTGTTTGGTTTTAGGGATAGGATACTGAAGAACTTTCATCTATGTGTCCTAACAACATTTAAATATAGCTTATCTAACTTATTTTATGTGGCGATAACTGGTGTGTTTATCATGACGTCACAGAGAGCAATGGCGAGAACACTCAATATGAGAGGCAGAAGAATCTGCGGTCTTTTGTATGAGAGAAACTCTTAGAAATTGTATGAATGTGCAGCCTACAGCTCAACATTTGGCTTCACTGTCTGGTCAAGGGACTGCGATCTTTAAATTAACAGAAACCAATTAAGAAATAGGCTTTAGAAGTTACCTCCCTTAACTCTGGACCAGGATAAACACTCAAAACACTGCCTGTATGTTTATTGTTGGCTAGATGGGATTATTTCTAGGTGTTCACCACATCTTCAGGACCTTGTTCGATGTTTTGAAGAGCTTGAATATTGAATTGAAAGGTATTAATTAAGAAAAACAGACCTGACAATCCATGAGTGTGTCATGTTTACATGCTGCCTCTCCGGTTTATCGTCATGCCAATCAGCTGAAACTCGCCCAGCTAATGGCTGAGAATTATTATGTTACCTCCACCACCCGACTTTACTCCTAAACTCAATTAAGGAAATCAACAAATACATGTGGCAGTCCAGGGATTCGAACCTAGGATGCTCACACCAAAATTCAGTGCGTTTATCTATTGCGCTACGACTTTTTAAATTAGTATTTTTTTTTGGAGTTTAATGGAATCATATCGATATTGCCCATCTACATACTGTATTACAGTATATTCATGCCATGTTATGACCCTGCATTAAACTTTGTTTTTTCTTTCATCCCTGTAGTTCACCTTTAACATGAGTAAGGAAGAGGCATGTAATATAACCATGGTTGTTTAACATATACATGAGTGAGACATAGTGAATTTATTTTATTATGTGTTTGACTGTAGTATAACTTTGGCAGATTAACGTGGAAGTGATGGAAGATAATAGGAAACCGTACTCGCCCACCGAGAAATGTCCCGAGCCCTTTACCCCAGAGGTCTTTCTCGATGACACGGATGGTCCCTTAGAAGGTAAAGCTGGCAAGTTAGTTTCAATGTTTACCAAGGTTGATTTTTAAGTGAAGAGATGCACATAGTAAAGCTAAGATTGTTCTCACGTTTGTTATGAAAAAGTAAAATTTAAGTCTTTTAACATCTTGTATGCATTACGCTAAATTCTCCTACCTTTCTTCTTGCCCTCATTATTTTGATGCAGTTATTCAAGCTTCCTATTCAAGAGTTTTATTTTTTTCTCAAAGATGCTACAAAGCAGCATAAGAGAATATTCATGGGTAACCTGAACCTCAAGGGATTTTCCAAGCTCCGCAGTCCACGGCATGCCCATCCTGCAGAGCAGTCCGACACATCTCCCGTACAGAGTAAAAAGAGGTAAGGAAGAGTGTGATTTTATCTTTTCTCACTAGACTCTTTTCTTGGTCTAATATTTTCTTTTTTCTCCTGTCCTCTCCTCTCTTTTCGTTGCTCTTCCTTTCTCTTCCTCTCCACTCTCATATCCTTTCCTTTGCATTTTTCTTCTCTCACTGAAGCTTAGGGCTTTTCCAAGTTTCTCAGTCCACTCAATTCACAGTTATCAGAACAGTTGGGCAGGCCTCCCAGTTGGGAGAGAGTTACAAGGAATAGTTAGAATCTCAAAGACTTTGCGGTCTGTTCCGGGGAGATACTCAAAGAGGAAGGAGAGAGATTGTTTAGTGCATTACACTCATTACAGAGTGTGTAAAATACTATCTACCCTCTTCTTGAACTGCTCCACTGAAGAACTATACTCTTGTCTTTTTTGAAAAGGATGTGGATAGTGAGGTACCTCAGGGTTCAGGTTTAAGTCCACTACTATTCTTAGTGTATATCAACGACCTTGATGTAGAAATTAATAGTAAAATTTATAAATTTGCATATGACACTAAATTAGCTGCCACAGTGAAGGATAAATTTCGGGTTTGACAACCTGAAGGGAAAGAAGGAAAACCATATATTAAGTAGTGGTTCCGTAGTCAATGACGTAGAGCCTAATAAGTATTAGGGTCTTGGTCCGGGTCTTAGGTAGCCCGGTAAATGCTTTACTCGCGAACCAAGAACGAAAAATCATCCTAGGAGATACCCATTAAATAGTTTCTAAAAAACATCATTGTTGCGTATGCCACTATAGAAAATATGAAATAGAAAATTTATTTATGTGTTTGAATCACGCGGCCTGTTGCGCATCCCCTTTCGTTCGCTTCTCATTCACAATTGCCAGATGCTGCCAGGCATTATATTGTTCTCTAATGTTATATCAAGTTGGGCATGTGCATGAGAAGGGGAAGGTGGGAGGGCAGTAGACGTCATTGACTATGGAACCAATACTAAAGATATGATTTTCCTTCCTTCCCTTCGGGTTGTCAAACCCGTAATATATTAGTGGTTCCTATGTCAATGATGTAGAGCCTAGAATATCACGACCGGTGGCGGGACATCCATATGCTCAACGTTAAAGACAGGACCAAAAATATAGGATAGCAAACAGACTCGCAGAAACAAATGTATGTTTATTGTATAAGATATATACTGTACAGATGTAAGGTGGGTACCTGATTATACCTTACTTGGAAAAAGAAAAAGAAGCACAAGCATTTCATAACCCAGATCAGCATGATACATAGGTAGAAATTACAGTACACTACATCAAGAGTAGGCTATACAAACAATTCACATACGTAATTGTATTAATTATAAAGATTCAAGAATATACAACAATTCTCATATGTAATTGTATTTATATTAACCCTTCGAGTACCAGAGACGCACGTTATGCGTCGGCAATGTATGTAACACTAAAGTGATGGAATACGCAAGCCCAGCCTGGGCTTCTAACCTAGCTGAAACACATCATAAGACCTTACAGACTATTTAAAACAAAGCCCTGAAGATCATTACAGGCTGCACAGCTACTGCACCCACAGATCACCTACATCAAGAAACCAAAATCCTCAAAGTCAAAGACCATCTGGACATGAGAGGCACTCAATTCCTGGCAGCAGCCTCCACGAACCAAGACCACCCACTAAACTACATGGCAACACAACCACAGACACCAAGAAATATCAAAACAACACCCAGCACACGGTATCACACACAATTATTGTCCTCTCTCCCTCCCTGCCCACCCAGAACCAACTTCCAGAAGCACATCCATACTCATATCTCTCACCGATCCATCCACTCACTCACAGACAACACGCAGCTGCATGCACGACCTCCCGAAATCCATCCTTCCGAATCCTGCCTTCCTCGCGAGGACAGAGTCCACCTGGCCAGGCTGAGATGCGGACACCATCCAGCTCTCCTGAGCTATCAGAAGAGACTGGATGACTCCGTTGTCGACGCCTGCCCGGGATGTAACACAGCACCCCATACCATTAAACACATCATAGAAGACTGCATTTCACACAACCACTTACGCCAACAACACAATCTACACTCAATGAGAGCTCTGTGGGAAAGCCCGATCGTGGCCATGGCCTTTCTCAGGGACTCGGGGCTGTTCGGCCAGGCAGCTTAGGGAACCACAACAACAACAACAACACTAAACCCCAGAGCCGCATAGGGTGCGTCACAGTTAATTACTCTGGTCCTATGGTACCTAGAGGGCTCAGATTTGTATGGGAACTGCGTAAGTATCCCACGCAACAATGCCAATGGTTGAAAATCCTCAAAGTCCAGCCGCGTGCGCGTGAACGCGCAAAAACTTGTTTTTGCCTACCCATTTCCCCATATTAATTCCGACTTTCGGGCGCACCGTACGACCCCTTAATGACCTAGGGGATCGTTTTTTGTGTGTTTTTGTCCTTCATTTCTAATCTATTCCAGGCATTTTCTGGAGAAAAAAAAATGTTTGACAACCTGCCGGTCCTGGAGTGTACATTTATATTATATTGCCTGGTGCTCAGTTGGTTAATTATATAGATTCATGAATATATAACAATTCATATACGTAATTGTATCAATAATAAGGGTTTAAACACTAGAAAAAACAATTCACATACGTAATTGGGTGGATGGGACTCGTTAGCCTTGCTCGGCAACCCATTTAGGGGAGACAACCTAATCAAAATTTGGGTGGATGGGACTCGTCAGCCTTGGTCGGCAACCTGTCTAGGGGAGTAAACCTGATACAAATCCGTACTGCTTATCTAAGTGTATGGCAGGTTGGTGGACGGACTGTCCGAACACCACTGTAGAAAAATAGTGCTATCAAGATACATAGAGGGCCTCGGAGTTGGACGGATCCTAAATTGAGTGGTCAATCCTGTAAGTCCTTCAGTAAACTGGCTTGTGTTGTCCCTCTTACAGGGAATAGGTCCGCTTGTGAGCCTTCTGTGTATGGTCACCCTAATTAACCTGGCAGCTACGGGAAGACTCTTAAGAGGTCCTACTGGGCGGCTGCGGGAACACTCTTAAGATCCTAGGCCTAAAAAAAAAACATTTAAAACACCCCAGTGGCACTCAAAAAAAAAAATTTGTGTTTAGGTGAGATAATTTCCCTCCATTACTTGCTACCACTCTTACACATCTGTCCCAACCCGCCCTTTCCCCTCCCCAATTATCAGGTATCTTCTCTATTATTCCCGATAATTATTAAGTATTTTCGTGGGAGAACGGGTGGAAGAGAGGGAGGAGGGTGGAGGAGTGTAACTCCGACCCTACAAGCCAGTCTGAAAGCTCCCCTGGTCTCTCAGTCCCACGTGACACACGAGAGAGTGAGGGTGTAAGTCTCACTGCTCAAGGCCAGATTACGACCACGGGGCTAAAATATACAATTTTCACCAGCCAATTGCTGTTACCAATTGTTTTATTGCTTTCCCATGTTCATATGTTCATATTAAAAGTAAAATAGGCGCATATGGATAAGTATTAATTATATATATGGTAAATTAACGATTTTAGTGAGGAATGAATCAGAATACCTTCGCACCGCAGGCACATTTAAATACCATAGCTGTGCAGTTAAGAGGTTAACCCGGGAATGGCGAGAACACTCTTAAGAGGTTTTGGTGGGCAAGGGCGAGGACCCTCTTAAGAGGTAAGGCCAAAAAAGACTTTTAAAAGGCCCCAGTAGCACTTAACCCTTCCAGCCCGGCTGTCCTTTTAAAAGGACACCGCGGCAGGACCCCGGGTGTCCTTATAACAGGCAGTAAGCTTGAAAGCCTATTCAGCTTGATCTGAACGCCGTGCGTCCGACGCATGTAAACAAAGCCGGTCATTGCGTCACCGCACCTCCGAAAACAAGGAGACGTCGGATCAATGTTGTTGTATGGTATGACGAAATTAGTGTCTGAAAAGCTCTGATATTGTCAACATCGCGGCAAAATTTGCTCCACGGAAATCGTCATCACAACTAAACCAGTTGACTTAGAGAGCTCTACTCAACGCCAGTCTACAGATTCGAAACCACAGTACGTTTAGAGATGCATAGGAATGTTCTAGCAGTTACAATAACAAAGATACGGTAGCCTAGGCGTAGACGTATTTCGGCCATTTCGCCCGGGTACTCAACAATATCTTTAGGATAGCCTAACCAGGCGGGAAGGGTTAAAACAAGTGAAATGGTTATTAAGTGAGATAATTCCCCTCCATACCTCCTATCACTACTCCACATCTGTCAAAATCCCCTCCTTTCCCCCCCCCCCCCTTCAATTATCACCTATTTTCCCTGTTATTCCTACCTATTCATTGGTATATTCTCGTGTAAACATAGGGGGGGGGGAGAGAGAGCCCCCCCCCCCCCCTCAGTCACTCTCCAGGCTTCGAGAGATGAGGGTGTGGGCCTCCCCTGTCTCTCACCTTATGAATGAACGCTCGGCAATAATTCGCGATTTTCACCATCCAAACAATATTCCCACTTGTTTTATTGTTTTACATGTTACTATCTTCATATTAAACGTAAAATAGGCGCATATGAATAAGTAATAACGATATTTATCGTAAAATTACGATTATAGGCGGGAATGGAGCTTAATATTGCCGCCCAGAAGTGTGGTGTTCACTACACCCTGCGCGTACTCGCCGGGTTAATGGGAGTACGGCGTCCGGCAATAGATAGATACGTAATTGTAGTTAATTATAATGTTTTTTCAGGTGAGGTTGTGATTTTGCCCCTTGGACATCTATTTTTTTTTTTTTTTTTTTTTTTTTTTTTTTTCTATATTCCAACTTACTTCCTCTCGGGCATAGGCTGATAGCCTTAACATTCACCGCTTTACAATGAACAGTGAAGCCCGTGAGGTCTTGTTCCAGTCTAGGGAGTGAGACATGTGAAGCACGTAGAGTACTGTACAACGAGCACCTGCCATCTTGCCTTCACATGAGGCACGGTGCTCACTCATGGCCCGAAACGACCCCATCTATGAAGCCACCTCGTTCCCGTGCTTCACTGTCTAACCCCCTACACTCGGACTCTCGCACTTACACACACACAACGCCACCTGTTGAGCAGATAACTCACCTATCGCCGGATGCCGTGATCTCCAAAGGGGTGGCCACGACGAAACGCTCCCATGCACCTCTGTCCCCAGTCAGTTGATGCCCCTCCTCCCGTCCAGCACCACTTTCACGCATATACTTCTTAACTCCATTTTTCCACCTCTCTCGGTTTACCTCTCCCTCTCTGTCCTTCTACCTCTTACTTCACACTCCGGACATGACTTGTATACGAACTTGCAAGAGAGTTCGCTTTATAAATTTGTTCGAACGCCGACCCGTGGTAATAACGTTCTTGACATTGTACTTGCAAAAAAAGAAGAATTGATAGAGAATTTGAATGTTGGTGATGAATTCAGTAACAGCGACCATCGTACGATAACTTTCACTTTAAACTTTACTAGTAACGAACCAAATAGTAGCATCGAAAAAGTCTCTAATTTCAAGAAAGCAAACTTCCATAAACTTAGAGCTATGTTTAACCCTCCAGCCCCGGCTATGTATTATATATATATTCCTCGAAACCCGGGTGTTTTGGCCGAAAAACGTCTAGGCTAGGCTACCGTATATTCGTTAATCAGACTGCTTCCTGCATTCCCGCGCATCCCCAAGCGTAGCTGTGTTATTTACCTGTAGAATGGCATTAACCCTCCAGCCCCGGCTATGTATTATATATATATTCCTCGAAACCCGGGTGTTTTGGCCGAAAAACGTCTAGGCTAGGCTACCGTATATTCGTTAATCAGACTGCTTCCCGCATTCCCGCGCATCCCCAAGCGTAGCTGTGTTATTTACCTGTAGAATGGCATTAAGTAGAGCTCTCTAAGTCAACTGGTTGAGCTGTGATGATGATTTCATTGGAGATAACTTTATGGCCAAAACAGCCACTTTACACCACTTTTCGATACTTAACAACAACATACAGGCACACACGAACAAGCGACGCTCTCCTTCTTGTGGCCGGAGATGCGGGGCGTCGGTCCAGCCGGCTGTTGTTTACATGCGTCGGACCGACGCCTCGCACACGAAGCTCACAGGCTTTCAACCACTGGGCGTTCAAGAGCCCTTTCGGGTACCTTTTATATGCTTTTTTATGGGCGTTCAAGAGCCCTTCCGTGGTGAGAGGGTTAAGTAGAGCTCTCTAAGTCAACTGGTTGAGCTGTGATGATGATTTCATTGGAGATAACTTTATGGCCAAAACAGCCACTTTACACCACTTTTCGATACTTAACAACAACATACAGGCACACACGAACAAGCGACGCTCTCCTTCTTGTGGTCGGAGATGCGGGGCGTCGGTCCAGCCGGCTGTTGTTTACATGCGTCGGACCGACGCCTCGCACACGAAGCTCACAGGCTTTCAACCACTGGGCGTTCAAGAGGCCTTCCGGGTATCTGTTATATGCTTTTTTATGGGCGTTCAAGAGCCCTTCCGTGGTGAGAGGGTTAAAGAAACTGACTGGAGCTTTTTAATTAACAATAACGACATAAATACATCTTGGAAGTTATTCGAAACCACTTACCTAAAAGCAGTGCAAGACTGCATACCATCGAAAATACGGCGTCCAGGCCATAATAATAAGCCCAAATGGTGGAATAAAGATATTTCAAACTGCCTGCTTGCTAAAAAATGTGTTAATGATAGATTAAAATCCTCACAAAATGACGAAGAACGGGTGAAATTTGTAGAGCTACGACGCAAAGCCAAAAAGTTAATTAAGCAAAGTAAAAAGACCTTAGAGTTACATATTGCGAATCAAAGTAAAACAAACCCGAAAGAATTCTATAGTTATATCAGAAAGAAAAAAGTAGTTACTTCAACTGTTGGGCGGGTGCCCAACCCCGAAAGGAGTTGAAATAGGGGAGCTATCCCCCCGCCAAAGGCGGCTTTCTAGGGCCTTTCCTAGCTGATGCTGAGAGGATTGGGTTCTAGTCATGTGGTGATGGGCTGGTCTATCCGAGTGAGAACTGAGCGATCTCTGCCATACCCATAGCTTACTCTGACTGTTCCTTTTACTTATATATCTTCTAGATCTCAAGTGGCGGCGTCTTTTCCGTGGATTGACCTCCCTACTGCCAACCTAGAAGTTGGCAGATTGGGAGCCAAAGCGTCACATTTTTCCCTTGCCCCTCAACTTTCCCTTCATAATTGCTGAGGGGCACAGGGCCTTGGGTGGGGCTTTGGTTTCCTGGGCGTTTCCGCACCCTCCTCAGCTCCCTGCCTTGGAGTGGCTTCGGTCCCCCGGGCTTTGTTAGTGGTAAGCAGGGAGGATTTTGTGGGGGTGCTCGTTTATGGCCTTGGCCTTGCTCGAGACCTTGGGGCTGTTCGGCCAGACAGCCTGGGGAACAACAACAACAACAACAACAACTCTGGACTGAACTATGAGAATCACATCAATCAGGTCATCAAAATTTGTAATCTCCAAATCAGAAACTTGTACAGTATTCAGTGAGACGGTTTCTTAATAAGCGCTGTCTTCTAACATTGGTTCACTCAATTGTCCTATCACGTGTGGACTATTGTAATGCCTTATTGGTTGGCCTTCCTAATTACTTGCTACAAAAAGTTCAGTCCATACTAAATAGAACAGCGAGGCTCATATTTGATCTACCTCCAAGAACCCCCACTTCTTCATATTTGATAGAGCTGCACTGGTTGCCAGTTAAAGCTAGGATAGAGTTTAAGTTGTGTCATATGACTTTTAAGGCACTTATGTTTGGCGAACCTAAGTATCTTGCTGACCTCTTGAGACGCCCTTCGGCACGTTCTGGTGCGATCCTGAGAAGCAGTGATGATGTGCTGCGTCTTGATGAACCGGTAGCTATCCAGCAGTCCTCTTTCTCTGATCGGTCCTTTTCTTTCGTGGCTCCTAGGTTATATAATGAATTGCCTTTATCAATTAGACAGCTGAACTCCAGACTCTTTCAAAAAACAGTTGAAAACCTTTCTCTTCTGTAGGAGTTATGATCTTGCAAGTGGCACAGTGACAGGTCGTTACAGACTCTAACTGCTGCTATGTTAAATAGTTGTTGCTTGAACTACAGGTGAACTGCACCACACGTCTCTTGATTGTGGTGCAATGTGTTACGAGCGCTAGTGAATTCCTCTTGAAGAACTGGCGCTTGCGAGAAATAAAAGACCAGATTATTATTATTATTTATTATTATATACAGTAAACTCTCTTGTCTGGCGTGTTTAATTTAAGCTTGGCGAAATCGTGTTTGGCGCCATAATCTATAAGATACCAAAGCTCTCATCTGGCGGTAAAAATTCGTAATTGGTGGGTGGCCAAGAGACGAAAATAGGCGAGCGGCGAAAATACCCGAGCGGCGAGCCGACTTGAGCGGCGAATTGACCCGAGCGGCGAGCCGACCCGAGCGCATAGGCTACCTCTCGGCACTTGTCGGTCATGATAAAGTTACTCTACTCTCTTACCAGTTTCCGTTCGACCTTGACTGTATCATTTATTGCTCGCTCTCTCCATCGATTCATGATGTATGGATAATGGTAGCCGTGGGACTAAGTGGTGATGCAGTTGTTCGTGATAGAGGGCCACCTGAAAAACCCAAAATGGAAAAGGACATTCGCAATTTTAGGAAGATGCGCAGAACAAGAAATATACTTAACTTACCTTGCATCACGTTTTATGCCTTTGGTTATCTATCTATCTATTGCCTGACGCCGTGATCCCCGAAGGGGATCATAGCACCTAGACATGTCAATGTAATAAATGATAAGACTAGAATTACTCAAATTTTTAAGGAGCATGAGGTAATCTGAGTGCCACACAAGGCACTTTGGGTATCTCCAGAAGAATGGACAAGTAACGTGCTAGAAAAGTATTGTGTGAAGCCCAAACATTAGTCTGGATAATATCACCCACAGGTCTCTCAAACCCCACAGAACTTTCACAAAATACTCTCCTGGCTCATATACAACATTAACTCACTGAAGTGATGTGCAGAGGAAAGCCAGGATGACAGACACTGAGGGGGGAGAGACACTGGGGGATACGTCTATACGGTCTCACACGCGAACCAAGAGAGAACGATATAAGGCCTGGCGGCATATGGCAATGGTGCATGAGAAGCGAACAAAAGGGGATGCGCAACAGACCGTGTGATTCAAACACATACAATTTCTTCTATTTTCTATTTTTTATAGTGGCATCCGCAACAATGACGTTCTTTAGGAACTATTTAAGGGGTATCTCCTAGGATTATTTTTCGTTCTTGGTTCGTGAGCTAAGCGTTTACCGGGCTCCCTAAGACCCGGACCAAGACCCTAATACTTTTTAGGTTCTACGTCATTGACGTAGGAATCACTAATAGATTAGTTGCATGGGCAGAGAAGTGGCAAATGAAATTCAACTTTGAGAAATGCAGGTTCTCCACATAGGAAGGGAAAATAGGGACTTTAGATATAATATGGAAGGAAATTGGTTAAAGTCAGTTGAAGAAGAAAAGGACTTGGGTGTAGTAATAGACAGTTCTATGAAGTTTTGGGAAGCCAGAAATAAAGCAAACCGAATACTGTACTTGGCTTCATAAATAAGAATGATAGTTACAAGAGTAAGGAATTCATTCTAAACTGTACATTGTACAACTTGTATGTTAAGCCCCACTTAGAGTATTGTATTCAGGCATAGTGACATCATTATAGGCAAGATATCAATCTTTTAGAAGCTGTACAGCGAAAGGCAACCAAACTTGTTCCTTCCTTGAGGCAACTTGAATATAGGGATAGACAGAACGAACTTAAAATGTACTAATTTAAGAGATGATTAACCTAACAAGTGCGCATGGGGGTAATTGGAAACGTCCCCCTGTGCTGACGTATTTGAGGTGTTTCCGTCACTAAAATATTCATTGTACCATTAATAGCATTAATACTTATCCATATGCGCCTATTATGGGTTGATTATAAAGGTATTAACCTGAAACAACAATAAAACGAGTGAAAACAGCGTTTGGATGGTCAAAATCGGAGATATAGCCCGCGAGTTGTATAATGTATGGGTGAGGCAAGCTGCTTTCCCGCCAATTTCCCCCAAGGCCACTGAGACACAGTCGATCGATACTCTCTCTCTCTCTCTTGCATTCGCTTGCTATCAGTGATGACCACACCCTCCAACCGGATTTCTAATGTTAGCACGAAAATATACCTCAGAATAAGGGAATAACAGGGAAAATAGGTGATAACTGAAGGAGAGGAGGAAAGTGGGGAAGGAGGGGAGGTAGAGGACTGAGATTTTGCATATCCCAGGGGCCAAATTTTTTTTTTTTTTTTTTTTTTTTTTTTTTTTTTTTTTTTCGATGTCAAAAGTTGATTTTTTTTTTCACTCACTCTTAAGAGTCTCCCCGCAGTCCGCCGGGGGAACTCTTAAGAGTCTCCCCACAGTACCCGGGTTAAGAGGAGATATGATAGTTATTTAAAATGTTTTCTGGTATAGATAGTATAAATGTTGACAAGTTAATAATACTAATAATAATATAATAATAATGCTTTATTCTTGTTAGAGGAAGGCATGGTGCCATAATAGGAAAATCAGGAAACTAAAAGTTACAAAACTGTTGGCTAGACTTACGTAAGCATTTTTCAGTCACATGGTTGTAGATTTCTGGAACTCGTTGCCAGAGAAGGTAGTTAATAGTGTCTCTATGAATGTTTTTATAAGGAGACTATGATCACATCGATGAAAAGGGATTGAAAGTACGGTACAGTTATTCTCGCTAAGCACTTGGCTTGTGTAGCCACTTGACTACCCGGACCTAGTCCTAGTGTGTAGCTTACATGTATGAAAAGAGTACTAGAATATAGAGGGCATGTGTAGGTACTGTACAGTATGCTTTATTGATTCGCTATGTATATATTATGTATATATTATGTGCTTCACTGTGTGGTCAGATGTTAGATTTTGACATGGTCAACCTACCAGGGTATTCTGAACTGGATTTTAGAACTTGTTGCAGTCTCCTGGATGAATACTGTTCCGGTTACGTTGGTTTATATAGTAGTGCATGTTGAGTAGCATTAGCTTATTACCATTTCTAACCTAGCTGAAACACATCATAAGACCTTACAGACTATTCAAAACAAAGCCCTGAAGATCATTACAGGCTGCACAGCTACTGCACCCACAGATCACCTACATCAAGAAACCAAAATCCTCAAAGTCAAAGACCATCTGGACATGAGAGGCACTCAATTCCTGGCAGCAGCCTCCACGAACCAAGACCACCCACTAAACTACATGGCAACACACCCACAGACACCAAGAAATATCAAAACAACACCCAGCACACGGTATCACACACAATTATTGTCCTCTCTCCCTCCCTGCCCACCCCGAACCAACATCCAGAAGCACATCCATACTCATATCTCTCACCGATCCATCCACTCACTCACAGACAACACACAGCTGCATGCACGACCTCCCGAAATCCATCCTTCCGAATCCTCCCTTCCTCGCGAGGACAGAGTCCACCTGGCCAGGCTGAGATGCGGACACCATCCAGCTCTCCTGAGCTATCAGAAGAGACTGGATGACTCCGTTGTCGACGCCTGCCCGGGATGTAACACAGCACCCCATACCATTAAACACATCATAGAAGACTGCATTTCACACAACCACTTACGCCAACAACACAATCTACACTCAATGAGAGCTCTGTGGGAAAGCCCGATCGTGGCCATGGCCTTTCTCAGGGACTCGGGGCTGTTCGGCCAGGCAGCTTAGGGAACAACAACAACAACAACAACAACCATTTAATGTATATTTTGAAACTCCTTGTGACTTATTATTACAGTTGACAAATCTAATGTAGATATTCTCTCAATGTGGAAAATGTCTCGTGACAAAGAATTCATTTAGGTTAAGATTCTGGATGACCATGATACGCCCCAGTGGTTTTTAGTCATCTGAAATTATGTTACGTTGTGCTGTTATGTTACCAATATTTCATAAATTACCATATATATATACAGTACTGTATATCACTTTATTGCCGGAGTAAAATTTGCTACCACTAAAACTTTGTCAGAACAAGTTGTACATTGCTCTAAATACATTAAAATTACGCATAAACAATATTGTGATATCATCAAGAAAATAACTGACATTGATTATTATTGGAGTGTTGACAATTCATTAGAAGTTATTGATAAACTATAACCATGCCTAAGGTTACCTCGGTACATAGCTTCAACTTTTCAACTTTGTATGCCAATTTGCCTTTGGATTTAATATTGTCAGAACTTTGCTTTATTATAGATTTGCACTTTGACAGATTCTATTATAATATAAAACTTGCAAAATAAACCAAAACAAGGATGACACAATATAAAGACTAAAGAACTTATCAAAATCACTACTGGAAAAAAACTATTTAGCAAAATATAATTTTGAAATAAACGAACACAAAACCACCACATAGAATGTATATCACTATGTGAGTAAGTGAATTTGTTTCCCAAACAAATTAGTTGTAGATAATTTTAATGTACTCTCGTCGTATTCAAGGAATTAGTTAATTTGGGAAGTTCAGGACGTTCTGGTAACTTCTTTTAAATTATGTATAAATTAAGTACAGTAACTACAATTACTACAATGTTGGTTTGAAACAGGGGTGTGTGATGTCCCCGTGGTTGTTTACTGTATATATGGATGGAGTTATGAAAGAAATACTATCAAGAGCAGTGGATGTTGGTGTATCGCTGAAAAGGGAGGGAATTGAGTGGAAGCTACCTATACTGCTGTTTGCGGATGATACAGTTCTGATGAGTGATAATGAATGGGAGTTGCAGGGTCTGGTAAATGAGTTTGGAACAGTGTGCGAAAAACGGAATTTGAAGGTAAATACGGGGAAGAGCAAGGTTATGGTCTTCGAAAGGGGTGAAGTCACAGAGTGTGAGGTGAAGCTGAACGGTCAGGCTATGGAGATCGTCAACTCTTTTAAGTATCTGGGCAGTGTGTTGAGTAAAGATGGGACTATGGATGAAGAGGTGCGGGAGAGGGTACAACAGGGGAAGAGGGTTGTAGGAACGCTAAAAGCAGTAACAAGAAATAGGGTGGTCAGTATGGAAGTGAAGAAGTCCTTGCATGACAGTGTGGTAATCCCGACACTGACTTACGGAAGCGAAGCATGGACGTTGGTTGAGAGACTCAGACCAAGAGTGAGAGCAGTGGAAATGAATTACTTAAGGAGTGCGTGCGGAGTTACATGGAGGGATAGACAGACTAATGAGGAAGTAAGAAGGAGGTGTGGTGTGGAGGTAGATGTGCTGGAAAGTGTGAAAAGGAACAACTTGAGATGGTTCGGCCATATGGAACGTATGGAAAGCGAGAGAATGACTAAGAGGGTGTACGAGAGCGAGGTGGAGGGACAGAGGGGGAGAGGTAGACCGAATATGAGGTGGAAGGATGGAGTGAGGAACTACATGAACGAAGGCGGTGCTGGTTTGGGGGAGGGGCGTCGACTGACTGGGGACAGAGGTGCATGGGGGCGGTTCGTTCGTGGCCACCCCTTCGGGGATCACGGCGTCAGGCAATAGATAGATAGAACTACAATTTATGTCAAAAAAATTCTAATCAAACAAATTTGCAATATGAAAAGATATTAACAATAGTACAAATTGCATACAACACTCACAAACGACAATGTTATCGGGTAGGTACCTGTGAGCATAGCATGAACACATGACCCCTACCAACTGCTAACCTACAAATAACCTACATTTATAGTAATAATAATAATAATAATCTGGTCTTCTATTTCTCGCAAGCGTCAGTTCTTCCAGAGGAATTTACTAGCGCTCGTAACACATTGCACCACAATCAAGAGACGTGTGGTGCAGTTCACCTGTAGTTCAAGCAACAACAACTATTTAACATGGCAGCAGTTAGAGTCTGTAACGACCTGTCACTGTGCCACTTGCAAGATCATAACTTCTACAGAAGAAAAAGGTTTTCAACTGTTTTTTTGAAAGAGTCTGGAGTTCAGCTGTCTAATTGATAAAGGCAATTCATTATATAACCTAGGAGCCACAAAAGAAAAGGACCGATCAGAGAAAGAGGACTGCTGGATAGCTACCGGTTCATCAAGACGCAGCACATCATCACTACTTCTCAGGATCGCACCAGAACGTGCCAAAGGGCATCTCAAGAGGTCAGCAAGATACTTAGGTTCGCCAAACATAAGTGCCTTAAAAGTCATATGACACAACTTAAACTCTATCCTAGCTTTAACTGGCAACCAGTGCAGCTCTATCAAATATGAAGAAGTGGGGGTTCTTGGAGGTAGATCAAATATGAGCCTCGCTGTTCTATTTAGTATGGACTGAACTTTTTGTAGCAAGTAATTAGGAAGGCCAACCAATAAGGTATTACAATAGTCCACACGTGATAGGACAATTGAGTGAACCAATGTTAGAAGACAACGCTTGTTAAGAAACCTTCTCACTGAATACAAGTTTCTGATTTGGAGATTACAAATTTTGATGACCGGATTGATGTGATTCTCATAGTTCAGTCTAGAGTTAAAGTATACTCCAAGGTTTCGCACTGAGCTTACTGGGTGAAGTTGAGAACCTCCCATATCCAGAGTCACCACATTTTCAGCATCATTTCCCCTTCTATTTCCATGAATGATAATTATCTCCGTTTTGTTCTCATTCAGTTTGAGTTTCCACTTTGCCATCCAGATCTTAATGTCAGACAATAAAGATTCCATTTTGGTCTTAGTATCATTAATGTTTTCTATCTTCACATACAACTGAGTGTCATCAGCGTAAAAGTGATAGGCAACACCATGAGCATCTAGCAAGGATGCCAAGCTGCTAGTGTAAACAATAAAGAGGATCGGTCCCAGAACCGATCCCTGAGGAACTCCAAACAACAGGGGGCAAGATGGTATGGCCAATCACCACACGCTGAAATATATCTGATAAATATGATTTGAGGAGCGAGAGTGCTCTTTCACGAACACCGTAAGAGTGCAGATCTTTTAACAGTAGGTCATGGTCCACTGTATCAAAGGCTGCAGAAAGATCCAACAAAACCAAGAGAGACGCCTTTCCGTTGCATGTGTTCTCCACCAAGTCATTCTGAATCTTACATAAAGAGGTCTCAGTTGAATGGTATTTCCTATATGCAGACTGAGCAAGAGGAACAGCTTTGTTCTGTTCAAGCAATGGTAATTTTTGTTTTTTTTCTATATTCCAACTACTCCCTCTCGGGCATAGGCTGACAGCCTTTACACTCTACCGCTGAACACGGTGAGGCCCGTGAGGTCTTATTCCAATCTAGGGAGTGAGACATGCGAAGCACCCCGGCTCGAAGCAATCCCATCTCTGAAGCTGCCTCGCCTCTGCGCTTCACAATCTCATCCCCCACACTCGGACCCTCACTCTCAGAATGCCACCTATTGAGCAATTAACTCAATAACTCAATTGATCAAGTATGGCCCGCTCAATTATTTTTGAAAGAAATTACAAGTTTGAAACGGGTCGGTAATTTGACATATCCCCAGCATCAAGTCCAGGTTTCTTTAGAAGAGGCACCAATAGAGCTTGTTTCTCAGATTGAACAAAGTTACCCTCCATGAAGCATCTGTTTACAATTTTACAGATGAAATCTGCGACATGCAGATAGACAAATGACATCTTGGATACATTAATAGGATCAAGCTTGCAGAAAGTTTTATTCATGTCTCTGACATAACTAATAATTTTACTTTTGTCCACCGGATGGAATGATGAAAGGATACGATTAATTACATGTGGAGGTTAAAAATCCACCGAAAACTCTTCATTGATCAATGTATTATCTAACTCATTTCTAATGAGTGTTATCTTAGTCGTGAAAAATTAAGAAAAGTCAGAGGCCAGTCGAGCGCTTGGCACGGAGGCAGGACAATGAGCCATGTTCTTCCGACCCAACAAACCATTTACAACCTCGGCAAGCTTCTTTTGATCATTGCCACAGGAATCAACTCTGTTTTGATAATACTTAGACTTTTCAGCTTTCACTGCACATACTACATCTTTTCTTGCCGATATATATTCCAGTTGAGTTTCCTCCGTTCGTTGCAAGCGCCACTTTCTTTCTGCTCTCCTACGTTGTCTGCAGAGAGAGTTAACTGGTGGTGAATCATCACGCACAATAATTGTCTTCACAATCTCCGGGCAATGATGATCAAAGACAGATTGAAGTACCTTGTTATGAATCTCAGTTAGTTCATCGGATGAAAGAACAGAGCAGCTGATGGCATTTAGAGACTGGCCAATTTCATGGCAAATTTGCTCTTGATCAATATATTTGTAATTTCTGAACATAATTTCCATTTTATAGGAAGAGACTTTGGGTACGCTGATATCAAAAGTAATTAAAGCATGGTCAGAGACTGTAGGATCTATCTGATCAACTTCAATGCCCGACACACGATTGCAACCAACTGGAGATAAAACCAAATAAAAAATATGCCCACAAATATGAGTCGAGTGGGACACATGGTTGACAAAATTATCATGACCGATCAATTCAAGAAATTCAGAAGAAAGGGGCTTCAAAGATGGAATATCAATCCAATAATTAAAGTCACCACAGATCAGCAACCCACCAGTCTTACTAGCAAATGCCTCCAAAAACTGACCAAACTCATCCATGAAGTTTCTATCCGTACCTCGATGACCTGGTCGATAGATAGTTACAATTCTAAAGGTTTGCTGACGATGGTTAATTACTACTTCCAGGAGTTCAAAAGAAGATGAGACAGGAACATAGTCTGAGCGAGAAATACTTGTGATCGCGAGAAAATAAATAAGCGCTACGCCTCCACCAGGGTGGTCTGCAGAAGGTCTAGGCGTGCTAATTATGGAGTATGATTTGGGCAAAGCACTGCGAATAATCTGGATGTCGGATTCACACAACCAAGTCTCTGTCAGGCACAAGACATCGAGCTCAAATTCACTTGAAGTCTCAATTATATGATCCATCTTGTTATGAAGGGAACAAATGTTTAGCAAACCCACTCAACTGATTCCGAGGAAGTTAGTTAGTTATGTAGAGCAGATTAACCAGACCACTGAGCTCCATACGGAACTCTAATAGGTCTGGCCCGAAGGATTGGATCAGATTACTGAAAGGAGCTTAAGGCGACGCAAAAAACGGACGATAGGGGGGAAGGAAAATGACGGAGAATCGGATAAAAGGTCAGTGAATGATTTAGTACCAAAACAAACCGTACGCAGACGGGCAGTATCTGGGCAGTCAAAGACGTGGCGAACAGTTAGAGGGGAATGACAGGAGGAGCAGGTAGGGGGCGGAGTGCGGGGAGTGGACATCAAATAACCGTGAGTCAGCCGGGAATGGCCTATCCTAAATCTAGTTAGTAAAACTTCCTCACACCTGTGAGACCTGGAAGACGAGGGCCAAGGACGGACAGAAGGTTTGATTGCACAGAGTTTATTATTGCAGGGTAGAGCATCCCAATGAGATTACCACGTGCAAAGAATAGAAGGCTTGAGTAAGGACAGCCAATCACCTAACGGAAGGTGGGGCTGGCGAGGGATCATTAAAATAGCATTCTTAGCCGCAGCATCGGCGTCTTCATAGCCACGGACACCGATGTGAGCACGATGGAATCCACGTAGGCTCATCTCGTGGAGAGCGTGTTTTATGGCTAAAACTATTACGTGGGAGGACGAATAAGCACGGAGCGCTTCGAGGGCACTACGAGAGTCACTGTAAATTATAAAGGGCTGTTGAGGGGTGTCACGTATAATGTCAATAGCAGATTGGATAGCTAAAAGTTCAGCAGTAAAGATAGAGGCTTGGGGCGGGAGAGAAAACTGAAGGAGCTTAGTAGAGGACACAGCAGCGAGGCCCACCCCAGAGTCAGTCTTAGACCCGTCAGTGAAGATGGCAAAATGGGGGCCTTTACGACGTATGTGTTCGAGTGCGTGTTGGCAGTGATGGCTAGGGACAAAAGGATATCTCTTAGAGAGGAAGGAGAGGTGAGTGCAAACATTGGGGAGAGAGATAACCCATGGGGGGGAAGGGGAGACAACAGGCGGCGAAACAGCAATGTGAAAGTCAAGAGAGTTGAGGAGAATTGTAGCACGAATCGGAAAGGAGGGGGAAGATGGACACAGATCGGGAATGAAGATATCACTGAAAAGGGAATTAGTGGGAGAGTCACTATGTTTAATTTTTAATGCACGGCGCATAGTAACTAAATCGCGATGGAGGGAGAGCGGGGGCTCGCCACTCTCAGCTAAGACGGAGGTATTTGGGGAGGAACGGAAAGCTCCAGTACAGAGACGCATACCCTGCGTATGAACAGGGTCCAACATCTTCAAAACGGAAGCAGAGGCAGACCCATAAATGGGGCAGCCGTAGTCGAGGATGGAAAGAACCACCGCCTTGTAGAGCATCAACATAGTGGTACGTCTGGCACCCCAAGTGGTATGGGATAGTTTTCTGAGGAGGTTGAGAGCACGAAGGCCTTTACCTTTAGTATACTGAACATGGTCTCTCCAGTTGAGATGTTGGTCAAAGATTACGCCTAAGAATTTAACACTGGGATAGGAAGTGTTAGGAGTTTTTTTTAATCGGTGAAGTTCGTATTTTCAATTAATTTTTTACGCTGAGAAATCATAATCGGGCAGTGCCTGTTAGATGCAAAGTGAGCAAATGACTCGGCCAAGAGTGAAGGACCAGAACCAGCCTCTCCAGGTTTTGAGGAAGAACAATTTACACACTTAGACGAGTGTTTATTTGTACTGTCCTTAGAACTATGGCCACCGGCACAAAAAACGCACTTTGGTTCAGCAAGTTTCTTGTTGCAATTGTCTTTGTAGTGCCCAAAGCCTTGGCAGTGATGACACTGGGTGACCCAGAATCTGTCGTATGCACGACATCTCATGAGCCCAACATAGACACATTATGTTCATGGACAATGGCAGAACGTATCTCCGGGGAGATTTTTAATACAGCCATCTTGTTGCTTCCTTTCTTCCTTGTGAATATTAATGTTGTTGTTGTTGTTGTTGTTGCTGTTCCTCAGGCTGTCTGGCCGAGCAGCCCCAAGGTCCCGAGCAAGGCCATGCCATAACCGAGCGCCCCCACAGAACCCTCCCAGCTTACCACTAATAATGCCCAGGTGACCGAAGCCACTCAAAGGCAGGGAGCTGAGGAGGGTGCAGAAACGCCCGGGAAACAAAAGCCCCACCCAAGGCCCTGTGCCCCTCAGCAATTAAAAGGGAAAGTTGAGGGGCAAAGGAAAAAATGTGACGCTTTGGCTCCCAATCTGCCAGGGTTGGCAGTAGGGAGGTCAATCCACGGAAAAGACGCCGTCACTTGAGATCTAGAAAATATATAAGTAAAAGGAACAGTCAGAGTAAACTATGGGTATGGCAGAGAACGCTCAACTCTCATTCTGATAGACCAGCCTATCATATTGAAGGGTATGGTTCTTGTCTGACAGATATTTTATTTATTTTTTTTTTACTCAGAATGCTTGGAATAATGTCATCATCATCAAGCATAACAGGTATACCAGTCAAGGTTATCTTCGGAAGCATTTTCTTAGGCTCTGTGACACAATAGTCACTGTCGGTGCCAAGACGGGAATTGAGCGCATTGCTTGCTTGAGCCTTTGCTTCCTCGGATGGGAGCTTTACCACTAGGGTACTAGAGTCCCTAGTGGCGCAGCTGTCCACTGGTATGGAGGCAAGAGCCTCATTAATAAGGTCGGGATTAGGAGGGACAGTACCGGGCTGGGCATCAGGTTTTGTCTTTACTATCAGGACTTGTTGGTTGTGAACTTTTTTCAGTTTGCCATTGTCCATGACTTCGACAACCCTCTTTGTTGATTTATTGGTCATTTCCCTCGTAGCTTCTGCAACCGATTGCTTAACAATGTTAGCAAATGAAGGAATACAGGAGTAGCAGCAGGCCTTTCAAGAATGTTCAGTCGGTCATTTATTTTGGAAATGTAGTCAGCAACCGCGGCAAGGGTCACAGACACTTCACCAATTAGGGCAGTCTTCAGGTCGTCCAAGGTTTGCTGACTAATTGTTGCGTCTTTAGCAGCCAGGGGGCTGGTATCACAAACTGTGCAATGCCATTTAAAGCCGGGTTTTTTCTTGGACAAGGCTCTGAGGTCTTCGTCATCCACGTCAATGCAGCTGACGTGGAAAAAAGTGCCACAAGAATAGCAGCCCAGCGATTTGGCCTTGCCAACCACCCTTCCGCAAACACAACTTGGCCTACAAGCCATTGCCACAGCTTTGGATGAAATCATATCACTGCACAGAGATACATATATATAAAAAGAACTCCCTGGGGTAAAAGCCCAGGCACTAATCTAAATTAAAAACAAACCAACTCCCTTGGCTATAAATAAAATAAGGATATGACAAAGGCAAGCAATTGATACTATCAAAAGTGAATCGATAAAATAAGAATTAAGAATGGTAATAATTTCATACATTTTTATTATATTAATGTGCCACTTAGCTCTACTCCAATTAGTTCAGTATATTTTGATAGAACTTAATTATAATATAAAACTTGCAAAATAAACAAACCAATACAGGAACGACACATTATAAAGACAAACTTAAAGATTCCCTTTATTATATCTTATTCAATACTTAGGTTGGATTCAGGCTATACACTTTCAAACAAATATTTGGTATTCCTGTGGGTGAAAATGCTAGCCGTTTAATTTCAGATTTATTCATGCTTGCTTTAGAATATAAATTTATAACCGACTTAGTTGACAGTAGCAAGAAAGATAACATACCAGAAAAATTAGCACTGGCTAAATTGTTAAGTATTAATAGATATATCGACGATATTCTCGTTTGTAATGTGTTATTTTTAATCAAGTTGCTAAATTAATTTATCCATATTCCATCGCCCTCACACAAGGAAACGTAAATGATAAAGTATAAAATTTTTAATATATAAGTAAACAGATTGATAATGAACAGTGCTCACTTAAAATATATCACCAAGTTGACAATTTTAATTTTAACATAATAAACTTTCCTTTCCATTGTAGTAATATGGATTATAACATATAATTGTGTGTATTCTGAACTAATATATTTTTTTTAAATTTACACTAAATTAGATTACTTTTGGGCTAGAGCTAGGTTTCTATACACTCTTAGTAGACAGAGGTTTTGATACAAGTGAATTTTTGTGTAAATTTAATCTTTTTAATGTCAATTATTGTGACTACAGTATTCTATTAAATTTTATATCAATAACTTTAATCAAGCATTTTACCAAAAGCTGACATTGTTTTTAATTTGTTCTAACAGTTCAAATAGTTTGTCAAGGCTCCTAACTTCAAGGAAAACTAATGACCAATACAATGCTATAATTTTTTTTTTTTTTTTTTTTTTTTTTTTTTTTTTTTTTTGGGGTGTGAATTATACCTGTGTCATCTGCATCTGCCTATGTGTTCATTCTGTTCTATATTCTGACTTCGTTATGCCTGTCACACTAAACCAAAGGTCTTCCGAGGTCAGACAATCACAGCATGCCGCAGCTCCCAACTGAGCAACACTCGTGTCCTAAAGACACTGATTTCCTGAAAGGAGTGACAGCGATAGCCTGAATCCTTAATAAGTACTACTAAAGCCTGTGTCACACATTCACGACATGCATGCCGAAATGCACCGACACAAATGTCGCGCCAGTACCCCTATTTCTTCACAATATTACTCTCACACGTATCCCACACACAACTATTACGCAATACTGTATCACGTAGCCCACCAGATGACCGTACGTGGCCACACGTATGCCGCATGTTTCATGTATTGCAAGTTTGAGCCATAACACACTCCCAAGGCAACACGTAATGCACACATACTGAACACGAATCCTGTACGTCCATTGCAGGTATTGTGTACTGATGAACTGAAACTTTCTGAAAGCATTAGGCCGCCACCATTGGAAAACTCAATAACTCATGTTTAGTACTTTAGTAATGTTTATTATGATGGTGACTAATTTTCATAAATGTGAGAAGGCTCAGGGTAACTGGATAAGGATAATGTTTAAAAAAAAAATGAAGATCAGAATTAATTATATTAATATGGAAAAATAAAGTTCAGAAAGATAGGTTTATTATATATTTTCGTTTATCAAACATTTGATAATTCTTTAACTTTTATTTCTCATAGTGATAATTTTGAGATCAATCTGTGACCTGTCTCCCTTAATAATTAACGGAATAATTGTGGGTTGGTTTCTATCTAATCAGTGTTTAATTTTTAGTGCAATGTAATTGAATAAAATAATATCCTTGCAACACACGAATAAACAAACTGAAAAGAGTATTAAAATTCTTCCTTTATTTACGAGTCAGCTGACTGACTGAGTGTGAGTGTGTTTTCTGTGTGACGCGGACCGCTCTCCATGAAAATTAAGCTTTCTCTAGCACGGTTTTTAGCACGGTTTTAAGTGGTGTTATAGCCCTGTAGAGTAATAGCTTCAGGAGCTCAGGCAGCTATCCGATGTGTGTGGTGGGTGATGACTCAATTTGCTCGACAGGGTGGCCATTCGGGTGGGATGAGTTAATGTTTTCAATCCCATCGCATTAGAAATTAATCATAGATTAAATACAGACCAAACAACAAGTCGTATTTCTCTTCATTAACAAGGAGTACTGTATAGGAAAAATTATAAAACTGAAGAAAGAGAGATTAGGGAGAAATATTGATAGATGAGAATTAGGTAAGAAGCCGCCTCCTCGCACACTTACAATAGCCATTTTCAGCTCATGAGGCTGCCATTCTTTAATAAACCGTTTATTATTATTATTATTATTATTACACACACACACACACACACACACACACACACACACACACACACACACACACACACACACACACATGTACCGATTATCTGTCGTGTGGATATTTCGTCACTCCCCATACCCACTACTCCCTATACACATACTGTACACATATGCACTCACAAACTCTAATTATTATCGATGACATGGATATTACATATCTCCTAGGACCCCCCTTCCCCGTGCGCACATACACACGCACGGACCCCCTCTATTCAACCCAATCAAGCCTATTTAATAGTGACCCCTTCATCAATGTTGTACTGCCAATAATCATATTTGCCGCTTTTGCTGTATAGGCAAGCCCTATATAGGGAACAACTGTCTGCTACAACCAGAACTAACCAAACTATAATAGGCAGCATGATTAAATTACCTATGAAACATCATTTGAATCAAATGCCACTATGAAATAAAATTAATATAAAAACTGAAGAATATCAAGCTTCTGTTAAGTTGCGATTCACATTACTCTCTTGTCTCAGAGGCGCCCGCGTCCCTTCCTCAATATACTGTATTCTCGTTCTTAGCTTGTGGATGCTCGTGGCGGTAACACGTACATTATCTCTGGGAGTGCCTCTAGTCTTTCTCTTACTCGTCATGGTTCTAACTACAGTGAGTTTTTTTTTGCATTTAGACACTATTTAGTCTTGTAGGAAGTTATTAAAGTTTTTCAGGCACATTTTAGCCAGCATTTTGCTATGATCATCACCAGGTTTAGGGGCCAGCCCTATGGAAGCTCTTTTGGGGAGCTCAGTGGTCTGGTTAAACTTCTCACACAAAAAAAAAAAAATAAATAAATAAAAAAAAAAAAACAGGTTTAGGATGCCAAGGCAGGTCCCACACGGTGAATAAAAGTGGGGTAAACTGATTTGTTTGTACAATAGTGTTTTATTATTTCTCAGCTAGCTTTTGGTGAATGGAGGCCTGTTTTAGTGCAGGTTTTTCAGTTCATCTGTTTTTAAGGGTTACGCACTTCGGCCAGTGTGGGTAGTGCGTGGGATGTTCAGCATCAGGTAATGAGTTTATTTATTCCTCATCACCTTGTGAGGGGGTTTTATTTACTCCGTCTTCTGAGGTATTCTTGCGTTACTCGGGAGGACCTGTGAGCGTTTTGACTGATGCGGGCGACCTGGGACTTTAATGCGGGTAATGTATACTTAAACTCTGCAACCATGCCCATGCCCTGGTTATCCTGTATTTTTCCCTCCATTTTAGGTTATGTAAGAATTTATTGGTTACTAATAAATTCTTGCATGTTAATGAGTTTACTTTATTTATTCCTTGTTACTTTTTTTGAAGAGACAGTGAATAGAGGAAGGAAAAACAAAGACAAAACAAAAAAGGTCCATGTGCCTAAAGGCAACCTCCATTCATAACATGTTTGTGACAATTGGATTTAAACTATTGTATGTTGTAAATTTGTGGAATGCAACTCGAAGGAAGTGAATTCCTGACCGAAATAGTTCGAAGGATAAATGAATTTTGATAATCGGAAGTTCTACATTGTGGAGGAGAAAGTATGAATTCATGGTCATTTCCAGCTGCCCTAGTTCTGCAGGGAAAAATGCGGACAGGTGGTACAATTGAAGCAAGTTCCAAAGAACATTCACTGTGAAAATATCTATAGAGTAATGCAAGGTATGCAACATCTCTTTGCATGAATAATGGAGGAAGATCCTGTGTGATTGCAGGGTTATTGATTAATCTAATTGCTTTAATTTGAATTTTGTCAAACTGCCTCAATGCAACCACTCCACATCCATTCCACAATGGTGAACAGTATTCCATCTGAGAACGCACATGATTTTTGTATTGGAGGTGGAGTCACTCATCTTAGAGATGCTCGAGAAAAATATTCTCACTCCGGCACCCAAGACACTAAAAGTCAATACTTCCTGTCTGTATCTGGTACCAAAACGGAACAATCGCAAGTAATGACTGGTCATCGACTTATCAGATCCGAGCAAGTTAATTCACAACGACAAGTACAGAATGCTGACTATAAGCCAAGTAAGATTAACCCTCAAGCCTTTCATTTGGATGATTTCACTCAATCTTTCCAAGGCATATTGGCATGCTCCGATCCACAAAAGATTCCAAAAAATTCTGGCGATCCAGTATCAAGATCCAAATTTGTTTTTTCAATGCCTACCCTTTGGGCTAGATCTTGCACCCGGGGTGTTTTCGAAACTGGTTCGTCAAGCACTTTTGCCCCTGATTGAACAAGGCCTAACCATTCTGTTTTAATTAGACGATTGGATGATTATCATGTCACCATTTTGGCTCATATTAGCATAGTGCTAACCGTTCTTCTGCGGCAAGACTCAACTATTTCCAACAGCAGCACCTGCATCAGTAGTATCTGCAAACAACAGCTTTCCACTATCACTTGTAGGATGGGGGAGGTGCCCAACCACGAAATGGGTTGAAATAGAGGAGCTATTCTAGGGCCTTTCCTAGCTGATGCTAAGAGGATTGGGTTCTAGTCATGTGGTGATGAGCTGAGGAGGGCGCTTCCGCGCCCTCCTCAGCTCCTCGCCTGGGAGCAGCTTCGGTCACCTTGGCTTTCTTTGTTGTAAGCAGAGAGGGTTCTGTGGGGGTGCTCAGTTATGGCCTTGGCCTTGCTCAGGACCTTGGGGCTGTTCTGTCAGACAGCCTGGGGAATACCAACAACAACAACAATCCGTAGAATGTCACTGGCCCCTTCCTCACTTGATAGTTCATCTACTGACCTAGTGTAGGAATAGGTTTTACACCATACCCGAAAGAGGAGTTATGGAGTTCCAATCTTACTTTCAACCCGGGACTTTTAAAGCATGAACTGCTTCTGTTATTTTTACAATATATGGAGATACAATATTAAGCATGTTTCAGTTTTCCTTGTGAGCATTGGGTTTTTATGACATGTACTTTAAATATCCCGCCTCCATATCTTGGGTATTTGGCAGTATGTCATTGATGGAGGGGTCACTATTAAATTATAGAATTGATTCCCGAAGGAATGTATGGAAATCTAATAATTAGCATTGACCCCAGAATCAATGATGCAATGAACCCTCCCGCTATCCCTTTCCCATTCCTCTGAAGTTATCATGTGATAGCAGCTTAACCCATACTGTACCAGAGGGTATTACCATAATTGTACCCTCCAGTACCTGGCAGTGTGGCCAAAATGGCTTCAGAGGCAAGAGAGAACACCCTCCCACCTTAAAAGTTGGAGAACCACTGACCCAGCCAGCCTATGGAAGCTTGCAACCAAGCTGAGAAGTGTTGCCAATGACCCTTTGCTTACAAGTCATGTTAACAGCTACCGCTCGATACTACCAGTTACAAGACCGCATATTACTCGCTGGTACTGGCGAGTGACTTTTTTTACTGACGGCCGTCGCCCATCGCTAAGATAGTACGGGTTAAGAACGAGAATATCTCTAGGAAGGGACCTCGGATACAAGAGAACAATGTGAAGCGCAACTCATCAGAAGCTTGATATTCTTCAATATTTAATTTTAATTTTAATTCATAGTGGCATCTGATTCAAATGACGTTCCATAGGTAATTTAATCATGCTGCCTATTGTAGTTTGGTTAGTTCTGGTTGTAGCAGGCAATTATTCCCTATATAGGGCTTGCCTATACAGCAAGAGCACCAAATATAATTATTGACAGTACTGTACTGTATGTCATTGATTCTGGGGTTAACTAAATATTGGGTTTTCATGCATCCCTTCGGGAATCAATCCTATATTCCACTGTTAAATACTATAGGTGAAAGTCTTTCTGTCTCCTATTGTTAGTGTTAGAAATTTTTATATTAGAATTTGTGTACTGTTTAAAATTATAAATCGGCAAAAGGGTTGATTTTCGTAAGGGGTGTCCACCATATGTTATATTCCCCATAAAATATGTTATTCCTATTATGTGATTTCGCATTACACAAGGTCGCATGTCGCCTAAATAGACGCGTATTGTGAGGAAGGATTGAATGTGTATAGACTAGTGGGTTATGTACATATTTTATTTTTAATTACCGTAATCCTAAATCTGTCCTGATATAATGTAAAAAATATGTGTTCTGTCTGAGAAGTTTATAATTTTTTTTCCCCCAGAAGTGCGGACTGCTTTGATAGCCTAGCTTCACATGAAGACACCCATCACCATCATCACCACCCCATCCTAAAACCAGACCCATTATCACCTGACAAGACCTCGCCATCTCGCTCATGGCCAATTCCCAGCACTCTGAAACACGTCGGTCTATCCGTTAACCCATCACTCTCTCCGATTGAGACAGATGGACTCTTGATGCGCAAACCATGTACTGGAGACATATTCGTATTCCCAGAAGTTCCCAAAACCTCAACGCCAGAATTGAGCATGAATGATTCTGGTTCCTCTCTTCCTTCTAATGCCGATCATCAGTGTGTAGGTAAAGACATTCTGGAAACCATTGTAGAGGGACCACAGGATGATAATTTAGGAGATGACTTCCATTTCATAGACGATTCCAGAAAGCATTTGTAGTCGATTCCGAATCAATAAGGAAGTTTGAAAGGAATCTTGATAAAGCATGGAGAAGACAAGATTTGAAGTTTGATTATAAAGCAAAAATACAGAATAGTAAAAATGTTGCGTCTGCTACCGCCGCCGCCAACACCGTGAACGACCGCAGCAGTGCAAGTACTGGCATTGAGCTGGATACACAGGCCTAGTTTGCCTTTTTCCAGAGGATCTACTGTAAGAAACTAAGAAATTTGATGTCGGAGTGTGAGTTGGAAGTTATCCCAGAATCTGACTTCTTGATTACACCAACAGACTGTGATGATTTGTTGAAGTAGAATATATATATAAGTATGCACTGAGCATCAAAATATTTTGAAGATACTGTAGTGTATAACAGTATTGTGACTGACTTTGGAACATTGGCCAGTTGTAAAGTCAGTAAAAATATGTTAGCCTAAACAGAACAAGATGCGGAAATAACTTGAGCCGACCAGGCCAAGTGAGATATCTTTCTTGGTCTAACTGGTAGAGTGACGGCCTCATAGCCTAAGGGTCCCGGGTTCAACAATCCCAGCCCATGGCATATTTTCGGGGGGGCTATTTCAGCATCTAACGAAGTTTAGGTGTGTTGGTAAAATTGTTAAGATGGTTGAAAGTAAGATCGGAGCTCCATAAATCTTCTTTCGGGTATGGTGTAAAATCCTATTCCTACACTGTTACAGTGACTTTTTTTTTAAATTTCAGTATTATTATTTCACAGTACTGTACTGTACTGTACAGTAAGATCTCCAATCTCGCTCGATCTCATTTCAAACATTCGAAGCTCGAACCCACCTTCATGCTCGCCCCATTCATAAACTCTGAATAAGTATCACTAATTTCAAATGACGCACGCTAGGTGATGCGCCGTTTTCACCAATTTTGATAACCCACAATCATACAAATATAATTTCATTTAGTATATTTAGGATCGAGTTTGTAACACTGTGCACTCATTTGATTGACAGGGCTAGGACATGCCCTTGTTACAGGTATTTAACTGGACATTTTCCACGAATCACTAAACCGAGCTGCCCAAACTCTTGCCATCTACAAATGGGACGGCGTGGGATTGTACTGCCATCCCTTCGATCAGCAGTGAAGCACACTACCGACCATGTCATGGCCCGTGGCCCGTACGCACGGACGGTACTCTTTATCGAGTCGCAATAGCTCCCGCATTGCCTCGGAACAAACATATACCACTTAAATTTCTATTCAACTATTATATGGTGAGTATAACTTCTTGTTTTTACCATTATATTTACTTATAATAATAAATATACTGTACTATTTGAAATGCTATTTGTCTGATTTTTGGGTATTAAAAATAGTCATTGTCAAATTTGGTGTGGGTTACTTGCCGACTCGCCAGTCTCTATTGTATTTTTCCCCATAAGAAGTTATCTTCGCATCTTGAACATTCGAATCTCGCCAGTTTTTTCGGTCTATGCGTTCGAGATTGGACAACTTACTGCATACCTCATTCGTATTTTTCTATTTATTGTTTGTTATTGCGTGTGTCTTATTAATTATTGTTATTTCAAGGCCTATGAATGTGTTTATGTGTTCTGATGTAATAATACAAGCAGATCCACTGTCAAACGAGAGACTATTTACCCTCGGGCCAAAAACGGAGTCCTTTCGTTTTAGTTATTATTAGGTATACAAAGTTAACCCTTTCACGCACGTGTGGATGCAGGGGTTGCCGATTAGCAATCAGAAATTACCTCTCCAAAAATTAGATTTCTGCCCATAGTTTACTCAAAGACAACTGCAGAGGTTGAAGTAACTAAACTAAATGTTTCTAAACACCCCTGATGGTCACAAAGGCTTTTAAGTATCCCAGAATAGGCTCAAATCACGTCCTGTGTGTGAAAGGGTTAAAAGTGATACCATATTGTTGCCTTTATGCCCTTGAATTTGATTGAATGGTTAAAACAATGCAACTTCATTCAAATATTCCTGCCTATCCTGTCTCACTCATTCCAGTCCCAAAACAATATAGCTCCGGTTTGATGCCCTGTTCAGTTCTTTGGGATACAGGTCTCCCTCACTATCAGATGCCCCGATTTATGATATTATTATAGAATTTTAGGGGTTTGGATTTTGGCTGGTCCCAGAACGCATTCCTATTTACCCCATTAATTTTAGGGTTCACTATACGATTTTTCTATTTAAGATCGGGTTTTCAGGAGCGTAACCCAATCGTAAATCGAGGGAAACCTGTAACTGCAGTGGCTGTTTTAGGACAATGTGATGTGTTGAAGGATTCAATCAGAATTAGGAGTGATAGATTTTCTTGTATGAGTTTATTATTATACCTTACCTGATACTATAGCGAACTAATAATTGTTACAGGGTCGCTTAATGTATACAGTATCATACAAGAGGTGATAGGGTCTATGAATTCTAGCTGTCCAGATGCTCGGGGCCCCCGAAGGGGCCAGGGAGATGAGATCTGTCTCTAAGAGGGCAGCGGGGGAGGGGATCATCAGCCCACGGGCTTGCACCCCCGGGCCAATGCCCCCACCATTCGCAGCCCCCCTTGCAGTGCCACCCAATCAGGCGATCTCGCCAGCACCTAGAAGAAAAAGTAGTACAGGAAAAGATACAGACAGAAATGGCTAAGGTTGGGTAGAGGATGCCAAACCTCACTCTAAAAGAGGACCAGTCCTCACCACAGGAATTTTTTTTTATTTCTGTGCTATAAGGCCAGGTAAGGTAAGGTAATATACTGTACTCAAGCGGCTCGCTTGGTGTAGTGACTAGCGTCTCGGACTTCCACCCAGAAGGCCCGGGTTCGCGCCCACGCTCGGCGCATTAAAGATTTTTCACAAGCACTGAGTCGTTACCATCCCTCATGAGCAAAGGGATGGGGTAGTAGTACAGGACCCCAATGGAAATACGCCTAATCGGCCTTATTGAGCTATCCTTAGCTAGCTTAGCATGCGCTAGCTTTAAGAACTATTATTATTATTATTATTATTATTATTATTATTATTATTATACCCTAATATTGAACCCTAAAATAACAATAAGATCAGGTAAGGTATAAAGCCAGGGTCACACAAGCGTTTTTATTGCAATTTTCGGTGAGCAAGTTTTTGCTTGTAATATTTTGAGGCTTTTTCACATTGAAATTGGAAACTAGACTGAAGGTAGATAATATAAGGTGGCTGAATTCAGATATAACTGAAATTTTAAAGCTGCCAGAAAAAAATATCGTAAACATTGACGGAGAAAGTGCTTGTGTGACATCGCCTGAATGGCTTGAGAATGTTTAATCCTGACTTATCTATAATACCAGATAAAGCATAATAGCTCAAGAAATTTGATTATTGTAGCTTATAAGCTTCAATAGTTAAATTAAATATTAATATATAGGCCAAGTTTCTCTTTAGACTCTTAACCCTTGTTTGGCGGGTCCCGGCTTAAGTCGGATAGAGAACCAAGGCCTAAAGAGTGGGTCCCGGCTTTAGTCGCATGCGATGTTGAGCACAGCCCGTAGCCTAGTAGGTAGAGCTCTCGTCTCACACACGAGGGGTCGGGGGTTCAATCCCCGGCCGGGCGGAGACAAATTGGGCTTGTCTCCTTTCATGTGTTAGCCTCAGTTCACCTAGCTGTAAATAGGTACCTGGAATAAGTGGACGACGTTGTGACGTCCCATCTGGGGTTGGCAAAAATGGTACAAGGCGAGATGAGTATCATATGGTTCACCTAAGCTGATGGCTACCTAAGCTTTCGGGCGAGACGGTACCGTCTATAGTGAGAATGGTACCATACAGATCCACCCTAAGCCTTCGTTTCCGATGTCGCCAATTGGCTAAAATACAGACTACACACACATCCACAGCCATTCCAACAGTACATAAAAAACACTTAACATGCATTTCACGCAATACATTCCCAGTTAAGGAGGCGCGATAATAATGAGCTTAGCTCGCATTGCGTGGATTCCCCTTGACGAACAAGTAACTGAGTAACATAATCGGATCTGAGAGAGAGTCCGAGCGGTGGGAGGAGCGCGGGCGGGCTCTGACCGTTCAGCGTGGACATAGTCCCGCCTCTGACACCACCACCACATCCCACCACATCCCTGGTCCTGCAATACAGGGTAAAAACTGACGAAATTACTGTATTTTAGGGTTTTTCCCTTCGTGTTGCACGATCGTTGCAAGAGAACCCATGGTCGTACAAGGATGGTTCAGGTGTCATTGGAAAGCTTAATTATCGCCCTTTCACGGATACATAATTGTATTACGCTCTGGCTCTTCTTTATGCATGAAAAAGAGCATGGAATGAAGCTCGTTTAGGGTAAATCTGCCCGCTGGGCAGGTAGTAGCGTTACAAAACTATACCTTATAGTGGATGTCCAAACTCTTGCTTAACCCCTTCAGTTTGATTACACAATTTTAATATTGTTCTAGCTATGTGGTGGATTGTGTTCTTTTATTTAATAATTTTCATTTTAGTAAGCGTTGTTTCCACATAGCGATTTTGATAATTTAATTTGACTTTATATTGTCCTTGTCCCAATTTTGGTTTGTTTAGTTTGAAAGTTTTACATTTTAATTTAACATTTTTATTTAACTTAGGAAGAGGGTAAATTCGTCTCACCACATGACCATCCCAAGCTTAATAAAGTAGCCATTTATCGTTTAAATCTGTAATTATGCCAGAAAATCAAGACTTAATATTAAGCCACTTTTAGTTAAACCATTATTTTTTCAACTTTTTAGCGATAATGCACCATTTTGGTCTGATTAAAATCTTAATAATGAAGTAGGCCTACTGTTTTATAATTGGTGATGGGCTGGTCTATTAGAGTGAGAACTGAGCGATCTCTGCCATACCCATAGCTTACTCTGACTGTTCCTTTTACTTATATATTTTCTACATCTCAAGTGACGGCGTCTCTTCCGTGGATTGACCTCCCAATCTACCAAGATTGGAAGCTAAAGCGTCACATTTTTCCTTTGCCCCTCAACTTTCTCTTCATAATTGCTGAGGGGCACAGGGCCCTGGGTGGGGCTTTGGTTTCCCGGGCGTTTCCGCACCCTCCTCAGCTCCCCGTCATGGAGTGGCTTCGGTCACCCAGGCTTTACTGTGGTCGGCACGGAAGGTTCTGTGGGGGCGCTCGGTTATGGCCTTGGCCTTGGGGCTGTTCGGCCAGGCAGCTTGGGGAACAACAACAACAACTGTTTTATAATTTTTAAGTGAACGCTTTTTCGCAATTGATGGTGACCTTGATAGGGCTACAACTAAAAGGGAGGTTATGATAAAAGTGTGATCTTGTATGCTAGCAAAACCTGGCCTGTCAACATATAAATAGAATGGAACAAAATGAAATGAGGATGGTGAGATGGATAGGCTATGTGGGTCTGCTATGTGTGGAACTCTGTATTGAATTCAGGGCGTCAAACGAAAGCCAAGTCCATGCTTTTTAGTCTTTATTATTTTACAGTATATATAGATATAAAACTATGGTTTATAGTTCAATTAATGCCCTTGGAAGTGATAAAATTGCCAAAACAATGCTATTTTGTGCTAATTTTTGCTGTATTCCTTCTAATATTCATTCACGTCTTTAAACTAAAAAGGCTCCGGTTTGACACCCTGGGCTTAGGCATTGAAAGTACTGTATTAGTGAATGTGTAGAAGCGGGCTTAGATGGTATGGACATGTGGAAAGGATGGATAAGAATGATTGGGTTAAGAAAAGCCAATCTATGAACGTGGAGAGAGTCCCAAGGAGAGGTAGACCAAGAAAGAGTGAGATAGTACAAACTGATCTCGCAGCCAAAGGACTGATTAAGAGGGATGCTAAAAACCGAGCTGCTGATTAAGAGGGATGCCATAGACCGAGCTGCTTTTAACACCTCTAGTAGTTGAGCAAAAGGACTGACCTACTCACGTATCTTTAACCTCTAACCTGCGACGTTCCTTCTGAAATGTTATACTGTACTGGGTGAATGCAACGTTCCCTCCAGAAGATGGCACACATAAAAAAAAAAAAAAAAAAAAAAAAAAAAAAAAAAAAGTTCCAGTGCCCGAGAATTTGGAAGCAATATGTGATTAGGTGGCATGTCTCCTTACCACCACCTCCTGCCTTCCCCTTACATGTGTCTTACCTTCTTTTCCCTCCACTTCCCCCACTCCTCCTTTATTTTAAATATTTCCCTACATTTTCCCTCTCTACTTCCTCCTTCCTGCCTGAAATACGTCCAGTCACCCTCCTCATCAAGGGAGGTAGGGAGCTACCTCCCTCATACATGCGCGGGAGACAGCCAAAACTGTCAGTGTGCCTCAAGCAGGCAGAGGAAGCACACCTATGCTGTACGTATTTGCCACCTCTCCCGTCACAATAATACGTTTTCCACTAGATATTTGCTCTTTACACCTATTTTCTGGTTCTTCAATGTTCACATGTTTATTATACAAGTAAAATATGTGCATATGGAGCAGTAATATTGCTTTATATGGTAAATGTAATACCCTCGAAAATATCCCGCAACCCCAATAATGTACTACCCGAGTTGACGTCTGGTATAGTGTAAAATAGTCGTTGATGGGAAGTCCAATAAACTCATCACGTGAATCACCACGAGACTATCACCTGGTTCCTACAAATAGGACTAAGGTTACTATACTTTTGTACGTCCGTGGTAGTACAGTGGGTTAGTGCGCGGGCCTGGTTGACCTATGGAGGATATGGTTACTAACCAGGGTTCGAACCCCACCCAAGGCATCTCAAAACCTGTGGGTTTTTAGGAGGGTTAAACTCCCTTCAGAGGTTCGAGCCCCGTGCCAGGCACCAAGGAAGTGGGCCTGGGGAGTTTTCAGGAGACCATAAATTCCCTTCACACCCAGCATTATTGGGGTTGCGGGATATTTTCGAGGGCATTACAGTAAATATTACAAAATTAGTCCGAATTGACCTTTAAAGGTCCTGCACTAGTGGACCTTTAAATATATGATAGATGCATTCCTCGGGTTAATGTATGTATGTAATGAACAGTGTAATAATAACATTATTTTAAATGAGGCGACTTGAAAGTGAGGAGTGCCTGTAATCTAATGATCGCCAAAACAAAATAAAAAGTAAATCACATCATCATAGTGAAGGGGTTAAGCTGGTGTGACACATGCATTTCTAATGATATTTTTGTAGTGGTATGAATATGCATATTAGGAATACATAGCCTTATAGGAAAAATTACATATGGAGGACACCCCCCTCTGGAACTCCTAAATTCCCCCCTGGTATTTTTTTTATTTTTCCAATAAATTATTTCAGCCAGATCAAAAAGAATCTCATAGGGCTGGCCCGAAGGATTAGAACAAGATTGACAACTAATCAAGATGAGATAGATAGGGAAGGGCAGGAGGTGAACAAACCTAGGAAGGTAAAGACACGCAGACAATTCTTGCAATGTCATGAGTTCAGCCAGACCACATGAGCTCCACAACAGAACTCTAATAGGGCAGGGCTGAAGGATGAGGGAAGAACTGCTACACCGTAGCACCTTACCAAGAAGTGATGGTTGCCACCACCATCACTACAACTACCACCACCATCATCACTACTAAACATAGACACTTACCTCACATACTATGGGGGGACTGTAGTTGCCATTATTAACTAGATAAGTTTGTGGACTTATCCCTTTCAATCAGATGATGCCATTGTTTTACTGTAATCTTGCAGCCTCCAGATGATTTTATTCAGTTTAGGAGGAATATCTTCAGTATTGGAGGATTAATTGATGTAGTCTTTAACCTGTTGATTCTTAGAGGTCCCTCCTAAGCCGAGTAAAATCTTTTAAAGAAAGCAAAATAAAATCTGATTGGAAGTACAGTATATAGAAATGGTAAAACTGCAAGTTCATCAAAGCATTTCTTTGACAGATTGCTAGGCTGTAAAACAATACCTGTTATGTAATTTGAAAATCTGTGCTGCTTTTTTTAATCCTTCTATTACTAGAAGAAGTGTTAATGTGTCTGTGATAAAATTATGAATATAAATGAATGAATAATGATTATATAGACAATTAAAATTTAAGCTATGATCATGAGATATTTGTAACGTGATGTAGCCTACAGTCGCGCTAATAAGTGATGTCTCGGCACCAAATATGTTTTGATCAATAATTGGTATCAGCAATATATAAGCTTAATTTGTTCATATCGAGTGAAATAAGCAAACATATTCCTACACTTACCACCCCTATTCAACATCTGTCAGACATTAATACAGCACAGAGCGAGCCAAACGTAATGACAGCTGGGACATGACTTATTAGCGCGACTGTACAGTGAACACATAATTAGAAGGTTACACCAATTCCTTTGAGCCATAAAATCTGAAGCATCCGGGCTATAATTATGGGGAGATGGGTAGTTTTTCTAGACCCCCTAATCCCTCGTGTTTAGCCACAGTAGTTTTCAGATTTGAAGATATTTGCCCCATTAGTTTGTCGATTTTAAGATCTTTCGCCTCATTTTTTTTTGGTCAATATTAAGACCTTTCGTGTTATTTAGGTGTCAATTTTTTCCTGGTAAACGATATATAAAGTCGGTGAAAGTAGGCTAGCCTAAACAGACCTCGGATGCGGAAATACCCTGAGCCGAACCCTGTGGGGATCGGTTTTTACACCATACCCGAAAGAGGATTTATGGAGCTCCGATCTTACTCTCAACCATCTGAACAATTTAACCAGCACACCTAAACTTCGTTAAATGCGGAAATAGCCTCACGAAAATATCAAGCCCTGGTGGGGGCACGAACTCTCGACCCTTGGGTGTGAGGCAGACACCTTACCAGTTAGACCAATAGAGTTATCCCACTTGGCCTGTTCGGCTCCGGGTATTTCCGCATCCGAAGTCTGTTTAGGCTAGCCTACTTTCAGTGACTTTACACTACTTTACCTTTCGGGAAGCGAAAGCTCCGAACAGAGAGGAACGAACAGAGAGGAACAAGCTTGAGCCAAATTGACCGAGAGTCCGTCGGAGAGATGAACGGGAATTGTGAGTCAACTTCACTGAGCGGTGCATACACGCACCTACAAACTGCCCAGTTGGCAACTCGCTTGGGCGGCTGACAACTTCCACAACCCAACCCAAGCGCGTCTCACATACACTCCCTGGTCTCTCCTCTCCCCTTCCTTGCCCTGTGGCGATCGGTTTTTACACCATACCCGAAAGAGGATTTATGGAGCTCCGATCTTACTCTCAACCATCTGAACAATTTAACCAGCACTCCTAAACTTCGTTAAATGCGGAAATAGCCTCACGAAAATATCAAGCCCTGGTGGGGGCACGAACTCTCGACCCTTGGGTGTGAGGCAGACACCTTACCAGTTAGACCAATAGAGATATCCCACTTGGCCTGTTCGGCTCCGGGTATTTCCGCATCCGAGGTCTGTTTAGGCAAGCCTACTTTCACTGACTTAACAGGTAGAAAGCCTGTAATTTTGGAAGAAAGGCCGGGACAATTTTCTACCGAAAAATGTAGAAATTAATCTAGAAGGGGGATCTAATGGATTTTTAAAAAAGTTTGATGAAGGTCTAGAGAGGAAACTAACAACAATATTACATAAATTCAATAATTACCAAAAAATTAACCTTAAGCATTGTACGATGTTTGCATTTGAAATGGACTCAAAGGGTGCATCATCATTTATGCTCTTGTTTGTCCAGCCATAGTCATCAATATTGTTATCTCTATTAACCCCTTCTGTACCAGCGACGTCCTTTTAACTTTATTCTGGCTACTATTAGACTGTTATTCAGTTTAAAATGGGCCTCCAGCAATTAAAAGGCTTCAAACAATCTCACTTAGCCCTTTTTACTACCTCAGATCCTTCTTATAAACTGCACAAAATCGTCTAAATATAGTAAACCCTAAATTAAAAAGACGTCACCGGTACAGAATAAATATTTACATTGTAGAAATTAATTTATTCAATTCAAGGGCTCAGAATGCAACAGACCAGGACTACCACCTCTTGCAGATCTAGAATTGGGACAATTTATCTGACTTATGGGGGTAGTACTCGCTTTTTCTGGATCCCCTTCTCAGTCATGTTTAGCATATTAGTTTTTAGATTTTAAGACGTTCGTTCTGTTAATTTGGCGATTTTGAGACCTTTCGCCTCATTTTGTTGACAATATTAAAACATTTTGTGCCCTTTAGGTGTCAATTTTTCCTGGCGAGCGATAGCGAGCCTATAAGTTTAGATATAAATTGTATATGAGGAAGAGCACTTTATTGAAAAAATTTCGCAGATAGCTTCTTCAGGTCACTAACTGAAGCTATCTGCGAAACGTTGTCAATAAAGTGTTCCTCCTCATATGGTGTTTATATTCATTATGTCAACTTTTCTAAGTTATTTCAACAGTCTAATTTTAGAAGGAAGCGGCCTTTGGCCGGGACATTTTTCTACTGAAAAAAAATTATAAATTTTTCTTGAAAGGGGGTCTAGAGGGTGTTTTTCTAAGCTTAATGAAGGTCTAGCGAGGAAACTCAAAAATATATTAATAAATAAATATATACAGTAGACCAAAAACCAAGCACTACCCCCTTAACATAGTCTATCAGTTGTATTTTATTCTATCACATTTTATAGTATTTTATCTGATCATACCCTCACCTATAGTCTGTTTCTTTTCAACTGACGGCAAATTGCAAACTTCCCATCAAGATTTCTCAGTTATTTGGAAGATTTTGTAGTGAAAGATGATACTATAGATTATATACACTTGGTCTTATGATGTAGAAAGATTTGTTTTGTTTTTTCTATTAAATATCGAGATTTTAGCTGTTAAGGGATTCTATTTATTACCAGATGAAAAGAGTATATAGCCTTGCTAGTTCTTGCCTTACTGGTGTATTTTGTTATATTGTAGCCTATTTTTTTTTTTTTTTTTTTTCTATATTCCAACTTACTTCCTCTCGGGCATAGGCTGAGAGCCTTAACATTCACCGCTTTACAATGAACAGTGAAGCCCGTGAGGTCTTGTTCCAGTCTAGGGAGTGAGACATGTGAAGCACGTAGAGTGCAACGAGCACCTGCCATCTTGCCTTCACATGAGGCACGGTGCTCACTCATGGCCCGAAACGACCCCATCTCTGAAGCCACCTTGTTCCCGTGCTTCACTGTCTCACCCCCTACACTCGGACTCTCACACTTACACCCACACAACGCCACCTGTTGAGCAGATAACTCACCAGGCATTGTCCCCCTATAGCATATTTTGAATATGGGAATATTCATAGTGCTATTTAATCAGGGAACAATGAGGGTATTTTATTGACGTTTCGGTGGGCTTGTGGTAATGCACTGATACTAGTTACAGCACAAATTCCATCCCAATAATATCTTCCCATTGATACATCGGGATTTGAACCCGGGACCTTTGAATTACCAGGCCAGTGGCAAGACCACTCCACCACACCTCCCCCTTTTGAAATATATCCCCATCTTAACGTATAACCTTACCTAAAATAGCTTAAGCATAACACAACCTAATAATAATAATAATAATAATAATACATACATACATACATACATACATACATAAAATTTTAAAACTGAGTGTTCCACACATCAGTGCAGTTTCAGTCTCTTGTCCTAATGGCGGCGTTCCAGGCAACCCTGTTAAGGGCTTCTTCACTTGTCAAGTTCTTGGATTTGAGATCGGCGCGTATAGTCCGATCCCAGGTCTTCCTCGGTCCACCCCTTGGTGCAGCTCCCTCCACAATCCCAGACCTGCATTTTTTCACCCAATTTTGTTCATCCATTCTCTCCACATGTCCATACCATCCCAGTCTACTTGTACGCATCACCTCGCTAATACTCTTTATACCTAAACGTCTCCTCAGCTCAACATTTGTTATTCTATCCTGTAGCCTGGCCCCACACATCCATCTCACCATTCTCATCTCATTACGCTCCATTCTGTTGACATCCTCTACTTTAACGGCTCATGTTTCTGAGGCATACGTCATTGCACTTCTAACACATGAGGCATACACCTTTCCCTTCAGGGGGAGAGGCATTCTTTTCATGGTCAGGATTGGCATCAATTCTCTGAACTTCCCCCAGCCACACCTAATTCTAGCAACAGTGGCAGCCTCGGCCCCACCACCGGCAGAGATGGTATCTCGTAGGTAACAAAACTTGTTCACCAGCTTTATACTTTATATACTTTATTCCAGACTCTAAGATACTGTCTTGATGGTGTAATGGTTAGCGCGTGTAAGTTCTGTATGTGATATCCTGATAGAATGCACATGCTTTCATTAATTTAATTTGGGGTGATATTTGTTTTAAGAACGATGTTAAAATGAATACACAAGGATAAGCCTTTGTAAAAATAATGTATGGAACTATGATGTAGGGGCAGTTGTCCAGGAGGCAATTATCTGGATACCATCACTTACAGTACTTGTGTAATACTGAAGCCGGTATCACACGAGAGCCTTTATAGTCAACATTCGATAATCAACACTTTTCTGGCAACATTTCTGAAATATTTTGTGCTGGTATCATGAACTAGATTGATGTTAGATGAATGTAGGTAACCAAAATATTTTAAATGTTGACCTCATAAGCCGCCATATCAGCGTTAAGGATAAATGTTGAGGGAAAAAGCGCTCATGTGGTATCAGTTTGAGGAAGGTCTGAGTAACTTTTGTAGTACAGTAAAGAAGTTAACAATAAATATAGATGCAAGTAAAGTCATGTGAGAGCTTTTTTTGGTAAATTTGGATTGACAACTTATTTCTGGTAACATTTCTGGGATATTTTTGCATTGAAATTGGCAACTCGACTAAAGGAAGATGATTTTAGGTGGCTTAATTCTTGTAATACAATAATGCAATAACCTCCTATACTGTATATATATATTGCATCTCATGACATCCCTCTTAACCTCTTAAGTGCGCATGGGGGTAATTAGACACCTCTTCCTGTGCGCATGTATTTGAGCTGTTTCCATCACTAAAATATTCATTTTACCATAAATAGCATTAATAATTATCCATACGCGCCTATTATGGGTTGATTATAAAGGTATTAAAACAATAAAACTAGTGAAAACAGCGTTTGGATGGTCAAAATCGGAGATACAGGCCGCGAGTTACATAATGTATGGGTGAGGCAACCTGCTTTCCCGCCAATTTTCCCCAAGGCCACTGAGACACAGTCGATCGATGCTCTCTCTCTTGCACTCGCTTGCTAACAGTGATGACAATGCCCTGCTTGCAATTCGCTAATGTTTGCACGAAAATATACCTCAGAATAAGGGAATAACAGGGAAAATAGGTGATAACTGAAGGAGGGGAGGTAGAGGAGTGATATTTTGCATGGCCCAGGGCAAAAACAAAATAAAAAATACAAATATATATATATTTTTTTCGATGTTTAACCCTTGTGTAGCGGCGCGCGACTTATGTCGAGTTAAAGAAACTGGCAAAAAAAGGGTGAAAATCGAGTGAAAATGGGTGGGACAGTAATGATCCATACGTCCGACATCTGTGGCCTCCCGGCCCACACTAACTCCAGTTCCCCCACCGCACGGGAGGATGACAGTGTGACCAATAGTTCGCTAAAAGTGAGCAATGTAGCAAAATCCGCTAAACTTCCATCTTTGAGGTAACACTGTCAGGGCTCCACGAGTGCTACGTAGCTGTATGTGGTGTCATTGTGTAGCGATTTCCCCCTAGTTTTCGGCACAATACAGTTCCTTTCATGCTGATGGTTGATATAGCAGTCAGAATGGCCTGAAAAGGCCCAAAACGGCCACAGACCACCCGCTAGACAAGGGTTAAAGTTGATTTTTTTTTTCTCTGACTCTTAAAGAGTCTTCCCACAGTCCGCCGGGGGAACTCTTAAGAGTCTTCCCTCAGTTCCCGGGTTTTATTTTTTAAAGAGACAATGAACGGAGGAAGGAAAAACACAGATCAAACAAAAAGGTCCATGTGCCTAAAGGCATCCTCCATTCATAAAATGTTTGTAACAACTGGATTTAAACATTTGTAGATTGTAAGTTTGTGGAAAGCAATTCGAGGGAAGTGAATTCCAAAGAGTAGTAGCTCTGGGGATAAATGAATTCTGATAAGCAGAAGTTCTGCATTGTGGAGGAGAAAGTGTAAATTCATGGGCGCTCTCAGCTGCCCTAGTTCTACGGGGAAAGATGTGGAGAGGCGGCACAATTGAAGCAAGTTCCTCGGAACAATTGCTGTGAAAATATCTGTAGAATAATGCAAGGGATGCAACCTTTCTTCGTATGGATAATGTAGGAAGGTCCTGTGTGATTGCAGGGTTATTGATTAATCTAATAGCTTTATTTTGAATTTTGTCCAACTGCCTCAATGCAACCACTCCACTTCCACCTCACAGAGGTGAACAGTAATCCATCTGAGAACGCACATGACTTTTATATATCACGGTTAATGATGTTGGAAGAAAACTGAACAATTTTGACAATATATGTGAAATACTTTACTGAGCTAAATAAGACTGATTTTACTCGGACATATTCACTTGATTGGCCGCTAATTTAATTCAATTATTTATTTCTGTGTATTATTTGTTGTGTAAATAGTGTACAGTATTTACAAATTTAAGAATATCTTAAGGAATTTCTTTTATGAGTTTACATGGGTTACCATGAAGAGGGTTTGTTGATTTGTATACTGTAATCTATTCATTAGTATCAGGCCAAAAATCTTGACAACTAATCTTTTGAATTGAAAAACTACTAGGGTAATCTAGCTGACATTTTTACTGTTAGGGAAGAGTGAAACACAAAAACAAAAAGGAAAAGTGGGGATTGAGCCTGAGTATATAGTACAGTATATAGGGAAGAGTGCCAGGGAATAGGAGTGGAAACATACTGTCTATTTGTTCTAGTCCTCTTTTAGTTACAGAAGTTGGAAGTTAGGATTTCTGGTCTATTTACAATGAATGGACTATAGGTAGCACCAACGAACTTGACAATAATCTTGATCCCTTACCTCTCTGTAACTCAAAAGGGCTTAGAGCAAACTGGCTGTAAATATCCACACCTATTTCCTGGTGGACTCTTCCCAAATGAGAGAAACCTCAGCCATATTGCTTTCATTAATTTTGAGTTATAAGAAGTTAAGGGGTCAAGATTATTGTCAAGTTCGCTGGTGCTATAGTCTATTTTTTTCCAGCTGATGGTAAATTGAATCCTTTACCATCAGATTTCATGATTCTTACTGGACAAATCTGATACTGCTATGTCTGTGCGTCATATTATTGCCAAGTTTTCATAATTAGCAACCTATTTCGCCACAAAATCATGATGATAAAGTAGTAATCAGAATGAAGAGATGGTAATTTAGTATCAGCTGGAAAAAAATGGAGTATAGTTATATAGGTGGTGATTGTTGTGAGTTTTGGGTCGGTAGAGTCTGGTCACCTTAGTTAGGCCAGAAATATTGACTCTAACTTCTTGTAACTTAGGAAAGGTTGGAGCAAATGGGCTGTAATTCTCCACACCTATTCATATTATCACCAACCCACCAATTAATCTTACAAATAAACCTACCGTTAATTAATGAAAGCAATGAAACTAATAAATACATGTGGTACTCCAAGGATTCGAACCTAGAATACTCACACCGAAATTCAGCGCACTAAATATTACGCTATCAAGACGGTTAAAGGCACAAGTCTTCAATATATTACCCATTCTCGAATACTATATACTGATGGACTCTTCCCAAATAGTAGAAATTACAGCTCAATTACCGAAGCCCTTTTTGAGTTATGAGAGGTTGATTTTTGGCCTACCTAGAGTGGACAGGGTGTAGATATTGGGGCGAATGTATTTGTATAGATAAAAGTTTAAGGGAGCCCACCTCGCTTTTTCTTCTCTTTCTCTCCCTCTTTGGCTTGTATCCATTCGGCCCCATTCAGCCTACTGTTTTAAGACGTTTACCCCCATCCAGGTGTCAATATTTTCCTGGTGAGCGGTAGCGAGCCAGCATATATATATTTTTGTTTTTAACAGCAAGCTAAATTTGTACATTTTTCGATAGAAAAATTTCTCCGGCAAAGCCGGATTTCTCCATACAATGCTGGTTCGCTATCACTCGCCAGGAAGAAATCGACACCTGGATGGGGATAAACGTCTTAAAACAGTTGGCTGAATGAGGCCGAATGGATACAAGCCAGGGAAAGAGAGAAGAGGAGAGAAAGACAAAACAAATATGGTGACCCCCCTCAATATATCCAATGATGCAGTTGTTTACTTACTCATAGAACAAATAATATGAAATAATGAGATCTAACAAGTACATTCTGTGGTTTTATTTATTCTTTGTTTAGTTGTACTGTAAGTATTTTAAGTATTGTAACCCCTTCTGTACCGGCGATGTCTTTATGATTTTATTTTAGCTGTACGGTATTTAGACTATTTTATGCAGTTTAGGAAGGGTCTGTTGTACTGTAGTAGAAAGGGTTAAGGGAGATAGTGCGAAGCCTATTAACCCCTTCAGTACCATGATGCCTTTATACCTGTGATTCTAACTGAAATTAGATGATTTTATGCAGTTTAGGAAGGACCTATGTTACTAAGAGGGTTTATTGAGATCGTATTTACCCATTTGAGTCGCACGGGTAGATTACAAACTAAAGAAAATGGTCTAATGGTAACCTGTATATGGTGAAAATTACATCATGGTGGTATCTATCTATCTATCTGTTGCCGGACGCCTTACTCCCCTTACGAGGGTGGCCATACACAGAATGCCCCCAAGCGAACCTATTCTCTGTGAGAGGGACAACCCAAGCCAGTTTAGTGAAGGACTTACAGGATTGACCACTCAATCTAGGATCCGTCCAACTCCGAGGCCCTCTGTGTATCTCGTTAGCACTATTTTTCTACAGTGGTGTTCGGCTAATCCATCCACTAACCTGCCTTACCCTTAGGTAAGCAGTACGGATTTGTATCAGGTTTACTCCCCTAGACAGGTTGCCAACCAAGGCTGACGAGTCCCATCCACCCGGATTTGTATAAGGTTGTCTCCCCTAGATGAGTTGCCGACCAAGGCTAACGAGTCCCATCCACCCTATCATGGTGCTGAAGGGGTTAATTGCTGGACACCCTTTTTTAAACTGAATAATTGTGTGGATTGTGTTCTTTTATTTATAAATTATTATTTTACTTAAGCGTTGTTTCCACATAGCGATTTTGATTAGTTATTTTGTCTATTTACTGTGTTCGTATATGTTTTGGTTTGTTTATTTTGCAAGTTTTACATTATAATATACTGTAGTCTAATTGTAGCCGGAATAAAGATAAAAGGATGGCACTGGTACTAAAAGGGTTAATACTAACAGCATGGATTACAAATGTTAATTGTTTTCATGGATTAACCTCTGATACTATAATGATGTTTTTTTTCTTTTTCTCGGTAATATCATATACAGTACAGTACTGTAGTTTTATGTAGTTTTGGGGATTATTTCTACATTAGCAGGCAAGGGTTAACCTCTTTAGTAAACAGATGTGGGTCTTTTAATTTTATTGTGGCTATAAGTAGATAATTTTATTAAACTTATGAACGACCTGTCAGATGGTTAAGTAACGTTAGTACAGTATAGTCCTCTGAGGTCTTTCACAAACTTAATAAAATCATGTATAATTAGCCAGGATAATACTTAGAAATGTGTCACCATTGTAGAAAGATTAATTAAAGTACTTTTGAACTTGATTGACTTGGGAGATCACGCTGCCAGCATTGACAAAAAAGCATCATTTTGTCAGTAGTAAGCAAGGGTTAGCTTCAACAGTAGACAGATACTCGTTTTTTGTTTTATTCTTGCTCTTAACCCATTCGCTGCGGGTGATGTTCTGGAATGTTTTGGCAAGTTACAGCAATTTCCAGGCTTTAAAAGCCTGTAAAAACCGTAAAAATAGAGTGTCAGTGGCGGGAGCGTGAGGGGCCCACCTCCGACCCTCAGAGCACCGAGCGGCTCACTGAGGTTGACTGTCTCGCGCGGGTCTCTCTCTGTGTGTCCCAGCAGTGTAGCCAAGCAAGCGAGTGTTACATAATAGCGGGTTTCCCGCGTTTCACTGGCACCACTGCGGGTGAACCAGACCACGTATGGGGCCCGTTCTGGTGTCATTTTGAAGCTATTCTCGCCTAGTTTTCGGCAGAATACACTTCCTTTAATGCAGATGCTTGATTTATCATTCAGGAGTGCCTGAATATGCCCTAAATAGCCCAAAAATGGCCGCAGCCAAAGTGTTAATATACTATTTTATTAAGCTTATGTAGAACCTGTGGGGGTCAGCAGGTTTTTTTTTTTTTTTTTTTTTTTTTTTTTTTTTTTTTAAAGATCTCCGTCTACGTATTGTGAAAAACCTGTTATCCTCCGGCAAATTGTGGGGTTGAGTGAGTGAAGGGGGGGACAGTGAATGAAGGAGGATACATGTTTTCATAATACGTGTTGCTAGCCCCAAGGTTAATTAAGATTAAGTAGTACTGTACTGTAGTAGTAGTAGTAGTAGAAGAAAAAGAAAAAAAAAAGAAAGAAAAAAATCCACGATGATGAGTCTGAGTGCTTGCCCCGGAATAGGAAGCAGCGGTACGACTACCAAGTCGGGCGCATTGATGACTGTTCTGACCTTGTTTCGGGTCCAAAGGGGGGATGCACAGACTGAGTGGTAGTAGTACTAGTAGTAGTCACTCCCTAGGCTGCCTGGCCGAATAGCCCCGAGTAGTACTGTAGTTCTTTGATCCCCCGAGGTCCTTCCTAAGCTGAATAAAACCTTGTACAGTACAGTATTATCAGCCAGAATAAAATGTAGAAATGCATCACCATAGTGAGAGGGTTAATGGAAGAACTTTTGAACTTCTCTGGCATGGGCAATGAATTGCCAGCAGTAAGTTAACTCCCAGACCTAGCCCGAGTTACCCTGAGAAGAAAAGTGAAGACCCCCACCCCCCATCACAACTAAGTGCTAGCAGCTACTCGACAGATTCTTCTTTGAAGTAAGTAAAGTATGAGTTCAAAGTAGATTCTTGGAAACTGATTCACTTGCTCATGTAGTGATGTGCATCCTTTGTGGGGGTTTTGTGTTCTTTTATAATTTTATTTTACTAAAGCGATATTTATATTATGTTGTCCCTGTTTTGGTTTGTTTATTTTGCAAGTTTTACATTATAATAACATATAGTGAATTTTTGTGACATATTTACCAGAACGTCCTGAACCTCCCAAATGACTAATTCCTTGAATATGACGAGAGTACGTTAATGTATGTGCGACTAATTTGTTTGGGAAATGAATGAAAGATGTAATTTGTTAGTTTACTGGGAGTTTGCTTGGGAAACAAATATACTTAATCATATATTATTATTATTATTATTATTATTATTATTATTATTATTATTATAGTGATTATAGTCTCTGGGTCTTCTCCTGGGTGACCTGGATGTGTGTGAGTTTGTGCTTTTTATCTGTGTTTATTTGTTGTTTTATGTTATTTTTGTGTTTTCCCTGTTCTTGCTCTGTCTTGAGTCGGCTACCCCCAAAATGGGGATTGGGCCTGAGCATATACTGTAGATAGATTATAATGATCTAAGTGATGTAGACTGTTTTGTATGTGGTGGTTTTGTGTGTTTTATTACATCATTTTATTGTGCTAAATCTTTAATGCTTTATTTCCACATAGTTGTTGTTGTTGTTCCCCAAGCTGCCTGGCCGAACAGCCCCAAGGCCCCGAGCAATTCCAAGGCCATAACCGAGCGCCCCCACAGAACCCTCCCTGCCGACCACAATAAAGCCTGGGTGACCGAAGCCACTCCATGGCGGGGAGTTGAGGAGGGTGCGGAAACGCCCGGGAAACCAAAGCCCCACCCAGCGCCCTGTGCCCCTCGGCAATTATGAAGAGAAAGTTGAGGGGCAAGGGAAAAATGTGACGCTTTGGCTTCCAATCTTGGTAGATTGGGAGGTCAATCCACGGAAAAGACGCCGTCACTTGAGATCTAGAAAATATATAAGTTAAAGGAACAGTCAGAGTAAGCTATGGATATGGCAGAGATCGCTCAGTTCTCACTCTGATAGACCAGCCCATCACCACATGACTAGAACCCAATCCTCTCAGCATCAGCTAGGAAAGGCCCTAGAAAGCCGCCTTTGGCGGGGGGATAGCTCCCCTATTTCAACCCCTTTCGGGGTCGGGCACCCGCCCTTTTCACATAGTTATTTTGATTACTGGTATTTCTTTTGTCTTTATATTGTGCAGTTCCTGTATTGGTTTGTTTATATTGCAAGTATTACATTTTAATTGCCGACTTGCGAGTTTCGTTCTATAAGAAAGTTAGAGCTGTAGACAACGATATTTAACATAATTTACAGCTAAAATACGGTCGTAGTACATATATAAATACATAAAACCCAATTCAACATACCATTTACCCATCAGATTATAATGTAAAACTTGCAAAATAAACAAACCAAAATGTATACGAACACAGTAAAAAGACAAAACAAAGAATCAAAGTCGCTATGTGGAAACAACGCTTAAGTAAAATAATTATTTATAAATAAAAGAACACAATCCACCACATAGGGTGTACATCACTACATGAGCAAGTTAATCTGGTTCCCAAGCAAACTAATCGCACATAACAACGCACTGTAGTCACGTTCAAGGAATTAGTCAATTTGGGAAGTCGGGGACGTTCTGGTAAATTTTACTAAACTCTGCATGAATAAAGAAACTACATTAAGTGTCAAATGTTATATTAAAATCAAATCTGCAACTTGACAAGATAATAACAATAGTACAAAATACAAATATAACTCACTAACGATAGTGCTATCGGGTAGGTACCTTGTAAGCATAGCATGCTTCAAGTGACCCCTAACAATTACTACCCTACAAATAACCTACATTTATTGTACAAATAAACTAAGGAAATCGCAAAAGCAAGCAATTAATCCTATCGACAATGATTATATACCGGTATAATATAATAAATATAAATATTTTAAAATTTGAAGAAGGCACAATAGATTTAAACAAAAGGGTACTCTTTTAACAATTACAATTAATTATATAGTGTATGTCTTTTCTTCCCTCTTGTACGAGTCTTCTTTTTAATCTTTTTTGTCTTTTTAATGTCCATTTTACAATGGAACATTCGTAGTTTTGCAGCACATCGTGTTGATCTTCGTTACCTTATCTCTAGGTTTAGCCCACTTGTTATTAGTTTACAAGAATCGTGTTTATCTAATGCCCCCTCCCCAATACCTTTTTACTCCTATATAAGTTCTCCCCAATCCCAGTATGCTACTTGCCTCCTCGTACATCATGATGTCCCAGTGTCTCCGTTAACTATCCGTACCTCTCTTAAATGCACGCTTGCCAGAGTGTTCCTTTCACGCTGGCTTACAGTAGTTTCCATATACCTTTCCCCCTCGATCCCGATCGATGTTCCAGAATTAAACAGGATCCTTTCTCTATTACCTCCACCTTTCCTCCTTTTAGGGGATTTTAATTGCAGGCATTCCCTGTGGGGTGACTCTACTGTTAATACACGAGGTCGTTCCCTTGAGGCTCTGATTCGTACACACGATTTATTTCTTTTAAACACTGGTTCCTCTACGCATTTTGATAGCGGCACCCGTACCCTCTCATGTATTGACTTGTCTCTGTGTTCCCCTACACTATCCTTGGATTTTACTTGGAAGGTCTTTAATGATTACTGTGCGACTGACCACTTCCCGATTGTCCTCTCCCCTACGTCTTACTCCCCAGTGCCGTGCCCTCCCCGTTGGTGTTTCGATCGTGCCGACTGGACATCTTTCGCTGATCTCGCCGTTCCGCCTAATCCGACCCCTGCTTTCCCGGACCCTGATGCCATGCTTACCAGTTTCCTGATGTTTGTGCTCCATGCTGCCTATACTTGTATTCCACGCACCACTCGGAGTATGTCTTCTAAGTGTGTACCGTGGTGGACTGCTCAGTGCACTTCGGCTTTACGCAATAAAAGAGCCAAGTGGAAGAGTTTCCGTCGGAAAAAAGGCTCTCCATATGAGCGGGTTGCGTATACTCTTTTCAAACAGGCTAATGCCGTCTTCCGTCGTACAATCCTCTCTGCAAAAAAATCTAGCTGGATGTCGTATGCCTCTACTATCAACGCAGATACCCCTGTTCCGCAAGTCTGGGCTCGCGTCAGGAAGATTGCAGGGAAACATGCGCCTACGCCGGCCCCAGTCCTCCATTCCAACGTTGGCATTGTGGGCTATCCGTCTCTGGTGGCCAATATGTTGGGACAACATTTCAGTGATGTTAGCACTGGCTCCCATCTCCCGCCCTCCTTCCAGATGCATAAACGCCGTTCTGAACTTAAGCGACTTGACTTCGCCTTATCATCTGATCAGTTTTTCAATGCCCCCTTCTCCCGGGCTGAGCTTGAGTCTAGCCTGGGAGCCTGTAAGGATACATGTGAAGGCCCTGACGGTGTCCATTACTTGATGCTGAAGCACTTATCTCCACCTGCGCTTGGCTTTCTCTTATCCATCTACAACCGTCTGTGGTCCACAGGCTTTTTTCCGGCTGAGTGGAGACATGCCATCCTTCTCCCATTCCTTAAGCCGGGTAAGTCGGTCCATGCACCAGCAGATTACCGTCCCATTGCCCTGGTCAGTTGTGTAGGCAAATTATTAGAACGCATGGTTCACTCCCGCTTAATGTGGCTCCTGGAATCAAGAGGCATCCTGTCACCTTTTCAATATGGCTTTCGCAAGGGCCGTAGTACTTTGGACCCATTATTGAGATTGGCGACTTCTATCCGCGATGCCTTTTCGGACACTAAGTCGGTTTTAGCTGTATTCTTCGATCTTGAAAAAGCGTATGATACTGCCTGGAAATACAACATCCTTCATACCCTTTTACGTTCTGGTGTGTCTGGCAACATGGCGGTATTCTTGAAGAACTTTCTCCGTGATCGTACTTTCCGAGTCAAGCTTCAGAATACATTTTCACGAACATACCCCCAACACGACGGTGTCCCACAGGGTTGTGTTCTTAGTACCATCCTTTTTATCCTAGCTATTAATGGTATTATTTCTTCTCCCTCTTGGTGTCCGTGCTTCTTTGTATGTGGACGACTTCGCTATTTACGCTGTGGGTTTGGATATCGCTGCCCTACAAAATCTCATGCAGAAGGCCATTGATCCAGCTGCGCATGGTTTTCGCCCTCGAAATCTTGTGCCGTCATCTTCACAAAACGCCATACAATCCCGCATCCTGTTCTTAAGTTGTATAACCGCCCTCTGCCTTACAGGTCTTCAGCTCCATTCTTAGGTCTCATTTTCGATACTCGGTTGACATGGTACCCGCACATTACTTAGTTACTGACCTCCACCACCCGACGGCTTCAACTCTTACAAACCCTTAGCCACTTCTTTTGGGGTGCGGACCGGACGACTCTTCTGCGCCTCCATACAACGCTTATTCTCTCCAAGATCGATTATGGCTGCCAGGTATATGCCTCCGCTGCGCGTACAAACCTTAAGCGCCGAGACTCCCTTCACCATCACGGTCTGCGCTTGTCGCTAGGGGCTTTTCGCTCTACTCCGGTTATTAGCCTTTATGCTGAATCAGGTGTCCCACCGCTATCATCCAGGCGGGTTAAACTGACCCTTCGATGTCATCTTCGCCTTCTGCAACACAGTTCGGTTGGTTTTCCTCCCACGGCTTCCGGCTTAGCCCCATCAGTGTCTGCTACTTCGTTCCCCGGTCGGGTCTCTGCTTTACTAGCCTCCTTCTCTTTTCCCATTCCGTCGGTGCTACCCCTCCGACAGTCAGAGTTCCCCCCATGGCTACTCCCTCGCCCTACCGTTTGTACGGCTGCCCTCCCCCCCCCCTCTAAGGCCTCTTCAACCCCACAGTTGCTTTATGCTCAGTTTGCGGAACATATGCTACGCCACTCTTCAGCCGTTCCAGTGTACACTGATGGTTCCAAGACCTCCGCCGGTACAGGGTTTGCGGTTGTGTTCCCGGACCGGACCTTCCAACGTCACATCCAATCATGTGCTAGTGTCTTTACGGCCGAGTTATTTGCTATTTTATTTGCCCTACGTACTATTTTTTGTTCAAACCTGCATACCTTTGTAATTTTTAGTGACTCCCTTAGTGCTCTTCAGAGTATTCAGTCTCTTCCCGCTGTTAACCCCTTAGTGCTGGAGATTCAAGAATGGTTGTTCCGCATCGCTACTAAGTTGAAGTCCCTGTCTTTCTGTTAGGTCCCGAGTCATGTTGGAGTGCCTGGCAATGAGCGGGTTGATTTTTTCGCCTGCTCTGCTATTACCTCTCACCGACTCGTGCCACGACGTATTCCTGCATCTGATTACTTCCCGCGTGTTGCTCAATTACTACGTCAGCGCTGGCAGGACGAATGGACCTCCATGAGGGTGTCTGATGTCAAACTGCGTTCTGTCAAACCTTCCGTCCTACCTTGGAAGTCTTCCTCTCATCGCAATCGTCGATGGGAGACCGCTCTAGCCCGTCTTCGGCTCGGCCACACCAGGCTCACGCATGGTCATTTGATGTCCTGTGATGTCCCCACGCTCTGTCCTTGCTGCCATATTCCAGTGTCTGTCCAGCATCTCCTGATTGACTGTCCGCGTTTCTCCAATGCCCGACGGCAGGCATTCCCCTTCATATCTTCCCTTAATCGCCCCCTTGTCTTAGCCGATATGCTTGGGGAGTCCCCCACTTTCTCCCTCCCACATCTTATGCGGTTTCTCCTCCATACCCGTCTCCTTCAGCTTCTTTAATTAGTGTTTCCTAGTCTTCTTCTTCTCTACTCCGTATTGCGTCCAGCCCCACAACACCTCCGATGTTTTTTGGTTTTTTTCCACAAAGTTTCTTTTGGTGCCACATAGTCTTTTTAGGCTTGGTGCGAATCCCTATTTTAATAATAATAATAATTAAAATTAATTGTAAAAAATAATAATAACAATAGAAAATTATAAACAATTAATATATACAGACAAAAAGTAAGCAGCGGCTTTAAGCGAAACTTCAAGTTAATAATGCTTGATTAAAATTATTGATATCAAATTTTAAAATCTATCTATCTATCTATTGCCTGACGCCGTGATCCCCGAAGGGGTGGCCACGAACGAACCGCCCCCATCATAATTTTAAAATTAAACTTAAAATTATAATTTTTAAAATACAGTCACAATAATTGACCTTAAAAGATTAAATTTATGCAACAATTTACTTGCAACAAAACCTCTGTCTACTAAGAGTCTGTATAGTAACCTAGCTCTATCCCAAAAGTCTTCTACTGTACTCTGGTACAAATTTTACAAAATCTTATTAGCTGGGAATAAAAACAATTATAAGTTATTTTGCTATCAATACTACTATTAGGGACAGGAAAGTTTATTACGTTAAAATTAAAATCATCAACTTAGTGGTATATTTTAAGTGTGCAGTGTTCATTAACAATCTGTATATTTATATCAAGAACATTTTCAACATCATTTACGTTACCTTGTGTGACGGGGATGGAATTTGGATAAATATGTTTAGCAACTTGATTAAAATTTAACATAGGCCTATTACAAACAAGAATATCATCACTATATCTACTACATTATTATTACTTAACAATTTAGCAAGTGCTAATTTTTCTGGGATGTTATTTTTCTTGCTACTGTCAACTAAGTTTTTCATAAATTTAAATTCAAAAGCAAGCTAGAATAAGTCTGTACATTATTATTGCATTTTTGTTTAACCCTCCGGATCCGGGGGCCCTCATATGAGGCGGATCGCTGTGTCCGGGGCCATTTTCGTACAGTCAAGCTTCATAATTCAGTAGCTACTGATTGAGACCACCTAGAGCAGTCAATTTTGTTGCAAATTGTAGAACATTTTACTGTCTGTAGACTGCCGTTGAGATGACATCGCTAAGACGCATGGTTGCCGAGTTATGATGATTTTTAGCCGCGCATTTTGCCTCATATGAGGCCTCCCGGATTCCTGCCAATATTTTTGTTTGCCTCATATGAGGCCTCCCGGATTCCAAGGGTTAATATCGATGTTCACGGGTCCAACTTCCTTATAGCCTGAAACTCGCAAGTGGTCAATTACCTATTCTACCATTTGGAAAGGATCACACATTCCTGACGGCAGTGTGAGTTGATAAGAGACTGCATGAGCTACAGTCCAGCAAATACTGTATAGGCTACTCTGTGGACTGTCCAACACTTAGCTTAACCCGGGAACTGCGGGGAGACTCTTAAGAGTTCCCCCGGCGGACTGCGGGGAGACTCTTAAGAGTGAGTGAAAAAAAAAATCAACTTTTGACATAGAAAAAAAACAAAAAAAATTTTTTTTTGGCCCCTGGGCCATGTAAAATCTCAGTCCTCTACCTCCCCTCCTTCCCCACTTTCCTCCTCTCCTTCAGTTATCACCTATTTTCCCTGTTATTCCCTTATTCTGAGGTATATTTTCGTGCTAACATTAGAAATCCGGTTGCAGGGTGTGGTCATCACTGATTGCAAGAGAGAGAGAGAGAGTATCGATCGACTGTGTCTCAGTGGCCTTGGGGGAAATTGGCGGGAAAGCAGCTTGCCTCACCCATACATTATACAACTCGCGGGCTATATCTCCGATTTTGACCATCCAAACGCTGTTCACTCGTTTTATTGTTGTTTCAGGTTAATACCTTTATAATCAACCCATAATAGGTGCATATGGATAAGTATTAATGCTATTAATGGTACAATGAATATTTTAGTGACGGAAACACCTCAAATACATGCGCACAGGGAGAGGTGTCTAATTACCCCCATGCGCACTTCAGAGGTTAATTTGTAAGATTTTTGACACAGTAAGGATTTTGTAGGATTTTTGATAACTTTCATGGACCCCAGTAAGTATTTTGGATGGTCACGGCGCTCCATCTCTCACTCGCTCTAACTCTTATTCACTCTCGCTCTTACTCACTCTCTCTCTTTCTCTCACTCACTCACTCACTTTCTCTCACTCACACATACACACATAGAACTGATAACACTGCCTCAGATTAGATAAACAAGTTGCGAGTGATAGCCCAGTATTTGCGTGGTCTTAACATCAGTGTGGGGTGGTGAGATAGTTTCCGACACAAATTTGACATTTACTATCCATGTTTAACCCTTTGAGGACCATTACGTGTTTTAGCAGTTTCTTCGCTATTGTTGGACGATTTTATTCAGGTTATGAAGGGTTGCTATAGTCCATTGAAACAGATTAACTTGCTCATGTAGTAATGTACACCCTATGTGGTTGATTGTGTTCTTTTATTTATAAATTATTATTTTACTTAAGCGTTGTTTCCACATAGCGATTTTGATTTGTTTTGTCTTTTTACTGTGTTCGTATAAGTTTTGGGTTGTTTATTTTGCAAGTTTTACATTATAATAAGTAGGCGAGAGATCTTAACTTCTATCCTCCATAACTCACAAACTACTGTACTAGAGTAATTGAGCTAATATCTCTACCATTTGGGAAGAGTCAGTCAAGGAACAGATGTGGGAATTTATGTCCCATTTGTTCAAGCCCTATTTGAGTTACAGAGGATAGAAGTTAAGATATCTCGCCTACTTACATCGAATAGACTATAGTAGTACTCTATTGGTCTTGGGTAGGCGTTATAGAAAGGGTTAATTGAGGTGGTATGTACGGTGGCGCTAATAAGTCCTGTCCCAGCTGTCATTACGTTTGGCTTGCTCTGTGCTGTATTAATGTCTGTCAGATGTTGAATAGGGTGGGAAAGTGTTGGAACATGTTTGTATATTTCACTCGATATTAAGAAATGAAGCTTAGATATTGCTGATACCAATTATTGATCAAAAAATACTTGGTACCGAGACATCACTTATTAGTGCGACTGTAGGCTACCCTTTTGATGACCATAGATCCATGTATATTCTTTATTAACCCATTCAGTATATGGGGATGCTTTGCCCTTATGTTCTGACTATCAGTAGACAATTTTATTGAACTTAGAAGGATCTGTGAGACTTCGAGGGCTAATTGTGTTAAGTTTTACCCTTATGGTTGAAACCGTAATCTCCAAATCAAATTAGTTAAAAGAGATGAAACGGACATATCTAAATTAGCATATAGAGGACAACCATGTTCCTCCGCGTCCTGAAGCAATTAATTCGCTGGGCGGGTTGTTTAGGGGCACCAAGGATCGCCCGAACACTGCCGACAACTGCAAGGAGAAGGACCCCTACCCTTGTGTGGTGTGTGTTGGGGATGGTGTATGTACTGGTGCTGTACAAGAGTCTTCTGCTGCATCCACCTGGTATACATGTTCAGTAAGAGGATGCAGTAAATATATAAACTTGTAATAGTAAATATAGTTAAAGAAGGACCTCTACCCTTGTGTGGTGTGTGTGTTCAGCTGTTTTACTGTTATAGACATCAGAGAGGGAGAGAGAGGACTAACCAATCGATGTGTTCTTCAAGTAAAGTTGTGGAGAAGAGAGGACCGGAAAGAGAGAGAGAACAGTCAAAGATGTGTGTGTGTGTGTGTGTAACTAACCAACCTCTGTTTTCACCAGGTGTAGTTGTGGAAGGAAGGTAGTGACAGGTGAGAGAGAGATAAAAGTGTGGGTGGGTGAGTTTGTTTGGGTGTGTATGTGTGTGTAACTAACCAACCTCTATGTATTCCCCAGGTGTAGTTGTGGAGGAAAGGTGGCGACAGGAGAGAGAGTGGCCAGGTATCTCACAGACCTCATGGCAGAAGTGGACCAGTTCACTAACAGGTAATATCAACACAACAAGTATGGATATATATTCCTATGCTATAATAAGTATACATCCATTTGAATCAGTATCAAACACAAAGGTAACAAATGAGATTAGATAATGTAAAATTTCCACTCATTCAGAAATTATACCCACATTACGGAAAAAGGGTTAATTGTAACAAAATGGCAGTTTCGCCTCTCTCTGGAGTCCTCTGCAGGTGTGTGGGGAGTGCCACACCTGAAGAGGACGCCAAAAGGAGTTAACACTGTTTTGTCATTGCATTGTAATGACACGACAGTAATGACAGCATGACAGAGAGAAGCTATATTGTAATGATTACAGCAAAGCTCTCTGTCAAGCGAGTATAATTTCTCCATTCAAATATTAAGGACACACTGAATATTCTACCCATCCACTCATTCCGCTTCACACTCTCCCTTTTCCTCCCTCACAGAACAGCCCTGGAGGAAATTGAGTCCTCCCACCCTTCCCTGGCCATCCGGTTCCTGGTGGGTGTGGAGGAGGAGGGTGAGAGCTGCTCCACCACCAAGTATACATCCATTTGAATCAGTATCAAACACAAAGGTAACAAATGAGATTAGATAATGTAAAATTTCCACTCATTCAGAAATTATACCCACATTACGGAAAAAGGGTTAATTGTAACAAAATGGCAGTTTCGCCTCTCTCTGGAGTCCTCTGCAGGTGTGTGGGGAGTGCCACACCTGAAGAGGACGCCAAAAGGAGTTAACACTGTTTTGTCATTGCATTGTAATGACACGACAGTAATGACAGCATGACAGAGAGAAGCTATATTGTAATGATTACAGCAAAGCTCTCTGTCAAGCGATTATAATTTCTCCATTCAAATATTAAGGACACACTGAATATTCTACCCATCCACTCATTCCGCTTCACACTCTCCCTTTTCCTCCCTCACAGAACAGCCCTGGAGGAAATTGAGTCCTCCCACCCTTCCCTGGCCATCCGGTTCCTGGTGGGTGTGGAGGAGGAGGGTGAGAGCTGCTCCACCACCCCCTCCCTCTTCTCCCTCCACCACAACAACGGAGTATGGCAGGGGGCGGTGGTGGGGGGCACGGAGTTCCTCATATACGGCGCCTACTGGGACGATCGGGAGGAGACCGGTGAGAGGGATTTTTATTATATTTTATTGTATTATTATTTTTATTATTTAAGTGACGATTGGGCCTGAGTATAAGTTTAACGAGACTCTCATCTCCATAGTCCCACGGATTTTTAGGCTACGTATAGATAAGTTCTTGAATGCAAATATACTGCACCCTTAGTGGATAAATTATTGTGGACACTTTAACTGCCCCTTTCATACTTGCTCCTTAGGTCCTGTGGTGAGGTTACTGGTGATGGTGGACTCTACATATCCACCCACCCCTTCCTGTCTCTTCCACACCCACCCCGCTCATCCACCCACCTCCACCAGGGCCTCTAGGATGGGTACGTTCACAACAGCACGCCCTCACTATACCCTGTTCCAAGCGTGGAGGCCGAAACTGTTGAATATAAACCGCTATAATTATGTAAAACTTGCAAAATAAACAAACCAAAACGTATAACTCAGAAACGACTTGAGTAATCGTTGTTCCACATAAGTTCTTTGTGTTTTTACTGTGTTCGTCTAAGTTTTGGTTTGTTTATTTTGCAAGTTTTACATTATAATTTCTACCATTTGGGAAGGGACAGCTAGGGAATAGGTGTGGATATTTACAGCCCATTTACTCTAGCCCTTTTTGAGTTACAGAGGTTATGGGTTACAATTTCTGGCCTACCTACCTGGAACTGGGTATAGCATCACTATTTAAAATTTATTATATTCATAATAATCATCATCGTCTTTTGTGTCACTACTGTATTATTATCATCTCTAGCTCATCAGCATTATTAACTTTGATCAATATCATAATTATAATCATTAATATCGTAAACATAAGTGATATTTTTACCCTTGCTTCATGGCTATCACTTACAATTCTGTATTAGTGTTATAGTCATTCATCCACTTAACCCCTTCTGTACCGGTCATGTACTTTTCATTATATTCTGGCTACTGTTAGACAATTATATTCAGTTTAAAAAGGGCCTCCAGCAATTAACAGGCTTCCAACTATCTGACTTAACCCTTTTTACTACCCCAGATCCTTCCTAAACTGCACAGAATAGGCCTAGTCTAATTACAGTACAGCTAGAAACAAATCAAAAGACGTCGCCGGTACAGAAGGGGTTAAACCTTTGCATAATAGAGGAAAATAAAATAAAAAATAGGAAAATTGGGGATTGGGCCTGAGCATATAGATAGATATATAGATACTGTAGATAGATAGTTCACGTTTTATATAGCGTATCCTACAATACTGTATATACCTAAATTGAATGAAGATACTTCACAAATGTGTAGATATTACATTGATAATTCATATACTATACTGTATAAACTACCTAATATTACGGAATGTTTCTGTGTGTTTTGTCTGTTGTACTATATTTTATGTTTTACGAAACTGCGTGTTTAACATATTATTCTCTCCTCTCAACAGACTACATCCACTGGCAAGAGAAGCTAAAAGGATACTGGTTGCCATACCTGGTGACCTGCAAAGCCAGTGTGGGGGTGGAGGGGGTTAGTGTGGGTGGAGGTGTGGCTGTGGGGGGGGGGGGGTATACCTCAAGCCGTGTCATTAGTCGCCAGTGAGTGTGACCCGCCCACGAACGCCATGAGAGTCCATTATATTCCACCTAAACTCATCAAAAGAAACCCAAAATCAGGGTCACCCAGGGAAGATGCCCCACTAGAACCCGGTTTAAGTGTCCGACAGCCACTAGAAACCAAAATATATGACTCGTACTCATTAGAATCCAATTTAAGCTACCCATATCCACTAAAATCCAAAGTTTATGGTAACCCTCAACCACTTAAATCCGTTGCAAATCCCTTACACCCTCCACCACCACCACCACCACCACCACCCATGGCATCTAGTCTATCTCATCCTGAACCACCACAATCCAACCCACACCCCGAAGTAATCCCCCAAACCAACCCAAAACGACCCATATCTGACAAAGAGATCCGGGATGCAAAGATACCTCAGCGGCGAATTTCCGAGAATTCCTTATATTTCGACTTAAATCCCTCAAATGTAATTGAAACCAGTGAACATGAAGTGGACAGCAAAAATGTGGATGAACAAAAGAGCATGAAAATTCAAACTGACTCACTGGATGCTGCACATTGATCTTTAAATATATTCAAACAAGATAAAGTTAAAAGCTTTGTCAAGAGAGAGATACGGGAAGGAGAGAGATGGAACCCTGATGAAGGCACAGAGAAAGCGGAGAGAACCCCCAGAGAGAACCCGCTGAGAGAACCCAAAAGAGAACCCAAAAGAGACCTCGCGCTCTGCCACAAGTTTCTTTACAACCCTGCCAGAGATTTTTCACTGAGGTATGTACATAGAAGAGAGAGAGAGAGAGAGAGAGAGATAGATAGATAGTGAGATAGTTCTTCTATCTTAGTTTTAGCTTTAGCTTTACTTTTTTTTTAGTAAAGTCACAGTTTTTCTCCACCTTAATGTATTTAGAGGCTTTGTGATTCCGCTATGACACTTCACCTATTTATTTTTCCAGTATTATATTTGTTACCTCTATCCATTCGATCATATAAATTGTTTTGGTCTTTAGTTTCATTGATCATCTGCCCTAGCTTTTATTGATATTGACCCTTTTTAAGTTTGTCCTTTTATATATTGTATCAATCTATATTTTTATTAATTTCACCACAACACCAAACATCTCCAATGAAATTAATGAAAATATATATGTTTCTGATTTCTTGCAGGTTAGTGGAGTGGATAGAGTCTGGGAAGGCTTGGGGAATAGATCACTTCACCTTCTACCTGTCATCAGCCCACCCCAATGTGACCAAGGTGTTGGATCACTACCAGAAGTCAGGGGAGGTCACCGTCTTGCCCTGGGTCAGCCCGGGTCACCTGCCCTCTGTGCCTCACCTATACCGGGCACTGTACGACACACAGAGGTACATTTTGAAGACCAGACAAATAGAACTATCACTGTCAAGATACTTGTTTTGGTCTATGGATTTAGAGTAGACTGAGTTCATTGTATTTCTAGGATCATACTTAACTTAGCTTACAATGAATCAAAGTGTGTTTTGTTACTAGATACCGGTATGTATTTTATATATACTGTACAGTAGCTTGATCAAGTAGATTTTAGTGCATGCTTCTCTCATTTGTTTCCAGATATGTGTTATTTACCACGGAGAACGTACCTTACACTGACTGTTTGCTCCGTCACCTCCACTCCCATCGCTACGTAGCCGTGTGGGACATGGACAAGTTTATTCTCCCGGATGCTCGCTTCCACTCCATCTCGGGCATGGTGGATGCCGCTAAAGCCCGGGCGTCATCTTGGGGGCTGCGACCTGCGTCCTATTTGGCTCGGTGTGCTTACTATTTCGACGATTTGTTTGAGAGTTCATCGGCTGACATGCCGGAGTATATGGGCATGTTGAGACACGTTACGCGATCGGTTAAGTTCACTTCACCTGCCGTGTTCACCAAGTCGATTCACGATACAGAGGTCGCGTTGGGTCTGCATGCCCATTTTGCCCTGGTGACCTTAAACGGGGAAATTGACCGTAACCGTGACCTCTACCACCTATACCCCAGCAGCGAGGGTCACCTGGCTCACTACAGGTCAAAGTGTCAGGGCGAAGACCAGACAGAGTGCAATGAGGAATATCGACCGTACCTAACTCGGGATCTAACAATGTGGCGCTACCGTGATACCATCGTGGCCAAAACTACGGATGTTTTGTTAAGTTTAGGATTGATAGAGACAGAACCACCTGGATAGATGGTAATATAATGTAAAACTTGCAAAATAAACAAGCCAAAACTTGGACGAACACAGTAGAAAGACAAAACAACTTATCAAAATCGCTATGTGGAAACAACGCTTAAGCAAAATAATAATTCTTTATAAATAAAAGAACACAATCCACCACGTAGGGTGTACATTACTACATGAGCAAGTTACCGGTAATCTGTTTCCCAAGTAAACTAATCGCACATATAAAAACGCACTATCGTCACATTCAAGGAATTAGTCAATTTGGAAAGTTCTCATTATTTAGTATGGCAGTAAATTAGGATACTGATGAGATGATTCTGTGAGATTATACTTAACCCTTAGACTTTTAAGTTTAATATAACCGTCTAGTTTAAGTTGGTATGGAATAAAGTAAAGAATCATCATACAAAATATATTACTCTTGATAGTTTTTAAATCGCTTTTAGAATTATAGATTTTTCTTAAACTATTAAGTTTTAAAAAAATTGTGGAATGTTAACCTATATATGCTCAGGCCCAATCCCTACTTTTCCTATTTTTTATTTTATTTTCCTCTATTTTATTTTATTTTATTTTATTTTTTTCTTGGGGGTGGAATGTTAACCAAAATACTTAAAAGGTTAATACATTTTTCTTGCTCGAACGTATTTCTTGCAATTCTTTTTCACGAGGAATAAAATAACTATGTAAACCATATATGCTTTATAGAGTCTTGATTTACAAATTAATTTTACACATAATATTATACGGTACAGTATTTTAGAGAAGAGAAACATGAAGGGGTAGTATTATATTTTTATTTTATGTTTTTAAGGGGGTGGGGGGTAGTTTGCTCCCTAGACATTTATCAAGCTTAAGACATCCCCTTGATCCCCTCTCAAGATAATTATTGTACAAAAATGTTCCGGCCAAAGGCCTATTCCTCAAAATTAAAGGGTCGCCAGGAAGAAAATGACACCTAAGTGGCACCCATTTGCTCTAGCCCATTTTGAGTGACAGAAGTTAGGGTTCACTGTTTATGACCTACCTATTTTGAACGGGGTCTAGGCTAGGATGACTTAATTTGGTGTCGCCATAAATAAAAACTACCTTTTCTTACAAAAAGAAACTAATGTTTGTTTTGTTGATACAAAGCACTTAAGTACAAAACACATATACATAAGCAATACTTATTTACAGGTGCATGCAATAATCCAAACAATTGCATTTAATTCAATAATAATTTAAGAAATAACAAAGGGAATATAATAATTTCCATAGGTTGCTTTAAATGAGTTTTCAATAATGAGTGCTAATTAACCCTGAATTATGAATAGCGAGACTAATTTTGATATTCTGAAGTTCCACAGATCGGCGCAACTTAATAAAAACTGGTCGAGATTCCTTTTGAATCTTCAAATCTTGTTACTAGATCAAACTAGTCTCCCAGATGATTTATTGACAGACTGCAGCCTTTGAGCAAACTGTTAAATATGTTCTTCTGACACCTTTTTCCTTTCTTGTGTCTCTTGCTGATCCTCCCTACCCCTTGTGTGAATAAGGGCTGGCTACTGACTGGCTGACTAGAGTCTTTGTCTGAAGCGTTGACATATCGAACATATATTATAGCATTATTTACAAATCGTCATCCGATGGAAATAGTTTATAACTCCTTTATACTGGTAATTTTTGTTGTCTTGGTACAGTACTGTACATCGAAACACTGATGATTTTAGCTTGATTTGCTGTTCATATGTGGGGATCGGTTTTTACACCATACCCGAAAGAGGATTTATGGAGCTCCGATCTTACTCTCAACCATCTGAATAATTTAACCAGCACACCTAAACTTCGTTAAATGCGGAAATAGCCTCACGAAAATATCATGCCCTGGTGGGGGCACGAACTCTCGACCCTTGGGTGTGAGGCAGGCACCTTACCAGTTAGACCAATAGAGATATCCCACTTGGCCTGTTCGGTTCAGCGTATTTCCGCATCCGATGTCTGTTTAGGCTAGCCTATTTTCACTGACTTTACACATACTTTGATCATTGACCATATTAAATATATGTTATGGTTTTCATCCCAGATTTAACAGAGAATGCAGAATAATATATACAAATATAGAAAGGGCAGGAGGCTAGGAATCCTCCTCCCCTTGTAAATTTCACCTAGTAGACGAGACAGAGAAAGGGGCGAGGGAACACGAAAGTGGTCCCGGACCCTAAAAATTGGAACTATTAAAGTTGTTACTGTTCGGGCTCTATCTCGAGTCGGCCACCCCCAGCTATGGGGTATGTGCCTGAGTATATACATACCGGGTACATACATATAAACCCATATATACAACACTTGAAAAATGAGGCCATAGCATGCCTATCCTCTGAACTCATACATGTACAGTCACTTATAACAAATTGGGGACCTATGTTTTTCTTTGTGCAATTATAATTGTCTGGATTAATTTTTGGATTAATTAAGCGACCAAGCCCCCTTTCATCGTTGGAATATTGTGTAATTCAAGAAAGAGAGAATGATTGTAAACAATGACATTTTTATACGCTCAACCGACACTTATATTCGGTTTTAGATTAATTTCTTCGTAATTGATTGCTCGATACTCAGTGGGAATACAGTATATGAATCTGTCATGTCTGCGTCATACTAATGCCAAATTTTCATAATTAAAAAATTTCAAACAAATATTAGGAATTCCTGTGGGTGGAAATGCTAGCCCTTTAACCCGGGAGCTGCGGGTAGACTCATAAGAGTTCCCCCGGCGCACTGCGGGTAGACTCTTAAGAGCAGAGCCTTTGAACACGTACCAAAACCGCGCGTTTATAGCCAGGCGGCTGAAAATTGGTGTGGGTATAGTACTACATGTCAACTCTCGACACCACCCCGCCAAACGCTCGCCCCGCACTCGTGCAAGCACCACCGCGCCAGTAACCACGCACTAGTCATGGAGCCCACACGTCCCTCACGCTCGCTCCCTGATGACACAACCAGCCCTCCTTCTGGTGGTGTTAGCCGCCGTGGAAGGCAGAGGGTGGCTGCTAAAGACCCTAGCTACCAGTACGACACGCCCTACAGCTCGGAGGACGAAACACCTGCACCCAAAGCACGAAAAACACGTGCAAGCAGGGCAATGGCACAGAGGTCATTGGTCTTTCGGGACACTGCCACCACGACCCAGGCCACTACAACAACCACTACCACCACCACTGCCACCACTGCCACCCCTGCCACCGGTACCAGCGACGCAGGAGGCCGCCCTAGGGCTGCAGAACCTGCGGGGGCAGGAAAAATTAAAGGCACGGGTGTAGGGAAGAGAACCCGTACGCCAGCCACAGTGCCCCTACCACCACCACCACCACCACCACCACCACCACCACCAGCCGCCCCTGGCCCGGCTGCCCCTGCCGCCCCTGCCGCCCCTGCCCAAGGAACAGGGAAGGGGAAGGGGAAGGGGAAGGGGAAAGGGAGAGGGAAAGCGACTGCTGGCCCTGCTGGCCCTGGTGTCCCTGCCGGCCCTGCTGCCCCTGTTGGCCCTGTTGGCCCTGCTGCCCCTGCCGCCCATGCCGCCCCTGCCCAAGGAACAGAGAGAAGGGCGACAGGCACCACCATCATCTTGCCATCAAGGCCACGCACCACTGCTGCCCCTGCCGCCGCCCCTGCCACCGCCTCTGCTGTCCCTGTCCATAAGACTCCCGCACGTGCCAAAGTGACCCGGAAAACTCTGACACCATCAAAGTATGCCGCCCTGCTGTTTGATGGTGATTCGCAGGACATTGGCAGCCCGGGTTTCGACGACGAAGCCCTAGCACGGGACCAAGGGTGGGGGGATTTGGGAGTGGACAGTGGGAGTGAGTCCGACGTCGGTGACGAAAATGAGGAAGGGCATCGTCTGTCAAGTGAAGAGGAGGGTAATGATGATGAAGTGCTGTATCGCGACCATGGAAGCGATATTTCAGACGATGAAGCAGACGCAGACGACATTCCGATCCCTCAGCTGCCTTCGTTCGATTGGTCTGACGGGGTCAATTTTGTACCTGACGTGCCCCAGTTCAATCCTGGGACGTCAGGAACAACTGACGACTGGCCCTGTGATGATCAAGCGAACGAAAGCGACTTCTTCCTCGCTTTTTTCGACATGGAGGTAATGACGTACATCGTTGCCCAAACAAACGCCTACTACAGGTGGGTGTTTGGCAGATTGGACGTCCTTTCTCCAAAAGCGAGAATACGAGGCTGGGTGGATACGACTGTGGAAGAATTTCTGACGTTCTTTGCCTTGTTGTTCCTCATGCCTCTGATCAAGAAGCATGTGTTGCAACACTATTGGAAGCACGACCCTCTCATCGCCACCCCAACTTTCAATAAGTTCATGACTCGTGACAGATTTTTGTTGCTGCTAAGATTTATGCACTTTGCAGACAACGAAAATCCTAACAGGATTGACAGGATATGGAAAGTTCGGGATGTGTTCACCATGTTGTTGGAGAGGTATAGGAAATACTTTTACCCCTTCCTCAATTTGGTGATTGATGAGTCGCTCGTGCTCTTCAAAGGACGTCTTTTTCAAGCAGTATATCCCCTTGAAAAGGCATAGGTTCGGAATCAAGCTCTTCGTTTTGTGTGACTGCGAAACTGGAATAGTGCTTGACATGATCGTGTACACAGGCACTGACATTGACATACCGAAAGCCGCTGCCAATGACCCCATGGGCATGTCAGGTGCCATCGTCAGGAAAATGTTGGCACCTTACCTGGGCAAAGGCCACATCATCTACACTGACAACTGGTATACTTCTCCTGCTCTCTGCCAGTTTCTTTATGACAACCAAACGGGGTCATGTGGGACTGTCAGAAAGACAAGAAAGTTTATGCCAAAGTTCACAGGTGATGTCATTCCTCTCACAGATGCCTCCTCCAGTGACACACCTTCAGAAGACGACCTGGCCCAGGAACACCGCGAGAGGCATGTGCGAAGAAGGCGACGAAAGGGGCAGAAATACAAGCAGCTCGAGAAGTGTGGGAAACTGATAGCCCTGAAGTGGAAGGATAAGCGAGACGTCCACCTGCTTTCCACCGTCCACACAGGTGCCCAGGTGGATTCTGGCAAAATCCACTACCGAACCAGGAAGACAATCTACAAGCCCGACATGGTAGTGGACTACACTAAAAACATGCGCCTGGTGGACAAGTCTGACTGTCAGCTGTCAGGCGTTGAGTGTCTGAGGAAGACTGTGAAGTGGTATCACAAGCTCTTCCTCCACCTCGTTGATATAACGATGCTGAACGCCTACAACTTGTGGTTGGTGAAAAAGGATATGGCCCCAAACCAGAAACTGAAATTCCGGGAGTTCGTCTACAACGTCTCCTACCAACTCCTGGAGAAGTATGGCACCACCACTCACAGACGTACGGCATGGCGTGAGGATCACGTTCCTGACCGCATCCAGCTGGGTGTCGAAAGACACTACCCCATCAACACTGAGATGCTTGGCACTCGTCACAGGCAGGCGCAGTGCACCGTCTGCAGCTCCAGTGTCAGGAAACCCCATGTCACGAAAAGAGTCACCTCAATGTGCGCTGAGTGCAAAATTCCACTCTGCCTGGGTGACTGCTTCAGGGACTACCACACCTTCAAGAACTACTGAGTGTCGCCCCCTGCCATGCCCTGCCCTGGACTCGCCCCCTGCCCTGCCCTGGACTCGCCCCCTGCCCTGCCCTGGACTCGCCCCCTGCCCTGCCCTGCCCTGGACTCGCGCCCTACCTTACCTGACCTGACCTAATTGATCACGCTACCTCATAATGTAACATATATATTATATAATGTATAAGTTCCAAAGATGTCCCTGTGATATAGCTTTTACATTATATAATTGTATGTTTCATTATTTAGTTTATAAGTTTCAAAGATTTACATGTAATATGCCTTCTTTTTTTAGTATATCAATATATATGTTTGTTATTAGCCAAAGTAATGTGTATATAATTATTTTCTTACCTCACATGAATTGTACAAAAATAAATATGTTTCAATAAATCCTGTCAAACCTACTAAGATAATAAAATAAAACAATAAAAAAACAAAACAAAAAACAAGGTCATGTCATTGTATTCTTACAATATGATATATTCTATGAATATTTCATATTGTTTGAATACAATGGCATGATCTTGTAAAAAAAAAATTTATCAAAAATTTTCTAGACAATATAAAACCTTCCCCATAACCCCCTCCTGGATTCGATCCCACTACCCTACGACACTTTGAGTTTTCCAGTCCGCGACCTTACCAACCATGCCACAGGAGCTCATACCAAATATCACTCAAAACTTCGTGTCTATAATCGAAAGGACAATATAAAAAAAAAAATGAATTATCCCACCAATTTACGTTTGTAAATTGATGGGATTATCAATTATATCATGCCAAGGTTTATAAAAGTTTGTCTCTGTCAAGAATTAGTAATTATATAACTTTATTCTGTCAAAAATTGCCCAAACACTCAGCAAAATTGCCCCTCTCAGTGCGACTCCACTCATTTTCACACGGTCAAGCGGTCACGAGGTGACCCTTGCCGCTCCTTTATGTCCCAGCTACACCAGCAACAGCAGCTCTGTCTGGGAACAAAATTGGTATAAATACAATAATGGATAAAATACTCTTCACAAATACATTTGTATTGTATAATATTGTAAATAAAAAAGAATAATAACTGTGTGGGTGTCGAAAATTGCTCAACCAGCTTTCTTATGTCTCGCCTACGCGCGTATATTGGATTATACATAGTCATGACTGTCATACAAATAATTGCAGTAGGTCTCGAATATACATTTAGATTGCATATTACTTCGAAATAAATAAGTAAACGTTTCTCTGGTGGCAATCTACCCTTTCGCAAGTGTAAGGAGACACCAGTCTATATTTAGCTCTCTATCACAAAAGGCAATCTGCCTGTGTTGACTCAACACCGTCGCTGGTGGTCTATAATCTAGTACTTTATTTACAGTCAATGGCCTACATGTTTCTGTGGTACTTCACATGTGTCTAAAATGCAATGTCTGCTTGCATAAAAATGCAATTCTGAAGTCCATTTATACGTACGACATACGCATGTCTCAGTTTCTCTCTCTCTCTCTCCATTCCTGACTCATGTTATTGTAGACCTGTTGATGGCAACGAACACCAGCCATCTGGTAGACATAAGGTTCAAAATACCAAGACATCAATACGCCTGGGGCGCCTCCACAATTATCACAAAGCTGGTTATCTATCTAGAGATCTGCCTGACTTCCATCTCTCCACGACTCACTCACTCACTCACTGCACCCCTGCATGCCTCCCTCCCACCCACTCACCCCCAACCCACCCTTTCAGGCTTCCGTCTGCTAGAAACACATTCACAATTTGCGTAAATATCGCATCAATTGGGCTATATGCGGTATATTCCTTGTTATATGGGACGCCTACATATGTACACGTCTTTATTATAGCATGACAGTGCTCTAAATACAAGATTTACGTGATATTTATGGCGTAACACACCCTCTCCCCCTTTCATTCCCAGCACAACTCAGTCACACCTTGGTTCACGCATAGAAACTCATTGATAATGTGCGTAAATATCGCATCAATTGGTCTATATGCGGTATATATTTTGATATATGGCACGTATACATACGTACAAGTCTGTATTATAGCATGACAGTGCTCTAAATACAAGATTTACGTGATATTTATGGCGTAACACACCCTCTCCCCCTTTCATTCCCAGCACAACTCACTCACACCTTGGTTCACGCATAGAAACTCATTGATAATGTGCGTAAATATCGCATGAATTGGTCTATATGAGGTATATATTTTGATATATGGCACGTATACATACGTACAAGTCTGTATTATAGCATGACAGTGCTCTACGTACAAGATATACGTGATATGTATGGCGTAAACCACACTCTCAGCTCATAAATTGCCGCCAAACCTCCAACACATCTTCGTTCCCGCCTACAAATTCTCTTATAATTCCCTTATATATTGCAATTTTTGGTCACTATGAGGCATATTCATTGTTATATGGGTGGCCTACACACGTATACATACTCTAAATAGCCTAAAAGGGCTCCAAAAAGGAGATATACGTGATAATACGCGGTAACCCACCCCCTCCTCCCATCCCCTGGGCGCGTGAAAATTCGGCCGGGAAATCTCGCCGCTTGATGACAATCTAGCCGCGCGGTGCCATTCGCTCCACATTTTTCAACTACGGACCGTTCCCCTACCCCCCCAGACATTTTTTGGGGGGTCAAATATATATGGGCCGATGCACGCAAACATTCCCTACACGATGATGTACTTTTTATCGAAATTGGCAAGAGGTCCCAAAATCATCATAGGTGCGCACAGTCTTACCCTGTAGAAAACCCCCTGTGCGCCGCGGAGAGGTTAATTGCAGACTTATTCTTGCTTGCTTTAGAATTTAAATTTATGAAAAACTTAGTTGACAGTAGCAAGAAAAATAACATCCCAGAAAAATTAGCAGTTGCTAAATTGTTAAGTAATAATAGTAGATATATTGATGATATTCTTGTTTGTAATATGTTAAATTTTAATCAAGTCGCTAAACAAATTTATCCAAATTCCAAACCCTCTCACACAAGGTAACGTAAATGATGATGTTGAAAATGTTCTTGATATAAATATACAGATTGTTAATGAACACTGCACACTTAAAATACACCACAAAGTTGATGATTTTAATTTTAACGTAATAAACTTTCCTTTCCCTAATAGTAGTATTGATAGCAAAATAACTTATAGGCTAATTGTTTTTATTCCCAGCTAATAAGATTTTGTAAAATTTGTACCAGAGTAGAAGACTTTTGGGATAGAGCTAGGTTACTATACAGACTCTTAGTAGACAGAGGTTTTGTTGCAAGTAAATTGTTGCATACATTTAATCTTTTTAAGGTCAATTATTGTGACTGTATTTTAAAATTTGATATCATTGATTTTAATCAAGTATTATTAACTTGAAGTTTCGCAGCCTCTGCTTACTTTTTGTCTGTATATATTAATTGTTTATCATTTTCTATTGTTATTATTATTATTTTTTATAATTGATTGTACAGTAATTGTTAAAAGAGTACTCTTTTGTTTAAATCTATTGTGCCTTCTTCAAATTTTAAAATATTTATATTTATTATATTATATATAATCATTGTTGATAGGATTAATTGCTTGCTTTTGCGATTTCCTTAGTTTATTTGTACAATAAATGTAGGTTATTTGTAGGGTAGTAATTGTTAGGGGTCACTTGAAGCATGCTATGCTTACAGGTACCTTACCCGATAGCACTATCGTTAGTGAGTTATATTTGTATTTTGTACTATTGTTATTATCTTGTCAAGTTGCAAATTTGATTTTAATATAATATTTGACACTTAAAGGGAGATTTCCACTTAAGGGATGTTTTTCTTGACCCCCTTTTCCCTCATGTTTAGCCCCATTGCTTTTGATATTATAAAACGTTCGCCCCATTAGTTTAGCTATTTTAAGAACTTTCATCCCATATTAAGACCTTTCGTGCCATTCAGGTGTCGATTTTATCCTGGCGAGCGATAGCGAGCCTGTAATTTAAGAGGAACCGGCCTTCGGCCGGGAAATTTTTCTACCGAAAAATGTACAAATTTATCTTGAAAGGGACTCAAGGGGGTATAATTTTAAGCTTGATGGAGGTCTAGGGAACAAAGTAAATACCTCCCCTTAATGTAGTTTCTTTATTCATGCAGAGTTTAGTAAAATTTACCAGAACATCCCCGACTTCCCAAATTGAGTAATTCCTTGAACGTGACTACAGTGCGTTGGTATGTGTGCGATTAGTTTGCTTAGGAACCAGATTAACTTGCTCATGTAGTGGTGTACACCCTATGTGGTGGATTGTGTTCTTTTATTTATAAATCATTATTTTACTTAAGCGTTGTTTCCACATAGCGATTTTGATTCGTTGTTTTGTCTTTTTACTGTGTTCGTATACGTTTTGGTTTGTATATTTTGCAAGTTTTACATTATAATTAACACCATATTTCGCTACAAAATCTTCATAATAACCAAGTAATCAAAGATGGGGAGACAGTAATTTTGAGTCAGCGGGATTATAGTAAGAGAGTTCTGTGACAGTTATTCACTCTTCAGCAGCCAGATCTTCCAAGCTGCATTGATAATTTCCACTCGCTAGCTGAGACTGGAGGCGAAAGAAGTCTGAGGATGGGATGTTAGGAAAGGATGGGAGGTGGAGGGAGATTCTAAGCATGGAGGGCTGTGAGAGAAGGGGCGGGAGAGATAGAGGAGAAAGGAGGCCTGCACTCAGGTCCACATAGGTCAGAGTATCAAATCTATTTTTCTTGAGAAGCCAAGAGAGGACTTGATCCGTCACTGCATCGTGGTTTACATCCAGACTCAAGATTTCCAGGGCATTATTTTGGTTCAGCAGGGATTCTAGTCCTTTGGGCCCAATTATGACACCTGACAAGGTGACATGCTCCAGTTCTGAGAAGAATGGGGCAGTGATTTTGGTCTGGGAGAGACTGTTGTGATAATCTGGATTTTCGGAGACGTTTAAGTGGTGGAGCTCTAAGCGCTGGAGTTTTGGACAGCAATTGCAGATTGTCTGTAGAGTTGACCAGGCCAGTGTCGTTCTTGTGTACTCATCAAATTCGATATCAAGCACCAGGAGTTGTTTTCCTATAGCCTCCATAGCTGAAAGGATTAAGTTCTCTGGCACTAACCTGAGTGTGAGAGAGGTAAGGTGTGTGAGGCAACATATAGAGGAAAGAGAGGTGACAGAAGGATCTGTGTACTCCATCATCAGTTGTTTCAGTCGGGGGCACAAGCGTAAAGAGTCGACAGCCCGATCGGTAGCCTTCCAGAGAGACAGAGAAGTGAGGGCAAAAGGAGCTGCTTTAGTGTCCTTCTGGTGGAGGTAGAGAAGGAGGTTATGAAGAGAGGAGTTCCAGTAGCTGTAATGAAGACTTTCCAGACGTAGCAGATGTAGTAAGACGGCCGCACCACAGAGGGTCAAACGAGGCGACTGGATAGAAAGGTGGCGGAGAGGAGGTCTGAAGCTAGCTGTATCTTCTTCGGGGTAATTTCCAGCTCCTCCATAGGACAGATTAGCCCATGGGTGGTTAAGCTCTGAGTAGCTTTTGACCAACGCTTCAACGACATCCAGATCCGTGGCATTACAGGAATCAAGATGGAGGGCCTGGAGGCTACGAGGGTTCTTTTTGAGATAGCCAAGGACCTCTTTAGTGGCCTCCTCCCCAGACACATGTAGACTGAGGAGGTTAGGCGAACGGTGGATCAACTCTGCCAAGATCTCCGGTTCAAAGCTGACATTCTCCAGATGCATCGTAGTCAGGAAAAACCTCCGGAGTGGCCCTATCTCCTCCAACACAGGCTCCATCACTTTAGGAGTTATATGCAGAAGGACGGAAGGCGAGAGGATGAGATGGAGGGCGTCTGAGTGTAGATGGAGTAACAGGACACGTGCGAGGGTGTTTGGGTCCTTGAGTGGCATGTTGGCAACCGTCTCCTGCACCGTCCGCGTCCTTACCTCCAATGGCAACATCGTCCGCAAGGTCACGCTCAGGGCACTCAACTCCTGCAGGAGGGAAGAAAAGTGAGTTGTGTGATCTTTTTAATTATACAGTATTCTAGGTATATTTAGAGAATTGTTTGCAGTTCAAGAAGGATCTGTGGTAATAAAAAGGGTTAAGTGAGATACTTCGCAGCCTGTCAATTGCTAGAGGCCCTTTTCAAACTAAATAAAGTGGTTTAATACTGTACTATAGTAGCCCGAACAATGTCAAAAAGACGTCGCCGGTACAGAAGGGGTTAAAGAAGAGAGGCATGAATATTGAGAGCAATATTATGAATAGATATGAATGCAGTGAACTTTCGTTTTAAGTTTAATAATTTATGCACTTATATTCAGGAAGAACTAGTCTTATAATGTAAAACTTGCAAAATAAACAAACCAAAACGTATACAAACTCAGTAAAAAGACAACAACAAATCAAAATAGCTATTAGTTAAATTATTACCAGCGGGAAAATAAAAAAAATAGGAAAAGTGGGGATTGGCCCTGAGCATATAGATAGATAGAGAGGGAGTTTCGTAGCCATACTGAATATCCTCGAATAGTGTTGCATTTGCGCAGGATAGTGGTAGTCATGATTTAGACACATTAAATAATTATTTTGATTAATTTACATGGCAAATATACATAGCTTGCTGCATTTGGGAAATTTGGACGAAGGGACATTCTTCTATGCTGTTGTTTATATATTTATCCATATATTAAATTATTTGTTTATAGCGGCTCTCTCATATTGGATAGTTATACAGTATTAATCACAAACAGCCATCATGTAATTTTGTTTGCATTTGTTTATACATCTGCTATCTTTGAATTATTAATTAGCATCACTCAAAACCAATCACTCACCACTACCACGCCCCACCCCCACCCCCACCCCCACCCCCCACCCCACCACCACCACCACCAACACCACAACCACCACCAATAATAATAATACCTTTTGATTACGAGACTTTCTTAATCCTTTCGTAACGCCTATCTAAATATTTAACTACTCATCTCTCTCTCTCTCTGTAGATATATATATATATATACTGTACAGTATATATATATATTATGTGTTGGTAGGTGGGTGTCTGCCTGCCTATCCATATACAGTATGTGTTTATCCACCAATGTGTAGGCTTAGCTATTGGTGTCATTAATATTCTCATTATCCTAAGCTGTAAGTATGAATGAGGTATGAGCGATAGTGACGGGGTATATTTCTTAATTAACCCTCTCACATCCTTATGATGCAGAGGTTGCCAGATTAGCAATAAGAAATAGATTTCTCTCACTCTTATAATTACCTCTCCAAAATTAGTTTTCTGCCCACAGCTAACTCAAAGACAACTGCAGAGGTTGAAGTAAATAAACTAAAGGTTTATAAATACCGCTGACGGTAACAAAGGCTTTAAAGTACAGTATCCCTAATTGGCTCAAAATTGCGTCAAGGACGTGAGAGGGTTAATAACTGCAGGAAAGTCTGAAGCGGGATTTACACGATGAATTTTAATCTGCCATTTTTGTTCTAGCAAAATTTTGAGGTTACTTGACACGAATGACTTAGAATATATCTTTCATCTTTCTCGACTAGGAGTTTCGACCTTAGCCAGCTCACTGGACAAGATTGTTGCGGGGTTTTGTTAAAAAAAAAACTGGGTGTGTAAGTAAAATACTGTCTCCATATGGAGCAGGTACTTCATGTGACAAACCAGTGAGTAAAATAGAAATAATCAGTCAAGATAGTGCGGATATAGTGATGTGTAATAGTAGTATCGATAACACTACACATGTAACTGATAGTAAAGATGAAAATACTGATAGAGTAGAATTTCTGTCTAGAGCTAGTAGTTCAACAGGAAATAATAAGTTAGCTAAACACAATAGAAAATTAGTTGCAAATAAAAGTAATAGGTTGAGGGTATATTATACAAATTGTAGGAGTTTATGTAACAAAATGAACGAACTTAGAGCACTCGTTAGCACAGAAAATATAGACATAATAGCACTAACTGAAACGTGGATTAATACAGAATCTAGGCATTTTTTAGCAGAATTTGATATTCCAGGATATATCCTAGTTTGTTTAAATATGACCGAACAAGTAGGAGGGGCGGGGGTATAGCAGTGTTTGTCAGGAGTACATTAAAAAGCTGTATTAAATCAGGTATTAGACTAAATAATGATAATGAAAGTGTTTGGGTAGAGGTTAACGAAGGTAGAGAGCATAGTTATTGGAGTTATATATAGACCGCCTAATATGAGTAGAAATGGCGGAACATCGTTATGGGAGGAAATTAAAATAGCATCAAGGTTTAGCAATGTGTGCATTATGGGGGATTTTAATTTTCCGAACATTGATTGGCAGCACCAAATAGGCGACTCCGATTCAGTAGAGTTTATTGAGGTAGTACAAAATAGTTTTTATTTCAATTCATAGATATGCCGACTAGAGGTATTAATATTCTTGATTTAGTTTTCAGTAACAATGAACATATGATAAATGATGTAGAGATTGGTGACCACCTAGGAAATAGCGATCATAAATCTGTTTATTTTAATATACAATGGACAGGGAATGCTAAAGAGAATACGACACTTATCCCAGATTTCAGAAAAGCCGATTACGGTGGGCTAAGAAGAGACTTAAGGGTGGACCCTATTGTTAAGCAATTAAGTCAGGATATGCCAGAGTTAAACTTGCCACCTACATATAACCAGTTTATTGCTTCACTCCACAATGCTCAAAATAAATATATCCCTAAAAGAAGATTTAGATCGACGCAGAACCAACCAAAATGGATGACTAATAAGCTAATAGATCTTATAGGTAAAAAGAAAGGAATATATAGAAAAATAAAGAAAGGCGAAAATCATCTACATATATACTATCAGACTCTATCAAGACAGGTCAAAAAGGAAATCAGGAAAGCAAAAAGAAATTATGAAATAAGGATAGCCAGTGACTCAAAAAATAACCCTAAATCTTTTTACCAACTATATAAATCTAAAGTTAGAGATGTAATAGGCCCCCTAAAAACTTCAATAGGAGAAATAACAGAAAATGATTTAGAAATGTGCAGTACATTAAATAGTCAGTTTCTTTCCGTTTTCACTAATGAAAATTTGGCACAGATTCCAGAAGTCAATATGGTATATAGTGATAGTATAGAAAATATGTTAAGTACAGTTAGTATAAGTAGAAATGATGTGCTTAAGCCTTAAGGAAATTGACAGACTGAAACCTCAAAAATCGCCTGGTCCTGACGAGGTATATGCTAGAGTATTAAAAGAATGCAGAGATGAGTTAAGTAGCCCATTAGCATTTTTATTTAACAAGTCATTAGAAACAGGTTTAGTTCCAGAAGCTTGGAAGCTTGCAAATGTAGTTCCGATCTTCAAAAAAGGTGATAAATCGATAGCATCCAATTACCGTCCCATTAGTCTCACATCAATCATAGGAAAGTTGCTAGAGTCTATTATTGCTAGGAAAATTAGAAGCCACTTAGAAAAATTTAACTTAATAAATTCTTCTCAGCATGGATTCACTCAGGGACGTTCTTGCCTTACTAATTTGCTTAGCTTTTTCTCAGAGGTATATGAAGCAGTAGATAGTGACAAGTCATATGATATTATTTATTTAGATTTCAGTAAAGCTTTTGACAGAGTCCCTCATGAGAGATTGATGAGAAAGGTTGAGGCACATGGAATAGGAGGATAGTTGTTGGAATGGATTAGGTCATGGCTAATTGGTAGGAAACAGAGAGTCAGCATAAATGGTACCAAGTCAGAGTGGGGAGCAGTCAAAAGTGGTGTCCCCCAGGGATCTGTATTAGGTCCCCTGTTGTTTCTTATATACATAAATGACCTAGATTTAGGTACAACTAGTAGGATAAGTAAATTCGCAGACGATACTAAAATGGAGAGATCAATTGATTCAGATAGCGATATAGAGTGCCTCCAAAGGGATCTAGATACCTTACATGAATGGTCAGTAAATTGGCAGATGAAGTTTAACATTGACAAATGCAAGGTATTAAAGATAGGGAAGATGCAAACAAATTTTAAATATAAACTAGCTAATTTAGAATTAGAAAATTCAGACTGCGAGAAAGATCTAGGTGTGTTTGTTAGCAATGATTTGAAGCCTATAAAACAGTGTATAAGCGTTCGTAATAAGGCAAACAGGATTCTCGGGTTCATCTCTAGGAGTGTGAGTAACAGAACTGCTGATGTTATCTTAAAACTTTACTTGTCATTAGTGAGACCCCATATGGATTATGCTGTCCAATTTTGGTGTCCTTATTACAGAATGGACATAGATTCATTGGAGAGAATACAGCATAGAGTGACAAAAATGATCCATAATATTAGAAATCTTCCGTATGAAGAAAGGTTGAAGAAATTAGGTTTACATTCGTTAGAGAGACGCAGAGTTAGAGGGGATATGATAGAGGTGTTCAAGTGGGTTAGTGGGATTAACAAAGGGGACATGACAAATGTACTAAAGCTCAGTGATAGCGAAAGAACTCGTACCAATGGTTTCAAATTAGATAAATTTAGTTTTAGAAAAGATATAGGCAAATATTGGTTTGGTAACAGAGTTGTAGATGGGTGGAATGGACTACCAAGTGCTATAGTGGGATCAAAAACAGTAGGGAGCTTTAAGATATAATTGGATAAGCATATGGACGAGAAGGGTTGGGTGTGAAGGGGGATCAGCCGGGTTGGGCCAATCAGCGCTCTGCAGACCCCCGTAATCCTGCGTTAATCTCTAACCGTTTTAGTAAGATGATCCTCAGGGTATTAGAGTGTTGAACCTATAATTGGGCTTTGTAATTGGGGTTGTGTGGGACAGGGATTTGCCTTGCTTAGGCCAATCGGCTTTCTGCAGACTCCCATTTTCTTATGTTCTTATGTTATCCACTTTATTTGGATTAGCCTTCATAAGTGTAATCAGACTGTGAATGACCCTCGATATAATTTCCTGGTTAATTTATAATGCATAATATTATATTTTATATGGACACGGAAAAAATACTGTGGGTCAACCTTACTTACGAGATCCTTGTGCTTCCTGGGGATTTAATTAAGGGGAAGGTTTAATTTTATCGTGTGTGTGTGTTTATTAAGGAGACAAAAGGCAATCCCGGGAGGATCACATGCTTTCATTAATTTCTTTGGGAGGTGTTGGGAGTGATACAATATATTAGATTATTACTATATTGTCACCCTATTTAAGAATTTTAATATGGTTATGTAACCAGAAATTTGAATAAGGTTTTCGAAAGTCATGATTTTTTTATATAACAAGGTATCTGCCTCGTGTGGGTCGGTCGGCCTTATGCTGACTTCCGTGTTCATAATTATGCTAAATCTGTATGTAGTTCTCTCTCTCTCTCTCTCTCTCACACACTCACTCACTCACACACACACACACACACTCACACTCACTCACTCACTCACTCACACACACACACACACACACACACACTCATTCACTCTCTTTCTCACTCACTCTCACTCTCTCTCTCTCACTATCACACTCTCTCACACACTGTAACCTTGATCGTAGGGGCGTTAATAGCATCAGTAATAAGAGAGGTCAGCCTGGCAGAGGTCAGGTCACGCAGACAGGTCACCTCCTTCCTCGACGCTACGCATTGCCACTCTACAAGGAATAAAAATAAAATGTTGGGTTGGGTTTGAAAGGGATCTGCCGCGTATGAGCCAGTTGTAGTATAGTACCTTTCCACAAGATAAAGTGTTGGGTTGGGTGTGAAAGGGATCTGCCGCGTATGAACCAGTCGTAGTATGGCATCTTTCCACATTGCCACTTCTCAATGCATAGGATACAATGTTGGGTTGGGTGTGAAAGGGATCTGTTACACAAATATAAACGATTTCTAAGTTTGGTTTGTAATGGTTGCTGCTGAGTATGGACCTATAGAAACTACGGTAATTACTCACGTAACTAATCTGAAATACCTAGCATACGTTCGAATCCTTGGAGTACCACCTGTGTTCATTAGTTTCATTGATTTCATTAACCCCTTCTGTACCTGCGACGTTTATTTATTTTAATTTTAGCTATAATTAGACGATGATGTGCCGCTTGGGAAGGATATATAGTAGCTAAATAAATTCATTGAGACAGTCTGTAGCCTTATAATTGGTAGAAGTCTTTCTTAAGCTGAATAAAATCGTCTAATAGTTGCCAAAATATGATGAAAAATATGTCACCGGTATTGTACGGGATAATTAGGTTTATTTGAAAGTTAATTGGTGGGTTGGTGATCAACTGAATCAATAACGTAAGATATAAGAACAGAAATGGTAGATTGTTTTTGTATATAAAAGTATATTATATAAATTGTTAGATGAGAGTTGTGGATAAACATTGCTAGAATAATATGCTCTCGTGTAAATCCGTGTCAAGGCTGATTTAAATCTTCTTCAAAATGTATGTTTTATCAGAATTTTGCTTTATAACTTCCAATATCTGACGTAACAAACACGACACGTGTCTTATGTTGGTAACTAAAGATCGACCTCCATGCACTAAGATTAGTAAGGCACATTATATCATCCCAATGCCATCCCTTAATCGCTCGAGAAGAAGGAAGAAAGAGTGATGAAGGTTGGTGGAATCTGCCTCAGGGGTTAAAAAAGGAAACAGCAACAGCGTGTATATTTATCTTTTGACAGTTTATTTTGGCTATTATTAGACAAATTTATACAGCTTAGGAAGGATCCTTGGGCGTTAAAAAGATAAAGACTATCTCAATTAAACCTCTGACTTCCACATAGCCTACTCTTCCTAATGTGAAAAAATCGCCTCATAATAGCCAGAAAACAGAAAAGAAATGCGTAATCGGATCTTGAAAGAGTTGTTGGCTCAAAAGTGTAATAGTAAATATATACAAAGGAAAAGGGGATGCGCTAGATAGAGGAAATTGTAGGGGCCTGAAAATGCTTGACCAAATCATGAAGGTCTGTGAGAGTCCTTGAGGGTTTGATCAGGCAAAGCATCTCTATTGATGATATGCAGTTTGGTTTTATGCCAGGACGGGGTACAACCGATGCTATCTTCATAGTCTGGCAGATACAGGAAAGATACTTACTAAAAGGCAAGGATCTTTACTTTGTGTTTGTAGACCTGGAGAAGGCCTTTGATAGGGTGCCTAGAGATGTTGTGCAGTGGGCTATGAGGAAACTTGGTGTGGAAGAGTGGCTGGTGCGTGTGATAATGAAGATGTATGAGGATTCGCGAAGTGCAGTGAGGGTGAAGGGTGTACTGAGTGATGAGTTCGCAGTCCGTGTTGGAGTCCATCAGGGTTCAGTGTTAAGCCCCCTCCTCTTTATTATGGTCTTGGAGGCACTGTCTAGAGTTTTTAGAGGCGGACTCCCGTTGGAACTGTTTTATGCAGACGATTTAGTCCTAATAGCTGATAGTGTGCAAGATGCTGAGGCCAAATTCAGAGAGTGGAGAGAGGGCATGGCGAGCAAGGGTTTGAGAGTCAATATTAACAAAACCAAGGTTATGCATTGTAGATTGAGACGAGGCAATGTGGAAAAGAGTGGTGCATACCCATGTGCAGTGTGTGGAAAGGGAGTGGGCGCTAACTCAGTTCAATGTAGCATCTGTCGATGTTGGGTACACCATGGGAGTAACTATAAGAACTGTAGTAGAATAAAGGGACCCCTGCCGAAGGATAAGTCAGAAATAGAGAAATTTGAGTGCATAGTGTGCAAAGGCGAGCTTGTGTTAGGTGATGATCCTGTGGCTGTGAATTTTGGAAATGAGTCTTTGGAGCTGGTGAACAAGTTTTGTTACCTAGGAGATACCATCTCTGCCGGTGGTGGGGCCGAGGCTGCCACTGTTGCTAGAATTAGGTGTGGCTGGGGGAAGTTCAGAGAACTGATGCCAATCCTGACCATGAAAAGAATGCCTCTCCCCCTGAAGGGAAAGGTGTATGCCTCATGTGTTAGAAGTGCAATGATGTATGCCTCAGAAACATGGGCCGTTAAAGTAGAGGATGTCAACAGAATGGAGCGTAATGAGATGAGAATGGTGGGATGGATGTGTGGGGCCAGGCTACAGGATAGAATAACAAATGTTGAGCTGAGGAGACGTTTAGGTATAAAGAGTATTAGCGAGGTGATGCATACAAGTAGACTGGGATGGTATGGACATGTGGAGAGAATGGATGAACAAAATTGGGTGACAAAATGCAGGTCTGTGATTGTGGAGGGAGCTGCACCAAGGGGTGGACCGAGGAAGACCTGGGATCTGACTACTGTATATTATGTGCCGATCTCAAATCCAAGAACTTGACAAGTGAAGCAGCCCTTAACAGGGTTGCCTGGAACGCCACCATGAGGACAAGAGACTGAAACTGCACTTATGTGTGGAACACTCAGTCTTAAAATTTTATGTATGTATGTATGTATGTATGTATCATATAACAAGCATTTTGTAATACGTCGGGTTTGATTATTAACCTAAGACGTGCGCATGGGGGGTATGAGACACCACACTCCTGTGCGCACGTATTTGACCTGTTCCCATCACTAACATCGTTATTTTACCATAAATAGCATTAATACTTATCCATATGCGCCTATTATAGGTTGATTATAAAGGTATTAACCTGTTACAACAATAACACAAGTGGAAACAGCGTTTGGATGGTCAAAATCGGCGATACAGGCCGGGAGTTACATAATGTATGGCTGAGGCAACCTCCCTCCCCTCCACTTTTCCCCACGTCTGGAGAGAGACTGTCAATCGATACTCTCTCTCTCTCTCTAGCACTCGCTTGGTAACAGTGATGACAATGCCCTGCTTGCAACTCGCTAATGTTAGCACGAAAATAGACCACAGAATAAGGGAATAACAGGGAAAATAGGTGATAACTGAAGGAGGTGAGGAAAGTGGGGAAGGAGGGGAGGTGGAGGAGTGATATTTGGCATGGCCCAGGGGCAAAAAAAAAATAAAATAAATAATTGTTTTGGGGTGTTTTAAATGGATTTTTTTTCTCCCCAGACTCTTAAGAGTCTTCCCGCAGTCGCCCGGGGAAACTCTTAAGAGTCTTCCTGCAGCTCCTGGGTTAATTTGATCTAGTACCCTGGATAGCAATATTGGAAAGTTTAGAGATTTGGGGCAAGCACTCGAGACATTATCTTGTACTCACATGATTCATATTGCTAAGATAAAGACAATATTTTATAGATTTAAGATAAGGACAGTATATTATCTTAGTTGTTGTTGTTGTTGTTGTTGCTGTTCCTCAGGCTGTCTGGCCGAGCAGCCCCAAGGTCCCGAGCAAGGCCAAGGCCATAACCGAGCGCCCCCACAGAACCCTCCCAGCTTACCACTAATAATGCCCAGGTGACCAAAGCCACTCAAAGGCGGGGAGCTGAGGAGGGTGCGGAAACGCCCAGGAAACAAAAGCCCCACCCAAGGCCCTGTGCCCCTCAGCAATTATAAAGGGAAAGTTGAGGGGCAAAGGAAAAATGTGACGCTTTGGCTCCCAATCTGCCAGGGTTGGCAGTAGGGAGGTCAATCCACGGAAAAGACGCCGTCACTTGAGATCTAGAAAATATATAAGTAAAAGGAACAGTCAGAGTAAGCTATGGGTATGGCAGAGAACGCTCAACTCTCATCACCACTATTATCTTAGTTATCTTAGTTACCGGGTGATCAAACTCCAGTTGCTTTTAGAGTTGCATTTTTTGTATGATTTAAAGACCTTTGGCCCTATTTGTTTACAATACTAAGACCTTGCTTATTTAACCCTTTTTACTACCACAGCATTTTTTGTATGATTTTAAAACCTTTGGCCCCATTTCTTTGTCAATACTAAGACCTTGCTCATTTAACCCTTTTTACTACCACGGATCCTTCTTAAGCTGCATAAAATCGTCTAAATATAGCAAGAAAAAAGTGGAAAATACCTCGCCGGTACAGAAGGGGTTAAAGGGGAGTTTCTTTCTATTTAGGGGGGTCACCATTTTTTTTTATCTCCTTTCTTTCTTTCTCTTTTGCTTGTATCCATCCGCCCCATTCAGCCTACTGTTTTAAGACGTTTACCCCCATCCAGGCGAGCGGTAGTGAGCCAGCATATATATATTTTTGTTTTGACAGCAAGCTAAACTTGTACATTTTTCGATAGAATTTTTTTCCGGGAAAGCCGGATTTCTCCATACAATGCTGGCTCGCTATCGCTCGCCAGGAAGAAATCGACACCTGGATGGGGATAAACGTCTTAAAACAGTTGGCTGAATGGGGCCGAATGTATACAAGTCAGAGAAAAGGAGAGAAAGAGAAAAAAAACGAGGTGGGCTCCCTTAACAACCTACCCTTGACATTATTTATCAGTAATCCTTAAACCAGGCATATGTTCAGGGATACCAAGACATTTTATTTACTTGTGATCGAGTTAGTTAAGGGGGGATGGGCGCATTTATTTGCTCATTTATTTGTGTATCTTTTTATTATGTTATTAGTGTCCTCTCTAGACCTCCATCAAGCTTAAAAAAAACACCTGCCCAAGACCCTTCTTCAAGATAAATGTGTACGTCGGTTCCTCTTAAATTTCAGACTCGCTATCGCTCATAATCGTTAAGTTAACGAAAGTAACTTAACCGTTGATTTTATCTAGGCTATATAGTACACATAAGGAGTTCATGATTTGTATATGTCAGTCAGTCAGTAGCCAGCCCTTACTCCCACAAGGGTAGCCTATAGGGAGGATCAGCAAGAGACACGAGAAAGGAAAAAGGAATAATAATAGGCTATCAACGTACCCGGCTGTTCCATATTGAGGTGAACACAGTATAAGATGATGCACTTCCCTTGGTGTTTAGGGAGATACTGATGCTGGCTGGTGTTATGGTAAGGTTTATTAGGTGTATTAGCAAGGCATTTGGTCACGTATCCCCCCCCCCCCTTCTCTCTCTCTCTCTCTCTCTCTCTCTCTCTCTCTCTCTCTCTCTCTCTCTCTCAAAATGTACAAATTAATCTCGAAAGAAGGTCTTCGGAGTATTGTTATTAAGCTTGATGGAGGTCTAGGGAGCAAACTAAAAATCTCCCCTTAAGTCTTTCTCCATATTATTCTTGCTAACATTATGCGATTATACTAGGCTTATAAGGGTCTGTGGGAGCTGAAGGGTTAATTGAGATAGTTGGCACCCCATTCATATCCGTATAGGTTCTTCGTAAGTTGTATAAAATCGTCTAATGTTAGTAGTCAGAATACAGTATGAATAAACTGCGGAAGGATTGACAACTTTTCAGGCGGATTTGAACGAGCGGTTTTTGTTTACGCAAATTATTTTTCGTGACTAATATGACAGCTTCTGGAATATAGATCTATAACTATTGGCCACTTGTGAGTTTCAGGCTATACGGAAGTTGGAGCCGTGAACATAGATATAAAGATAAATGCAATAATAATATGGGTTTCTGATGGATAAAACGCATGATCAATTAGTTGTTTGTGTATTTTTAAATGTGTTATGACCGTATTTTAGCTGATAATTCTGCTAAATATTTATGGCCACAGTTCCAACTTCCTTATACACCAAAACTTGCGAGTGGTCAATTGGCTACTTGCTAGTTTCGTTCTACAAGAAAGTTGGAGCTGTAGCCTGTAGACATTGGTAGGCCTATTTAGCATTATTTAAATGGATTATAAGGGTTATAGATTTTTGCCCTCTGACCCTTGACCAGTGCAGACGTCCCCAGTGACCGCTAGTGTACCTGTTTACCCTTAGTGAGGTCCTAGTGAACTTTCTTAGTGATGGCTGGTGTTGATGTGTCTTCTGTCTTCTGTCTCCTCCCATACTCTCCAGCTTTGTCTTGCTTTGCAAGAAAGACTGGAGAATGTGGAGCAGGAAATTCAGTGTCTCAGAGATGAAAATTTGGCCTTGAGACTAGCTATGGCGGAGAAGAAGTGTGAGGCTACCGGAAGTGTTCCCAGGGATCGTGAAGCCCCCTGGAAAGTGGTGTCTACAAGTGCAACGGCCTGCAAGCTGAAAAGGCAGCCACTCAAGACCCACAACAACTTCAGCACCTTGGCTGATGAGAGTGATGGCGAGGAAGTGGCGATCATCGAGGCAGTGAGCGGGGATGGCGGGGGGAGTCTGCTGCTGTTGCTGCTACAACTCCTGCTACACGCCGACAACGGAAAAAAACTAAGTTCATTGTCGGTGATTCAATGGTTAGGTACCTTGACGGGGCTACTAACACTCATGTTAGTAAAGTTGTCTGCCTACCTGGCGCCAGAGTCGAGAGGGTGGCAGAGAAGATGTATGGTGTCCTAGAAGTGGGTGGGGAAGACCCCATCATCTTCATCAACGCGGGGTCCAATGACATATGGAGATGCAGGACTGAGGAGTTGCTGACCAAGTACCAGGAAATGCTGGAGAGGATCAAGGAGAAGGGTGGATTTCCTGTGGTACACAGTATCCTGCCAAGAAGAGGGGTACGGAAGGAATGGTCCTCCAGGGCTATTGGTGTAAATAGCCGGCTGGAGAAGTATTGCAAGGCAAAGTAAATACCATTCCTAGATAACTGGACCCACTTCTATGGTAAGGATGAACTGTATGCCCAGGATGGAGTACATCTTTCTCGACTAGGAGTTTCTACCTTAACCAGCTCACTGGACAAGATTGTTTGGGGGGTTTCGTTAAAAAAACCTTGGTGTGTAAGTAAAATACTGTCTACATATGGAGCAGGTACTTCATGTGACAAACCAGTGAGTAAAATAGAAATAATCAGTCAAGATAGTGCGGATATAGTGATGTGTAATAGTAGTATCGATAACACTACACATGTAACTGATAGTAAAGATGAGAATACTGATAGAGTAGAATTTCCGTCTAGAGCTAGTAGTTCAACAGGAAATAATAAGTTAGCTAAACACAATAGAAAATTAGTTGCAAATAAAAGTAATAGGTTGAGGGTATATTATACAAATTGTAGGAGTTTATGTAACAAAATGAACGAACTTAGAGCACTCGTTAGCACAGAAAATATAGACATAATAGCGCTAACTGAAACGTGGATTAATACAGAATCTAGGCATTTTTTTAGCAGAATTTGATATTCCAGGATATAGTTTGTTTAAATATGACCGAACAAGTAGGAGGGGCGGGGGTATAGCAGTGTTTGTCAGGAGTACATTAAAAAGCTGTATTAAATCAGGTATTAGACTAAATAATGATAATGAAAGTGTTTGGGTAGAGGTTAACGAAGGTAGTGAGACCATAGTTATTGGAGTTATATATAGACCGCCTAATATGAGTAGAAATGGCGGAACATCGTTATGGGGGGAAATTAAAATAGCATCAAGGTTTAGCAATGTGTGCATTATGGGGGATTTTAATTTTCCGAACATTGATTGGCAGCACCGCGACTCCGATTCAGTAGTTTATTGAGGTAGTACATGATAGTTTTTTTATTTCAATTCATAGATACGCCGACTAGAGGTTTTAATATTCTTGATTTAGTTTTCAGTAACAATGTACATATGATAAATAATGTAGAGATTGATGACCACCTAGGAAATAGCGATCATAAATCTATTTATTTTAATATACAATGGACAGGGAATGCTAAAGAGAATACGACACTTATCCCAGATTTCAGAAAAGCCGATTATGGTGGGCTAAGAAGAGACTTAAGGGTGGACCCTATTTTTAAGCAATTAAGTCAGGATATGCCAGAGTTAAACTTGCCACCTACATATAACCAGTTTATTGCTTCACTCCACAATGCTCAAAATAAATATATCCCTAAAAGAAGATTTAGATCGACGCAGAACCAACCAAAATGGATGACTAATAAGCTAATAGATCTTATAGGTAAAAAGAAAGGAATATATAGAAAAATAAAGAAAGGCGAAAATCATCTACATATATACTACCAGACTCTATCAAGACAGGTCAAAAAGGAAATCAGGAAAGCAAAAAGAAATTATGAAATAAGGATAGCCAGTGATTCAAAAAATAACCCTAAAGCTTTTTACCAACTATATAAATCTAAAGTTAGAGATGTAATAGGCCCCCTAAAAACTTCAATAGGAGAAATAACAGAAAATTATTTAGAAATGTGCAGTACATTAAATAATCAGTTTCTTTCCGTTTTCACTAATGAAAATTTGGCACAGATTCCAGAAGTCAATATGGTATATAGTGATAGTATAGAAAATATGTTGTACAGTTAGTATAAGTAGAAATGATGTGCTTAAGGAAATTGACAGACTGAAACCTCAAATATCGCCTGGTCCTGACGAGGTATATGCTAGAGTATTAAAATAATGCAGAGATGAGTTAAGTAGCCCATTAGCATTTTTATTTAACAAGTCATTAGAAACAGGTTTAGTTCCAGAAGCTTGGAAGCTTGCAAATGTAGTTCCGATCTTCAAAAAAGGTGATAAATCGATAGCATCCAATTACCGTCCCATTAGTCTCATATCAATCATAGGAAAGTTGCTAGAGTCTATTATTGCTAGGAAAATTAGAAGCCACTTAGAAAAATTTAACTTGATAAATTCTTCTCAGCATGGATTCACTCAGGGACGTTCTTGCCTTACTAATTTGCTTAGCTTTTTCTCAGAGGTATATGAAGCAGTAGATAGTGACAAGTCATGATATTATATATTTAGATTTCAGTAAAGCTTTCGACAGAGTCCCTCATGAGAGATTGATGAGAAAGGTTGAGGCACATGGAATAGGAGGGTCGTTGTTGAGATGGATTAGGTCATGGCTAAGTGGATGATAGATTGAACTTTGAAGCTGACCTATTTTGTTTATATTGTAATTTTGTGGCTACATTGCAACAGGTACAGTTGGTCAAAGTTCCAGCTGACCCACCCTCGCTCTGGGGCTCGCAGAATTATCTGGCAATACTGGGTGTAGGAAGGAGGTGTCTTACAAAGATTGGGATTGGTAGATCTGATTTCGGCTATATCATTGTTAGAACATATACTAAACAATGGATTGTAAGCCTATCTCAACTAAAAATGCATACATCGCTATGTATGATCCCGAACATTCACCCAAAGTTCGTAGATTTGTTTAAATATTCAAGTTATGATATCCACTGATTGGCAACGCATATAAAACCTGCTGGCTGCCACAACATACTTTACTCGATTTTATATGAATACATATTTCTGTTTTATTGGTGGCTGCTTAATTTAATGAAGGTGCATTTAATCTTCACAATGTGAACATTACATAGTCTAATATACAGTAATATACAGGACAGACACAGGTAACACATTAATGGCAAGTGGTATCCCTGCACCACTACACCAGTATTGCCAGCTAATTCTGCGAGCCCCAGAGCGAGGGTGTGTCAGCTGGAACTTTGACCAACTGTACAATACCATAGTCTCTAGCCCACTCATAAGAATTTGTGGACCTCCTATGTTGATCTTTAGGCAATTATAATTTATAACTATCTGGATTGGTTTATCAGATCGAGGGCTCTGTGTATCAGAATTTGTGACCTTAACCCCTTCCGTACTGGCGACGTTCTTTGAACTTTACTCGGCTACTATTAGACGATTGCATTCAGTTTAAAAAGGGCCTCTAGTAACTAAAAAACTCTCCCTTAACCCTTTTAACTACCTCAGATCCTTCTTAAACTGCACAACATTTTCTGAAAATTGCTAGAATAAAATTTAAAAAGACGTCGCCAGTACAGAAGGGGTTAAAGCCAGTGTCACACAAGCACTTTTTCTGGCTCCTCAGACTCCTCACCTCCACCATGGCTCGCACACACATCACGGGCTACAACTACCGCAACCCCATCACTATGAGAAAGCCCAATATCTCGGGACTTGTCAAGTGATATAATGTTGTTGTTGTTGTTCCCTAAGCTGCCTGGCCAAACAGCCCCGAGTCCCTGAGGAAGGCCATGGCCACGATCGGGCTTTCCCACAGAGCTCTCATTGAGTGTAGGTTGTGTTGTTGGCGTAAGTGGTTGTGTGAAATGCAGTCTTCTATGATGTGTTTAATGGTATGGGGTGCTGTGTTACATCCCGGGCAGGCGTCGACAACGGAGTCATCCAGTCTCTTCTGATAGCTCAGGAGAGCTGGATGGTGTCCGCATCTCAGCCTGGCCAGGTGGACTCTGTCCTCGCGAGGGAGGGAGGATTCGGAAGGATGGATTTCGGGAGGTCGTGCATGCAGCTGCGTGTTGTTGTGGTATAATGTAAAACAGGGTTATGGTTTCATCACAAGATCGGATAATAAGACAGATATATTTGTTCATCACAAAGCAATATCTAAATTCAACTCTAATTATCATCCATCTCTAGGAGAAGGTGAACAAGTGGAATTCAGCACTAAACCCGGGCAAAAAGGACCAGAAGCTCACCAAATCACTGGCCCTGGAGGTGCAGCAGTAAAAGGCTCACATCTTGCTCGCCGAAAACACCACACCAGCAAATCACCGAGACAACTAACAAGACACAAGGAGGAACCTGACATCACAGCCAGTATATACGCCTGTATCCAAGCTGCCACAGTCATTGCTGGCTATAATAAACATCATCTATGTCAGTTAATTCCTCAAATACTCCAACACAACGGACTACCAACCATCTACATCCCTCCTGAAGCCTTGGACTTTCGAAAAAAGCAGAAGAAACCAAGGAGGAAAATCGAACATCAACCCAACATCACCATCACTGAAGACACATCCATCAACCTCGAAGATCTTGAAGAGGAGGATAATGAAGAACAAGATGATGAAGAATATGAAGAAGATGAAGAAGAATGTTTAGACCAAACTCACGAGAATTCTCCCTCTCCCCCTCCTCCAGTTCTGACTCGTCAAGTTGCTGAGAAAGAGAAAATCAACAGTCTCAACTACCAAGACACAAGTTGCTGTGAAGACATCAGAAGACATCAGAGAAGACAATTCTGAATTCTTGAGAGATGTTCAAACTCTTACTCTTGCTAAGATGAAAGAAAAGTACCCTGACAAAAAAGATGAAATAGACTTTGCATTTTCACCAACATGGAGAAAAGTGTATTCCTTGCTTATTGACCCGCGCATGGAATTATCACGTTATTTTCTATTACCAAAATAACTTGATCAAAACAAAGTTTTCTTAGTTATAAATATTATATTTCAGTTAGGCCCTCAGCTACTATGTAAATTGCCCAATAACAACACTTAATTAATAAAAACAGCAAAGTGGCCGGCCCACCAACTTTTTCCCTTCTACTGTACTTCATAATTTCCTACTGTACCTTCCTGACCAAACCCTCTACTTATTCCCCCTCCTTCCTAAAAAAAAAAAAAAAAAAAAAAAATCTGGCAATTCTTTTATGAGCAAGTGTTTTTCAGTAATATTTTGAGGCTATTTGACAGTAAATTCAGAAAATAGACGTACAGTAGGCTATAGTATGTTACATTATGTTTGGTGGCTGACTTTTTATACCATTTGAATTTTGAAGCTGCCAGACTACAATTGCTCTTAAAAAGTGAGAAAAGGGGCTTGTGTGAGTATGACACTGCCTTAACTACTTTAAACAAAAATGTATATACTGTAATATATATATTTGTTTTTAACCTAACAACCTCCAGATTGATGGTATGGACATACTGTACTGAGCAAGTGCGAGGCGTTGTGTTACTGTGTGGAACACTTTGCATCCGGCAAGGGGCCCTTGGTGTTTGAGGTGGCCACGTACCGCTACCACGGCCACTCCATGTCCGACCCCGGCACCTCATACCGCAGTGCCGCACCAGCGATGAGATCCAGGTGGTGTTTAAGAGGAAGATCGTTGGGGCGGATCTGGTCACTGCTGAGGAGTTGAAGGTACCGGTAAGTTGTATATATGAGATTATTATTAGGCTATTGTTGTTGTTGTTGTTGTTCCCTAAGCTGCCTGGCCGAACAGCCCCAAGGCCCCGAGCAAGGCCAAGGCTATAACCGAGCGCCTCCACAGAACCCTCCCTGCCGACCACAATAAAGCCTGGGTGACCGAAGCCACTCCATTGCGGGGAGCTGAGGAGGGTGCGGAAACACCTGGGAAACCAAAGCCCTACCCAGGGCCCTGTGCCCCTCAGCAACTATGAAGAGACAGTTGAGGGGCAAAGGAAAAATGTGACGCTTTGGCTTCCAATCTTGGTAGATTGGGAGGTCAATCCACGGAAGAGACGCCGTCACTTGAGTTCTAGAAAATATATAAGTAAAAGGAGCAGTCAGAGTAAGCTATGGGTATGGCAGAGATCGCTCAGTTCTCACTCTGATAGACCAGCCCATCACCACTTGACTAGAACCCAATCCTCTTAGCATCAGCTAGGAAAGGCCCTAGAAAGCCACCTTTGGCGGGGGGGATAGCTCCCCTATTTCAACCCCTTTCGGGGTTGGGCACCCGCAGAGTTAACGGAATGAGTTGTGTTACAGGGCGTACGTCGTGTAAGCACATATGTTGATGTCAAACAGCGGGGTTGTGGGGGCGGTAGCCCCCACCCATAATGCTAGGATAGGTTAGGTAAGGCTAATGTCCTTTCAAAGGGGTATAGGCTAGTAAACACTAGGATATACCCGGTCAGAGGTAGGTGATACGCCCGATAACACAACTCTTGCCGAGTTAACTTCAAGGCAAGGTTTTCGTCTCTGAGAAATTGAACCTCTCTCTCTCCACATCTCCATCCTTTCTTGCAAGGCAAGACAAAGCTGGGGAATATGGGAAGAGGTAGCGCTCTCGTTAACACCAGCCATTTCACTAAGTCACCACACTAAATCCGGTATCACACGAGCGCTTTTTCCCTCAACATTTATCCTCAACACTGGTCTGGCAGGTTATGAGGTCAACATTTGCACTATTTATGCTACCTAAATTCATCCATCATCAGCCTAGTTTCCGATACCAGTGTAAAATAATCCAGAAATGTTGCCAGAAAAATGTTGACCATCGAATGTTGACTATAAATCTCTCGTGTGATACCAGCTTTACTTATCACACATTAAAATATAAAACTTGCAAACAAAGTCAAACCAAAACTGGGACAAAGACAATATAAAGTCAAAACAACATATCAAAATCGCTATGTGGAAACAACGCTTACTAAAATAAAATTTATGAAATGAAAGAACACAATCCCCTACATAGGGTGTACATTACTACATGAGCAAGTTAATCTGTTTCCATTTAAGATAGGCAGTGACAGCTCTTCTACCCTTGCTTGTGTTTACTGTATTGTACAGTATGTACGATTGTATGTGTTCCATGTGGTAAAACAGGTTAATCTATTTTTTATTAATTTCACCACAACACCAAACACCTCTAATGAAAGCATATCATTATGTGATCCACCAGGATTCGAACCCGGGTTATCACACACAGATTGTTAGACACCTTAACCATTACACCACCAAGACGGTTAACAGTGAGATAGTTCGAAGTCTGTTCATTGCTAGAGGCCCTTTGTAAACTGAATAAAATTGTCTAATCTAGGTATATTTAGACGATTTTGTGCAGTTTAGGAAGGATCTGTGGTAGTAAAAAGGGTTCAGTGAGATAGTTCGAAGTCTGTTAATTGCTGAAGACCCTTTTTGAAGTGAATACAATCGTGTAATCTAGCTATATTTAGACGATTTTATACAGTTTAAGAAGGATCTGTAGTAGTAGAAAGGGTTAAGTGAGATAGTTCGAAGCCTGTTAATTGCTGAAGACCCTTTTTAAAGTGAATACAATCGTGTAATCTAGCTATATTTAGACGATTTTATACAGTTTAAGAAGGATCTGTGGTAGTAGAAAGGGTTCAGTGAGATAGTTCGAAGCCTGTTAATTGCTGAAGACCTTTTTTTAAGTTAATACAATCGTGTAATCTTGCTATATTTAGACGATTTTATACAGTTTAAGAAGGATCTGTGGTAGTAGAAAGGGTTCAGTGAGATAGTTCGAAGCCTGTTAATTGCTGGAGGTCCTTTGTAAACTGAATAAAATCGTCTGATAGTAGCCAGCATAAAATTAAAAGGACGTCTTTTAGATTTTATGCTGGCTACTATTAGACGATTTTATTCAGTTTACAAAGGGCCTCCAGCAATGAACAGGCTTCGAACTATCACACTTAACCCTTTTTGCTACCACAGATCCTTCTAAAACCGCATAAAATCGTATAAATATAGGTAGATTAGACGATTTTATTCAGTTTACAATGGGCCTCCAGCAATTAAAAGGCTTCGAACTATCTCACTTAACCCTTTTTACTACCACAGATCCTTCTTAAACCGCATAAAATCGTCTAAATATAGCTAGAAAAAAAGTTACAAAGACGTCGCCGGTACAAAAGGGGTTAAATTAATATAAACGAACACAACTATAGCTCTCTGACGTCCATACGACCTTCCTAAGCTGCATAAAAGTATCTAACCATTACTGAAATTAAATATTTCGCTAATTCATGAGCTAATAATCTTATATAACCATATATAGGCTAATCTTACATAACCTTGTCTTGACAGCTTAACTCCTGTACGATCGCGCTAAAAAGTCATGTCTCAGCTGGCATTACGTTTGGCTTGCTCTGTGCTGCATTAATGTCTGTCAGATGTTGAAAAGGATGGTTAAGTGTAGGAACATGTTTGTATATCTCACTCCATATAAAGAAATGAAGCTTAGATATTGTTGATACCAATTATTGATCAAAACATACTTGGTGCCGAGACATAATTAGCGCGACTGTACCGGTGACGTGTAGCCTATCTCAATTAATTCTAGCCATATTTAGAAGATTTTGTGCAGTTTAAGAAGGATCTGTGGTAGTAAGAAGGGTTAAATGCGATAGTTCAAAGCCTGTTAATTGGTAGCGGACCTTTTTAAACTGAATATAATCGTGTAATAGTGTCCATGATAATGTGAAAGGGCGGTCACCGGTAGTGAAGGGGTTAATGGTTAGTACGCTGAATTTCGGTGTGAGTGTCCTAGGTTCAAATCCATGGAGGAGTACCACATGTATTAATTAATGTGATTGCTTTCATTAACCCGTACTGTACCGGTGACGTCTTTTTAATTTGATTCTGGCGACTACTAGTCAATTGTTCTCAGTTTAAGAAAGATCTCTAGCAATTATAAGGCTTCGAACTATCTCAGTCGACCATTTTAACTACCACAGATATTTCCTAAGCTGCAGATAATCGTCTAATTATAGCCAGACCAAAATATAGCAGACGTCCACTGGTACAGAAAGTCTTAATTAGGTAGCCTATATTTGTAAGTTAATTGGTGGGGTGGTGATATTATAATATGATAAACATGAGGGAGAAGGGGGTCCAGAAAAGCGAGTATTAAAGGGACAGGGGGGACTATGTACTTAGGGGGGGGGGGGGGGGAGAGGAAGGAAGGAGGAAGGCGGGGGAGGAACGGAGTGGAACAACGAAAGAATGCCCATATAAGGCAACGGGAGAGAAAGTGGAGGAGGAGGGATTGGGGGAAGGGAAGGATAGGGGTGGGGGACTGAACAAAGAGAGAGAGAGTATCCCGTTGGGGAGGAGGTCAGGGGGTGGGGGATTATCGGGGGTCGCAGTTAGGAGGGGAGGGTAGAGGGGGGCGACTGAACAAAGAGAGAGAGAGAGAGAGAGTATCCTGTCGGGGAGGGGGTCAGGGGGTGGGGGATGATCGGGGGTCGCAGTTAAAAGGGGAGGGGAAGGTGGGGGTGTGGTGATTTAAACAAAAAGCGCTCGCTAAATCTCGTATCCTGTTGGGCGGGGAGGGGGGTGGAGGCGGGAGGTGGGGAGGAGCTCGACCAATGAGAGAGCGCTACGTCATCGCCCATCAGCAAATCAGCAGCTCGCCAACCCATCTACCAGGACGGGCCAGCCCGGCCAGGTGAGGAGGTTCTTTTCTAGTTGGACTCCATAACGAGATGACGTAAGTGTTTTCGTTCCCGATAAGGATATATTTTATGATTTTATACTCTAGGGACTTCTTATCTTTTTTATTATCGGTATTCTGTATTTACGGTGTGCTTGCTTAATCCAGGATCATAATAGCCCGTGAAGTCTTCTCGTATGTGTCCGCGATTTTGATAAGGTTATTTAATTATTTTGTACCCGAGGGACATCAGTTTCACCTGTTGTGCCTGTGCCATATTTAGCGCGCCATATCTTCACCATCCCTGCACCTGTCATTCATCTATCTATCTATTTATTGCCGGACGCCTTACGCCCCTTACGAGGGTGGCCATACACAGAATGCCCCCAAGTGGACCTATTCCCTGTGAGAGGGACAACCCGAGCCAGTTTAGTAAAGGACTTACAGGATTGACCACTCGATTTAGGATCCGTCCGACTCCGAGGCCCTTTGTGTATCTTGTTGGCACTATTTTTCTACAGTGGTGTTCTGCTAATCCACTAACCTGCCTTACCCTTAGGTAAGCAGTACGGATTTGTATCAAGTTTACTCCCCTAGACAGATTGCCAACCGAGGCTGACTAGTCTCCTCCACACATTCATGAACGTGCTCAATTAACCAGCTAAGTCTATCTATATTCACTGGTTGTCATCTAAAATAGATTTAGGCTATCCTACAGCTTGTGAATTAACATAAACAAAGGCCAGACGATACGAGGCTTCTTAGGGCCTAGGCTAATAATTAAACTCGCTTTACTGTCTTAACCTAACAAGTGCGCATGGGGGTAATTGGAAACGTCCCCGTGCTGACGTATTTGGGGTGTTTCCGTCACTAAAATATTCATTGTACCATTAATAGCATTAATACTTATCCATATGCGCCTATTATGGGTTGATTATTAAGGTATTAACCTGAAACAACAATAAAACTAGTGAAAACAGCGTTTGGATGGTCAAATTCGGAGATATAGCCCGCGAGTTGTATAATGTATGGGTGAGGCAAGCTGCTTTCCCGCCAATTTCCCCCAAGGCCACTGAGACACAGTCGATCGATACTCTCTCTCTCTCTCTTGCATTCGCTTGCTATCAGTGATGACCACACCCTCCAACCGGATTTCTAATGTTAGCACGAAAATATACCTCAGAATAAGGGAATAACAGGGAAAATAGGTGATAACTGAAGGAGAGGAGGAAAGTGGGGAAGGAGGGGAGGTAGAGGACTGAGATTTTGCATGGCCCAGGGGCCAAAAAAATAAAAACAAAAAATATATATTTTTTGTTTTTTCGATGTCAAAAATTGATTTTTGTTTTCACTCACTCTTAAGAGTCTCCCCGCAGTTCCCGGGTTAAGAAGAAAAAAAAAATTGAATGTGCCTGGGTAAATATATAGAAATATACCAATATCCACTATACGATCGTAATTCTTGACACACTGAAGTCCTATTTTAAATTAACTTGCAATGTTTAACTATTGATTTAATAATTCAAAATAATATCCGATTTTAACGTATGTGTCTGCGATTTGTATAGTTATTTAATTATTTTATACTCTGGAATTTTTAATCTTTAAAGGGGCCTCTATTTCTGACTATTCTTTACTTACGGTGTGCTGGCTTAATAATCCTAAATAATAATAACCTCTGAAGGCCTATTTTAACTTATGTGCGCGTTCTTTACATGGTTAATTTACTCTTTAATTTTTTCGGAAAACGGCTAGCCTATTCCTGACTTTCGATTTGCGGTGTGCTGGCTTAATTAATTGTTTGATCACCTGAAGTCTTATTGTAATTTAATTTCTATAACTCCGAATTTCTAGAAGGTAATTAGTTTTTGAATAGGTAGGCTATAAAAGTATGGTAACATTCAAGATAGCTAGAGCCGCCTTATTTACCAAGTTTTTGTATATTTTTTTCAAGGAATATAGTGTTTTATTGTTTATCATATTTTGATTGGAGGATTTGCATTAACTTACCCATTATTCATTAATCTGAAGATACTCCGTCAAATGGCGCCATTTATTGGGTGAATCGCGCTTTTCAGTAGGTAAGGAAAATTGTGGGGAGGCCATGCACGCTTCCAAAATGTACAAATATTATATTAGATTAGATTAACCTAACCTAACCTAACCCTAATATAATATAATATAATATCGTTTTTGTGAGTAACGTTCAAGCCATTTATTGGGTGATTCGCACTCACCGCATCTTTCAAAACAAGAAGAAGAGGACCCAGGACCCAGGTCGAAGGATTCATTGGAAGAAGAAGGGTGCAATGCTTTGTTTACGTTCGGGACATTATTTTAGTGTTATTTTTCGGTGTAATCGGTGTAAATTGTCTATAACGAAATTCCTCCATACAGAGATCCTAAGCGCAAGAAGGTTTACATACCCAAAAGGAAAGTGTGGCTGCTGAAGGACAAGGAAGTTAGGGATAGGTTTCATAATGAACTGGAGGAAATGAATAGAAATAAGGAAGCTAGGCCTAACGATGTAAATAGCCAATGGAACTTTCTTAAGCATAGCCTTATCGCTGCCACCGACAAAGTCTGTGGGAAAACAAAGGGTCACCCCAGGAATAAGACCTCTTGGTGGTGGAACGATGAGGTAGAACATGCTATGAAAGAGAAAAGGAGATGCTTCAAAGCATGGAAGAAAGGAGGCAGCAGGGAGGAATACCAGGCAGCTAAACGAACTGCCAAGAGTTATTTACAATGCTAAAAATCGCATTAAGGACCTGGTCCTCGAACAAGTGCGTAACACTGACAATCCCAATGGGACCTTCAACCTAGCTAGGCGAGTTAAAAATGACAGTAGGGATATTATAGGTGAACAGTGTGTTAGAGATGATAATGGGAAGATTGTGTATGCAGAAAATGAAATCAGAGAAGCATGGAAGGTACACTATGAACGATTGCTAAATGTAGAGTTTGAATGGGATAAGGAACAGCTTAGTATCGAAAAACCAATATCTGGGCCCCCTCCTTTGATAGCACCAACTGTAGTGAGCGACGCTATCAATAAAATGAAGGACGGTAAAGCTCCAGGTTGCTCCGACATTGTCGCTGAGATGATAAAAGCCTCAGGGGAGATTGGTGTAAACTTAGTCACTGAGTTGATAAACACCATTATTAAAGATGAGAAAATCCCAGAGGATTGGCCCAAAAGTGTAATAGTAAATATATACAAAGGAAAAGGGGATGCGCTAGATAGAGGAAATTATAGGGGCCTGAAAATGCTTGACCAAATCATGAAGGTCTGTGAGAGAGTCCTTGAGGGTTTGATCAGGCAAAGCATCTCTATTGATGATATGCAGTTTGGTTTTATGCCAGGACGTGGTACAACCGATGCTATCTTCATAGTCAGGCAGATGCAGGAAAGATACTTAATTACTAAAAGGCAGGGATCTTTACTTTGTGTTTGTGGACCTGGAGAAGGCCTTTGATAGGGTACCTAGAGATGTTGTACAGTGGGCTATGAGGAAACTTGGTGTGGAAGAGTGGCTGGTGCGTGTGATAATGAAGATTTATGAGGATTCGCGAAGTTCGGTGAGGGTGAAGGGTGTACTGAGTGATGAGTTCGCAGTCCGTGTTGGAGTCCATCAGTGTTAAGCCCCCTCCTCTTTATTATGGTCTTGGAGGCGCTGTCTAGAGTTTTTAGAGGCGGACTCCCGTTGGAACTGTTTTATGCAGACGATTTAGTCCTAATAGCCGACAGTATGCAGGATGCTGAGACCAAATTCAGAGAGTGGAGAAAGGGCATGGCGAGCAAGGGTTTAAGAGTCAATATTAACAAAACCAAGGTTATGCATTGTAGTTTGAGACGAGGCAATGTGGAAAAGAGCGGTGCATACCCATGTGCAGTGTGTGGAAAGGGAGTGGGCGTTAACTCAATTCAATGTAGCATCTGTCGATGTTGGGTACACCATGGGAGTAAGCGCTGTAGTAGAATAAAGGGGCCCCTGCCGAAGGATAAGTCAGAAATAGAGAAATTTGAGTGCGTAGTGTGCAAAGGCGAGCTTGTGTTAAGTGATGATCCTGTGGCTGTGAATTTTGGAAATGAGTCTTTGGAGCTGGTGAACAAGTTTTGTTACCTAGGAGATACCATCTCTGCCGGTGGTGGGGCCGAGGCTGCCACTTTTGCTAGAATTAGGTGTGGCTGGGGGAAGTTCAGAGAATTGATGCCAATCCTGACCATGAAAAGAATGCCTCTCCCCCTGAAGGGAAAGGTGTATACCTCATGTGTTAGAAGTGCAATGACGTATGCCTCAGAAACATGGGCCGTTAAAGAAGAGGATGTCAACAGAATGGAGCGTAATGAGATGAGAATGGTGAGATGGATGTGTGGGGCCAGGCTACAGGATAGAATAACAAATGTTGAGCTGAGGAGACGTTTAGGTATAAAGAGTATTAGCGAGGTGATGCGTACAAGTAGACTGGGATGGTATGGACATGTGGAGAGAATGGATGAACAAAATTGGGTGAAAAAATGCAGGTCTGTGATTGTGGAGGGAGCTGCACCAAGGGGTGGACCGAGGAAGACCTGGGATCTGACTACTGTATATTATGTGCCGATCTCAAATCCAAGAACTTGACAAGTGAAGCAGCCCTTAACAGGGTTGCCTGGAACGCCGCCATTAGGACAAGAGACTGAAACTGCACTTATGTGTGGAACACTCAGTCTTAAAGTTTTATGTATGTATGTATGTATGCGGACTATGATGAGAAAAATATGGAGTCTATTGGTCCCTATTTTCCCTAATAAATTATTTCTAATAAGGCGGCGAAAGAGGGCTTGAATGTTATCTAAAAGTACTATTTGACATTTTAATTAATGTAATCGGGCTTGAATGGGCATAAAAGTACTATTTAACATTTTAATTAATGTAATCTGGCTCTAGAATTATTGCGCATGTCGAAGGTTCATTTGTTTACCGTTAAACTCCATTAACTAGTTAAGTGTATCTATATTCACTGGTGGCCATTAAAATATATTATGAAACTATTATAGCCTAAAAGCCTGTGAATTAACATAGCCTAAGGAGAGACGGTAAAATATGTCTTCCTTAGCTCCGAACACCTATCAATAACATTCACCTGTCCTGTCATTAATCAATATGCTTCACTAACCAGTAATCTATGCCTCTTTGTGCCTTTGAAAAACGCGCTTCAGCCAGTCCAGTCCAGTCCAGTCCACAACATTTTGTTTACATGCTAGGCTCCTCCCAGAAGTTCCCGGATGTTCATTACCCAATGAGAGTCGAGCTTCACCTAGTGATTTATTTTCCCAACAAATTATCTTTTACAATTCTCTTCCAGTGTTTTACATACTGTCTGAATGTATTACTTTCTCATTTTTCTACATTTAGTTTTGGGGATATCGATTTGTAACAATACATTTTAACTTGTACCCACAATGCACTTCGCCTGTGAACTTGTGAAGTGTGACGTCAGTTTCAAACACAACCTCCTGGAAGGCCTCATGTCAGGTTAGTTTTCCTCACATTTAGGGGTATTTTTGGCGGTATTTCTCGAGTATGGCTATTTTTCTTCAATATATAACCGTAAGTAGACCCTTAGGGCTTGGATTACAGGGTCTTTTCCATGTCAAAAAGGCCAATTTCGCCCATTATATAGGGACATATCCTCAGCCCCCCCCCCACTCACGTATGTTAATGCTTTGTGTGTATTTTCTATTTAGAAAGTGAGGAAAGCCAATTTATTAGCATTTGTATTATTAATTGTAATTCCGATACCTCAACAATCTAGGGGAGAGTTTGGGAATGCAGGGTTTCGGGTGGGGTAAAAATAGGGGTATTGTGGACAGTGAGAATAGCCTAACTCTAAAAATTTAATAAATACAATTGACAAAAACCCAAAATGTTGAAATCCGAGCCAAGTTTTGGCCAATTTTCAGAGTCCAAAAAGGGCAAAACCCATAAAACTAGGTTAGGCTAGGCTAGGCTAATGTTAACCCCATTATACTAGGTTAGGTTAGGTTATTTGGTTAAGTTAATGACGAAACTTGGCTCGGATTTCATGGATTTAGCGGGGGGGGGGGGGGGGGGGGCAGCCCCCACCCATAATACTAGGTTAGGCTAGGCTAGGCTAATGTTAACCCCATAATACTAGGTTAGGTTATTTGGTTAGGTTAATGACAAAACTTGGCTGTAATTTCATGGATTTAGCAGGGGTTGTGGGGGTGGCAGCCCCCACCCATAATACTAGGTTAGGTTAGGCTAGGCTAATGGGAAAAATGTTATTTTAATACCACAAATTTTCCGAGTGTTTTTTATAAACAAAATTGGTCATTTGCATCAATATATAGTGTTTGTAATTAATTAGAAATCTCGGGAAAACCTATTTTCCCCATTAGGCCTATCGATCGATGTTGAGACAGCCCCTCGATAGTGAGTTGAAAAGACATTAGCCTAACCTAACAACCTTACCTAACCTAACCTAGTATTATGAGTGGGGGCTGCTGCCCCCACACCAGGGTGCCAAAACAGAAATTATCCAGTTCTGGATCATTTTTCTAAGCTTACAAGGATCAACTTTGCGCGGCGTCTGCGGGGGGTGCGGGGGGCGCAGCCCCCCGCTCCATAACAGGGGGTCCGGGGGGCGTAGCCCCCCGGCCGCCGGAGAAATTTTGAGATGTGAAGGTAAATATATGCACAATACATGCTCAAAATTTATTAAAAGGAATGAATAATATTGTAAGTAAAAGGGATGTTATGTATGTTTACTGGTGTTTAATCAGGATACTAGGGGAGCTGGCTGCCTGTACTTCAGTCTCAAAGAGATGCACTTCAGGTCCACTAATATAGGCATTGAAAACAGGTTTTTAAATTATTCTTAGCAGTCCCTGTTTTAGTTTTGTAACTTTTGTCCAATAAAGATTTCATGTATATTTGTTGTTGCATTCCAAGAACTATTACATACTTAATTTATATCCTTTCATATGATACATGAGTTACTATAGAGTACTGGTTAAAATACATACCGGTACAAAGTTTCAAGAATAAACTTTGATTAGAACATTTGTTTGTCTATTATTTTCCCTGGGCCGAGTAAAAAATACCTGGGTAGGCTATTCCCATCTCGGGTTAAGTACAATCAGTAGGAACGTAGAAACTTACTTTAATTTTCACAACTTTAAAAGACTCAAGATTCTGCGAGGCTAATTCCGAAAATATTCAATCAAGTCTCCGTTACCCCCATGAAGTCAGGTTATAGTAATGACAAGACATACCAATAATATATGTTAGTTAGCGGGTGTGTGGACTGTGGGGATAGTGGCAGCCCCCACTTTGGACACTAAGACTAAGTAAAGTTAGGTTAGGGTAAGGTAATGCAAATTATCTACTCATAACATGATAAACAATTGAACAATAAACTACTGTACTATATTCCTTGAAGAAATAAAAACAAACAATTGTACATAAGGCTGCGGAAAGATTCTTTAGTGATACCCAAGTCATGGCCGGGATTCCGGGAAATCTATAAATGCACTGTAGGCGGTAGGCCTAGCTGCTGGCTGTACACTTATTAAATTGTACCGGTAATCTGGCTAAAAAGTTACCGGTATACAAAATGAGAACATAGAGGCAGGGTGCAGATCCCACTTTGGACACTAAGTTTGGACTTTGGTTAGGGTAAGTTATTGCAAATCTTCCACTCATAATATAAACTACAATAAAATAAGATACCAGTAGATAAGATACATTTCTAGCCTATTCTGCCTATAGCCTATACCTTGAAAACAGAAACAAACGGTAAGACTGCGAAAGTATTCTTCAGTGACAGGTCTACCCCTATAGGCCTAATCCCACGGCATGATGGCAAACTGTTATTGTCATAGGCTATAGCCTAGCCAGGGTGTCGAATGACGCTGTTTTTTTGAGTGATACAACTTTCTGTATAATGATAAAAAAAAAAAATCCTAGCCTACGTATTTTTATATTATTATTTTAAAAGTTAGACATCTAAAATAGGCCTAGGCTTAGGCCTACTGTGTTCCAAAACTCAAGAGTAGCCTAGGCTAGGTTAGCCTAGCCTAGCCTTAGCTACAAAAAAAACAAAAAACAAAACAGGAATGTTGGTCTAGGCTAAGTTTAATATACACTTCCCAGGTCATTTTAACAGTTCTATTGCTTCTATATATCATATAATACATCATAGAGTAAGTTTTTAATAACTAGAAAAAAAGGTCATCTTCTAAATAATTACCATAATTGAGGACCTTCGCCATTCCCGGGTTAAGAGTGGGCTCTGAGTCTTAGCCTACCAGAACCAGATTCCCAGCTGCCTAGCTAACCTTATTTTTTACTGTCTTTAACCTCAAATCTTCCTTGATCTTCATTAGCCTATCAATACATTATACATAGCCCCACTAGTGGGGGCAGTCCTAAGATTGTTGGATAATGGGTTATCCTAAGCCTAATATGCCTAGCCTCAGCCTAGGCTACTCATTTCTGCTTCAAATCATCATTATCATCATAGGCCTAGGCTAATACAAGTAGGCCTAGGCTTATCTGACAAAATAATATGCTTGGCTACTTACAAAATCGCTGTTTGGTGCTTGCTAGAAGTCAGGTTTATCCAAAGTATCACCTTGAACTTATACCTTATATATAATGAGTTCCCCAAGATTAATATGCACAATTTTAGAATGTGTAGGGCACTCGCACTTCACATGAAGTCAATGTTATATTCCAGCCCCTTAATTCACTCTATTTTTCCACAAATATATCGGTAAATAACAGCTAACACATTTCCAAGTGTTCCACAGTTGATTGGCGGCAAGCTAATTTGACGTCATCATTGGATTATTCTCGGAAACAGCCACAATGGAAAACAGTGCTGATATTCGTTCGTTGGTTTCCATTAATCCAACCACATATATACCCCTGAAAACCAATAATTCATCATAAAATCGTACTAATTTATAGCTTACCTTATGCCTCAAGGTCTTGCGCTCTTTGTCAAACACATAAAATTTATATTCATTCACTATTTTAAGAAATTAGAGACCCCATAAAATTAGCACATACGAAACAATATCTGTATTTTGAAGGAGTTTAATTAAGAGGAACTCTGATCAGAAAATTAACATTCAAACTTAAATTAATATTTTACATTATTCATTTCAGTGAAATTTAGTCAATATATTAAACACATGGAGTAGTTTAGTTAATATATACATAGTTTTAGATAAATACCTATTATTATCCTTTAATCTACATATTATTGAGCATTCGAGTGCCAATAAAATTACGGTAGTTGTGTTCGTCTTGACTCAGCCTTCGGCGCAATATAACATCGGAGTGTAGGGGTACATTGGTTGTTTGTTTGTTTGTTTGTTTTAGCGGACTCTCCCATCCAGGAATTCGTTCTATGAACGATGGCTGTTTCCTTATTGTAATATATATTTGTTATATTGGTGCTAAAGTCAGTCACCTCATCCGAACCGAACAAGTTGTGTTTTCACAGTGTAAACAAATCGCTCTCATGACTCGAGCTCTGGATTTATCCGTCTATATTTACATTAGTAGCTGCATTTGGACTTCAATACAGGTGATATATAATAGTTCTAAGATCATAGCCAATGTAGAGTACAGTGTAGAGCAGAGCAACTATCGTTTGATGAGTGTAATGTAGAAATAGAATGGCAGGTTTAGCGGGGCTCCCGGCCGCCCCGGGACAGTCACAGGCTCTTAGCCTATTTCAGTATCAATATTTTTTCAATGTTAGGTTCGGGATCACGAAGAAAATGGGCGAATTTTGGCACACTGCCCCACACCCCCGCTGGAGCCTGGTTGAGTACTAATCCCTTAATAAAAATAAAAAAAATTGGCTGTCGATTATACGAAGGTGAATGAAAAGTCGATGAAGTCTATGGTGTTTACTCTGCAATCTTCAGCTTGATTGTACATTGATAACGGGAAAGTACCGTATTGACAACCTTGTTACGAAAATTAAATTTGGTTAATATACAGGAGACGCAACAACGTGTTTTTCAGGTATTTTTTTTGGAATTTTGATTTTGTTTTTGGTGTTTTAGTCTAATCTAGTGATGAAATTGAATGGGAATTAAGCATTTACCCATTATCCATCAATCTAAAGACACGTCCCCCGATAGTGGGGAGGGCTATGAAGATCAGGGAAATTGAGGGGTAAAAAGCGTATAGAACACTATAGAACACGATAATACACATTTGTAACCCAAATTTGGCTCGGGTTTGTTCAATTTCCAGACCCATAAAACCTGATTTTTTGAAAACCCGAGCCAAGTTTTGACGAAACATGGCTCGGATTTAACAAATGTAAAAATGAAAAAAACACAGTAACCTTGGTAAAATATTGGCTCGGGTTTTGTCAATTTCCAGACCCATAAAACCTGACTTTTTGAAAACCCGAGCCAAGTTTTGACGAAACTTGGCTCGGATTTAACTAATTTAAAAATGAAAATAACACAGTAACCTTATTAACATGTTGGCTCGGGTTTTGTAAATTTCCATACCCATATAACCCGACATTTCGAAAACACGAGCCAAGGCTCGGATTTTACTAATGTTCATGTTAAAATTACACAGTAACCCTAATAAAATCTTTGTTTGGGTTTTCATAAGGTTAACATTACTCTAACCTAACGAAGTAAGAATGGGGTTAACATTAGCCTAACCTAACAACCTTACCTAACCTAACCTAGTAAGAATGGGGTTAACATTAGCCTACCCTAACAACCTTACCTAACCTAGTAAGAATGGGGTTAACATTAGCCTACCCTAACAACCTTACCTAACCTAACCTAGTAAGAATGGGGTTAACATTAGCCTAACCTAACAACCTTACCTAACCTAACCTAGTAAGAATGGGGTTAACATTAGCCTAACCTAACAACCTTACCTAACCTAACCTAGTAAGAATGGGGTTAACATTAGCCTAACCTAACAACCTTACCTAACCTAACCTAGTATTATTGGTGGGGGCTGCCGCCCCCACACCCCCGCTGGTTGGGTACTGGCTGAAAAACTTGTTGTTTTACAGTAGGCCTATGTATTTTATGTTATTTTTGTTCTCCCTTATAATACATTTCAGCTCTTAATGACATATATAGCAATGATGTATAGCCTATGCTCTACCGGACCTATTAGGCCTAAAAAGATCGATGGGCTAACTGTCGGTCCAAAACATCAGTATGGTAACCAACTAGCCCTTGCATGCCAGTTTAATCCTATGCGAAAAAATCTTTTACTTTATGTTACTTTGCGATGACCCATTAAGATTCCCTAGCTAGCTGTGGTCCGGCTCCTTTATGTTGTCCCAACCAACCAACTAACCTTAATGAACAGAGGAGGTACTGGGCTGCCTGGCTGGCCGCTGGAGGCTCGATCACCACTCATCTTGGTCAACAGCTGGTGGATTTTTGTTTCGAATTTTTCCATGTAAAACAAGTGTATGTGCATTTCAAAACCAGCTGTCCTCGTCAGCTGTATTTGGAACACTGGTTATTGCACTTTGGACAGTTTACACTTATTGGAAGGCGAAAAGGTCTTAAGCAGCCTCAGTGTTTTTAAAGACGGTGGAAAAAGCTTTGATCGGCTCACACCCTCTACACAAGCTGGCCAGAGTCAAACTGACAGCTTATATCCTGGGCCACCTGTTTTCCAAATCATGGCATCACCTGATTGGTCGATAGACATCACGTGTCAGTGAACTCGAGTACTCTTGGCATGAATTAGGTAGGGTGATTACTTTGGCTACGACGCCACCAGTATAGTTCATTGCATTCGCCACCAGATGTCTCAGTTGTTGACTGACAGTCACGAAAAAGAAGTCTCCCAGATGAAGACGAAAAAGAAGAAGTGTAAACAAACCCTTAAAACGTAAATATCCATATAATATGTATTATGTTAGTTTCCCGGGAATGACACCTACATCAACAATTTGGAGAAAAATCGCTTAATCACATGCTATTGAGCTTAATTTTTTACCAATATTGTAGCGCCTCCTGTATATTGACCTTAAATTTTAGTACCATACTTTTATAGCCTATTAGGTTTTTCCGAGGGTTTAACACATTTTCATATGATCTTTAGAGCTATCGATGACTGAAAGTACCGTATTGACACCCTTGTTACGAAAAAGACATTTTAGTACCATACTTTTTTATTAGGTTTTGCCGAGGGTTAAAACAAATGTTCTTATGATCTTTAGAGCATATAGATTCAATATTTATCTTCAAATATATCAAAAAAAATCGTGGTATTAAAATAACATTAAACCGGCTAATGTTAACCCCATAATACTAGGTTAGGTTATTTGGTTAGGTTAATGAAAAAACTTGGCTCTAATTTCATGGATTTAGCAGGGGTTGTGGGGGCGGCAGCCCCCACCCATAATACTAGGTTAGGTTAGGTTAGGCTAATGTTAACCCCATAATACTAGGTTAGGTTATTTGGTTAGGTTAATGACAGAACTTGGCTCGGATTTCATGGATTTAGCGGGGATGTGGGGGCGGCAGCCCCCACCCATAATACTAGGTTAGGTTAGGCTAATGTTAACCACATTCTTACTGAGTTTTTCATCAGTGAAAAACAAGAAAACCCTAGCCAACTTTCAAAATGAAGTTACTGTGATTTTGGACTGAAAATTCGACAAACACCAGCCAAGTTTGGTCAACACTTTGGGGTTTTCTTCAGCTAAAAAAGGGTGAAATCCGAGCCAATTTTGTTTTCCAATTTTGCCCTTTTTGGACTGTGAAAATTGGCCAAATCCGAGCCAACTTTTGCCAAAACTTGGCTCGGATTTCAACATTTTGGTGTTTTTTCAATTGTATTTATTACATTTTTAGTTATTCCCATAATACCCCTATTTTTACCCCACCCAAAACCCCGCATTCCCAAACTCTCCCCTAGATTGTTGAGGTATCGGAATTACAATTAATAATACAAATGCTAATAAAATGGGCTTTCCTCACTCAGAAAATACACACTTACAAAGCATTAACATACACAAATAAAATAAATTAAACATAAAATAGCAGGAGTAGTAGTTATGCAAAATTACCCCATCAATATTTAAATGTTTTGTTCTACAAGTTAATATAACTTATTTCAGTGTTGGATAGCCTATACGTAGACCACCGCGAATGGTTTAGACTATTATATACTGTATGTAAAACTTTCAAAATAAACAATCTAGAAGAACTTACCGTATCAAACTCGCTATGTGAAAAAAATAATGGTAAAAATTGAAGAGACTCCGGAGTGCCCGGACAGCCTTTTTACTAGTTTATTTTAGTTTTTGTTTATTTTTCTTAAGTACAGTGTTGTTTAATACCGAGGACCGGTAGCATTCAAGGAGACTACAGCAGGACTCTTCTTCTTATCTCTGACCAGGTATAGGCTATCAGTGTTTACTAGCCTATACCCCTTTGAAAGGACATTAGCCTAACCTAACAACCTTACCTAACCTATCCTAGTATTGCCACGGACTGCCACATGTGTTTGTAAATTTAATTAATCGATTTTAGGAGTATAGTTGGTTGTTGGAAGGAACATAATAATTATGGGTGGGGGGGGGGGGGGGGGCTGCTATTTGACATCTTTGACAGATTTTGGGTATTTTTCTGTGAAATCAGGTTTTTTAAAGTGTCTATAACGAAATTACTCCATGCGGACTATAGGCCTAATGAGAAAAATATGAAGAGTCTATTGGTCCCTATTTTCCCTAATAGCCTAAATTGTTTTTAATAAGGCGGATGTAGTGTCCTTGAAGATTATCCTTAACCTAACCTACCCGTTACCAAAAAGTAACAGACGGTCTAAACCCAGCTCATGTTCAGTTTATGGGTGTGAGACGGTCTAAACCCAGCTCACGTTCCCTGTTTATGGGTACGCGACGGTCTAAACCCAGTTCACGTTCCCTGTTTATGGGTACGCGACGGTCTAAACCCAGTTCACGTTCCCTGTTTATGGGTGCGCGACGGTCTAAACCCAGTTCGCGTTCCCTGTTTATGGGTACGCGACGATCTAAACCCAGCTCACGTTCCCTGTTTATCGGTAAACAATCCAACAGTTTCTCGTATTTCAGTTAGGAAGTGAATTTGCGACAGTAATTACATGTAAACCAACATAGTATCGTCCATGAAACTTCTAGAACACTGATAATTATCGATGGGGCTCGTAACCGGGTCGTCTTCAATTTTAACCAAAATACTTTAGTAAAATATGATAGGCTAAATAAGGCTAGAAAAAACAAATTGGCAACTTTTCCAATTTAGCCTAGCCTAGGGGTCGTCAAATTTCTGGAAATGTTTCGCACTAAAAATCGGTCTATGCCCTTATGCCAACGCCACTGTCTTTAGTCATTAGTGTACAGTCGCGCTAATAAGTGATTTCTCGGCACCAAGTATGTTTTGATCAATAATTGGTATCCGCAATATGTAAGCTTCATTTCTTTACATAGCCTAGAGTGAAATATACAAACATTTTCCAACACGACCGTTCCCCAAACCTAATTTCAAAAAGTCGCGGGGGGGGGGGGGGGGGGGCTGCCCCCCTCAACCCATCCTGTATCCAATGACAACACTAATGCAATGATCCTTGCTATAGGCTATAAAATTACTAAATAAATATATTTACGGAGGCCCATTTCCCATTTTTTAATTTGTTTCTGGGGACGGCAGACTCGAGACAGAGCCCGAATAGGGAAAACAGAGCAATGGCACTTCATATGCAACCTGAAAATGTATTATTAATCTTAACCCTTAGGCGCACCTATAGTTTCCAATCAAAGTTTTTTCCCCACTCCCAAAGTATATCTCAGCTCACTCAGAGCCAGTTTTGTGCCCGGCGATAATTTGTATGAAGTTTTTATCCACCAAAATATCCTTGTATTTGGATTAATGAGGTACCATCGGCTTCGTTATTGATTGAACTTGAAGATAAGCAAATACTAACATAGAATAAATACAAAACAACCACATTGGGGCACTCCGAAATAAGAATTGTAAAAAAAAAATGAAATACCTTATCTCAAACTCGCGCTAGCTCAAAATTTTGCCCACAACATTTTTGATTTGCATACATATATGGAAGCGGAATTTAATGAGGATTCCACTGGTAACTTCAGAATTACTATAAACTAAATAGTTACTGAGATACACGAATAAACGTGAAAGTATCAAAAAACAGACTGAGCTGTACTCTGCTTTCTTCCCAGCCATATTAATATATTTATATTATTTATATTTATATTAATTTTAATTCTTTTATTTTTTGTCATTGGTAAAATATTTATGCTAGTTTGTGTATTAAAATTTAAAACTTGCAAACCAAAACCAAACAAAATATGAGAGCCTACAAACTGTAATTATTATTGGTATTTACCCCACTGTTCACATTATTTTATGTATAATTTGTGTATTTTTTATTTTTTTTATTGGTAAATATATCTTTTAGGTCTGAATTTTGAGCGGTGTGTTTTATCTATCTTAATGGATTAGTTGCATTGTTTACTACCCGTCAAAGTTTGGTAATGTAGATGCGTATTAAGATATAGTAGTATAGTATGTATATGTAAGGCATTAACCTAACAAACTTAGACCTATAGTTTCTTTTCAGCTGACTGAAATATAATCCTTTAGTAGAACATTTTGATACTGTACAGTACTTATGGATAAATATTATCTTGCAAAGTTTTCATACTTGACTAAATATAATTAAACAAACTTTCATAATAGCAAAGTATTTAAGATATAAAAGTTTAAAACTAACTCTAAATTTACTTTTGAAACTTTTAACTACTCTTTAAGATTAAACATTATCGAAACTATGACTCGCTAAACAAAATCTGCGGAAAAATTCATTTAAATTAATCGGAAATTAAACTTTGAAAACAATTTAGTCGGCTAGAAAGAACTTTAGTACAGTACGTTGGATACCAAACTAACACTTGCCTACCAGCTAGTATGTATCCCATGTACCGGTACCGTACATGTGATACAAACCTAACTCTTCCTTATTAGCTGGTACGTAACCTTGGTATCCAGTACATACTGTATGCGCGGCTTTAGTATGTGGGTAAAGACTAACCTTGGCTTAACATGTATCTGTAGTACCGGTATGTGGAATAAAGACTAACCTTGGCTTAACATGTATCGCTTGCCACCTCCATGTCGAAATTTTCTGTCCCTCCTCCAAATCCTGTATTCAGACCATCCTAGCAAATTTATATCGAGGTCTTCTCTTAGTTTTGTCTCAGTGAGACATACTATTTCTGGTTTCTTAGTATTGAGTAAGTCTGTTAGTTCTAGTTTCTTAGAGATTAGCCCATCGACATTGCTATATAGAATCCTTATACTTTCTAGTCCCCCATTACCTGCTCCAAGCCCCTTAACTGCGGCGGTCTGTTCCCTACCCTCTTTTACTTTTAGTTTCTTTTTACCGAAAGTTTCATAATCTTCCCCTTTCTTACTCCGTAAAAAAACTTATTCTTTTCTTGTTCTGTCCTCTTGCTATTTTCCTCCTTGGCGGTTTTCCTTAGTTCAGCCTCCTTCTTTCTCTCTTCTTCTGGTAAGTCTCGCCTGATGTAGATTTTGTCCTTACCCTCTAACCCTTTTAGCCTAGCCGCTACTGCCATGATTTCATCACATGTCCTTCTTGACTTAAATTCGATTTTTACCAGTCTATTGTATTCCTTTGTATATTTTCCCAGCCTAAACATGTCTGATATTTCCTCCTTCCAGGTGTCCTCCTCATCTTTAATAGATTCCAGAATCTTGTTGATGCGACCTTCATCCTGTTCTTTTCGTTTTGTCCAGTCTAGTTCCTCCTTTTCTTCCACCCCTGATATTATGAGGCAGTTAGCCCTACCTCTTTCTTCCTGGATGGCCTGAGAGTTTTCGTGGATGCCTTGCTTAACCATACTTTTTACCTGGTCCTTTATCCTAACATCTTGCTGTTTCTGTTCATCCAATATCTTCCTGAATTCGTCAATGTGTGCCTTCCTTACACTGTCTAAATCTTTTACCACTTGGTCTCTAGTCATGCCCCAAGCATTTTTACCTTCAGAGATACTGGCATCTAGCCTAGTCATTATCACTGCCTTTTCTCTCTCCACTGACTCCAACCTGTTCTTCAACTCACCATTCTCTGTAACAATTTCCTTCTTAACTATCTCCAAGCCGGTCACTCTGTCTTCCAAGTTCTTGATTTTGTTCAACAGCATGAAGCAAAATTTACCTGTGTCCTCAGTCGTCCATGTTGTCATGAAACCGGGAAAATCCGGCTCTCCCTCCGATTCGTCACTCCCGCCTTTATCACCTCAGCCCCCTCGTCACCTTCATTCACCATCTTCCCCACCTATTTCCTCTTGAAGTTGGAACCAAATATCTTGCCTCTTGTGCTGGGTAATACTTACATAGGCCATATACTTTTACCCACCATACTGAGCCGAGAACTTCCCGCGCCGAAAACAACAATATTGTGCGGTCTCTTCGGATTGTTCACTCACACCCTATAGTATTAGTCACTAATTTCTCACTTGCCAGCCGAAGTTTACTTGTTTTATATGATCATCCTAATCCCTGGAGTCCCCTTTACACATGAATAAGATATATAAGTGTGTGTGTGCTGCTGCTGCTGCTGCTGCTGCCCTGTACTTACACTAGTTGTACTTACACTAGTTGTATTTGCGGGAGTGAGCATGCTCGTTAATTCCCGCCTCCTAAGATATGTTTGTCATACCGTGCTTTGAAACTATGCACTGATGGTGCAGACACTACTTCGGCTGGCAATTTGTTCCACCCACTAATCGAGTTGGTAGGAAATCTTTTACTTTTCAGATCAGATTTACTATTTAGCACTTTTAGTTTGTAGCTGTGACCTCTTGTCCTCTCACCTCCATCCCTCTCTATGAAGTTTTCTTGGTCGATTTTGTCAATACCTCTAACACATTTATATATCTGAATTTGCTGTCCTCGTTTCCTTCTCTGTTCCAGTGTAGGTAGATTCAATCTCTCGAGCCTCTCTTGGTACTCCAAATTTTCCAAACCTGGGATCATCCTCGTAGCTGCTCTCTGTACCCTCTCAATTTTGTGGATATGTTTCTTCAAGTGAGGGGACCACACTACAGATGCATATTCCATCCTGGGTCTTATTATTGCCGTTATTATTTGTTTCATGGTGTTTTCATTAAGATAATTGAAAGACATCCTAATATTTGCCAATAATGCCAGTGATTCTCTCACTATCTTATTTACGTGGCTTTCTGGAGACATGTTATCCCTAAATTCTATCCCCAAGTCTTTTTCTTTTTCTGCTTTGGGAATCACTTCGTTTCCTAGTTTATAATCTTTTCTAGGTCTGTACTTGCTTTTACCCATTTCTAGAGTCTTACATTTCCCTGCATTGAACTCCATATTCCATTTGATGCTCCATTCATGGATCTTTTGCAAATCTGCTTGGAGCTCAAGGCAATCCTCCTGGGTTCTGATCGTTTTAAGCAGCTTAGCATCGTCCGCAAACATACTCATGTAGCTTGTTAGTCCCTCAGGCAAGTCATTTACAAATATTAGAAACATGATTGGGGCTAGAACAGATCCTTGTGGTACCCCACTCGTAATTTGAGTCCAGTTTGACGATTTCCCCCTTACTGTTGTTCTCATCTGTCTTCCGCTAAGGTAGCTCTCCATCCATTTCAGCAGTTTGTCTCCTACTTTTCCCTCATGTTTTAATTTCCATAGCAATCTCTTGTGTGGAACTTTGTCAAATGCCTTTTTAAAGTCTAGGTAGGCACAGTCTACCCATCCTTCCCTCTTGTCCACTGTGTCTATTACTCTAGAGTAAAAACTCAACAAGTTGCTTATACATGATCTGCCACCTCTGAATCCAAATTGTCGGTCAGTAATTAATCTTTTGGATTCCAGGTATTTCACCCATTTGTCCCTTATTAATCCTTCCAGAATCTTCATGAGGATGCTCAATAGTGATACAGGTCTATAGTTCAGTGGTTTATCTCTGCTTCCTCCCTTAAATATAGGAATAATGTTTGCTCTTTTCCATTCTGTAGGTACTATCCCTGTGTCCAATGATTTGGTCATTATGTCATATAACGGTATACTCAGTTCCATAGCATTTTCTTTAATAATCCAGCCTGATACTCCGTCCGGTCCAGCGGCTTTGTTTGGATCCACCTTACTCATTTTGTCTATGAGCTCTGGTCTGTTAAATGTTACTTCCGGCATTTCCTCTGTACCTATCTCATTGGTTTCTGGTGCAATGAATTCTCCTTCTTTTGTAAATACTGATGCAAAATTTCTATTTAGTTCTTCCGCAATCTCCGTATCCTCTTCTATGATTCTGTTTCCACTTTTAATCTTAACGATCGTGGCTTTTATCTTCCTTTTGCCGTTTACAAACTTGAAAAACATTTTTGGATTCTTTTCATAGTTCTCCACTATCCCTTTCTCATGGTTTGCCTCTGACCTCCTCCTCATTTCTGTGTATTTGTTTCTCTCCTCTTTATACTTTTGCCTGTTATCTTCCGAATCCCAGTTTCTCATCTTTTTCCAGGCTTTGTTTTTTGCTTCCTGTGCTTGCCTACATTCGCGGTTAAACCATACTTTGCGATTACTTTTTTTCCTTTTATTAATGTACTTAGGGACAAAAGTTTTTATACCAGTATCATAGATCTCCATGAATGCCTTGAGTTTTTTGTCTACCTCACTTTCAGATAACACCTGATCCCAATTTTGTGATTTGAAAAAATCCCGTAGTCCTACGAAATCGGTTCTGGAATACATCCAGTGATTTTCCTTGTGTTTTTCCCTTCCCTTGGGTAGATTATACTTCAATAGTAAGTCTATGTCTAGAACTGCATGGTCGCTTTTTCCTAGTGGGCATAGGTACTGAATACTTTGAACCTCCTCCTCCCTTCTTGTGAATAGAAGGTCCAATCTAGCTGGTTGATCACTTCCCCTTACTCTTGTTGACTCTTTTACATGTTGGTATATAGAATTTTCCATGGCCATACTTAAAAATGCATAGCCCCAACTTTCCTCTCCTGCTCCGGCTTCAAGATCTTCCCAATTCACTTCCTTGCAGTTAAAGTCCCCACACATGACTATTTCATTCTTTGAAGCCAAGATATTTCCTAGCACACTAATTGTTTCCTTACGCATTAGGCTATGCTCCTCCTTACCCCATGTCTTCGTCTTGGGAGGTACATACGCTACTATCACCCCTATTTTTTCGTTTCCACCAATCTCTATTGCTAAAACTTCTGCTGTTGAAGTTACCAGTTTTATCTCAGACACAATCAAATCTTTCCTAGTAAGGATGCACACTCCACCTCCATGTCGAAATTTTCTGTCCCTCCTCCAAATCCTGTATTCAGACCATCCTAGTAAATTTATATCGAGGTCTTCTCTTAGTTTTGTCTCAGTGAGACATACTATTTCTGGTTTCTTAGTATTGAGTAAGTCTGTTAGTTCTAGTTTCTTAGAGATTAGCCCATCGACATTGCTATATAGAATCCTTATACTTTCTAGTCCCCCAATACCTGTTCCAAGCCCCTTAACTGCGGCGGTCTGTTCCCTACCCTCTTTTACTTTTAGTTTCTTTTTACCGAAAGTTTCATAATCTTCCCCTTTCTTACTCCGTAAAAAAACTTATTCTTTTCATGTTCTGTCCTCTTGCTATTTTCCTCCCTGGCAGTTTTCCTTAGTTCAGCCTCCTTCTTTCTCTCTTCTTCTGGTAAGTCTCGCCTGAGTAGATTTTGTCTTTACCCTCTAACCCTTTTAGCCTAGCCGCTACTGCCATGATTTCATCACATGTCCTTCTTGACTTAAATTCGATTTTTACCAGTCTATTGTATTCCTTTGTATATTTTCCCAGCCTAAACATGTCTGATATTTCCTCCTTCCAGGTGTCCTCCTCATCTTTAATAGAATCCAGAATCTTGTTGATGCGACCTTCATCCTGTTCTTTTCGTTTTGTCCAGTCTAGTTCCTCCTTTTCTTCCACCCCTGATATTATGAGGCAGTTAGCCCTACGACTTTCTTCCTGGATGGCCTGAGAGTTTTCGTGGATGCCTTGCTTAACCATACTTTTTACCTGGTCCTTTATCCTAACATCTTGCTGTTTCTGTTCATCCAATATCTTCCTGAATTCGTCACTGTGTGCCTTCCTTACACTGTCTAAATCTTTTACCACTTGGTCTCTAGTCATGCCCCAAGCATTTTTACCTTCAGAGATACTGGTGTCTAGCCTAGTCATTATCACTGCCTTTTCTCTCTCCACTGACTCCAACCTGTTCTTCAACTCACCATTCTCTGTAACAATTTCCTTCTTAACTAACTCCAAGCCGGTCACTCTGTCTTCCAAGTTCTTGATTTTGTTCAACAGCATGAAGCAAAATTTACCTGTGTCCTCAGTCGTCCATGTCGTCATGAAACCGGGAAAATCCGGCTCTCCCTCCGATTCGTCACTCCCGCCTTTATCACCCCTCCCCCCCTCGTCACCTTCATTAACCATCTTCCCCACCTATTTCCTCTTGAAGTTGGAACCAAATATCTTGCCTCTTGTGATGGGCAATACTTACATAGGCCATATACTTTTACCCACCATACTGAGCCGAGAACTTCCCGCGCCGAAAACAACAATATTGTGCGGTCTTTTCGGATTGTTCACTCACACCCTATAGTTTAGTCACTAATTTCTCACTTGCCAGCCGAAGTTTACGTGTTTTATATGATCATCCTAATCCCTGGAGTCCCCTTTACACATGAATAAGATATATAATATAGCTCACTCCCGCCTGCAACCATGTAAGTAGAATCAGCTGGAGCCTGTGGACCGCTTCCTCTCGAGTCAGCTGTTGTCTGTGTGTGTGTGTGTGGATGCTGCTGCCCTGTGTGTGTGTGTGTGGATGCTGCTGCCCTGTGTGTGTGTGTGTGGATGCTGCTGCCCTGTGTGTGTGTGTGTGTGGATGCTGCTGCCCTGTGTGTGTGGATGCTGCTGCCCTGTGTGTGTGTGTGGACGCTGCTGCCCTGTGTTGGACGCAGCCGTTGGCCTTTCAGGGGAAAGTGGTGAACCCTCGAGTTGTAAGTTATCCATTTGTAGTTTTCCACTTTCTGTTCAAAAAAACTAAAGTTTGTCGATATTTCTGGAAGACGGTTGTGTAAAGTTTCTTATAGTTTGTAGGTAACTAAAGACGGTACTGATATAATATAATTTTTACTCCTGGCAGAGATGATGGATACTGCGCCATCTGCCTGTGGACTCTGCCCCGTGTTGTACAGGTTTAAATTTAAGCTATTTTTGTGTATATATGACTATCTAAAATTAGAGTGAAATGATTCTTGGTAAATTTAAGGTATTTTTGTATAATTATGACTTATAAAAACTTACAAACTGAAATAATTCTTGGTAAATATGTATTGTCTGTGTTTTAACTTTTAAGCAGTCCATTTTATGTACCCTAATAGATTAGCTCCATTGGACTCTGCCCCTTGTGTGGACTCTACCCTTGTGATGGATTCTGACTGCCCAGTGTTGTACAGGTTAGAATTTAAACTATTTTTGTGTATATGACTATATAAACTTCAAACTGAAATAATTCTTGATAAATTTAAGCTATTTTTGTGTATATGAATATCAAAACCTGTAAACTGCAATAGTTCTTGGTAAATTTTTCTAGTCTGTTTTTGTAACTTAAGCGGAAATTGGGCCTGAGCATATTATACTGTACATACAAGCGGTCCATTTTATCTACCGTAAGAGTGTCTATAGCGTAATGCATAAATGTGCGGAATTTTGGTGTGAATATCCTAGGTTAGAGTCCTTGGAGTACCACATGTATAAATTACTTATATTAATTTCACTAGTTACGTTTAATTCTAAATTAGAGTTTGTGAGAATTTTTTATTTTAAGCGGTCCATTTTATCTACCATAATAGATTATGTCCATTGTTTACTACCTTACCAAGTTTTCATTCCTGCGAGAGATGCGTAAAAATTATCTATTATAGAAAGCTACTAACACTAACTACCTAACCACTTACGCCAACAACACCATCTACACTCAATGAGAGCTCTGTGGGAAAGCCCGATCGTAGCCATGGCCTTCCTCAGGGATTCGGGGCTGTTCAGCCAGGCAGCTTAGGGAACAACAACAACAACAACTACCTTACCTAATATAACCTAACCTAGATATGTAGTTTGGTTTTCTTTCGGCGGACAGTAAATCTAATCCATTGAATAAGTTTGATCATGGATAAATATGACACTATTTTTGTCCATGAAATTGTAAGCTTTTCATAATTGGTAACCTATAATGTTACTTCATATTTTGCAATTATTTGTCTTTATATTATATGTATTCATTGTCGATAGTATCAATTGCTTACTTTTGCGATTTCCTTAGTTTATTTGTGCTATAAATGTAGGTTATTTGTAGGGTAGTTATTGATAGGGGTCACTTGAGGCATGCTATGCTTACAGGTACCTACCCGATAGCACTATCGTTAGTGAGTGCTGTACTGTATTTTATATATTTTGTAATAGTATAGATATCTTATCAATATTTGTATTTTGTACTATTGTTAATGTCTTGTCATGTTGCAAATTTGTTTTTAAATAATATTTTGACATTTAACATGTAGTTTCTTTATTCATGCAGAGTTTAGTAAAATTTGCCAGAACGTCCCGGACTTCCCAAACTTGACTACTTCCTTTAACGTGACGATAGTGCGTTGTTATATGTGAGATTAATTTGCTTGGGAAACAGATTAACTTGCTCATGTAGTAATGTACACCCTATGTGGTGGATTGTGTTCTTTTATTTAATAATTTTCATTTTAGTAAGTGTTGTTTTCACATAGCGATTTTGATAATTTAATTTGACTTTATATTGTCCTTGTCCCAATTTTGGTTTGTTTAGTTTGCAAGTTTTACATTTTAACAAAATAATGAAGATGGATATATAAATTTACTGTCGGCTGGAAACCCACTTACCTAACGCCTAGTATGTGTACCTATACTCCATGTTTTCCCAGCTGATCGTAAATTGAATCCTTTAACATCAGATTTCATAATTCTTACTGGACAAATCTGATACTGCTATGTCTGAGAGTCTTATTATTGCCAAGTTTTCATAATTAGCAACTTATTTCGCCACAAAATCATGATAATAAAGTAGTAATCAGAATGGAGAGATGGCAATTTAGTATCAGCTGGAAAAAAATAGAGTATAGTATGTTGGATAAAACTAACTCTTACCTACCAACTATACCATGTTCCAAATAAGTCTGCTAAAACTCTGTAACCTTAACCTATAATTCCCCAAAAGACTATAGTAATTGGGCTAATATATCTACCATTTGCGGAGGGTCAAAGGGAGGGCATATGTGTAGATATTGACAGCCCATTTGCTCTAGTCTTTTATATTTATAGTTAAGACCTTGGGATTTTTTTTTTCTCTTTAACCCTCTCCGACATATGACGCGATTTTGAGCCGATTAGGGATACTTTAAAGCCTTTGTTACCATCAGGGGTATTTAGAAACCTTTAGTTTAGTTTACTTCAACCTCTGTAGTTGTCTTTGAGTTAGCTGTGGGCAGAAAACTAATTTTGGAGAGGTAATTATAAGAGTGAGAGAACTCTATTTCTTATTGCTAATCTGGCAACCTCTGCATCATGAGTCTGAAGGGGTTAAGACCTTGGGATTTTTGTTCTCGTTAGACCTTGGGATTTTTTGGTTTTCTCTCTAGTTAGACCTTGGTATTCACGATATCTGACCTACCTACTTTGAACATGGTATAGTACATGGGATGAGTACCTAGTATGTAGTGGTGGTGCTAGTACATTACTGTATTTTGGATATGACTAACCTTCGTAGTATGTGGGATAACATGCTAACCTTTGTATATCTCTTTTACGCATCTCTCTCGCATCAAACTTTATATTTTATTTATTTATTTTTTATTTTTATTTATTTTTTCTAAGGCCTATTCCCTTTTTTTTTTTTTTTTTTAAATCATCAGGTGGTATACAGTGGAGGTAATCTATTCTGCTTAAAAGACTAGCCTATTATTGTATGTATATATTCGGGCCCATTCCCCATTTTTCCTATATTTTTGTTCTTGGGATGGTAAGACTAGAGACAGAGCCCGAATTGAGAAATCACAATTTTAAATTTCAACCCTTTCATGTTCGGGGGTTGCCGTTCAGTATTCAGAATATTATTTTTTTAACCTCTTAACTCTCCAAAATCGGTTTTCTGCCCACAACTCGCTCGGACAACTGCAGAAGGCATAGTTCGCCTATAGACATGTTAAAATATTCTACGGTTCCCGATGATTCCACCCTAGCTCTAATCCCCATTGATCCCTCGGTCTCCCTCCCTATACGATGCCCCGATTTACGATACAGTATTATAGGTGTAAATCTGAAGGCGGGTTCGATCTTTTTAGTGTTTATTGATGTACAGTATATACAAAGATAATTAGTGTTTATTGATGTACAGTATATACAAAGATAATTAGTGTTTATTGATGTACAGTATATACAAAGATAATTATATTTTAATTAAGGAACAACTTGAGATGGTTCGGCCATATGGAACGTATGAAAAGCGAGAGAATGACTAAGAGGGTGTACGAGAGCGAGGTGGAGGGACAGAGGGGGAGAGGTAGACCGAATATGAGGTGGAAGGATGGAGTGAGGAACTACATGAACGAAGGCGGTGCTGGTTGGGGGGAGGGGCGTCGACTGACTGGGGACAGAGGTGCATGGGGGCGGTTCGTTCGTGGCCACCCCTTCGGGGATCACGGCGTCAGGCAATAGATAGATAGATAGATAGAATTATATTTAGTGTTTATTGATGTACAGTATATACAAAGATAATTATATTTAACCCTTCTTTGGCGGCGCCTGGCTATTGTCGAGTGAAAGAAAAGGTGCCCATATGCGGGCCCGGCTATTGTCGAATGCAATTTTGAGGACGTAATGTGCTCTGAGAGAGAGCGGAGTGGTGGGAGGAGCATAGATTACCTCCTGACCGCTCGCCACGGCCGCCGTGGACCTACCGAGATTTACTGCACCCTCCTCCACCCTCTCTCCCTTGCTACATACGTAATTATATAAAGAAATTGCCGTATTTTACCGTTTTTGCACTTCGGTTGCACGATTGTTGCAAGACAACCAGTGATCGTAGAAGGATGGTTCGGGTGTCATTGGAATGCTCAATTTACGCCCTTTCAGGGATACATACTTGTATTACGCTCTGGGTCTTGTTTATGCATGAAAAAGAGCACGGATACAACCCCATTTATGGTAAAAAAAAACGCTGGGCGGTACATAGAAATTACCGCCTAGTAAGGTGTTAAAATTCTTTAACATCAAATTTTGTAAACCATGCCCTTTAGTGTTAATTTTTGAAGTGCGCGGAATTTCGGTTAGGTTAGTCCTTGGAGTGCATGTATTTGTTGATTTAATTGAGTATAAAAGTAAAGTTGGTTGGTGAAAAAAATATGAATTTCTAGTCATGCATTCCAGTCTTCAAACAAAATTACTTGTTTCCCAGGCTGTCTGACCGAACAACCCCAAGGTCCCGAGCAAGACTAAGGCCATAACCGAGCGCCCCCATGAACCTTCCCTGCTTACCACAAAAAAGCCCAGGCGAGGAGCTGAGGAGGGTGCGGAAGCGCCCGGGATACCGAAGCCCTACCCAAGGCCCTGTGCTTCTGGGTAAGTTATTTTTAGTGTGATTATATATACAGTACATGGATATTTTTTGTAAATTTTGTTTGGAAGTGAAAAAATTACAAACTATGACCTTTAAAGTTTATTTTGTTGTGTTGGTTATAAAAACAAAATTACTATACAGTACTCAGTTTCATTTAATCAGACAGTAAATTGAATACCTTAGCAGCTGGTTTCTCGATATTTGATGGGAAAATATATTGCAACTACTGTATGTCTGCATCATATTAATACCAAGTGTATATAATTAGCACTATATTTAATTGTAAAATCTTCAAAATAGGGGAAATCTTTATTGGAAATTTGCAAATTAGTCGGTTTCAAAGAATTTACTATAGTTTAACACTGTTCTTTTTCTCTCTCCCCCCCCCCCCCCCCTTCCCCCCCTTCCCTGTGCTGTTGGTGGAACTGTGGCCTGGACTCAAACCTCGGTGACGGTGATCTGAAACACAGGAGCTTGTTGCGGCGGTGGTCAGCATGGCCGCCTGGGATTCCCTGGCCTGGTGGTGGTGGATGCAGAGTTGTGGCCTGATGGACGCAGTGTTGTGGTGCGTGGAGTTGTGTTGTGGTGGACGCAGAATTTTGGCCTGGTGTGGTGGTGGATGCAGAGTTTTGGCCCGATTATGTGTGGTGGATGCAGTGATGGTGTGGTGGATGCAGGGTGTCAAACGACGCTGTTTTTTTGAGTGATACCGCAAATGAATTTTTTGTATAATGATAACAGAAACCCTCCTAGCCTAACTTTTTTTTTTTTTTTTTTTTTTTTTGGTTTGTATTAATGTTTACAGAAAACAACTTCACAAGAATTTGGAGTGGCCTAATTGCCAAGTGATTGGGGGTGGGGGGGGGGCCCCCCCCCAGATTTTGTTTCGGACTTGTCACTTTTGGAATTAAGGGTGTCCACACTCCACACAGTCCACTCGGACCAGTGGGACCACACTGTCCTCAGTATTGCTTCTAAGTTCTAACTTTCTAAGTTCTATATATAATATTATATAATACACCATAGAATAAGTTTTTTTAATAACTAGAAAAAAAGGTCATCTTATAAATACTAAATATATTATAATTACCTTAATTGAGTTGAGCATTGAGGGCTTCGCCGTTCCCGGGTTAAGACTTAAGAGGTGGCTCAGGTTGGGGGGCTCTGACAGTCTGACTTCTGAGAGTGAGAGTCTCAAGAGTCTGAGCTTACCAGATTTCCACTTCCCAGATTCCAGAATTTCAGAAATATGAGAGAAATCTCAGTAACACTATGACTAAAACAACTGACATTCAGAGTTTTCGACATTACAAATTTTACAATTTACACAGTCCATTAGGTCCATTAGGATGATTAGGGAATTTAGGGCCTTTAAGCCTTACTACCTTAGGGCTATCAAATTAACTGTATAACAATTAAACAATGGGTCGACTTCTGGAATCTCAATCTGGTTCTGGTGATCTGGTCATCGTGCCTGCCCTGATAATCCTGATAAATTTAACACTATATTTTCAGGTCAGCATACACACGTGACACGAATATCACTTATCACTTATCAGTCCGCCTTAGGGCTATCAATTTTCAAACAATGGGGTCGACTTCTGGAATCTCAATCTGGTCATGACATCGTGCCCGCCCTGATAAATTTAACACTATATTTTCAGGTCAGCATACACACGAATATCACTTATCACTAGTCAGGCAATAGTCTCCAATATCTAGGTGATTTCGGCCTTATATAGTAAACACTACTAAAGTCTAAGACAGTTTTAAAGGACACACAAAATGGTATTACAAGTTCTGTCTACACGAACGTTAAGCAATAATGGCAGGACTGGGGAAGAACCCCATATTATTGGAACTGGAATAAACTGATACTGATAACAAGTTATTAGTATCATTTCACGCAAACCTCCCTCCCAGTCTCTGATAGCCTTCAGTTTTAAGGCTATAAATCCTTAGATTATAGAGCACAGTAACGTGTGTATACATGAATGAGTTCGATAGGCCTTACAGATTCCGTGTGTGATATAATTATTGATACACAACCCTTATCAAGAATTATATAACGGTATGCGTGTTGCGTGTTTTTTTTTTGCGTGCTGTCCTAAGTAGGGTCCATTTACTGTTTGTTTACATTCGTCAACATTGTTCTGGGGACAATAATATGAGGCGAATTTCATTTAATATGTCAATATTTACCATTTTAAAATAATTATATATTAATAGAAGCTATTTAGAAATTTTTTACATGCATTCTTACAATCTATTGTATATTATATGGCACTATACATTATTTTTTACAAGAGAGCAAGTTTTGGTGTAGAATATTATCCTTCATCAGTCAGCCATATTGGTTTATACAAGGCGCCAATTTTAAAAAAACATATATAAAGGTGTAGGGGCAAAAGATTTACCCAACAACTATTCGAAGCTTCACGTAAACTATTAGAAATTGACAAATATATCGGAATGAATAGGAAACTATCCCCTAGTGTGTAAAAATGAACACTGAATGAGGAAATTGACCACTTGCGAGATTTCGTTCTATAAAGAACGAACCCAGATCCAAAAATAAATTGTAGGCCTACATTATAACCCAGGAACTACTACAAGGCTGATTATGACCGAATCATCTCAAAGTGTTCCTTAATATCACAGTCACACTCTCCAGCACATCCACACCACAATGCTCTCGTACTTTCTTGATTTGTCTGTCTATCTCCCCAGGTAACTCCACACGTACGGTACTGCTTAAAATACTTAAATGACTAACAGTCTCCATAATCCGACCATTCAACCTAACCTCACATTCTGTGACCGCACTACAAGTTGTTTGCTGACGACCTCAAACTCTACATCCAGCATCCAAGTAAGTCACCACCCAATCAAGCTCTCAAGATCTCCAACAAAATATCAACATTTTAGGCATCTACATCAGACCCTTGCTTGACTTTGCTTCTCCTGTTTGGCATACTGGTTTTCAAGCCGTCAAGGCGATCTTAATCTTCTAGACTTCTAGAGTCTGTTCACGTCGTGGACGAAACAAGTAACCACCCACTCAAGTCTCACTTATCATGACCGTCTCTCTACCTTAAACCTGTTTTCAATTAAAGGCAGATTGTTGAGGACCGACCGACCTTATTCAGTGTTACAAAATATTCCATAATCTCTCGCCCATTAAACACCATGACCTGTTCACTATGTCACCCCACCAAGTATTAAGAGGTCATAAATACAAGATCTTTGTTCCCCACACAGAAACCAAAGTAAGAAAAAGGTTTTTTCTCCTGTCATTGTTTGTTGTTGCCCAAGCTGCCTGCCCGAACAGCCCCAGGGCCCCAAGCAAGGCCAGGGCCATAACCGAGCGCCCCCACAGATCCCACCCTGCCTACCACAATAAAGCCTGGGTGACCGAAGCCACTCCCATGGCGGGGAGCTGAGGAGGGTGCGGAAATCAACCCGGGAAATCAAAGCCCCACCCAGGGCCCTGTGCCCCTCAGCAATTATGAAGAGAAAGTCGAGGGGCAAAGGGAAAATGTTACGCTTGGCTTCCAATCTTGGTAGATTGGGAGGTCAATCCACGGAAGAGACGCCGTCACTTGAGATCTAGAAAATATATAAGTAAAAGGAACAGTCGGAGTAAGCTATGGGTATGGCAGAGATCGCTCAATTCTCACTCTGATAGACCACCCATCACCACTCCTGTCGTATAATCCATCAGTGGAACTCCCTACCAGCTGAAATAGTTTTTGATTCCCCCTCCCTTGCTCAATTCAAATCTATATTGACCCAACACCTCCACAACTCGCTCTTCACCCATAAAATCCCCTTTCCCATTTTTAAGCAACATCTTAACCCCTGATACCCCATCATATTATTGGTCCGACACACACACTACCAGTCACCCAATTTCAGTACATCAAATGTTTGCATCTGAAAACTAACACCCCTGCCCTACGAGGAGAGATGTCAGCGACTGGGACTGCAGACACTCAGTGACCGGAGAAAAAGAGGTGATATGATCGAAACCCTACAAGCTAATGCATGGCTTCGACGACATCCCTTACACCAGATTCTTTTGCCTCAACACAATCTGAGAGGACATTCACTGAAACTAGCGAAAACCGGACCACTGGAGAACAAAACTAAAAGGGAACTGGTTTGCGATCCGGTGATCGATGACTGGAACTCACTCCCAGACGGATAGTACTGCGCCCACGATAGCCACATTCAAATCACGGTACGACAGACACACGGGTATAGAGAACATTTAGGTTGACACGTCTTAAGAGGTGGGAGACCACACAAGAACCAATTCTTATTCCCCACTACCAATTCATAGGTAAGCACTGACGTGTCATGCTATCTCCTGGGCTGCCTAATCCTTGGCCTGTCATGCGCTAACCGATTGGCGGCCCTACCAGGTGAGCAAACCCTGTTTTTTAAAGGCCAAAACATTACTGTTTAGGATTCAAACCTACTCACTCAGGTATGTTTGTGAAAGTTGGGCACCATATTTACTCAACCATGAGCGGATACAAGGGAACCAACCTTAGTTCATATTTGGAGAACCAGGTTATAGTGTTGCGAGGTTTATGCCTTCATACACATGGCGAGTTACTTGACATCACAATTACTATTTTACACATTCCCCCCTGCCCCTGGCCCTGCCAACTTGCTAAGTGATACAATTTTAATCGTCCTGGTACTAATATGGAACCTCTCTGATGACAAATCTAATGCTACTGTCGCTCATGGTCGAGTGAATACGGTGCCCAACTCTCACAAACATACCAGAGTGAGTGGGTTCGAATCCTGGTCAGAATACTCTCTCCCAAGTTACCAACATCAGCCTGTCAACATTACATAACCTTACTCTTCCGCACATTAATTGCAATATATGTTATGGTAAGTATTATACCTTCGAAGACCGAGGTAATATAAGTCCAAAAATTGTGTGACACATAGAATGAATGCATCTCTCGCACAGATACTCCATAGATGATGTTTATACTTCGATGCCAATAAAAATAACTATAATAATAATATTAATAATAATAATATAGATTTATGTTGGTCTTGTCACTTCTTGAATAGGTAGTATTCATTCATGACTGTCTAACTTATGGAATAGTTATACAATACAATAATTCCGAAGGGAAATTGATTGAAATCTAGAAGAGAGAATTCATGCTGTTTGTGATTTTGAAATGGCCAAGATTATTCCAGGAAGAACGCAGGAGAGGAAGGTTTTTCATGGCAACGAATATCCAGGCTCCAGCATCAGTAAGGTGGAGAATCGGTAAGAAATAAGCCTACAGTTAAAGTATCCTTCTCCTACCTGCATATATTATCCACCCATCCACAATGAAAATTAAAAGAACATTAGGCTTCCTTAACCTATCAAGTGCGCATGGGGGTAATTGGAAACGTCCCCCTGTGCTGACGTATTTGAGGTGTTTCCGTCACTAAAATATTCATTGTACCATTAATAGCATTAATACTTATCCATATGCGCCTATTATGGGTTGATTATAAAGGTATTAACCTGAAACAACAATAAAACGAGTGAAAACAGCGTTTGGATGGTCAAAATCGGAGATATAGCCCGCGAGTTGTATAATGTATGGGTGAGGCAAGCTGCTTTCCCGCCAATTTCCCCCAAGGCCACTGAGACACAGTCGATCGATACTCTCTCTCTCTCTCTTGCACTCGCTTGCCATCAGTGATGACAACACCCTGCTTGCAACTCGCTAATGTTAGCAACGAAAATATAACCTCAGAATAAGGGAATAACAGGGAAAATAGGTGATAACTGAAGGGAGAGGAGGAAAGTGGGGAAGGAGAGGGAGGTAGAGGACTGAGATTTTTGCATGGCCCAGGGGCCAAAAAAAATAAAAAAATAAAAAAATAAAAATAAACAAAATATTTTTTTTTCGATGTCAAAAGTTGATTTTTTTTTTCACTCACTCTTAAGAGTCTCCCAGCAGTCCGCCAGGGGAACTCTTAAGAGTCTCCCAGCAGTTCCCGGGTTAACTATTGGAACTTGTTCCACTATTTCGATTTAGGGAATGTTTGACCTTATAGTTTCTGCATGAGAGGCTGCAATTTTGAAATATATAAACTCCCTACTACGCTACTTACCAAATTTAATTGACTATTATAAATGCATAATTAAAATTGCTGTACTAATTCGTATCTCCAAATCATTTTCATTTGGGCAGCTTTCCAGTCAAACAGTAGGCTTTCCCTAATGATAGGTCTTGTATTAAATTAGGCCTACTATCTTAATACACTTTAATTGTATGTATATTATCAATGATTATGCCGTATTATAACACCATTGTACATAATTTTTGGGTATTCTTTTATGGCCCTATCATATTATTTCTGGAAATCTCCGATATATACTTTAGTCTAAGCCTACTATAATTCAAAGCTACGCCTGACCGCAATATTCATTAGTACAACAATTAAAGACTTTAAAAAGTAATATATTGTGAGTTTATAATTTGACCATGGATTGCTCACTAGTTAAACAAAAATCTGTACCATTGCCCTTGCTATGCATGTTATTATTAAACGAAATATAAATTTGTAACTTGACACATCTAGCTATGTTGTTGAACAGATAATAATATATTATAGACGCCATCTTGGATGCTCAGGTTCCAATAATCTCTAATTCTTATCAGTCCAAACACAGTCCCACAGAATCTATCTCCTGAAATCCTGCTGGTCTAGTATTGTAGAACATAATCCTATATTTTACACTTATTTAAGGTAAGTAGAGCTAGTATTGTTATCTTACTGAACGCATTAAGGGTCAGTGGTTGTATCCTAGTCAATAGCATGGTAAATCAAGTTCAGAAACTATATAATATTATAATATTTATGACCTGAAACATAAATTATTTTTTGCTACGCCTAGCGTCCTAGCTCCTAGGTTTGCAACTAAGTTTGCATCATGCATGAAATGATGAAAATCATGATGTTATAGTTAATTAGGATTATTAGGCTAATTATTGTTTTAAATTGTTTTAGGCCTAGCCTAGGCCTAATTTATTGTTTTAAATTGTTTAGGCTCCTAGCCTAGGCCTATATATTTTAGACAATTTGACTTTCGTCTTACTTACAGTCTTTGCCTAGCCTCCTAGCCTAACAGGCTAGCGCAGCCTAGGCGGCTAGGCCAGGTCTACCGTCAGAAATTACCGGTCTACCGTCTAGCCTCTAGGCTCTAGGTCCCTAAGGGACTCAAGGAGTAAGGCCTATTAGGGCCTAACGGCACGCCAAGCCCTAAGCTATGCCTTCCCTGCGGCCTGCCGCCCAGCGGCCCAGACTCCCAGTCTCCACAAGCCTCGGGTCTTCGCATTTCGCAAGGTCGCGTCTCCAAAAATAAATAAATACAAATCCTGGGATCAGAGTTCCCGGGATTTTTAATAATTTTTAAAATTATTTAGTATAATTTAGCATAATTTAGGCCTACGTGCCGCCTACCCTATATATTTTTTGTTTCCCCCCCATCTCAAATTCTCAATTTCTCATGATTGCCATGCAGCCAATCTTTCATTGATGATGAGAGCCTTGAGAGGAAATTGAGTTATTGAGGATTTGAGGAATCATGAAAATCATGACATGACTGACTTAATATTAATTTGATTTAAAAGATTATTGTATATTAATTTTTATTAAATTTTCCAGGTTCAGCAGATGAGTGCTGAGTAGATAGCTGCCAATCCTGCTATTGCCGAGACCCGAGACCCGAGTACTACAGTCCGTCGAGCCAGACTCCTGCCGGCTGCCGCCCTTGTGATACCCGTTGATAACCTGATACGGCCCACTGCCCCCGCCCAGCGGGCCCTGGCAGGGCAAGACTCAAGTCACGAGTCCCACAGAACAAGCGATGAAGCGTAAGTGTTAAAAATATCCCCTTTTTCTCTTATTTACCGCTATTTAGTTATTTTTATATATTAGGGGATTTGCTTAGCATATTAAAAAAAATATATTAACGGTGGCCCTCATGTGGTGGTGACTCCGGTGACCGTGGGGTGAGGGTGGGGTCCCTGCCGCCCAGAGCCTCGGGTCTTCGCAAGTCGCGTCTCCAAAAATAAATACAAATCCTGGGATCAGAGTTCCCGGGATTTTTAATAATTTGTAAAAGTTATTTAGCATAATTTAGGCCTACGGTGCCGCCTACCCTATATATTTTTTGTTTCCCCCATCTCAAATTCACAAATTCTCATTCTCATGATTGCCAATCTTCATTGATGATGAGAGCCTTGAGAGGAACATTGAGGAATCATGAAAATCATGACTGACTTAATATAATTTGATTTAAAAGATTATTGTATATTAATTTTATTAAATTTTCCAGGTTCAGCAGATGAGCTGCTGAGTAGATAGCTGCCAATCTGCCATTGCCGAGACTCGAGACTCGAGTACTACAGTCCCGTCGAGTCAGACTCCTGCCGGCTGCCGCCCTTGTGATACCGTTAATTACGGCCCACTGCCCACGCCCAGCGGCCCATGACAGGTCAAGACTCAAGTCACGAGTCACACAGAACAAGCGTTGAAGCGTAAGTGTTAAAATATCCCCTTTTTCTCTTATTTACCGCTATTTATTTATTTTATATTAGGGATTTTGCTTAGCATATAAAAAAAATTATCAACGGTGGCCCTCATGGTGGGTGATTCCGGGTGACCGGGGTGAGGGTCTGAGGGACCTGAGGGTGGGGTCCCTGCCGCCCAGAGCCGCGGGTCTTCGCAAGTCGCGTCTCCAAAAATAAATACAAATCCTGGATCAGAGTTCCCGGGATTTTTAATAATTTTAAGTTATTTAGGCCTACCCTATATATTTTTTGTTTCGGGCGGCTAATAGCCTTTACACTACTACCGCTGAACACGGGTGAGGCCCGTGAGGTCTTGCTCCATCTAGGGAGTGAGACATGCTAAGCTTCACGGCTCGAAGCAACTGCATCTCTGAAGCCGCCTTGCCTCCGCGCCTCCGCACTTCACAGTCTAATTTAAAAAAAAAAAAAAAAAAAAAAAAAAAAAAAAAAAAAAGAAGTAGCCTAAATTGACACAATTTTGGTCTCTATATTTGTCTTTCCATCTTGATTGATTTTTAGATTGCAGGAAATGCTGTTTTAGACACCTAATTCTCAAATTTTTCCGGGGGGGGCATGCCCCGGACCCCCTAGAGCTCGCGCCTTCGGCGCTCGCCTCTGCGTCGTTCGCGCTATAATGATAACGAAATAATAAACCATAATGATACCACAATTCATATTTTGTGGATTGACACCCTGGGTGGATGCTGAGTTGTGTGTGTTGGATGCAGTTATGGCCTGATGGTGATGTGGATGGAGAGTCGGTGATGGTGACTGACGATTGATGGGCCATTGATGACTAATATTCTGTTAGTATTTATAGGCGTTTGGCATTTTCTTTTATTTAAATATATTTCCATATAGCAATTTAGAGTTTCGTTTATTTCGAAAGTATAAATTTATATTAGAAAGTTAATTGGTGGGTTGGTGGTGTGAATTTTTAAGTGTACATTTCAGTCTTCAAACCGTATGACTAGTTTAACACCCTGTTCTTTCTTGCCCTGTCCTGTACTGTTGGGATGAGTGTGGTCTGGACTCGAACCTCCGTGACTGATCTGAAACTCATGATCCTCTTGCGGCGTTGGTTGGCCTGGTGGTGGACGCAGTGTTGTGGTGTGGTGGATGCAGAGTTGTGGCCTGATGATTCTGATGGAGTGTGTGTGATATTGGCGGACGTTAGGATGGATGAGGGCACCAAAGAAAAGAGACCCTAATGAACCACTCTACACCACTAATATTCGGTTAGTGTTTTGAGAGGTTTGGTATTTGAAACTTAAAAAGAAATGTGGCCTAAAATTAATGTAGGGACAAATATAATGCACAGTAAATGCTTAGCATAGGAAATGGCATATAATGTAGGGACAAATATAATGCACAGTAAATGCTTAGCATAGGAAATTGCATATAATGTAGGGACAAATATAATGCACAGTAAATGCTTAGCATAGGAAATGGCATATAATCCATGAAAGAAACTTGATTTTTGTACTCTTATTGCAGAGCACGAGGACCTTGGCAGATCATAACTTCAATTGACGAGAGGCAGTGTTGTGGGTGGATTGTCTGGTATGGTGGATGTGTTTCGGAGCCGGAAGGAGCGTGGGGGACCTGACTGGTTATGGAAGGATGCAGCGTATGGCATGGTATTGGGGCTTGGTGACTGAACGTGGGACTCTACCACTCTACAGGACTAATGTTCGGTTAGTATTTTGAAGACTTTATTTTATTTTTAGCCAATTTTAAAGTTCTGGAGTTTGTGTTAAAGAAATTTGGCTCAAAATGAATGAATAGGCAAATATAATATACAGTGAAAGCTTGGCCTATGAAATTCCATATTTAACATCTGACCCATTAAGGGGAGATTTTTAGTTAGCTCCCTAGATTTCCATCAAGCTTAAAATTACACCCTGTAGGCCCCCTTTCAAGATAAATGTGTAAATTTTTCAGTAGAAAAATGTCCCGGCCAAAGGCCGCTTCCTCTTAAATTACGGGCTCGCTATCGCTCGCCAGGAAAAAATTGACACTTAAATTGCATTAACCCCTTATTGGCGGTGCTCGACTTAAGTCGTGCACAAATTTGCAGCAAGTTAGGAGCATTATTAAGGCTTTTAAAGGGTTAATATAGAGTGCAAATGGCCGGGAGCACAGCGGGCCAGACAGCCGACTCCCAGGGCTTACCGCCGTCCATTAACTCATGTTCCCTGTGTTCTCGAGAGGCCGGCAGTGTAGCATAGCTGGGAAAAATATACCGATATATGCTAAACTCCCATGTTCGTGGCATCACTGCAAGAGAACCACGAGTGCTACGTAGCTCGTTCTGGTCTCATTTTGAAGCTTTTAGTGTCTAGTTTTTTGCTAAATATTTTTTTTTTCATGCAGATGCTTGATTTATCATGCAGGAGGGCCTGAATATGCCCAAATGAGCCCAAAACACCCCGCTAGACAAGGGTTAAAGGTCTTAAAATTGACAGAAATGGGGCTAAAGTTCTTAACACTCAAAGAGCGGCCTAGGCGGTAATTTCTATGTAGCGCCCAGCGGGGGCTTTTTACCATAAATGGGGTTGTTTCCGTGCTCTTTTTCATTAATAAAAAAGACCCAGAGTGTAATAAAAGTGTGTATCCCTGAAAGGGCGTAAATTGAGCTTTCCAATGACACCCGAACCATCCTTCTACGATCACTGGTTGTCTTGCAACGATCGTGCAAAATCGCTAAAATACGGTAATTTTCTTACATTATTAAGTGTGTAGCGAGTGAGAGAGGGTGCAATAAATTTCAGTAGGTCCACGGCGGCCGTGGCGAGCGGTCAGGAGGTAATCTGTGCTCCACCCACCGCTCCGCTCTCTCTCAGAGCACATTACGTCCTCAAAATTGCACTCGACATATGTCGTGACCTGCATATGGGGACGTTTTCTTTAACTCGACATATATCGGGTGACGCCAGTTAAGGGTTAATTATGGGGCGAACCTCTTAAAATATCAAAAGCAATGGGGCTAAACATGAGGGAGAAAGGGGTCCAGAAAAAAATCCCTCTAGTGGAAATCTCTCCTTAATACAGTACAGAGCAAGCTAAAGTTAATGACCGCTGTGACATCTCTTATTAGCGCGATCATACATTACTACATGAGCAACAAATTAGAGTATAAAATCTTAGGATAGGAAATGGGCTGGCATCCATATAACTAATATATAAGTCTTGATGGTGTAATGGATAGCGTTTAAAATCTGTGGTAACCTAGGTTCGAATCATGGTAGATCACATGCTTTCATTAATATCTTTGAGAGGTGTTTGATGTTAGAGTGAAATTAGTAAAGAAATTATCAGTGTACTATTAATCTTTATACCGTAACTCATAAATACGCAGAATTTTGGTGAGAGTATCCTAGGTTAGTCCTTGGAGTGCCACATGTTGGCTGGTGAAAAAATATGAATTAAGAGTTCACTAATCTTGAGAGTTAACTACTGTATAATAAATCATAAGGTGTACATTTAATTTAGATGTATAAGATGACATAGGACCAGAAGTTATTTGGGCAACTGTACATACTGTATTGTAATTAGTGTTATAGTTTAATGTAGAATGGGAAGTTTGAAGTGAAAGTATTAATTTAAAGTTTGATTAATAGTTGAGTATTTATTTAAAGTTTGATTAATAGTTGAGTATTTATTTAAAGTTTGATTAATAGTTGAGTATTTATTTAAAGTTTGATTAATATTTGATTAGTTCTACCTTTATCTTGTCGTCCCAGTTTTAGTTTGTTTATTTTGAAAGTTTTACAATTTAAGGAATACTAGTTTTAATGTATTTTATACTTTAAGAAGAGCTGTATATAGTTTGGTCCCTAGACCTTGAAGCTTAAAAATACTCACTCTTTGTAAAAAAAAGAAAAAAGAAAATTATAGACATGGGCGGTTCCCCCTAAATGAGTCTATTGGCCAGCAGGAAAGTTGGATAAATGGCACAATGAGTCATAATATTGACTATGGGGTAAAAGTTTTTAAAATTGCCAAAGTAATGGGGCTATTCATGAGGAAGGAAGGAGTCCACTTAATAAAACTTGTAAAAAAAAAGTTTGACTTGAGGTTTAAGTAGATAGTATTTAGTCTTATAAAATCTAATGTATAGCAGAAGTTATGTGGACAACTGTACATACTCTATTGTAAATATAGTTGCATTTGTTAATGTAAAATGGGAAGTTTCAGTGAAAGTATTCATTTAAAGTTTGATTAATATTTGATTAGTTCTGCCTTTATCTTGTGTTGTCCCAGTTTTAGTTTGTTTATTTTGAAAGTTTTAAAATTTAAATGCTACTAGTATTAATGTATTTTATACTTTGAGAGATATATATAGTTTGCTCCCTAGACCTTGAAACTTAAAAATATACCCAAAGACTCTGTAAAAAATTTTTTTTTAAAAATTCTATGGACATATGGGTGGTTCCCCCTAAAAGTCCCTATTGGCCAGCAGGAAAGCTGGCTAAATGGCACAATGAGTCTTAATATTGACTATGGGGTAAAAGGTCTTAAAATTGCCAAAGTAATGGGGCTATTGATGAGGGAGAAAAGAGTGTAAATTCTAGAGCTGGGATTTTTTTTTTTTTTTTTTTAACAGAGTACAGTAGATAGTATTTAGTCTTATAATTATAATCTATACCCTGTTTATTATAGGTAGGCTAGAAATTGTTTTATCTATAGTTAAAGTACTGTACTATTCCCCTTCTATTTATTTATTATCTATTTTAGTTCTAGTGTCTAATTAAAAAAGGACTAGAGCAAATGAGCTTTAAATTTCTACCCATTCCCTGGCTGATAGTTTCCAAATAGTAGCCTATAATTATAGATGTTAATGTTAAAGATGTTCTGCATAGTTGTTTGAAATCCGGTATAGGTTATTATAGCTACCGGTAATTTTGACTTATTGTTTTGGAGCTATAGATGTTGATGGTAAAGAATTATGAGTCACTTTTAATGAAAATCAGTAAAATAGAGTAAAAGGTTTGGGTAGGATTTTTTTTTTTTAACCCCTTCAGACTCGTATGACGCAGAGGTTGCCAGATTAGCAATAAGAAATAGAGTTCTCTCACTCTTAAATTACCTCTAAAATTAGTTTTCTGCCCACAGCTAACTCAAAGACAACTGCAGAGGTTGAAGTAACTAAACTAAAGATTTATAAATACCCCCTGATGGTAACAAAGGCTTTAAAGTATCCCTAATAGGCTCAAAAGTGCGTCATATGTCGGAGAGGGTTAATTTGAACGATAACTTTTGAGCTATCTGTTAATTTAAAGACTTTAAAATTAATAATTATCGAAACGCCCTAAACAAAATAAGTGAAAAAAATGCATTTAAATTTACCATAAATTATTATTTAAAAACAAACTTGTGCTCAGACTATACGTGCCGATCTCAAATCCAAAAAATTGAAAAGTGGAGCAGCCCTTAACAGGGTTGCCTGGAACGCCGCCATTAGGACAAGAGCCTGAAACTGCACGTATGTGTGGAGCATTCGGTCTTAAAATTTGATGCATGTATATTCACATCTGTATACCATGGAATCCAGTAACCTTTGTCTACGCTTTACAGCACAAGGATCGTACAGCCGACAAAGACCTTCCCAACGTCTCAAAATTATTTCGAGCTCGACGTCTGAAGATTAAAGTCGCTAGGATCTCCAATCCTCTACTTCAACTCTCCACACACATCGCTTCTGTTCAATAAGGTTGGAGAAGTTAGATGGGATATATTAATGTTATGTTGGATTTGTTGGTTGTAAATTAATCTCCCTTGTTGAAATTAGTCTGACTATGTTGGTTAAGAATGATCCCCTCCCCTCCTCCCCCTTAATAAACTAAGTAATAATACTGTATAGATAAATATATAGATAATTAATGTTAAAACTTTAAAAATAATCAAACTAAAACTGGGACAAATTAAAATTAAAGTAAAAATTAGTAATAGAAATCACGCTAAATATAAAATTTAAAATTTAAACTAAATTAATCTGACATTAAGAGTGAATGTGCACTAAAGTAATATTAAAATTGCTGTTTAGTTTTGTATAGAATTAGACTTGCTTCTGGCAAAATAAAAGTCGACGATATAATTAATCTCTATCTAAAGTGGCCAATCCAACAAACTTTTTAAGTATGGATACTTTGTACAGCAATTAAAATATATAGGCCTAGCCTAACTTTGAAACTAAGTACTGTTCATATTAATAAAAGTAACTCTTTAAAATCTAAAATTATCGAAGCGCACTAACAAAAATGTGTAAAAATTAATTTTAAATTATCGGAATTTAAACTTTGAAAACCACAAACTTCTAATGTGAAATAAAATGACTGGACTGAATTACAATGTTCCTTTTAAATCTTCGGTATTGCATTAGCAAGTTGTTGTTGTTGTTCCCCAAGCTGCCTGGCCGAACAGCCCCAAGGCCATAACCGAGCGGCTCCACAGAACCCTCCCTGCCGACCACAATAAAGCCTGGGCGACCGAAGCCCCATGGCAGGGAGCTGAGGAGGGTGCGGAAACGCCCGGGAAACCAAAGCCCCACCCAGGACCCTGTGCCCCTCACCAATTATGAAGAGAAAGTTGAGGGGCAAAGGAAAAATGTGACTCTTTGGCTTCCAATCTTGGTAGATTGGGAGGTCAGTCCACGGAAGAGACGCAGTCACTTAAGATCTAGAAAATATATAAGTAAAAGGAACAGTCAGAGTAAGCTATGGGTATGGCAGAGATCGCTCGGTTCTCACTCTGCTAGACCAGCCCAGCAAGTAAACTGTATATATAAAACTTTAAAAAGTAACTAAAAGTTAGTTCATATTAATGTAACTTTAAAATTTAAAATAATAGAAACTCCACCTTATATGTGCAAAAACTCTTATTAAAATTTATCGGAAATTAGACTTTTAAAACTACAAACCTATAAAATAATTAAATAAAATGAGCGTGCACTGAATTAGAATATATTGCTTTTAAAATCGGTTACCTAAATCTTCGCTATCGCATTAGCAAATTAACAGTTAAAAGTAATAACTGGTCCCACAGTACTTTATCTATATACTCGGTCACCTTCCCCATTGTATTTATTATTATTAATATCTATAGAATGGCTTATTTACTTATTAAAATTTAAAACTTGCAAATTAAACAAACCAAAACTTTGACAAAGTGAAAATAACTTCAAAATCGCTGTGGAAAAAACGCTTGCTAAAATTAATTTAAAAGTTTGTTTAACCAGACCACTGAGTCTAGAAAAAGACTCACAGGGCTTAAAATAAAATATAAGAAATATTATCTATAGAGCGGCATATTCAATTGCTTATTTATTTATTACTTAGTTTGCTCTCTAGACCTCAATCAAGCTTAAAATAAAGCAACCCTTGTGCATTTTTCGATAAAAAAATTTCTTGGCTTTCTCTGTAGACTTTCAATAAAAAAACAAAAAAAACATCGATAGATAGAATGTCTGTTTGCTGAAAAATTTCTTCGTTTGCTCTGTAGACTTTCAATCCAATTTTACCAAAAAAAAATACATTTTTCGATAGAAAAAATTTGGTTTGCTCTAGACTTCAAGCTTAAAAAGTACCCTTCGTACATATTTTGATAGAAAATTATCCATACTATAATATTTTAGTATATGCGGCGAATATTAGTATTGACGTTGAAAGTGACGCTGTCCTGTAGCGGCCCTGAATACCCCCTCCCCCTCCCCCATCTCTATTACAACCTCTAAATCCAGCCTAACGTGATATATCCTCTATAAACATGAATTTAGCAAAATGATATGCTTACAGGGTAAACTTTAAAATGATAACCTGGTGGAAAAAGTAGGATACTTTATTAACGTTGCGTGACAGTGATGGAAGAATAGGTACGGTTACGAAGGATTGTAATATTTTGGCATGATTTGATAGCGTAATACTTAAACTATGACTTTCATGTTAATTGTCTTGATAGCATAATGCATAAATCTGCGGAATATTGGTGTGAGTATCCTAGGTTAGAGTCCTTGGAGAGTCTTATGTATTTGTTGATTTCATTGAGTTTAGAAGTAAAGTTTTGGTGAAAAAATATAAATTAATAAAAAATTCCTTTGACCTCAAAGGTTTAAATAAATACTAAAGACACTCAAAATAAATTTGTGCCTTTTTCGGTAGAAAAATGGCTCGGCCAAAGGCCGATTTCTTCTAAATTACATAAAAAGTTGTAAAAATGCCACACAAATGGGGCAAATGTAAGAAAGTTAAACTATCTTTTTAACTTAAATTATAATGTAAAACTTGCAAAATAACCAACAACTTAAAGGAATGCAGTACCACTAATCAAAATGGCTAAGTATTATATTTGATGCAGTTTTTACCACCATGTGCTCCCTGCTGACATATAGCTGGGTTAGGGTGGGTGCCCTAATGATCGGGGACTTCAGTGAATGGTTATCACAAATGTATAGAAAAGTGTTCACTAAATGTAAATCCAGACTGTAATTCCTGCTTTATTATAGTTTTCCTTCAATTTTATTAAGTTTATGAAGGGTCTATGGCATCAAAGCGTATTTGATTCGTACTGATGTTTCCTAAGCTTAATAAAACTGTCTAAGGGTAGCTGTGATGAAAGTAAAATTAAAGTTATTTGAGATGATCTCCGAATCTTGCCAAAAATTGAATCCTGTAACCTATCTACTTATCCGGAATGTGAATGGAGGAGTGCCCGAAGGGATCTGCCCCTTGTACAGTACTGCTACCCTGAAATGGGGATTGAATGCAGTAAGTTAGTTCACAAATTGAATATTGGAACCGCGGAGCATATCTCTCGGGCGGGGGAGAATGGATTTTGGGTGGGTGGATTAACTTAAAAATTAAAGTATAATTTTGTGAGTATCCTAGGTTCGAGTCCTTGGAGTGCCACATGTATTTGTTGATTTCACGGAGTTTTGAAGTAAAGTTGTTGGTGTAATGGCTTAAGGTGCTTATGTTCGGAGTGTGGTGTCACATATGATGCCATTAGTTTATTAAATTCTGGTTGTGGTGTCCCGGGTTCGAATCCCGGGAGGACCATATGCTTTCATCAGTTTATTAAAGTAAATTTGAGTTTGTAATTGATAAGAATGGGGTGTTCCTTATTAGATTAATAACTTTTATTGAAATGGGGTGGTACTTATTAGATTTATTACTTTTTTTTTGTTTTTTTTTTGTTTTTGTTTTTTAGTATATTCTTGGATGGTAGGGGTGGGATTATGCTAGGAAGGGTAACTTTAAATGTAATGTTTTTAGCTGTAGAACTTTTATTTTATTTGTTTTTTTAGTATATTCCGGGCCCACGACTGCAGCCTGAAAACTAGTAAGGTCATGAAACTGTCTCTTGCTGGCAAGCAACAAGGTTGTCAATAAGTAGTGATTCCGAACGTCAGGTCCTGCCACCGAGGTGCCCGGGATATAGGGATGAACGGAGAGAGCGAGAGTTTGTTTATGTAGGCTTAGCTTAGGGGTATTAATTGTTCCACTGGTATCATTTATATTCCTTCGGAAGCAATGTTTGGAGAGTCTTGGCTCCCTCGGTATTAAGATGCGCATAAAGTTTATTCGATCTTTATATAATTTCTGTGTTTTAGGAAGGTCTTTGGCAACTCAAATCTACCCTATATATCGTAGCCTTGTGCATAATTCTTTAACCGTCTTGATAGCGTAATGCATAAATGTGCAGAATTTCTGTGTCTCCTAGGTTCGAGTCCTTGGAGTGCCACATGTACAGTATTTTTCATTAAATTTACTTTAGTAATATCCTTGGTTCGAGTCCTTGGAGTGTCCCATGTATTTTTCATTGAGTTTAGAAGTAAAGTTGGTTGGTGAAAAAATATGAATCTATAGATCCTTCCTAAGCTGAATAAAAGCATCTAATGATCGAATAAACTGAACGCTTCCTAATCCTGAAGGTGTTTATTAACTTAAAAGAATTTCCATCCTGGTGTTTTGGAAATATTTTAAGTTTGTAAGGGTTCTGTAAACATTGCTAACGGAGTAAATTTATACAAACCGAACTTGGCAAGGTAAAAGTGAATGCGAGAGGTTTGGTTACTGATTAGAATTGCTTTCGTTAACTCTCCTACGTTAAGGAAAGGAATTTATGCGCAGTATCCAAGCTTTAACCTAAGTTATTTTACCGACGCTGATTTTAATGCACTACAGTATTGTAAGTTTTTTTTACATTTTTTGCTCCATTGGTAAATAAAGAAAAATATGAGATGTGAATTGTATCTATACCATATAAGCCCTTTATACATTTTGATATGCTGTATTATTCAATGGATAGGTTAGGCTGAAAATAGAAGTACCTAGTTGTAGTAGTGACTAGTTATAAATAGTAAAATATGGTAGGAATAAGTTTGGTAAAAGATGTGATCATGATTGATTCTATAATTATACTGTAGTCTTTAATGTTTTGTAATTAGTCTGGCAGCTTAGTTAGAAATTTGAATGTAAAGCTTGCAAAAGAAACCAAAACACAAATGACTATATAAAGACCAAGTACTTGTCAAAATAGCAATTAGCAATAAAGTTTGAAATATTATAAAGTAAGAGCAAATAATGTTGGCGTAAGTGAAACTCTATTCTAGTTTGTGAGACTAATGGCAAATAACTGAAATAAGTTTGCAGTAAAAAAAATTATTTGATCCGGTACTCAATTCAAGAATATACAGTACTATATTATATCAAGAATATACAGTACTATATTATATCAAGAATATACAGTACTATATTATATCAAGAATATACAGTACTATATTATATCAAGAATATACAGTACTATATTATATCAAGAATATAGAGTACTATATTATAGTTGCAAATGCAGTATCCCTAAGTGAAGTGTTGGTATAGAACTTTTAAATTAAATGCATAAGTAAAAGATTTACCTAATGATGTAATGAGTAAATTACCTGAAATAATTCAAAAATACTACGGGAATGGAAGCAAACCTTAATTGTCCATTTATAACTTTAGATCCTTCCTAAGCTGAGTAAAGTGGATTAATGGTCTCTATACATTCTGAAAATTAGTTTAATAGGCTGGAAGGTTAAGAATTCAATAACAAATGTTAGCCTGAAGAAAGTAACTTGGTCATTTATATAAAGTCCAGTGAAGTCTAAGAATACTGTAATCTATATAATTGGGGCTGAAAATGTGACTGATGCTCTGAGGAATTTGCCTATAAAATAAGATACCCTGGCTGACTCTTCCCAAATGCTAGAAATATTAGCTTTATTACTCTAGTACAGTACCAGTTATCTGAAAGTAAATTTTTGGGCAGATTATTGTAGATTTGCGTAAACTCTAATTGGTCATTGGGAATATATATATATGGGATATATAGCTGTATTTAAGAGTGAGGATTGAAAAATAGTTATAAATTTTACGGTACATATCCTTAAAATACTTTGAATCGGAAGGTTACATTTGTGTTATTTTTGCTTATGACTCAAACTTGATTATAGCTTATGAGAATAGTTATTAATACAGTACTGCACCTATATATGGTAATAAGTATTATCTTTTATGGCACTAGGGAAGACTGATGGAGATAGTGATGCCTTGGTGTATAGTACAGTATGAAAGTTAGATTTTAGTTATAGGTATAATCAATAGGCTTTTAGTTCATAGTTTTATACAATTACTACTACATTAGGTATAATTAATAGGCTTTTAGTGAGTTCATAGTTTTATTGAATGATTAGTACAATTGGTATAGGTTTAGTTCATACATAGTTTTATAAAATTATTACTACATTTGTAAAGGGCTTATTTGTTATATTTATGATTTGTCTGTTTAACATAGAGCTAAAAATGTCACTAACTCATGGTGTATTAATCCTTTTGGAATGCAATATATTTTTCCATATTCTGGCTTTTTGACAAATTTGAGCAGTTTAAGAGGGACCTTGGAGAGTCTAAAGGGCAATGACTAGATCAACCTTCTAACTCTCACAGCCCCTACCTAAGCTGAATAAAATATCCATTAGCCAGAATAAAGGAAGTAATTGTATACTGAAAGTTAAAGGTGCAAGTTGTTTGTATAGATGATTAAAGTTTACTTTTTCGAGATGAAGTTGTAGATGATGCATAATTGTTCTGATTGAGTTTTAATATTGACAACTTCAGAGTTTAATAGAAAGAAATTAATCAAAAATTTGAAAAGTAAAATTATAAAAAATATGATTGAAAAAATATTGCTTGTAAAATACTTTGAAATTAAAGTAATTAAATCTATACTCTGGTACATACCCCATAGTTTGGATTTGCCGACTTGAGAGAGAGCCCACACAGGGAGTTTAACATTTAAATAAATAGATTTTTTGGAATATTTGAGCATTTATCCAAAGACTGAAAAATTAAAGTAGGCTAATGAAATTGGGTGTTTATATACTCAGGCACATAGCCCATAGCTGGGGTTGGCAGACTTGAGACAGAGCCCAAATGGAAATTAAAATTTAATGAAATCTTTGTCTTTGTCAAAATACTTTGCAATTAAAGTAATTCATTTGGGAATTTGTATATACAGTACTCTGGCACATACCCCATAGGTGGGGTTGGCCAACTTGAGACAGCAGGAAAAATTCTATCTATATACTCAGGCCCAATCCCAATTTTCCTAGAAAATAAAAATAAAATAGAAGTACTAGAAATTTTGCGATATTTAAAAGTTGTAATTTTTCTATTATGCCTACTCAAAGTTGTCTTTATTAATACTGGATATAGAAGCTATGCATATTTTTCTACAACTGCATAATACAGTAATGAAATCTTTAATGGAATGATGGTTTAGAATGTGCATTTTTTGTATATGTTTGAAGACTAAGTATTGATTTATGAAGGCAATGTAATTCCCTCTGAAAATATAAGTCCTGGTATATTTAAGAGGAAAATTATGTGTTCAAAATTATGAGTTTTTTACCACCATACACTCCTTGCTCAAGAGCTGGGGTAGGGTGGGTGTCCTGATGATCGGGGACTTAAACAAATCGATACTTAAAATAATGTTTAATAAATATACAAAAAGACTTTATTTTTTGAAATTATGAAGTAGATATTATTTTACTCCATATACTTTAGTAGATGTTTTCAAGGACTGTCTACTTGACATCACTAAAAGTTTGCACATTCTAAAATTTATTCCGTTGAGATACTCTTTAGCCATAAATAAGTACATGCTATGGAATCTATTGAACCTATTGGAGAAAAAGTAATTTAGGGTACAGCATAAGATTTGTATGCAGTGTTTTAACGAGTTATATTAATAGAAAATGCCTACTGAAATCTAAGTTTAAGATTAAATATTTATGGAAATGTACTTGTGCATTTCGATATATATTAATGTCCCTTGATTTTTGTGTTTATTTATATTGATATTGCAAAGAAAATGGATGGCTTACAAATTTGGTTCTGTATTTTAATATGATAGGCCAACCTTCTTGAAACTCTAAAAGGCTAGAAGAAATGGGCCGAAAGTTTTCCATCCTATTCCCTGGCTGACTCTTCCCAAATTATGAAAATCCCATGCTTGATTCCCATTTATTGATGTTAATGGTAAAGAATATTGGGCAATTATAAAAGACTATTCTATTATAATTAAGCCAGATATCTTTGCCACTAAGATTAATAATGGGTAATAACTTTATGTGAGATTTCTTGGGAAGAGTTGACCAGGAAATAGGTGTGATAATACAGTTTATTTACTGTAGCCTTTTTAGTTAACCCATTGAGGAATATGAATCACTTAAGTGAATTTTGGTTACCTGACTATTATATGCAGCTTAGGAAGACTGTTGAGCAATGAGAGGGGTAATAGTAATGTATTAACCCTTGAGATTGATCTGGTACTTCCTAAGCTGAATATAATTGAATGCTAGCCAATATTCCCAAAGTGCATCACATTTGAATTGGTTTAGAATTTTGGCCTTTATATATATACTGCTATAATTACTGAAAGTGATTATCAGCCCCTTGATAAATATGACTAAGTTAATTCTGGATATTTGATTATTTTATGTTTCTTTGGAATTATTTTGGCATTTATGCTCTTATTATTCCAAAAGTGCATATAATTTGTCTTAGCCAGCATGACTTGTTAATTCTGGCTATTGGATGATTTTATTAAGCTTTGGAAGGATCTGGGTCTAATGGAGTTTTATACTTTATTATTCCTAGAGGTTTTCCTGAAGTGCATAAAATTTCTCCTTAGTCAGCATGACTTATTCTTTTATGAGAGGGAAAGGTTCATGATTCCATTGGTGTACTTATTTTTGCTTAAGAGTGTACTGTATCATGTAAACAATGGTTTGGCTGCATTTATGTAGGTTTAAAACTTTATATCTTTGGTTTGCATATTTAAATGTTGGTTTGTCTATCACTGACTGAAAAAATCTGCCAAAGTACCTTAAAGATTTAAATATAGCTGGTCAATTTAAAGTATTTACATCGGTACAAATAAATTATTTTACTGTGCATATGCCATTTATGAAAATTCATAGTTTCTTTGCATGTTAAGTGAAAATATCACTTAACATGCAAAGAAAGTAATATAGTATTTTCATAAATAACATGCATAATCAAATTAATAAAATTTGTTACTGTATACAGATATTTTACTAAGATTTGTTTACTGACTTTTTATAAATCATTAAAAGTTTCTTTGGCTGTTATGTGATAGTTGACTATATTTATATACTGCACACTGAAGATATAAAGTTTAGCAACCTAGAATGAACAGTTTGACAACCAAAGATCATTATGAACTCTGGATATGTTCAACCATCATTACTAAAAGAGCTTAACCAAAGTCTATATGGTAGCCAAGTTCTTTTGAGTAATGTGGTTGAATGTTCTAGAATCAAAGATTATGAAATTTGGATATGTTCAACCATACTTACTGAAAGAGCTAAACCAAAGTCTACCTATTTATGGTAGCCAAGTTCTTTTAAGTAATTTGGTTGAATGTTCTAGAAGCATAATGATAAAGTTCAGAGCCTTCATTATTTGTCTGGTCTTAGTCTCTTAAGATTGCAAGTAATGTTTCTGTGACAGTCTTTGGTTGTGTACTGTGGGTTGCATGTGTTTGTGCATTTCAAACTTAACCTCCATAGCCCATGGTTGTCATGTCTATTAACCCGGGAGCTGCGGGTAGACTCTTAAGAGTTCCCCCGGCGCACTGCGGGTAGACTCTTAAGAGCAGAGACTTTGAACACGTACCAAAACCGCGCGTTTATAGCCAGGCGGCTGAAAATTGGTGTGGGTATTGTACTACATGTCAACTCTCGATACCACCCCGCCAAACGCTCGCCCCGCACTCGTGCAAGCACCACCGCGCCAGTAACCACGCACTAGTCATGGAGCCTACACGTCCCTCACGCTCGCTCCCTGATGACACAACCAGCCCTCCTTCTGGTGGTGTTAGCCGCCGTGGAAGGCAGAGGGTGGCTGCCAAAGACCCTAGCTACCAGTACGACACGCCCTACAGCTCAGAGGACGAATCACCAGCACCAAAAGCACGTAAAACACGTGCAAGCAGGGCAATGGCACAGAGGTCATTGGTCTTTCGGGACACTGCCACCACGACCCAGGCCACTGCAACAACCACTACCACCACCACTGCCACCACTGCCACCCCTGCCACCGGTACCAGCGACGCAGGAGGCCGCCCTAGGGCTGCATTACCTGCGGGGGCAGGAAAAATAAAGGCACGGGCGTAGGGAAGAGAACCCGTACGCCAGCCACAGTGCCCCTACCACCACCACCACCACCAGCCGCCCCTGGCCCAGCTGCCCCTGCCGCCCCTGCCGCCCCTGCCGCCCCTGCCGCCCCTGCTGCCCCTGCCGCCCCTGCCGCCCCTGCCGCCCCTGCCCAAGGAACAGGGAAGGGGAAGGGGAAAGGGAGAGGGAAAGTGACTGGGAAAGCGACTGCTGGCCCTGGTGTCCCTGCCGGCCCTGCTGCCCCTGCCGCCCCTGCTGCCCCTGCCCCCCCTGCCGCCCCTGCCCAAGGAACAGGGAAGGGGAAGGGGAAAGGGAGAGGGAAAGCGACTGCTGGCCCTGGTGTCCCTGCCGGCCCTGCTGCCCCTGCCGCCCCTGCCGCCCCTGCTGCCCCTGCCGCCCCTGCCGCCCCTGCCGCCCCTGCCCAAGGAACAGAGAGAAGGGCGACAGGCACCACCATCATCTTGCCATCAAGGCCACGCACCACTGCTGCCCCTGCCGCCGCCGCCGCCCCTGCCGCCGCCCCTGCCACCACCTCTGCTGTCCCTGTCCATAAGACTCCCGCACGTGCCAAAGTGACCCGGAAAATCTTACACCATCTAAGTATGCCGCCCTGCTGTTTGATGGTGATTCGCAGGACATTGGCAGCCCGGGTTTCGACGACGAAGCCCTAGCACGGGACCAAGGGTGGGGGGATTTGGGAGTGGACAGTGGGAGTGAGTCCGACGTCGGTGACGAAAACGAGGAAGGGCATCGTCTGTCGAGTGAAGAGGAGGGTAATGATGATGAAGTGCTGTATCGCGACCATGGAAGCGATATTTCAGACGCAGAAGAAGACGCAGACGACATTCCGATCCCTGGCATGCCTTCGTTCGATTGGTCTGACGGGGTCAATTTTGTACCTGACGTGCCCCAGTTCAATCCTGGGACGTCAGGAACAACTGACAACTGGCCCTGTGATGATCAAGCGAACGAAAGCGACTTCTTCCTCGCTTTTTTCGACATGGAGGTAATGACGTACATCGTTGCCCAAACAAACGCCTACTACAGGTGGGTGTTTGGCAGATTGGACGTCCTTTCTCCAAAAGCGAGAATACGAGGCTGGGTGGATACGACTGTGGCAGAATTTCTGACGTTCTTTGCCTTGTTGTTTGTTCCTCATGCCTCTGATCAAGAAGCATGTGTTGCAACACTACTGGAAGCACGACCCTCTCATCGCCACCCCAACTTTCAATAAGTTCATGACTCGTGACAGATTTTTGTTGCTGCTAAGATTTATGCACTTTGCAGACAACGAAAATCCTAACAGGATTGACAGGATATGGAAAGTTCGGGAGGTGTTCACCATGTTGTTGGAGAGGTATAGGAAATACTTTTACCCCTTCCTCAATTTGGTGATTGATGAGTCGCTCGTGCTCTTCAAAGGACGTCTTGTTTTCAAGCAGTATATCCCCTTGAAGAGGCATAGGTTCGGAATCAAGCTCTTCGTGTTGTGCGACTGTGAAACTGGAATAGTGCTTGACATGATCGTGTATACAGGCACTGACATTGACATACCGAAAGCCGCTGCCAATGACCCCATGGGCATGTCAGGTGCCATCGTCAGGAAAATGTTGGCACCTTACCTGGGCAAAGGCCACATCATCTACACTGACAACTGGTATACTTCTCCTGCTCTCTGCCAGTTTCTTTATGACAACCAAACGGGGTCATGTGGGACTGTCAGAAAGACAAGAAAGTTTATGCCAAAGTTCACAGGTGATGTCATTCCTCTCACAGATGCCTCCTCCAGTGACACACCTTCAGAAGACGACCTGGAGGAACACCGCGAGAGGCATGTGCGAAGAAGGCGACGAAAGGGGCAGAAATACAAGCAGCTCGAGAAGTGTGGGAAACTGATAGCCCTGAAGTGGAAGGATAAGCGAGACGTCCACCTGCTTTCCACCGTCCACACAGGTGCCCAGGTGGATTCTGGCAAAATCCACTACCGAACCAGGAAGACAATCTACAAGCCCGACATGGTAGTGGACTACACCAAAAACATGCGCCTGGTGGACAAGTCTGACTGTCAGCTGTCAGGTGTTGAGTGTCTGAGGAAGACTGTGAAGTGGTATCACAAGCTCTTCCTCCACCTAGTTGACATAACGATGCTGAACGCCTACAACTTGTGGTTGGTGAAGAAGGATATGGCCCCAAACCAGAAGCTGAAATTCCGGGAGTTCGTGTACAACGTCTCCTACCAACTCCTGGAGAAGTATGCCACCACCACTCACAGACGTACGGCATGGCGTGGGGATCACGTTCCTGACCGCATCCAGCTGGGTGTCGAAAGACACTACACAACCAACACCGAGCTGATTGGCACTCGTCACAGGCAGGTGCAGTGCACCGTCTGCAGCTCCAGTGTGAGGAAACCCCATGTGACCAAAAGAGTCACCTCAATGTGCGCCGAGTGCAAAGTTGCACTCTGCCTGGGTGACTGCTTCAGGGACTACCACACCTTCAAGAACTACTGAGTGTCGGCCCCTGCCCTGCCCTGCCCTGCCCTGGACTCGCCCCGTGCCCTGCCCTGGACTCGCCTCCTGCCCTGCCCTGCCCTGGACTCGCGCCCTACCTGACCTGACCTAATTGATCACGCTACCTCATAATGTAACATATATTATATAATGTATAAGTTCCAAAGATGTCCCTGTGATATAGCTTTTACATTATATAATTGTATGTTTCATTATTTAGTTTATAAGTTTCAAAGATTTACATGTAATATGCCTTATTTTTTTAGTATATCAATATATATGTTTGTTATTAGCCTAAGTAATGTGTATATAATTATTTTCTTACCTCAAATGAATTGTACAAAAATAAATGTTTCAATAAATCATGTCAAACCTACTATGATAATAAAATAAAACAATAAAAAAAGAAAAAAAGAAAACAAGGTCATGTCATTGTATTCTTACAATATGATATATTCTATGAATATTTCATATTGTTTGAATACAATGGCATGATCTTGTAAAAAAAAAAATTTATAAATTTTTTTCTAGACAATATAAAACCTTCCCCATAACCCCCTCCTGGATTCGATCCCACTACCCTACGACACTTTGAGTTTTCCAGTCCGCGACCTTACCAACCATGCCACAGGAGCTCATACCAAATATCACTCAAAACTTCGTGTGTACAATCGAAATGACAATATACAAAAAAAAATGAATTATCCCACCAATTTACGTTTGTAAATTGATGGGATTATCAATTATATCATGCCAAGGTTTATAATAGTTTGTCTCTGTCAAGAATTAGTAATTATATAACTTTATTCTGTCAAAAATTGCCCAAACACTCAGCAAAATTGCCCCTCTCAGTGTGACTCCACTCATTTTCACACGGTCAGGCGGTCACGAGGTGACCCTTGCCGCTCCTTGATTCTCCAGCTACAGCAGCTCTGTCTGGGAACAAAATTGGTATAAATACAATAATGGATAAAATACTCTTCACAAATACATTTGTATTGTATAATATTGTAAATAAAAATGAATAATAACTGTGTGGGTGTCGAAAATTGCTCAACCAGCTTTCTTATGTCTCGCCTACGCGCGTATATTGGATTATACATAGTCATGACTGTCATACAAATAATTGCAGTAGGTCTCGAATATACATTTAGATTGCATATTACTTCGAAATAAATAAGTAAACGTTTCTCTGGTGGCAATCTACCCTTTCGCAGGTGTAAGGAGACACCAGTCTATATTTAGCCCTCTATCACAACAGGCAATCTGCCTGTGTTGACTCAGCACCGTCGCTGGTGGTCTATAAATATAGTACTTTATTTACAGTCAATGGCCTACATGTTTCTGTGGTACTTCACATGTGTCTAAAATGCAATGTCTGCTTGCATAAAAATGCAATTCTGAAGTCCATTTATATGTACGACATACGCATGTCTCAGTTTCTCTCTCTCTCTCTCTCTCTCTCTCTCTCTCTCTCTCTCTCTCTCTCTCTCTCTCTCTCTCTCTCTCTCTCTCTCTCTCTCCATTCCTGACTCATGTTATTGTAGACCTGTTGATGGCAACGAACACCAGCCATCTGGTAGACATAAGGGTCAAAATACCAAACATCAATACGCCTGGGGCGCCTCCACAATTATCACTAAGCTGGTTATCTATCTAGAGATCTGCCTGACTTCCATCTCTCCACGACTCACTCACTCACTGCACCCCTGCATGCCTCCCTCCCACCCACCCACCCACCCCCAACCCCCCCTTTCAGGCTTCCGTCTGCTAGAAACACATTCACAATTTGCGTAAATATCGCATCAATTGGGCTATATGCGGTATATTCCTTGTTATATGGGACGCCTACATATGTACACGTCTTTATTATAGCATGAGAGTGCTCTAAATACAAGATTGACGTGATATTTATGGCGTAACACACCCTCTCCCCCTTTCATTCCCACCACAACTCACTCACACCTTGGTTCACGCATAGAAACTCATTGATAATGTGCGTAAATATCGCATGAATTGGTTTATATGCGGTATATATTTTGATATATGGCACGTATACATACGTACAAGTCTGTATTATAGCGTGACAGTGCTCTACGTACAAGATATACGTGATATGTATGGCGTAAACCACACTCTCAGCTCATAAATTGCCGCCAAACCTCCAACACATCTTCATTCCCGCCTAAATATTCTCTTATAATTCCCTTATATATTGCAATTTTTGGTCACTATGAGGCATATTCATTGTTATATGGGTGCCCTACACACGTATACATACTCTACATAGCCTAAAAGGGCTCAAAAAAGGACATATACGTGATAATACGCGGTAACCCACCCCCTCCTCCCTCTCCTTCAATCCCCTGCGCGCGTAAATATTCGGCAGGGAAATCTCGCCGCTCGATGACAATCTAGCCGCGCGGTGCCATTCGCTCCACATTTTTCAACTACGGACCGTTCCCCTACCCCCCCCAGACATTTTTTGGGGGGTCAAATATATATGGGCCGATGCACGCAAACATTCCCTACACGATGATGTACTTTTTATCGAAATTGGCAATAGGTCCCAAAATCATCATAGGTGCGCACAGTCTTACCCTGTAGAAAACCCCCTGTGCGCCGCGGAGAGGTTAACCCTTTTGGTACTGTCACTATCTGGCTAGCATCAGATGATTTTAATCAGCTTAGAAAGGACCTCTTTCCTAAGCTGACTAAAATCTTGTGAGGCTAGCCAGAATAAGTACTGAAAGGAGCCTATGACAACGTGAGGTTAGAACCTATCTCCACAAATTGTTATCCAGACAATGTAGATAGAAAAGTTTTTGCTGTGCGAAATGTTTGGGTTTCACCCCTTAGACTTTTCACTGATTTCCCCCAGAAGTTTGCTAAGTCCAGCCTCTGAGGCTGGACTTAGTAAACTTCTGGGGGTGAAAAGTCCAGTGGAACTTAGCAAAATTTCAGTCTTTGCCACTTTACAAAATTTTGCCAGTTCGACTTCTGAACTTATCAGAACTGTGGACATGCATAATTTTCCAAAGTCCAAACCAATGAAATTTTTTCCTGAGTCCAGTACTCTGAAAAAATTTGGTGGTTTGGACTTTGGAAAATTTTGCATGACATAGTTCTGATATGTTCGGAGCTCGGACTGGCAACATTTTGCAAAGTGACAAAGCTAACTGAATTCTAAATTCCATTCATTGTTATGACTTTTTTATTTTTGCTGATGAGTCCAGCCTTTGGTATGAACCTAAGGTGAACTGTATCCTATTAAATTTATTATAATAAAACAATAAAGATATTATGGTTTTCCAAATATTACATGACTGTTACTTGTGATAGAATTACTTAAGTCTTCAAGCACCTTTCAATGGACTACTTATATTTCACTTAATGTACTTATAGTAACTCCTCTTACAAACATTAGGCTTTGGGATTATCAACAACTAAAGTATGCCGTTTTAAATACTTTAGTAATATCACAACAATTATAGATTTTTAAAGCATCGGTGACAATGATATACTTTCAATTGATTACTATACAACTTATGATAAAACTTTATAAAGCAGCATTGACTAAAGTCATTGGACATGCAAAATAACTAGGAAACTAAACAGTTACTAAAAGATTGTACTGTGATTTCTTTGGGTACTGGATATTTTTTACGTGACTTATAGTAGTCATTTTCAGAGCTTCCGTGACCGTGTTTAGGATACCAAAGTTTCTCAGTGAATTTAACAAGGGCAACTGATGCTAAAAAAAATAAGCCCCCATACACCTCACCAAAATGACGGGAAAGTTGTTATTTTAGACGTTTTTCAAAATGGCCGCCGCCGTCATCTTAAAAAATTGATAAAGTTCTATTTCTTGAAGTGAATGGCCAAAAATGACAATTTTGGTGTCTATTCCCACTAATTTTGGTGTCAGAAAACCAATGGGATGGCATAATTAAAAAATAATTCATGATTTAGAGTCCCATTAACCTCAACATCTAAGACAAATATGATGTTAAATCCACTGAGAAACTTTGGTATCCTAAACACGGTCACGGATCCTCTGAAACTTACTCAAATAATATAATATATAATTTAAAATGTAAACCAAGAATGTTCACTGATTAATTCCTTCTTTTTAAGGTTTGTTGCATCGAATTTGGCGTGAAGAATCATAAGCATGGAACGTAGAGGAGTTAGTGATGTGCCTGACCCAGGACCTGGATTAAAATGCATATTATGTTAACATCCCTGTATAGCTGATGATAGTACGGACAAGACATCTGATACAAAGTGGGAGAATCTAAGGAGCAAGTGTTTTCGGTGGAAGGAACTTGATAAATTTCAGCATGCCTATGCAGCAGTGGAGTGGGACAAGGGGCCTAAAGGCCTGTACATGCATAGTAAATGTTACACCCAGATCAGTAGTAATCGCTATATTCAGCAAGCACAGAATCGTAAACGGAAATCTGAACAGGAAGAAGTTCAAGCATCAACATCAAGTCAACAACTCCCAGGAAATGTGCCTAAAAAGCTTCGTTCTAGTACTGGAGTGGTTCGTGATAAGAATCTCTGTGTGTGGTGTATGAAAGGACCACAAAAAACCAGTAATCCTGGCAAGTCCAAACTTTTGTTGCTGTCAACAGTAGACGCATGGAACCGGTTCAAGTTGCATACAGTTTGTCTGTCAGATGAGCCTATAAGAGAAAGATTGAATACCCTACTTGCATCTATCCCAGACAGTCGAACGGCGTTTGGATTGGAAATTCGTTATCATCGTGAATGTTGGCGCAATTATGTCAGCAACCCTCTGAAGGAGTCTTTTTCCTGATGAAAAAACAGAGCATCTGCAACATGTTAATCTTCGAGAGGCCCAAAATATCTTCTTTCATCATGTCCGTCAAGTTATCTTTGAAGATCATGAAATCCGTACACTGCAAGGTCTTGTAAAGGATTACAAAGGCATTACTTCAAATTATGGTTACTATTCCACAGCAAAGTCCAGTTTCGTTAAGGAAATTCTGATCAAGGAATTTGGAGATGACATAGCATTTCATGAACGAGGTCAGAAGAATGAGTAAACTGGTATATGATGCAAGAGCTGCAGGTTCATATCTTGAGGTTGCAATATCCTCTCTAGGTGTAAGTGATGATCAGCTGGTGAAGAATGTAGCTGGGCGACTCAGAGATCAGATCATCAAAACAAAAACTGTTCCTTGGCCTCCATACATACAGTCATGAGCTAGAAGAATATGAAGACCTAATTGCATCTATTTTGACCAGCTACATCACTGGAAGACGTACTGCATTTGAGACAAACCTCGGTGTACTGCTACATGGTATGACAAAGAGCAGAGAAATGGTAGACATATTACATAAGGATGGCCTGGGAATCAGTTACAATGATGTGCTTTTGCTTAGAGATTTCTGGGCAGTTACTGACCTGAAGCATTCAACGGAGTGTCCTTTTGAACTTTCTGAAGGAACACCGGCAATATGTATAGTCAACAACGATGATTTCAAAAGTGACACTTTCACTGGAAGTGGCCAATCACATCGTACAAATGTCACGTTTGTTCAGCCAGACCTACCTAAGCTAAATCTACCTACCCTAGATGATGATGGACCAGTTGCAAATAGCACCTTGCCTTCGTACCTCTCTGATAGCCTCAAAGAACTTGGGAGCCAGATGCAAAGAATTGAACCATACAAAACAGTCAAGTGTGGTTAACCACCCATCAGACCAAGGATTAAAATGTAAAACTTGCAAACTAAACAAACCAAAATTGGGACAAGGACAATATAAAGTCAAATTAAATTATCAAAATCGCTATGTGGAAACAACGCTTACTAAAATGAAAATTATTAAATAAAAGAACACAATCCACCACATAGGGTGTACATCACTACATGAGCAAGTTAATCTGTTTCCCAAGCAAACCAATCGCACATATAACAACGCACTATCGTCACGTTAAAGGAAGTAGTCAAGTTTGGGAAGTCCGGGACGTTCTGGACATCCGTTCATAACGGATGAACAACATCTGGACACAGTTCCTCAAAGAATGAGAGGTGTCATCCATGCAATGGCCCGAGCTAAGGCAGACGGAACAAGACCAAAGCCAGAAGACCAGACTGTACCAGCCTTTTCTGGCTTCCAGGCCACGCTATCACCAGAAACCCAGAAAAGTCAAGCGATTTATCATATGACTTATCCTGATCCACCAAGCAAGACCATTCTGTATGATGCCCTGCGCAAGCTTGCAAAGGCAATTGATGACAAGAAGATGCCATTTGCCATTATCGTCGGTGATCATCCTGTCTACGCATTATTGCTAGAATTGAAAAGTGAGAATCCAGAGATATTTGCTGACATATTGACATTCATGGGGCCCTTTCATATCCAGATGTCTTTCATCAATGCAATCTACAAAAGGTTCAAAGGCTCAGGCATTTCAGATGTACTGGTGGCTGCAGGCGTCGTTGCAGATGGATCCGTGGATCAAGCTTTGCGTGGAAAACACTTCAACCGCGGTGTGCGTTGCCTTCGACTTCTACGAGGCTTTACTCCAACATGCACTAGACAAACGTTTGGAAGGTGCCACTCTGTGTGAAGAGATCCAGGCATCATATTTGTCCTGCAGTGATAGTGCATCTTAATGCAGTAGGTCTCATGTTTTATTAATTTAGGATACCAAAGTTTCTCAGTGGATTTAACAAAATCATATTTGTCTTAGATGTTGAGGTTAATGGGACTCTAAATCATGAATTATGCCATCCCATTGATTTTCTTAATTATTTGGTAATTATTTATTAATTATTTTTTAATTGTGCCATGCCATTGATCTTCTGACACCAAAATTAGTGGGAATAGACACCAAAATTGTCATTTTTGGCCATTCACTTCAAGAAATAGAACTTTATAAAAAATTTAAGATGACGGCCATTTTGAAAAACGTCTAAAATAACAACTTTCCCGTCATTTTGGTGAGGTGTATGGGGGCTTATTTTTTTTAGTATCAGTTGCCCTTGTTAAATTCACTGAGAAACTTTGGTATCCTAAACACGGTCACGGAAGCTCTGAAAATGACTACTATTATGTTTTATGAATGATTATAATGAACAACTTATAAACCTTTACCACTTATTGTTATTTCTGTCTAATAAAATTGACTTGGTATACTTGTTTCTCCATAAACCTTGTAACATTTGGCTTTGCCAAATTATAATGTAAAACTTTAAAAATAAACAAACTAAAACTAATAAAATTCCAAACTTCATGGATACAATGGTCAACTGGTTCAAGTGACTGATTCATATAAATAATCATGCAACAAGAATATAAATGTCTGAGTGGCTTAGAGACTGGCATCAGAGTGTACATTCTCTCATTAAACTGAGTAAATATTAATAAAAGTGAATGTGCCTGAGCATATACTGATAGTTAATTATATAAAAGTCATCAATTATTGGTAATTAGAAATACAACATAGTAAGGACCTCCTGAGCATTATACTGATAGTTAATTATACAAATAAAAGAAGGCTTCCATTATTGGTACTGAGAAATACAACATAGTAAGGACCAAAGTAAATATGCCATACCTATTATTGCTAAGCAATGTTTCATCCATAAATTAAAATTTCAAACTAAGCAAACCAAAACTGGGACAAAGGCAAAATTGCTATGTGGAAACATCAATTATATAGCCTATCATTCATCAGACTTAAAATTGCACAATAAACAAACAAACTATATAAAGACAAAAGAACTTTTCAACATTGTGGAAACTATGTTTGAGCAACAAAATTAAAGGGAAATCAAGCATCAACAGGTATCTAATGACTAATAAAGTCCAAAAAATGGTCCCCTGGGCCCTCCAGGAAGCCCAGTCAAAATCGAAATCCTAAACTATTCGACCAAAATCACCGATTTGCCTGGGTAAACCCAAGGTTTTTTGAGAATTTGTTTTCGATTCTGCGTGAATGGCTGGGCGAAAATGAAATCTAAGACCATGTCTAGAAGCAGCTCGGCCAGAAAAATCGAATGGCACCAAGTACAATTCCCTAGGACTTATAGTTTGGGCTACAGAGGACTTTTAAAGTCCAAACAACGGTCCCCTGGGCCCTCCAGGAAGCCCAGTCAAAATCGAAATCCTAAACTAATGGTCCGATTTTAATTCTGTTTACGCCATTCGATTCAGCTTGCCAAAGTGTTCTTATGGTATAAATTTAAACAAAATCCGTTCATAAATAACTTCTATGGAGTTTTTAAACTTTAAAATAGGCCTAGGGGGCCTAAAAATAGGTCAAAATTAAAAAATAATTATACCGTTGAATCCGCAACGGCGAGACGAATCCAAATATGTAATAATATTGACAAGTCAAAATTCGACCAAAATCACCGATTTGCCTGGGCAAACCCAAGGTTTTTTGAGAATTTGTTTTCGATTCTGGGCGAATGGCTGGGCGAAAATGAAATCTAAGACCATGTCTAGAAGCAGCTCGGCCAGAAAAATCGAATGGCACCAAGTACAATTCCCTAGGACTTATAGTTTGGGCTACAGAGGACTTTTAAAGTCCAAAAAACGGTCCCCTGGGCCCTCCAGGAAGCCCAGTCAAAATCGAAATCCTAAACTAATGGTCCGATTTTAATTCTGTTTGCGCCATTCGATTCAGCTTGGCAAAGTGTACTTATGGTATACATTTAAACAAAATTCGTTCATAAATAACTCGTCTATGGAGTTTTTAAACTTTAAAATAGGCCTAGGAGGCCTAAAAATAGGTCAAAATTAAAAATAATTATACCGTTGAATTCGCAACGGCGAGACGAATCCAAATATGTAATAATATTGACAAGTCAAAATTCGACCAAAATCACCGATTTGCCTGGGCTTAATTAAACCCAAGGTTTTTTGAGAATTTGTTTTCGATTCTGGGCGAATGGCTGGGCGAAAATGAAATCTAAGACCATGTCTAGAAGCAGCTCGGCCAGAAAAATCGAATGGCACCAAGTACAATTCCCTAGGACTTATAGTTTGGGCTACAGAGGACTTTTAAAGTCCAAAAAACGGTCCCCCTGGGCCCTCCAGGAAGCCCAGTCAAAATCGAAATCCTAAACTAATGGTCCGATTTTAATTCTGTTTGCGCCATTCGATTCAGCTTGGCAAAGTGTACTTATGGTATAAATTTAAACAAAATCCGTTCATAAATAACTCGTCTATGGAGTTTTTAAACTTTAAAATAGGCCTAGGGGGCCTAAAAATAGGTCAAAATTAAAAAATAATTATACCGTTGAATCCGCAACGGCGAGACGAATCCAAATATGTAATAATATTGACAAGTCAAAATTCGACCAAAATCACCGATTTGCCTGGCCCCAAGGTTTTTTGAGAATTTGTTTTCGATTCTGCGCAAATGGCTGGGCGAAAATGAAATCTAAGACCATGTCTAGAAGCAGCTCGGCGTTCATCTGTTCAATTGTGACTTGCAAAATAAACAAACCAAAACTGGGACTAAGATAATATAAAGGCGAAAGAACTAATCAACATTGCTATGTGGAAACAACGCCTGAGCAAAATAAAATAATTAAATTTGTTCATAGCTTTTCACCAACCAACTTTACTTCTAAACTCAATTAATGAAATCGAAAAATACATGTGCCACTCCAAGGACTCGAACATAGAATACTCACACCGAAATTCCGGGCATTTATGCATTATGTTATCAAGACACTTATAAACCCAACTAAAGAAATCAATGAAACTAATGAATACATGTGGCACTCCAGGGACTTGAACCAAGGATACTCACACCAAAATTCGGCGCACTAACCATTACGCTATCAACACAGTTAAATAAAAGAACACAATTGTAAAACACAAATTGTAAAACTTGCAAAGTAAACATATAGGCCCTTCTTTTCCCGCTGATGGTAAATTTCATCCTTTAGCATCTGATTTCTTGATTCTTGATGGAAAAATATGATACTGCTATGTGTCTGCATCATATCCTGGACAACTTTTCATAATTCAAATGTTAAACTTGCAATATAAACAAATCAAAACTGGGACCAGACAATATGAAGACAAAAGAACTAATCAAAAGCGCTATGTGGAAACGCTATAGTAAAATATATGACATTAAAATGTAAAACTTGCAAACTAAACAAAACAAAACTGGGACAAAGACAATATAATGTCAAAATAACTAATCAAAATCGCTATGTGGAAACAACGCTTACTAAAGGAACACAATTGTAAAACTTGCAAAATAAACTAACCAAAACTGGGACCAGACAATATAAAGACAAAACAACTATTCAAAATCGCTATGTGCAATTAATCAAAACATAAAACTTGAAATCGATCAAAAGTTAATGTTCAAATTAATATAAAGAACTCATTAAAATTAAACACTATTGAAACAACACACTAAACAAAATCTATGTGGAAAAACGCTTTAGCAAAATCAAATTATGAAAGAAAAGAACAACCTATTTCGCTACAAAATCTTGGTAATAACTAACACCCCATTCTTAGCATTAATCATCCATTACAAACTCCAATGCACTTGAATAAACTAATGAAAGCATATGGTCCTCCCGGGATTCCAACTTTGGACACCACACCCAGAACATAAGCATCTAAACCATTACACCACCAACACAGTTATTATAATGTAAAACTTGCAAAATAAACAAACCAAAACTGGGACGAGACAGTATAAAGACAAAAGCACTCATCAAAATCGCTATGTGGAATTAATCAAAATATAAAACTTGAAAACGAACTCTAAAGTTACTGTTCAAATAAATAATGAACTCATTAAAATTAAAAACTATCGAAACGGCAACATACTAAACAAATTCTATATGTGGACAAACGCTTTAGCAAAATAGAATTATGAAAGAAAAGAACAACATATTTCGCTACAAAATCTTGGTAATTAAAATGTAAAACTTGCAAAATAAACAAACCAAAATTTGGACGAACAGTCAAAAGACAAAACAACTGATCAAAATTGCTATGTGGAAACTACGCTTAAGTAAAATAATAATTCTGTATAAATAAAAGAACACAATCCACCACATAGGGTGTACATTACTACATGAGCAAGTTAATCTGTTTCCCAAGCAAACTAATCGCAAACATAACAACGCACTATCGTCACGTTCAAGGAATTAAACATGAACAATACATTATCATCAAAAGAACAGTAAAAATATAGATTAAATTCTTAAAGACTCACATTATTTTGGCAGAGTTGTTGTTGTTGGTTAAACAGTTGTATCCGATGGCCCCGTGTAGTGGAAGGTGTCCTGTTCTGGTCCTCCAATGGTTGTCCTATACTTCTGACATCAGGAAACCCAACACCAATCTGTAAAAGTTTTAATGTGGTTAGCTTATATACACGCCTATATGACCGACACATGATGGCGCGTAATAGGATTCCGCGTATTAGGAACAATATGTAAAGTCAGTAAAAATAGGTTAGCCTAAACTGAACAAGATGCAGAAATATACTTGAGCCGACGAGGCCAAGTGAGATCTCTCTATTGTTGTTGTTGTTGTTGTTGTTCCCTAAGCTGCCTGGCCGAACAGCCCCGAGTCCCTGAGAAAGGCCATGGCCACGATCGGGCTTTCCCACAGAGCTCTCATTGAGTGTAGATTGTGTTGTTGGCGTAAGTGGTTGTGTGAAATGCAGTCTTCTATGATGTGTTTAATGGTATGGGGTGCTGTGTTACATCCCGGGCAGGCGTCGACAACGGAGTCATCCAGTCTCTTCTGATAGCTCAGGAGAGCTGGATGGTGTCCGCATCTCAGCCTGGCCAGGTGGACTCTGTCCTCGCGAGGAAGGGAGGATTCGGAAGGATGGATTTCGGGAGGTCGTGCATGCAGCTGCGTGTTGTCTGTGAGTGAGTGGATGGATCGGTGAGAGATATGAGTATGGATGTGCTTCTGGAAGTTGGTTCGGGGTGGGCAGGGAGGGAGAGAGGACAATAATTGTGTGTGATACCGTGTGCTGGGTGTTGTTTTGATATTTCTTGGTGTCTGTGGGTGTGTTGCCATGTAGTTTAGTGGGTGGTCTTGGTTCATGGAGGCTGCTGCCAGGAATTGAGTGCCTCTCATGTCCAGATGGTCTTTGACTTTGAGGATTTTGGTTTATTGATGTAGGTGATCTGTGGGTGCAGTAGCTGTGCAGCCTGTAATGATCTTCAGGGCTTTGTTTTGAATAGTCTGTAAGGTCTTATGATGTGTTTCAGCTAGGTTAGAAGCCCAGGCTGGGCTTGCGTATTCCATCACTGATCTTATGTATTGTTTATATACTGTGGTGGTAGTTTCTTTGTTGTGTCCAAATTTTGTGTGAGCAAGTGACCTGAGGGCGTTAAGTCTGGGTGTCAGTTTCTTTTTAATGTTTGTGGTGTGCTGTTTGAATGTCATATGAGTATCATATGTTACTCCTAGGATTTTGGGTGTGTGTGTGTGTGTTATGGGTGAGTTGAGGGATGTATTCATGTTCTCCTGTCCAACTTGTGAGCAGGGTTGCGGTGGATTTGGCTGGGGCTAGATTAAGTCTGTTTGTAGTGCACCAGCCATGTAGTGTGTTGAGATAGGGTTGAAGGAGATCTGTTGCTCTTTTTGGGTCATGGTGTGTGCATGTGAGTGTTATGTCATCTGCATAGGAGGCTAAGTTTATTTGGGGCGTATTGGGTGTAGTTATATCGTGCATGTACAGATTGAAGAGTGCGGGCGATAGGACGGATCCTTGTGGGACTCTGTTTGGAAAGTTTCTGATTTTAGATGACTGACCGGCAAAAGATACGTGTGCACATCTGCCTGCTAGGAAGTTGGCCAGCCACCTTTTTGTGTTGTTGTGCATGTTTGTGTTGTAGATTTTGTTTGTTAGGTTGTGGCGGGGGATGGCATCGAAGGCTTTACTAATGTCGAGTGTGGCTAATAGTGATCTGTGTGGTGGTCTAGCTGAGTTGATGCCGTCGAAAGCTCTTTGTGTAAGGTCTGTGAGAAGAGTGTTTGTGGAGTGCAGTGGCCTAAAGCCATGTTGTGTTGGAGCTAGGGGTAGGTCAGGTGTAATTAGCTGTAATACTAGGCATTCCATGACTTTGGAGGGGGAGCAAAGGAGTGTGATGGGGCGGTGCGAGGAGGGTAGCGTGGGGTCTTTGTTGGGTTTGGGGAATGTGATGATGATACCATGCTTCCAAATGTCTGGTATTGTGTTGTGTGAATAGCTGTAGTTTGATATGTTAGTGAGTGCTTGTATGCCTTGTGGTCCCAGGTGTCTGAGGTGTATGAGGTGTATTGGTCTAACTGGTAGAGTGTCTGCCTCGTAGCCCAAGGGTCCCGGGTTCCAACTCCCGCCCAGGGTATATTTTCGGGAGGCTATTTACGCATCAAACGAAGTTTATAGGTGTGTTGGTAAAATTGTCTAGATGGTTGAAAGTAAGATCGGAGCTCCGTAACTCCTCTTTCGGGTATGGTGTAAATCCTATTCCTAAAAACATACCTTATGGGGAAAATAGCTTATGGTAGACACCTCGAACAAAAAAATATTGCCTAATTTTGAACAATTTTGCCCTAAATACCAACCAAAAGTGGATAAAATCATGAATAAGACAGACAAACATTAATATTTTCTCACCAACAAACTTTACTTCTAAACTCAATTAATGAAATCAACAAATACATGTTTAATAGTACTATTAAACACATCATAGAAGACTGCATTCTACACAATCACTTACGCCAACAACATTATCTACACTCCATGAGAGCCCTGTGGGAAAGCTCGATCGTGGCCATGGCCTTCCTTAGGGACTCGGGGCTGTTCGGCCAGGCAGCTTAGGGAACGACAACAACAACAACAACAAATACATGTGGCACTCCAAGGGCTCAAAGCTAGGATACTCACACCGAAATTCCGTGCATTTATGCAGTACGCTATCCAGACAGAAAATACACCAAAAACGAGAGCAAAACTAATTGAAGACTCAAAACATCAAACTAGAAAACATAATACAAGTGAATGAATTTTGAATGTGATATGGACCATCAGGGTGTACTGTATGCCCTATACTGTATAGCCTACATCTTTTTGTGTATGGAATACAAAATCTATCTATATATCTATTTACTCAGGCCCAATCCCCAGTTTTCCTTTTTTTTTTTAAGGGGGGGGGGGGCACTCAAGACAGAGCAAGCACAGGGACAACACAAAACACAACAGAAAACAACGAACACACAAAAACAAAACACAAATTCACACACATCTAGGTCATCCAGGAGAAGACTCAGAGAAAAAAAAACAAAAAAAACAAAAAAACAAACATATTAATAATAATAATATAAACTGCCATTGTCAAGGTGTTTCTTGCTTGGAGGCCAAATCTGAGTGACTCGGGTGAATCCGAAATTCCAGCGTCACTTGCGCAAGTTACGGCCGCCAACTTTAATGTCGTCAATACTAGCCAAGACGCTCTGAAGTCCACCCGCCTTTTACTTGCTTATTTGTGCCTGAACCTTGTATTTCTCGTGTATATTATGGCCTTTAGAGCATTCAGTGATAGGGACGGTGGGCCTGGTGGTAATGATGAAGGAATTGAATGCCCGGGACTATCAAAACAGAGTCAAGTCAAGTGCCGCGTCTGACGAAGCCACAGAAAAATGACGATGAGTTTCTATCTACTGAATCTATCTATTTGCTCAGACTCATTCCCAATTTTTTTTATTTTTTTTATTTTTAATGGTTCGAATCCCCGGACTGCCACATTTTCGATTAATTTCATTAATCGATTTTAGGAGTAGAGTTGCTTGGTGGAGAGAACATAATAATTCATTCGGGTTCAGTAGTAATTTATCGAGAGGTCTTCCCTAGGGTTAAGAGCCCCATTAATTACTATTTCCTTTCACCTATGCATAGCCTCCGATAGTGCAGTTGGGATATTGTATATGCTAAGATTGGTATGCAGGATTCGAAACTGCATAATAAATCGTAGGCTTATGCAGTATTCTTTAACTGTCTTCGTGGTGCAGTGCATAGTGTGTTGATTTTCGGTGTGAGCATCCTGGGTTCGAATCCCCAGACTGCCACATGTGTCTGTTAATTTAATTAATCAATTTTAGGAGTAGAGTTGGTTGGTGGAGGGAACATAATAATATATACAGTGGCCTCCCAGTATTCGCGCCTATGTCGTACCAGCCCCCTTCCGCGAAGGCGTGGTTTCGCGGATACGTGGGCAGTGTTTAACATAAGTTTCAATGGGAAATAAGCTTAGGTCGTACCTGACTCGGCCATCTTGGACCCTCAAACCATTATTTTGACCTACTTTATGACAATAATATGGACCAAATTATTAAACAGATACGGTGACGGACCTGGAAGAATGTGGAACAAAGTGTGCTACCGTCAGTGAAGGTACCGGTACCACACTTTATTCCACATTGGTCCAGTCACCCATGAAGTACCCATTTCCCCCCAAATATATCCAATAAATACATATTATTTGAGAATACTTATAAATACATATTATGAGGAGATAACTTACCACACAAAGTTTATTTGTAATCAGTCATTAGGCCTAGGTTAGCCTTACGCATCGGCATAATTTGCCCGCTTTCGTCCGACAGCATCGGTATGCTTGCTATCTGTTTTGATGGTCCCGGGCATTTATTTCCATCATGATTGCCATCAGGCCCTCTGTCCCTATCACTGAATGCTCTAAAGGCCCTAATAAATGCGGGAGATAAGAGGTTCGTGCAGAAAAAGCTTGTAAATAGGTGGTTTTCGACTTTTCCAACACTGGGCTGTGAGCTACTGCCTCAGCTGGGACGCTGTGTTGACATCACGCAAGAATGCAAGATGGCCGACCAAAGCAAGACTCGGGATGAGCACCGACCCGCCCGATTCAAATCCGTGAATAGCTGGTATTTTGCCGTTTTTTTGCGCGGATTACGAGTAATGGGATTTTTAGGGGTGTCCGCGAATAGCAAGGATCGCGGATAACGAGAGTCCACTGTACAGTATATTTTGTGTATTACTGTACTGGGGGTATGCTAAATATGACTATGGTTTCAAATAAAGTCTATGTGGTAAGTAATATCAACATAATTATGATATCTGGTGCCACGCGAAATGAAGTGTCCACGTATACTGTATTAGGTAAAAAGGGCGGATATGGCCACTTTTGGGCTCCCAAAACGCTTATTAGGAACTGTAGATACTCATTGAGAATTTTGTGTTTTTTCCGACCCCCCAGCCGCGTATTAGGGTTTTCGCATACAGTTGACCCCCGACTTAACCCTCCGGATCCGGGGGCTCTCATATGAGGCGATCGTCGTGTCCGGGGGTATTCCTGAAAAATGGCTATCTTCATAATTCGGTATCTACTTATCGAGACCACCTAGAGCAGTCAACTAAATTGCATAGTGTAGAACCAACCTTCGTCTGTAGAATGGCGTTGAGTTGACATCGCTACAAGTGGTTGCCGAGATATGATGATGGGAATGGAGGTAAATTCCAGCGTATTTTCGCCTGGGTCCGAACGCTTCGCCGCGAACCTGGCTAGCACGCACTAAGTCACTCGTTGGTTCGTTGGCTTTGGTACCGGTACACGATATTATGTTTTTATGGAGATAATGTGATATTATTGTGTCATTTATTACTTGTTCAACCATTATTTGAGTTATGTGAAACTTTTTATAACATATTTTCGGCACTTTCACTGTTATTGGATATTATTGTGTCACTTTCACTCTTATTACTCTTCTTGTTATGAATTATTGTCACTCACTGTTATTATTGAGTTATTATTACTTGTTATACATTTGTGTGTCACTTTCACTTACTACGCTAGGTTAGGCTAGGCGAGCATACGGTACCGCATCTTCACTAACCACTTCTTCATCGTCAAAGTCACTCCCAAGTTCACTCAGTTCACTATATTCACGAGCACCGCATTCACCATCGTCATTATCGTCCTCATCGGTACTAATAAAGCCCAGAAACTCTAATCCATCCGCCACTTCACCCTCATCTTCACTAACCACTTGTGCTTCGTCAAAGTCACTCCCAAGTTCACTCAGTTCACTTCATTTGCTTAGTTCTTCCAGAGTGTGTGCAACACCATCGGGACTAAGCACTGTTTTCTTGGTCGTTTTAGCCTTGCTTTTGTTAGGCGTACGGTACGCGGCGGCGGGCGGCGATTCGGATTAGCTCCATCCATGTTGGATGCATGACGAGAACTGATGCTGCATGTTAGTTTGGGCTTGTAGGCGCTGCGGTAGCCCATGCATAAACAAAAATCCGCCCGTGCGATTTAAACCCTTTGATTTTGATTTTGCCTCATATGAGACCTCCCGGACTCCTAACCAAAATACGTTTTGCCTCATATGAGGCCTCCAGGATTCCATGGGTTAAGATTGTATTCATTAAAGCAACCTTGGAACACACAGAAAATACTGTTTGTCTGCCTGTTTAGACAAAAATGGCCAGATAGTGAATGCCGACATCGGTAGCAGACAACAGCAAAGCTCAGGGTTACCAAATCAAAATAATCCGCTAGATCCATTCTCAAATGTCGCTAGAAGGCTGCTAGATAGTAAATTTGTGCCAAAAATCTTCCGAATAATGCAAGCCTCTAGAATATCAATCAAATCTGGCTTGAATCTACAGAATATCACCAGAATTTGTGTCACTAGATGTAAATATTTGCTGCTAGATAAAAATATAAACCTAGGTCTAGCGGACATCATCATCATCATCATCTCCGACGCCTTGACAACACTCCTGCTGCTTCCCTTACGATCCCATGAATGACTCGGTTTGTGTGTTACCGGTACATGTACGTATGTGTTTTATTGGCCAGTTGTATGTTATGTTGCAGATGTACTTATAACTACATCAGCAACATAACATAAAATACTCATACATTGATTCGGTTTGAGCAAAAAGGTGGGTAATATAGGTGGATAGGGGAAAAAATTGGGGTCCTAGAACCAAACTAATTAATCCCATAAGGCTGTCGTTTCGCCCATCGTAATTTCGCTCTGCGCACGGTATTTTCGGAACGGAACCTGTTCGCTAACCGAGGGTCTACTGTATTAGGAAGGCGCGTATTAGGAGAGCTGACTGTATTTTGTACTATTATTAAACCTTTCGTGCACTGCTGGACGCAATTGTGCCCTTACAGGGATACTTAAAAATCTTGTGACCATCAGGGGTGTTTAGAAACCTTTAGTGAAATTACTTCAACCTCTGCAGTTGTGTTTGAGTGACTTGTGGCCAGAAAACTAATTTTGGAGAGGTTATTATGAGGTTAAGATACTGTAATTATATTTCTGAATACTAAACGGCAACCCCTGGACCTGAAAGGGTAAATATCTTGTCAAATTGCAAATTTTTGTAAATAGATAATGTTGACAAATAGCAGTTTCTTTATTCATGTACAATATTAAACATTTAACCAGAACGTGCTTCACTTCCCAAATTTACTAATTCCTTGACCATGACGAGAGGGCATTGTCTTGATAGGGTACCGGTAATGCATAAATGCGGGAAATTTCGGTGTGAGTATCCTAGGTTCGAGTCCTTGGAGTGCCACATGTATTTGTTGATTTCATTAATTGAGTTTAGAAGTTGTTGTTGTTCCCCGAGCTGCCTGGTCGAACAGCCCCAAGGTCCCGAGCAAGGCCAAGGCCATAACCGAGCGCCCCCACAGAACCCTCCCTGCCGACCACAATAAAGCCTGGGTGACCGAAGCCACTCCATGGCGGGGAGCTGAGGAGGGTGCGGAAACGCCCGGGAAACCAAAGCCCCACCCAAGGCCCTGTGCCCCTCAGCAATTATGAAGAGAAAGTTGAGGGGCAAAGGAATTTTTTTTAGAAGTAAAGTTGGTTGGTGAAAAAATATGAATACAGTACTGTATGTACAATATGAATACAGTACTGTATGTACAATATGAATACAGTACTGTATGTACAATATGAATACAGTACTGTATGTACAATTAATTTGCCTGAGAAACAGATTCACTTACTCATATAGTGATGTACATTCTATGTGCTGGTTTTGTGTTATTCAATTTCAAATGTATATTTTACTAAAGCGTTATTTCCACATAGCGATTTGTATCGATAGATAGATAGATTTTGAGACTGTAAGCACATTCTCTGTGGACAAAACGGTCTTTAAACTTGTATGTACAGTATGTATGCATGTATGTATGTATGTAGAGATTTTGATATAAGTTCTTTTGTCTATATATTGTGTCGTTCCTGTTTTGGTTTGTTTTGTTTTGCAAGTTTTACAATATAATTTCATTTGTTTCATAATTACACTGTTCAATAATTGGGGAAAACTATAGTACTTAAGTATCTATTTTTCATTAACAAGTTGACAATTAAAATTGCATAATAGGAAGACATTTTACAGACAAACATAATAAAGGTTGATCCACTTACAGTACTTTTGTTTTTCAGGAGTAAAACAAATTAAAGTGAGGAAATGTATGTACTGTATGTATATACTCTGGCCTACTTGCCCCAGTTTTCCTATTTTATTTTTATGGGGGTGGCCGACTCGAGACATAGCCCGAACAGGGACATCACAACATATCAGAAAACAACACATACCAACCCACAAAATCACACACATCTAGGTCATCCAGAAGAAATATCCAGAGACCCAGGCCTATTTGGGGTCCCCAGCAAAAGATACTGTAACAATTTTCTAGTTAATGTACCTATGTGAAGTTAGGTATCCCAGCAGAACTTGACTGGGGCCCATTCCCCTGTGGTTGTGGTGGTGGTAGTGGGGTCTTTACCCTGGTGATGGTAGTGGTGGTGGCTGGGCAGGGGGGGGCACCAGGGCTCTGTACTGGACACCTTTGGAGGGGACTGTCATCATGCTCCACTAGAGTCGTCACCTGAAATTACAAAAACGTTTAATAACACTTCATAAAAAAGTCAAAGGAAAACCTACAATCAATTCTAGTTAATCGTCTGAAAAGCTGTCTTGATAGTGTAATGGTACTGTACAACTCGGAGGGTAATTAAGCATTGAGAGTACTAGTGAGGATATGCGTAAAAATAGGCTTAGATGGTATGGACATGTGGAAAGGGTGAATGAGAATAATTGGGTTCAGAAAGTATCAATGTGGAGGGAGTTGCAAGGAGAAGTTGTCCAAGAAAGATGTGGGATCAGGTACACGTCTCCCTCACTATCCGATGCCTCAATTTACGATATTATTATAGATTTTTTAGGTGTTTGGGTTTAGGTTTTGGCTGGTCCCACAATGCATACCCATTTTTCCCATTAATTTTAGGGTTCGCTATATGATATTTCTATTTAAGATCGGGTTTTCAGGAACGTGACCTAATCGTAAATAGAGGGAGACCTGTATATTCATTAGTTAAAATGTAAAACTTGCAAACTAAACAAACCAAAACTGGGACAAAGACAATATAAAGTCAAATCAACTTATCAAAATCGCTATGTGGAAACAACGCTTACTAAAATAAAATGTATGAAATAAAAGAACACAATCCACTACATAGGGTGTACATTACTACATGAGCAAGTAAATTAAGTTTCATATATTTCATTAATTAGATTTATTTGTAAGTTAATTGGTGGGTTGGTGATAATATGAATGCATTCAGATTCAGATTAAGATTTATTATACTTAGCCTGTGGATTACATCAGTTTTATGTTACAAGAAAAACTAAATATCTGGCTTACCCTCATGAGAATAACTCTTCTTTAGGCACCTAATATGCAAGATTCGAAACTGCGTAATAAATCGTAGGCTTGTGCCTATTTCTTTAACTGTCTTGATAGCGTAATGCATAAGTGCACAGAATTTCAGTGTGAGTGTCCTGGGTTGGAGTTCTTGGAGTACCACAAGTACTGTTTTTGTTGATTTCATTAATTGAGTTTAGAAGCGAAGTTGGTTGGTGAAAACATATAAATTTTACTCGAACTACTGTACAAACAAATCAAAAGTCAAATGTTGAACATAAATTGAATCACAGGTAATTATATTTAACAAATTTATGACAACACTATGGCGAGAGTACTGTACTATTACAGAATTACAGAGTTTTCACTAGTAAACATGGGTACACAAGGAACATAGGTTCATCTTATACAAATGCAGTAGGCTATATATATTATTATGCTTTTTCCACCAACCAACTTCACCTCTAAACTCAATTAATGAAATCAACAAATACATGTGGCACTCCGAGGACTCGAACCTAGGATACTCATATCGAAATTCCGCGCACTTATGCATTACGCTATCTATCTATCTATTGTCTGACGCCGTGATCCCCGAAGGGGTGGCCACGAACGAACCGCCCCCATGCACCTCTGTCCCCAGTCAGTCGACGCCCCTCCCCCCAACCAGCACCGCCTTCGTTCATGTACTTCCTCACTCCATCCTTCCACCTCTCATTCGGTCTACCTCTCCCTCTCTGTCCCTCCACCTTGCTCTCGTACACCCTCTTAGTCATTCTCTCTTATGGATCTGAATCTGAACTAGTTTCGGTAATAACGAAATTTAAAAATACTGCTTGTGGATATAATGATGTAAGTGTGTCGGTTGTTAAAGAATGTTCAAGTGTAATTATACCATTTCTTATTTCTTAAATAATAGGTCATTTAAAATCGGGTGTTTTCCAAATTATATGCAGATAGCCAAAGTTATTCCGATTTTTAAAAAAGGAGATAAAAGTGTTCCCCAGAATTACATGCCAATATCTCTACTTTCCATATTTAGTAAAATATTTGAAAAACTTGTGGGATCCAGGCTAATAAATTATCTCGAATCACAATCTATATTAACGAAGTGTCAGTTCGGGTTTCGGCCTCGATCTTCTACGGAATGTGCTGTTCATGAGCTAACTAGGGAAATGTATAAAGTTTTAGACACAAAACAATACCAGTTAACGGTTTTCTGTGATCTTTCCAAAGCATTTGACACCCTACCTCATGATATTTTACTTAAAAAGTTACATAACTATGGAATACGTGGCCCTGCCCTTAAATGGTTCACTAGTTATCTTAGTCAAAGGAAGCAATTTGTTTTTTATAATAATGTAAGTTCTAAATGTAAATCTATGACGTATGGTGTTCCACAGGGGTCTGTGCTTGGCCCTGTTTTGTTTATATTATTCATTAACGATATTGTATTCTCAAGTAACAAACTGAAATTTCTTTTATATGCAGATGATACAAACATTTATTTACAAGGCAATAATCTAATGGAACTAGCTAAGGTTTCAACCTGGATTAAATCAAATGGTCTTACACTTAATTTAAATAAAGCTCATTATCTTGTGACTCATTTTACTAGCTATCAATTACCAAATATTGAGATTAAAATAAATAACCATGTAATTAATAAAGTTAATGATGTAAAATTTCTTGGTATTACGATAGATGGTGGAATGACATGGAAACCTCATATTAATGACATTACCGTAAAATTATCGAAAATTACTGGCATTCTTTACAAAACTAGAGATTCCTTAAATATTGATAACTTAAAGCTACTTTACCTTTCTTTGGCTAACCCTCATATAATTTACTGTTCTGCTATCTGGGGAGGAGCAAACAAGACTTACCTGGACTCTTTATTCTTGGCACAAAAGAAAATACTTCGCATAATGACTTACCAATCTTATAATGCTCATACAGGTCCAATATTTAAAGAACATGGTTTACTAAATTTAGGTGATATTTTGTTTGCTCAGGCAGTGAACTTTGTGTATAAATCTTTAAATGGTCTTGTGTGTTTGGAGGGCGATTTTCATATCATGGTCCATAACTTTAATACCAGAGGAGCCCAGGAGTTGCTACGACTCCCATATTGCAGAACATCACATGCACAACGTTGTCTTAGCTATAGGGGAGCTAAATTATAGAACACCCTTAACGAACCATTCAGACATGCTGTTTCTATATTTGTGTTCAAAAAGTCTATTAAGAAACACATTTTAGATCAATACTAAATAGCGATGCTTTTGTGTAAACCAGTCTATTTCATTTCTCCATTATTAGTGTTCATGTAACTACTGTCATACCTATTCTTAAAGACTACTGAAAATAATGAACTAAGTTGATTCTTGCTGATTCCATGATAAAGCAGGTAATATACTGTAATGTTTTGTATATATTATATTTTTAATAACCGTGTAACCTAGCATTAAATATTTACTTACGTCTATAAGGCTAGCTACATAGAGCTTTTGCTTAGCTAGCTATATATGCCAATCATTCAAATATATGTATTATGATGTATTATTGTATATTATGTATGTACACAATTGGCAATAAAAATCAATCAATCAAAATCTCGCTTTCCATACGTTCCATATGGCCGAACCATCTCAAGTTGTTCCTTTTCACACTTTCCAGCACATCTACCTCCACACCACACCTCCTTCTTACTTCCTCATTAGTCTGTCTATCCCTCCATGTAACTCCGCACGCACTCCTTAAGTAATTCATTTCCACTGCTCTCACTCTTGGTCTGAGTCTCTCGACCAACGTCCATGCTTCGCTTCCATAAGTCAGTGTCGGGATTACCACACTGTCATGCAAGGACTTCTTCACTTCCATACTGACCACCCTATTTCTTGTTACTGCTTTTAGCGTTCCTACAACCCTCTTCCCCTGTTGTACCCTCTCCCGCACTTTTTCATCCATAGTCCCATCTTTACTCAACACACTGCCCAGATACTTAAAAGAGTTGACGATCTCCATAGCCTGACCGTTCAGCTTCACCTCACACTCTGTGACTTCACCCCTTTCGAAGACCATAACCTTGCTCTTCCCCACATTTACCTTCAAATTCCAGTTTTTGCACACTGTTCCAAACTCATTTACCAGACCCTGCAACTTCCATTCATTATCACTCATCAGAACTGTATAATCCGCAAACAGCAGTATAGGTAGCTTCCACTCAATTCCCTCCCTTTTCAGCGATACACCAACATTCACTGCTCTTGATAGTATTTCTTTCATGACTCCATCCATATATACAGTAAACAACCACGGGGACATCACACACCCCTGTTTCAAACCAACATTCAGGTCAAAGAACTCGCTCTGCTCACTCTCCACATGTACTGCCGCCTTTGCACCCTCATACATGCTCTTCACTGCTTTCAGCAACTTGCCCTCTACTCCGTATATTCTAAGTACTTTCCACAAACCTTCTCTATCCACTCTGTTATAGGCCTTCTCCAAGTCCATAAAGGCAACATACACGTTTTGTTTCTTCTCCAGATATTTCTCCACAACACAATTCAGGGTAAAAATCTGATCTACACATCCTCTTCCCTTCCTAAAACCTCCCTGCTCGTCGCCTATCCATTTCTCCGTTCTCACTCTCACTCTCTCAATCACTACCCTACTGTATACCTTCCCTACTACGCATAGAAGACATATTCCTCGGTGGTTACCACACACTCCTCTTTCCCCTTTGCCCTTATATAGGGGGACTATTATGCCAGTCTTCCAGTCATCGGGTGCACTCCCCTTCTCGCATGCTAGTTTGCACATTTTCCATACCCATTCTATCACTATCTCACCACCATACCTCAACATTTCCCCACACACTCCATCTGTTCCCGGTGCTTTCACCAATTTCACTCTTTTCATGGCTTCCCACACTTCTGACCTCCTGATCCCCACCTCCTCCTCCACTACTTCTCTCTCCCATACCATATCCAGCTATGTTTGCTGGCTCTTCATTCCTTACATTTAGCAACTCATTGAAGTACTCCCTCCATCTTTCGACTCTCTCTTGCTTCACGGCTAGCATTCTCCCATTCTTATCTTTCACACCCTTACTGTTTCCCTTGCTACCTTCCCTAACTTTCTTGACTTCTTTCAAGACAGTTATTACAGAGTTTTCACTAGTAAAATGGATACACGAGGAACATAGGTTCATCTTATACACGTACAGTATTTATATAACTTCCCTGCAATGATGGCAATGATGGCAAACATTTATGTACCACTGCATGCATAGATAATTAAAACGTGTCACACACACACACACACGAGAGACGAGTGGAAGCGGACGTCGTTGGCTGGCGCTCCTCAAACTACCATCTGACTTGCCTAAAGTGGGGTATACAGGAGATTATTATGTATTGTCCCGCTAATAATATTCTAACAGGAAAGTGTTCAGTGAAAGTTATTTAAAAATATGAATGTATAAACGAAACTTAGAGAGTTTGTTTTGAGAAATCAGCTGGTAAGGCTGGTGACGTCACATGACAACAACAATGGCTGACATCGAAGCCACGGATATGAGTGGGGAATGTTTTTATGACGAGGAAGGGGATTATTCAGGCTTTCCTGAAGGTAAGGAGGACCAGATCACCTTCCTGAACAGGAATCTGATGGGGCTGATAAAGTGGAGAAAGGAAATGGAGGGGTGGAGGAAGACCATTGGGACTGTAGTGGAAGAGAGCTGTGTCCCGGGGGAGGGTTTAAACGATTTAACTGCTAGGGTCAACGAATTGGTATCTGAGAGTGTAGCTTTAAAAGAACAGATTAAGGAATACAAAGAACATTTAAATGAGAGAGTGAAAGAGATAGATGATGGGTATAGGGAGAGGGCTGAGAAAGAGATTCGTGAATTGAGGGAGGAGAATGCTAGGCTAAAACAAGGAGTGGAAACAAATCAGGACAGGACACAAAAAATGGAGGAAGAGGTATCTCAAATGAAAAATGTCTGGGGTGATCGAGTGGGTGAAGCAGAGGTACAACTAAAAGCAATTATTGAGGAGCAAAAGGGACAGCAGGAGGAGAACCTGAACAAGAGGGTAGTTAATGCCATCAGACAAAATGAGAAACAGGTCAGTGATATTATTGATAAGAAGATATGTGTAATTATGTTTGGAGATGTAGAAGGGGAAATATTAGATAGAAATACGAGAAAGGTGTGGAGATGAAGAAAGTTGAGAAGATGATTGATGTGATAGATAGACAAGATAAGGAGGGATGGAAGAGAGAGGTAGAGGATTGTTGGAGACTAGGGAAATACAAGAAAGGAGAAATGAGGCCAATGAAGATTAGATTTAAGTCAACCAAAGTAGCAGAGGAGGTACTCAGATCCAGCTGGAAGTTAAGTCAGGAGGGGGAATACAGAAATGTTAAACTAAGGAAAGATCTAAATGCGGAAGAGAGTGAAAAATTTAGAGAAATAAATAGAGAAGTCAAAGAAAAGTCAAATCTCTCTCGACTAGGAGTTTCGACCTTAGCCAGCTCACTCGACAAGTTTGTTGCGGGGTTTGGTTAATAAACCATAGGTGTGTAAGTAAAATAGAATCCCAGCCACATCAAATTGATAGTAATAACGAACATTCTGATAGCGTAGATTTTCCGTCTAGGTCCAGTAGTTCAACAGGTAAAAATAAATTAGTTAAAAACAATAGAAAAATAGTTGCAAATACAAGTAATAGTTTGAGTGTTTATTATACAAATTGCAGGAGTTTATGTAACAAAATGAACGAAGTTAGAGCACTGGTTAGCAAAGAAAATATAGACATAATAGCGCTAACTGAAACATGGATTAATACAGAAACCAGGCATTTTTTAGCAGAGTTTGATATACCAGGATATAGTTTGTTTAAATATGACCGAACAAGTAAGAGGGGTGGCGGTATAGCAGTGTTTGTCAGTTCATTAAAAAGCTGTACTAAATCAGGTATTAGAGTAAATAATGAAAATGAAAGTGTTTGGGTAGAAGTTAACGAAGGTAGTGAGACTTTAGTTATTGGAGTTATGTATAGACCGCCAAATATGAGTAGAAATGACGGAACATCATTATGGGAGGAAATTAAAATAGCATCAAGGCTTAGCAACGTGTGCATTATGGGGGATTTTAATTTCCCTAATATAGATTGGCAGCAACAAATAGGGGACTCTGATTCAAAGGAGTTTATTGAGGTAGTACAAGATAGTTTTTTATCTCAATTCATAGATACGCCGACTAGAGGTGATAATATTCTCGATTTAGTTTTCAGTAACAATGAACATATGATAAATAGTGTAGAAATCGGGGACCACCTTGGAAATAGTGATCACAATTCTGTGTATTTTAATATACAATGGAAAGGTAATATCAGAGAGAATACAACATTAATACCTGACTTCAGAAAAGCCAATTATGGTGGGTTAAGAGAAGCCCTGTTAGCGGACCCTATGGTCAAAAAATTAAGTCGATCCAGGTGTCCAAATGAGTGTATCCTTTCTCAGGCACCTGTCATTTTAAGTCAGGAGGAGACGTCAAACTTGGTAGATACATACGATAATTTTATCAAGTCAGTATTATACATGTTACCTAAATTTCATAAAAGACCTTATAAATATCGCTTTATTGCCGGAGCAAAATTTGCTACCACTAAAACTCTATCAGAACAAGTCGTAAATTGCTTAAAATACATTAAAAGTACTCATAAAAGATATTGTAATACCATCATGAAAAGAACTGGCATTAACTATTATTGGAGTGTTGACAATTCGTTAGAAGTTATTGATAAAATAAATACCATGCCGAAAGTTACCTCGGTACATAGCTTCGACTTTTCAACTTTGTATACCAATTTGCCTTTAGATTTAGTATATTCAGAGCTTTGCTTTATTATAGATTTGCACTTTGACAGGTTCGTTAGGAATGGTAATTATTTCATAAATGTTTATACATATTTTAATAATGCATCACTTAGCTCTACTCCCACTAGTTCTGTATATTTTGATAGAACTAAACTTAAAGATGCCCTTAAATTCCTCCTTTTCAATACTTATGTTAGATTCGGGCCGTACATTTTCAAACAAATATTAGGAATTCCTATGGGTGGAAATGCTAGCCCTTTAATTGCAGACTTATTCTTGCTTGCTTTAGAATTTAAATATATAAAAGACTTAGTTGACAGTAGCAAGAAAATAAAATTCCAGAAAAATTAGCACTTGCTAAACTGTTAAGTAATAATAGTAGATATATTGATGATATTCTTGTTTGCAATTTGTTAAATTTTAATCAAGTTGCTAAACTTATTTACCCTAATTCTATTCCCCTCACACAATGTAACGTAAATTATAAAGTTGAAAATTTTCTTGATATAAATATAGAGATTGTTAATGAACAGTGCATACTTAAAGTATATCACAAAGTTGATGATTTTAATTTTAACGTAATAAACTTTCCTTTCCCTAGTAGTAATATCGATAGTAAAATCACTTATAATTGTTTTTATTCCCAATTAATAAGATTTTGTAAAATCTGCACTAAAGTACAGTAGATGACTTTTGGGCTAGAGCTAGGTTACTATACAGACTCTTAGTGGACAGAGGTTTTGAGGCAAGTAAATTGTTCCATAAATTTAATCTTTTTAGGGTCAATTATTGTGACTGTATTCTAAAATTTGACATCAATAATTTTAATCAAGCATTTTTAACTTGAAGTTTCTTGTATAACCTCTGCTTACTTTTTGTCTGTATTTATTGTTTATCTTTTTCTTTTCTTTTTCTATTATTATTATTATTAATATTAATATTGATGATTTTTTAAATTTATTGTTCTTGTTAAAAGAGTACTCTTTGTTTAAATCTGTTGTTACTTCATATTTTGTAATTATTTGTCTTTATATTATATGTATTCATTGTCGATAGTATCAATTGCTTACTTTTGCGATTTCCTTAGTTTATTTGTGCTATAAATGTAGGTTATTTGTAGGGTAGTTATTGATAGGGGTCACTTGAGGCATGCTATGCTTACAGGTACCTACCCGATAGCACTATCGTTAGTGAGTGCTGTACTGTATTTTATATATTATTTTGTAATAGTATAGATATCTTATCAATATTTGTATTTTTTACTATTGTTAATGTCTTGTCATGTTGCAAATTTGATTTTAAATAATATTTTGACATTTAACATGTAGTTTCTTTATTCATGCAGAGTTTAGTAAAATTTGCCAGAACGTCCCGGACTTCCCAAACTTGACTACTTCCTTTAACGTGACGATAGTGCGTTGTTATATGTGCGATTAGTTTGCTTGGGAAACAGATTAACTTGCTCATGTAGTAATGTACACCCTATGTGGTGGATTGTGTTCTTTTATTTAATAATTTTCATTTTAGTAAGCGTTGTTTCCACATAGCGATTTTGATTATTTAATTTGACTTTATATTGTCCTTGTCCCAATTTTGGTTTGTTTAGTTTGCAAGTTTTACATTTTAATTCAATGCGCAAAATAAATATATCCCCAAAAGAAAATTTAGATCAACACAGAACCAACCCAAATGGATGAATAATAGACTATTAGATCTTCTAGGAAAAAAGAGAGGAATATATAGAAAAATTAAAAAAGGCGAAATTCACCTACTTGCTTACTATCAGAATCTATCACGACAGGTAAAAAAGGGTATTAGTAAAGAAAAAAGAAATTATGAAATTAAGGTTGCCAATGATTCAAAAAATAATCCTAAAGCTTTTTACCAACTATATAAATCCAAGGTTAGAGATGTAATTGGTCCCCTTAAAACTTCGATAGGAAAATTGACAGAAAGTTATTTAGAAATGTGCAGTACATTAAATAGTCAATTTCTTTCCGTTTTAACTAATGAAAATTTGGCACAGTTTCCAGAAGTCCGTAAGGTATACAGCGATAGTATAGAAAATAGGTTAAGTACGGTTACTATAAGTAGAAATGATGTGGTTAAGGAAATTGACAGACTGAAACCTCATAAATCGCCTGGTCCTGATGAGGTATATGCTAGAGTATTAAAAGAATGCAGAGATGAGTTAAGTTATCCATTAACATTTCTATTTAACAAGTCATTAGAAACAGGTATAGTTCCAGAAGCTTGGAAGCTTGCAAATGTAGTTCCGATCTTCAAAAAAGGTGATAAATCAATAGCATCCAATTACCGTCCCATTAGTCTCACTTCAATCATAGGAAAACTACTAGAGTCAATTATTGCTAGGAAAATGAGAAACCACTTAGAAACATTTAACTTAATCAATTCTTCTCAGCATGGATTCACTCAGGGACGGTCTTGCCTTACTAATTTGCTTAGTTTTTTCTCAGAGGTATATGAAGCAGTAGATAATGACAAGTCATATGATATTATATATTTAGATTTCAGTAAAGCTTTCGACAGAGTCCCTCATGAGAGATTGATGAGAAAGGTTGAGGCACATGGAATAGGTGGGGCGTTGTTAGGATGGATTAGGTCATGGCTAATTGGTAGGAAGCAGAGAGTCAGCATAAATGGTACCAAGTCAGAATGGGGAGCAGTCAAAAGTGGTGTCCCCCAGGGATCGGTATTAGGTCCCCTGTTGTTTCTTATATACATAAATGACCTAGATTTAGGTATAACTAGTAGGATAAGTAAATTCGCAGACGATACTAAAATAGGGAGATCAATTGATTCAGATAGCGATATAGAGTGCCTCCAAAGGGATCTAGATACCTTACATGAATGGTCAGTAAATTGGCAGATGAAGTTTAACATTGACAAATGCAAGGTATTAAAGATAGGGAAGATGCAAACAAATTTTAAATATAAACTAGCTAATTTAGAATTAGAAAATTCAGACTGCGAGAAAGATCTAGGTGTGTTTGTTAGCAATGATTTGAAGCCTAGAAAACAGTGTATAAGCGTTCGTAATAAGGCAAACAGGATTCTCGGGTTCATCTCTAGGAGTGTGAGTAACAGAACTGCTGATGTTATCTTAAAACTTTACTTGTCATTAGTGAGACCCCATATGGATTATGCTGTCCAATTTTGGTGTCCTTATTACAGAATGGACATAGATTCATTGGAGAGAGTACAGCGTAGAATGACAAAAATTATCCATAATATTAGAAATCTTTCGTATGAAGAAAGGTTGAAGAAATTAGGTTTACATTCGTTAGAGAGACGCAGAGTTAGAGGGGATATGATAGAGGTGTTCAAGTGGGTTAGTGGGATTAACAAAGGGGACATGGCAAATGTACTAAAGCTCAGTGATAGCGAAAGAACTCGTACCAATGGTTTCAAATTAGATAAATTTCGTTTCAGAAAAGATATAGGCAAGTATTGGTTTGGTAACAGAGTTGTAGACGGGTGGAATGGACTACCAAGTGCTATAGTGGGATCTAAAACTGTAGGGAGCTTTAAGATAAAATTGGATAAGCATATGGACGAGAAGGGTTGGGTGTGAAGGGGGATCAGCCGGGTTGGGCCAATCAGCGCTCTGCAGACCTCCATAATCCTGCGTTAATCTCTAACCGTTTTGGTAAGATGATCCTCAGGGTATTAGAGTGTGAAGCCTATAATTGGGCTTTGTAATGAATTGGGGTTGTGTGGGACAGGGATCTGCCTTGCTTAGGCCAATCGGCTTTCTGCAGACTCCCATTTTCTTATGTTCTTATGTTCTTAAAAGAACGATAATAGATCAGAAGTGGAGAAGGGGGATTTTTTCTACAGAAACATGGATGGGAAAGTAAGGAAGTGGTACCTGAAGAAGGGGGAGAAGATAGGGGCGGAGGGGGGGAGAAAAGAAGTGGTGGTACAGGAAGAAGGATTGGAGGAAGGGGAAATAGTAGGATAAAGACAGGGAATATCAATCATAATGGTAAAAGCAACAGGTGCAAGATGGTCTATAGCAATGTGGATGGGCTGCTAGCAAAGAAATTAGAAATAATTGATTACATCAGACAGGAAGAGCCCTTAATATTGTGTCTATGTGAAACTAAACTAAATAAAGGGATAAGTTTGGAGGGAATGGGATGGAACAACTATAATATCTGGAGAAGGGATAGAGAAGACAAGATGGGGGGAGGGGTGCTAATTCTTACACATAATAAATTGAAAACAAGAATGATTGATCTGAATAATAGTAAAGCGGAAATATTAGCAGTAGAATTGACAGATAATGACAATCAAAAGGCGGATATTGTAGTGGCCTACATGCCGCCCTACACAGGGGCTTGGGAAGAGGAGGAATACAAATTTATCAAAGATGGGATGATTATTTGTATTGAAAAATTAACTCGTAGAACCAATGAATTAATTATAGTAGGGGACTTCAACTGTAAAGAGGTGGATTGGGAGCAGAGAGAAGCTGGTAGCAACGTGAACTCGTGGGGGTATAGGCTACTGGATATGGTAACAGAAAATTTATTGGTGCAAAATATAAAGGAATATACAAGAAGAAGGGGAAATGATGAAGCATCCAGATTGGACCTAATGTTTACTAGAGACCCAGATGTAATTTCTGATATAAAATACTTACCACCTTTAGGCAAGAGTGATCACGTTGTAATGGACATAGAAATCCTATTGGGTTATTCCAATATGGAGGAGAGGGAGGAGCACAAGGAAACTAGGTTTGACTATGCAAAAGGAGACTACCAATCACTGAGACAATACTTTAGAGATGTTGACTGGAGTGAAATACATCAGAGAAATAGTGTAGACGAGAAGTATGGAGTATTTAAAACAATATAAGAAGAAGGAGTTAATAAATATGTCCCTAAACAAGGTAATAGGTCAGCGAAGGAAAAGGATTGGTTTAATGAAAAATGTAGGAAAGCCAAGGAAAAGAGACCAAGTGTGGAAGGCAGCTAGAAAAAGGTGTAATAGAGAAACTTGGAACAGATACAAGAGATTAAGAAATGTATATGCTACAATCAGGAGACAAGAAGCCAGAGAATATGAGAAGAACATTGTGAACAAATGTGAGAGTGATCCTAAGCTGTTCTATAGGTTTATAAATAGTAAAATGAAGGTAAGGGATAGAATAGTGAGGTTGAAGGTTGAAGGGACCACTTATGATGACGACCAGAATATGTGTGAAATTATGAACAATACACTACACTCAGTATATACTAAAGATGATAACTTTGAAGAAGTACCGGTAGGTGAAATTGGTGATAAACTGGGAGAGATTAATTTTCTCCCAGAGGAGCTAGTAGAAATAATGAAAGGACTAGATGTGAAAAAAGCAGTGGGACCTGACAATGTAGCGGGATGGATTTTGAAAGAATGTGCTGACGAACTAGTGAAACTCTTATATGAGATAATGAAATACTCTCTGGAAGTGGGAAAATTACCAATGGACTGGAAGAGAGCCAACATTGTACCGATTTATAAAGGTGGGAACAGGGAACATCCACTAAATTATCGACCTGTGTCACTTACTAGTATAGTGTGCAAAATCTGTGAGAAAATAATTAAGAAAAGATGGATGATTTACTTGGAAAAGAATAATCTACTATCTAACAGGCAATTTGGATTCAGGGAGGGTACCTCATGTGTTACAAATCTACTCAGTTTTTATGACAGAGTGGTTGACATATTACAAGAGAGAGATGGATGGGTGGACTGCGTATATATTGACATGAAGAAAGCTTTTGACAGAGTATCGCATAGCAGGCTGAAGTGGAAATTAAAAGAGTATGGAGGGATTCAGGGTAGTTTGTTAAATTGGATGGAGGACTATCTTTCAGGGAGACAGATGAGGACTACTATCAGAGATAAATTTTCTACGTGGAAAGATGTCACAAGTGGAGTTCCGCAGGGAGCGGTGCTGGCTCCCATAATGTTTCTAATATACATTAACGACATGCCAAAGGATATAAATGCATATATGAATATGTTTGCAGATGATGCCAAGATCATGAAGCGTATAGAAGATGAAAACAGTGGTAGGGAATTACAGAGGGATTTGGATAGGATAGATCAATGGAGCAAGAAGTGGAAAATGGAATTCAACACAAATAAATGTCATGTAGTGGAAATGGGAGTAAGTAAAAGAAGGCCTCATATGGAATATAAGTTAGGAGAAAACACTATTAACCCATCAGAGAAAGAAAAGGACTTAGGGATAACTGTTAGGGGTGATCTTTCACCTGAGAATCATATTAATAAGATAGTGGGAGAAACATATGGACTGCTAAACAGAATAAAAATAGCCTTTAACTATATAAACGAGGAGATGCTGGAGAAAATAATAAAAACATTGGTGAGACCAAGACTGGAGTATGCGGCAGTGGTGTGGGCACCACATCTAAAAAAGCATATAAAGAAGCTGAAGGTTCAGAGAGCTGCAACTAGGATGATACCAGAACTGAGAGAATTACCATATGAGGAGAGATTAAAGAAATTAGATTTACCATCTCTAATGGATAGGAGGGAGAGAGGCTATATGATTATGATGTACAAATGTGTGAGAGGACTCGAAAAGGTGGACAAGAAGGGTTATATTGTGAAAGGTAATGGTAGAACTAGGGGGCATAGATATAAGCTAATGAAAGGAAGATGTAAAGGAGATGTGAGAAAGTATAGTTTCCCTTACAGAAGTATAAGTAAATGGAATCAGTTGGAAGAGGAAGTGGTGTGTGCCAAAAACATTCATATTTTTAAGGCAAAGTTAGATAATTGTAACTCAGGAAGCGGGACAATACGAGCCTAAAAAGCTCAACTCCTGTATACTACAAATAGGTAAATACACACACACATTTCAAGTACAGTCGGCCCCGCAAGGGTGCGCACTAAAAGGGTGCGATTCTCCAACCGTGCGGCAGATGTCCGTGTGGTGCGTATAATCCAAGGGTGCGAAAAAAGCGCGAAAAAAGCAAAGCGTGCGTTTTTTTCGCCCAATAACCCCTGAAAAACATGAACTAAGGAAAGAATACCTGTACAGTAGTCCCTCGTTATCGACGGGGGTTACGTTCTTAAGACTGCCGTCGATAGCAAAAACCGTCTATACCGCATTACCGTACATACACGTACAGTATCCGTGGTCTCTATCCTATGTACTTTTAAGTGTTTCCTTTACACATAACCTTACATATTAGAGTATATTGCCAATATCTATCACTGAATACATTAGAGGCCATAATAAACGCAAGAGATACAAGGTTCAGGCACAAATAAGCAAGTAAAAGGCAGGTGGACTTAAGAGCTTCTGCCTTGTTTTGACAACATTAAAAATGGAGGTCGAAAGTGACGCTCCGATCGTCGGTGAATCCGGATTCACTCAAAACCTAAAGTCTTTAGGCTAATTATTTTTGCTCTCGTTTTCGGTGTATTTTCTTATTATTGTATGTCTTATTGTTCATCATTTAATCCACTTTTGGTTGGTATATTAGAGTAATATAAATAAACAATTAATCCGTCGATATATCAGTCGATACTCGAATCAGTCTAAAGTCAGTCGATAGTCGAATCCGTCTATGATAAAGCAATCCGTCTATAAAAAAGCCGTCGATAACGAGGGACTACTGTACAGTATAGAAATGTGATTAGATATTAGATAGAATATGGGTATTACACTCACTTTGGATGGTTTATGTATGCGTGGAGGTTGGGATGTTGGTCTTACTGAGGGTCTGATTAAATAAACCATCCAAAGTGAGTGTAATACCCCTATTCTATCTAATATCTAATCACATTTCTATACTGTGCAGGTATTCTTTCCTTAGTTCATGTTTTTCAGGGGTTATTGGGCGAAAAAAGGGTAAGTTTGAAGAGTCCCCGGACTACATAGTGAATTTCCCATAGGTTCTTAAGCTCCAAGGGTGCGTTTTACAAGGGTGCGCGCATGTCTCGGACTTAGGTAACCGCACCCTTGTGGGGCCCACTGTATGGTACAAGTTGTTGATGCAAACAAATAAAGTTAAACAAAAATTAGAGAGTAGTGTTTGGTATTTTTAGATTAAAAATAGTATAATTACTTTGGCCAACCCTTTGGGGATCACGGCGTCAGGCAGCAGAAACTCTGGGAAGATCAGCCGCTGGTCCTCCACTGATTTCCATCTGCAATTTAAAAGAGCTTTGAGTCAAGTACATACACACATAGAAGAGATAAATAATAATTAAAAGTTTGACATCTAATTAAGAAAGATAAAATAATTAAATGTAAACTAGGACATTTTAAATAAACTTAAACCTTCAGGGAGCTGCCGTTGCCAAGGCGTTCTGCCCCTTGGAGACGACATCCGACATACAAGTTTAAATTCATATTATCACCAACCCACCAATTAACTTGCAAATAACCCAAATTAATGAAATCAATTAAACTAATGAATAGATGTGGTACTCCAAGGATTCCAACCTGGGATACTCGAACCGAAATTCTGCGCACTAACCATTACGCTATCAAGGCAGTTAAAGACCGTTTTAGCCAAGAGTGTGGTTGCAGTCTCGCGTCCTAAATGGCGTCATTTCAGGCGACCCTGTCATGGGCTGCCTCCGATTTCAAGTGCTTTATTTTGTGATCGGACCAGAGTACCTGCTACCTGATCCCAAGTATTTCTAGGTATACCCCTATGCGCAGCTTCCCCCACGTTCACAGTCCGGCATTTCTTCATCCAGTTCTGATCATTTACTCTCTCCACATGTCCAAACAAACCAAGTCTGCATGTGCGCATCACTTCACCATTATTTTTACCTACCTTATGACATTAATATGTACCAAATGATTAAACGGATACGGTGTACCACACTATTGGTTCCAAATTCGTCCAGCCATCCCTAAAGTACCTATTTCCCCCCAAATACATCCAATAAATACATATTATTTGAGGAGAATACTTATAAATACATATTAAAATGTAAAACTTGCAAACTAAACAAACCAAAATTGGGACAAGGACAATATAAAGTCAAATTAAATTATCAAAATCGCTATGTGGAAACAACGCTTACTAAAATGAAAATTATTAAATAAAAGAACACAATCCACCACATAGGGTGTACATTACTACATGAGCAAGTTAATCTGTTTCCCAAGCAAACTAATCGCACATATAACAACGCACTATCGTATTATGAGATTACTTACCACACAGACTTTATTTGAAATCAGTCATATATAGCCTAGCCTGACGGCATAATTTCGCCGCTTTCGCCGCTGCTGGGTGTGATGAGGTATTTCCCGGAACTCACGATTGGTCCGGGATGGTAGCCAGAAACTTGTCCATTTCCCTCTTGAAGACCCCTGTTGTCATACCTGTAATGTTTAGGATGCGCATTAATAACAGGGTAATAGTACCACTAACAATCCCCGCCTCCTATATAAAGCGCTTACACCATACCAAAATAGTGACCCATCCTTTAAAGTACGGTACGGTAAATTTGTGGGTGTTTCGAAATTTTATTAGTTATTAACAAGATTTACTATTTTTAACCCTTCCAGCCCGGATGTCCTGTTAAAAGGACACCACAAAAGAAGGGCAGGAGCCCGGGTGTCCTGTTAATAGGCAGTAAGCTTGAAAGCCTATTCAGCTTGGTCTGAACGCCGAGCGTCCGACATATGTAAACAAAGCCGATCGGTGCGTCACCGCACCTCCGAAAACAAGGAGACGTCAGATCAATGTTATTGTTGTGACGTAAGACGAAATTAGTGTCTGAAAAGCTCCGATATTGTCAACATCGCGGAAAAATTCGCTCCACTGAAATCGTCATCACAACTGAACCAGTTGACTTACAGAGCTCTACTCAATGCCAGTCTACAGATTGAAAACCGCACTACGTTTATAGATGCGTGGGAAATTTCTAGCAGTTAAAATAAATAAAAATACGGTAGCCTAGGCCTAGACGTTTTTCGGCCAGATCGCCCGGGTAGCCCACACTGTCCTTTGGAGGACCAGCCCGGGCCACGAGGGTTAAACACTATTCCAAGACATCCAGCGATGCTATCGCCGACGAATTTACCTTCGGACATCTGTTTTCTGTTGACCCATTTTCGTACGATGGCGGCGGTTTCGGGTGCGTTTTATGTTCTCCTGCAGTATTTTGACATCTACATAAGTTTTAAGAGAAGTGGGGGTCTGGGGGTGGTAGCCCCAAGGTTAGGTAAGGTTGTCATTAAAAATGCTGGTGTCATGTGACACACGTCCGCCACAAGGACAGCCTCGCCGGCTGGCGGTGGACGGGTTTCACATGAACCCAGCACTTTCGACGACAATACAGTATTGTCATTAACCTAACCAAACAGCATTACCTAACCTGAGGGCTGCCCCCCATACCCGCACGTCAGTAGTAGCTAGTAGGGCTTCCTAAAAAAAAAAAAAAAAAAAATTATAAAAGGAAAATTACGAACCGTACACCGTCAAAATTTCTGTTATTTAACAAATCTTACATTGTAGCGTCGTCGTCGGAGTGACGGTCGGACGTCTGGGATATACTGTACAGATATTTTTATAATACAGTAGTGTTAAAATAGTAAATCTCGTTAAAAACTAATAAAATTTCAAAACGCATGGGAAGGATGTACCGTATATTCGGGCGTACGGTCGTCATGTTTACGTAGGTCGATTGCTCGCGGAGTTCCCATCTATTTCGACGGCTATTTTTTCTGTTATTTGTCCCCTGCTGGCAATATATATGATGATGATAATAAGCCACAGGGGGGGGGGGGGGGGGGGCCCTCAACATATCATTGTATCCCACGGCAGTCAAAAGAGACGGGAACATGAACGCGAGCGTCCGCGTTAGTGTAAACAAGACGGGCGGTACGCCGGAATACTACATGCTTGCCAAACGCACCCACAAATTTACCGTACTTTAAGTAGGATGGGTCAATTTAGCGGCGCCACTGCAGCAACTTTCGTAAGTGACACTCGGAATCTGGATGTCTTATTCACTAAAATTTCGCCTCCAAGCAGCAAACACCTTGACAATGACCAGATATTCTTGGAGTTCAGTTCACTTGTTTCTTTGTGTTTTCTAGTTTAATATTGAGTCTTTCATAATTTTTGCTCTCTTTTTCGGGTTTCGACTGCGATTTTTGCACCAACATAGAATTATTTTGCGCGAACCTGGAATTTTGAAATATTTGGGGTATGGCATACCGGTAATGTTTAATTTCGCAAACTTAGATGGCGCCAAATTCAGTGCTCCACTGTAAGTGAAATATGAAACCCTTTAAAAACTGTACCTCTAGGCCCCCTACTGTACTGGCAAGTGGCAACATATATGATGATTTCTATGAATCATGGATCCCACGGCAATCCTGATTTTCCAAAACTCTCCCTAAAGAAAATTCAATTTTTACAGTAGGCCTAGGCCTAATTTTTCCAAAATTCTCCCCATAAAAGTTAATTTTATACACCAAACAATAGTTTTAAATACATCCTCCCCATAGAGGATAATAATGTATTGTTTACAGTATTTTTGAAATTCTCCCTAGGCCTATAAATGGTAATTTTTGAACAATGCTTTTTCATACTCTCCCTATAGATAGAGGGCAGTTTCATAATTTTAGTTTTTCATCGTAAATTCTTTGCTTTAACCTCACATTTTCCTTAATCTTCATAGCCCTCCCATTTTTAGATTGTTGGATAGGCCTAGCCTAATTTCCACCTGTTCAATTTTTACAGTAATTTTTCCAAAATTCTCCCCATACAAGTTAATTTTCCACACCAAACGATACTTTTAAATAAATTCTCCCCATAGAGGATATATAGTTAGGCCTATCTATTTTTTACACTATTTTTCATGAAATTCTCCCTAGGCCTAGGCTATAAAAGGGGGTATGGACGTTTCGTCACTACCCGGTTCGTCCCCAAAAACCCGTTTCGTCACCAAAATTCAGACCCGTTTCATCACCACTATGTTTTTTAGTCCAAAAGGCATTATTTGCAGCTTGGTTCAAAACTCGTAAACCACTCCAATGTATATTCTTGCCCAGGATGTCACTAAAGTATGAACAAGACCGGAATGTAGCGAAATATACCGAAATATATAGATACTTCCTCGGGCCATGGCTCCCGTGACCCCCTGAAGAGGAAATGTAGATATAATATTGCCACTTTATTTTAACATGCACTCTACACGTCAACCGAGAGTTCCTGCCGCATATCTGGGTTTACGCATATCATATCATTGAGAGTTAGGCATTATAGTGTATTTAATTCCAGAGTTAAGAGTTGCATTTATGCTTTAGGGCCTAGAGTTCCTTGTCATTCGAACTCTTTGTATTTATCATTTTGGGAATCTACCATTTCCTCGTTTATTTACCAGTTACAATCATCCTGTGTTCTTATAAACTAATTAGACCTACATGTGTTCAAGCTAACCCATTTACCGTACTTTTAGGACGATTATTTGTTAGAGGTTTATTCCGCCTCTTGATTTTATCTAATTTATCCAGTGTACGAGTGTCCCGCTGAACAACCCTCTGTATAATTTATATGTCTGTGTGCCTATCCAAGTGTTGTGAATAAACACCATTGTACCTACCATCGTGTTTCTGTGCATTGTATGTCATCTGTTTGATGTAGATAGAGTTAAGGTCAGTCCTCTCCCAGTCGAGAGTAGCCTAAGTTTGACGATTACTGCACAACTCCCAGAGCTGGGAAGTGTAACCAGAATATATACCTCGCTCCTCTATAGCGTGGCATAACAGGTAGGCTACATGGTGATGGGCTGGTCTATCAGAGTGAGAACTGAGCGATCTCTGCCATACCCATAGCTTACTCTGACTGTTCCTTTTACTTACATATTTTCTAGATCTCAAGTGACGGCGTCTTTTCCGTGGATTGACCTCCCAATCTACCACGATTGGAAGCCAAAGCGTCACATTTTTCCTTTGCCCCTCAACTTTCTCTTCATAATTGCTGAGGGGCACAGGGCCCTGGGTGAGGCTTTGGTTTCCCGGGCGTTTCCGCACCCTCCTCGGCTCCCCGCCGTGGAGTGGCTTCGGTCACCCAGGCTTTATTGTGGTCGGCAGGGAGGGTTCTGTGGGGGCACTCGGTTATGGCCTTGGCCTTGCTCGGGGCTGTTCGGCCAGGCAGCTTGGGGAAGAACAACAACAACAACAGGTAGCCTACATATTATAATATGCACAACACATGATTATAGAGAACACTAACATATTTTAAAGATGTAATTAGTGTGGAAATGTATGCCTGATGAACGAGAAGACCGATTTCGATTCTTGGTCGCTTAAACCTACTTTACTACCGTACACGAAAATGTGGATCTGGTTGTATTGTTGGTAGCGTCTATTAAGAGACAGCGAGTATCGTATTATATATAAGACAACCTTCTGACAAACGATATCAGAATCTAACAAAACCATATCAGATACAGTACATATCTACCGTCCCATAATACAAATAGGCAACCAATCATTAAGTTTTCATCACAAATTATAACCATAAATACTTATATCAAGGTTCAATGCCCTTGAAATGGTAGTGGCTCATTATGGTGACGAAACGGGTCTGAGAGGTGGTGACGAAACGTACTGTATCCGGTATCTGGACTAAATACACCATTGCCTGAATGCACCACCAGCCTAGTCTGAATGCACCAGTGTTATTGTAGACCTATAGATTACCAGGATGTTGGAATAAGTACAAGATTTATATAGTTTGAATATATTTTATTTAACATCAGTTTCTTAATGCTGCATTGTTATATAGATTAATTACAAAATATACTTATCTAAAAGTTTAAAAAATATAACTCATATAAAGTTTTTAGTCTTAGTTGTAGCCATTTTATACAGCTACAAATGTGTCATAGGCCTATATATGATTTCAATCTTTCCATGATCTGCTAAGTTACTGCACTGCCTTAAGTACTCAGATGTAATTATGTCGTGGTTTTCATAAGCAGTCCACAATTGCTTTAGCTTTTGCTGCTTTGACTTGTTTTTCTTATTTTGGATCCTACACAGCTTCTTCTGTTTAATCAACCTAACCTGCAGAGGGAGTAGCTTGGTCTCGTCAAAAAGTGTACTGATAAGCAGATGGGGGCATTGTAATTAAGTCGATGGTGCCAACCTTCGACTTCATTGTTTGTTCTCACTAGTCTATTAAATGTTGACCAGGTAGATGGTGGACGTGATGTGCTGGTTATCCAAGTCTTCTCGAGGTAGTTGAGGAGTTTATGGAGCTTCTGGGCTGCAGAAGTCTGAGGGCATCTTTCTTTCAGGTGGTTAAACGCATTGTTGATATGGTAGGCTGGAAGGTGGGGCAGTGCCATCAAATCACGTATGTAGTTACGGACAGGAATCTGATGAATGTATGCAGAGCGTAGGCCATATTCCTTAACTTGATTGTAACCAGCACCCAAACACTGGGACATCAGGTAGAGACTTATGAAGAGCACTCCACAGAGCATGTTCAAAATCAACAACAATCTCTTCAACCATGATGTCAGGTGGGAGGAGTTCGATGATGGCATCCAGGACAGCTTTGTAATCTCTGGTCTTTCGTCTTGACATAACTACAAATAACAGTGGGACTTGTTTGGCGGTGTCACCAGCCTTGATGTAGCTGTGAATGCTGACAAGCTGTACAAATGGCTCCCTGACAACTTTAACCCTCTGTTCCCGGAAGAGCTCTTGAACGCCCATAAAAAAGCATACACGAGCTGCCCGGAAGGGCTCTTAAACACCCATGAGCTCAAAGCCTGTGAGCTTGGTGTGCGAGGCGTCGGTCCGACGCATGTAAACAACAGCCGGCTGGACCGACGCCCCGCATCTCCAGCCACAAGAAGGAGAGCGTCGCTTGTTCGTGTGTGCCTGTATGTTGTTGTTGTTGTTGTTGTTCCCCAAGCTGCCTGGCCGAACAGCCCCAAGGCCCCGAGTAAGGCCAAGGCCATAAACGAGCGACCCCACAGAACCCTCCCTGCCGACCACAATAAAGCCTGGGTGACCGAAGCCACTCCATGGCGGGGGGCTGAGAGGGTGCGTAAACGCCCGGGAAACCAAAGCCCCACCCAGGGCCCTGTGCTCCTCAGCAATTATGAAGAGAAAGTTGAGGGGCAAAGGAATAATGTGACGCTTTAGCTTCCAATCTTGGTAGATTGGGAGGTCAATCCACGGAAGAGACGCCGTCACTCGAGATCTAGAAAATATATAAGTAAAAGGAACAGTCAGAGTAAGCTATGGGTATGGCAGAGATCGCTCAGGTCTCACTCTGATAGACCAGCCCATCACCAGTGTGCCTGTATGTTGTTGTTAAGTATCGAAAAGTAGTGTAAAGTGGCTGTTTTTGCCATAAAGTTATCGCCAATGAAATCATCATCACAACTCAACCAGTTGACTTAGAGAGCTCTACTTAACGCCATTCTACAGGTAAATAACACAGCTACGCTTGGGGATGCGTGGGAATGCGGGAAGCAGTCAGAATAACAAATATACGGTAGCCTAGCCTAGACGTTTTTCGGCCAAAACACCCGGGTTTCGGGGAATATTTATGTAATGCGTAGCCGGGGCTGGAGGGTTAAATGTTCCATCAATAAACCAGATCTTGGATTTTTTTTTTTTTCCTATATTCCAACTAGGCTACTCCCTCTCGGGCATAGGCTGAGAGCCTGTACATTCCACCGCTCAACACGGTGAAGCCCGTGAGGTCTTGTTCCAGTCTGGGGAGTGAGACATGCGAAGCATCCATCATGGCTCGAAGCAGCTCCATCTCTGAAGCGGCTGGTTGCTTCGCTCAAGTGCTTCACCGTCTCACCCTCCAGACTCAGACCCTCACTCTCAGAATGCCACCTATTGAGCAGTGAACTCACTAGGCATTGTCCCCCTGTACCATATTTTGAATATGGGAATATTCATACAGTGTTATTTAATCAGGGAACAATGAAGGTATTTTTTGGCATTTCGGTGGGCTTTGTGGTAATGCACTGATACTAGGTACAGCACAAATTCAATCCCAATAATATCTTCCCATTAACATATCGGGATTTGAACCCGGGTCCATTGGATTACCAATCCAGTGGCATGACCACTCCACCACACCTCCCCTTGCACACACTTGCACAGGAAGGAAAGCTGGAGAGGAGATGCAAACACTAAGTGACGTTGGCCTTCATGGTAAATATCTCCATGAAGAAAATCACTTGGAATATGAGGTGTAGCAATCTCAAATTACAAATCAGTTGGATGTTTTGGTCGCAGTTGTTGTCAGGCACGGTTGGCAGTTCTCTGAAGGTTGGATACTTTTGGCAGTTGATCTTCATCAGTTGCAAGTGCCAAGAGTGTATCAGAATCTATCGGTTTAATGTTATTTTAATACCACAAATTTTGTTGATATATTTGAAGATTAATAATGAATCTATATGCTCTAAAGAGTATAAGAAAATTTGTTTTAACCCTCGGCAAAACCTAATAAAAAAGTATGGTACTAAAATTTCTTTTTCGTAACAAGGTTGTCAATACGGTACTTCCAGTTATCGATAGCTCTAAAGATCATATGAAAATGTGTTAAACCCTCGGAAAACCCTAATATAAAAGTATGGTACTAAAATTTAATTTTCGTTACAAGGTTGTCAATACGGTACCGGTACTTTCCCATTATCAATGTAGCCTACAATCAAAGCTGAAGATTGCAGAGTAAACACCGTAGACTTCATCGACTTTTCTTTCACCTTCGTATAATCAACAGCCAATTTTTTATTTTTTTATTTACTAAGGGATTAGTACTCAACCAGCGGGGGTGTGGGGGCAGCAGCCCCCACCCATAATATTAGGTTAAGTTAGGTAAGGTTGTTAGGTTAGGCTAATGTCTTTTCAAATCACTATCGGGGGACGTGTCTCAACATGGATCGATAGGCCTAATGGGGAAAATAGGTTTTCCCGAGATTTCTAATTAGCCTACAGTAATTACAAACACTATATATTGATGTAAATGAAAAAAAATTGTTATAAAAAACACTGAAAATTTGTGGTATTAAAATAAAAAAATCCAAACTATCTTCCCAGAGGATTTGGGATTTTTTTTATTTTAATACCACAAATTTTCCGAGTGTTTTTTATAAAAGAAATTGTTCATTTGCATCAATATATAGTGTTTGCAATTAATTAGAAATCTCGGGAAAACCTATTTTCCCCATTAGGCCTATTGATCGATGTCGAGACACGCCCCCGATAATGATTTGGAAAGACATTAGCCTAACCTAACATCCTTACCTAACCTAACTTAGTATTATGGGTGGGGGCTGCTGCCCCCACCCATAATGCCCTGCTGGTTGAGTACTAATTCCTTAGTAAAAAAAAAAAAAAAAAAAACCATTGGCTGTCGATTATACGAAGGTGAAAGAAAGTCGATGAAGTCTACGGTGTTTACTCTGCAATCTTCAGCTTTGATTATACATTGATAACGGGAAAGTACCGTATTGACAACCTTGTTACGAAAATTAAAATTTGATACCATACTTTTATATTAAGTTTTTCCGAGGGTTTAACACATTTTCATATGATCTTTAGAGCTATCGATAACTGGAAGTACCGTATTGACAGCCTTGTTACGAAAAATAAATGTTAGTACTGTACCATACTTTTTTATTAGGTTTTGCCGAGGGTTAAAACAAATGTTCATATGATATTTATAGCATATAGATTCAATATTTATCTTCAAATATATCAACAACATTCGTGGTATTAAAATAACATTGAACCAGGATTTGTAGATATCTTCCTTGGCTGCTGCTTTAACTTGTGATATGGCAAGTGCTTGAAGTTGTGAACTTGGGTTGCCTCCGTGGTTGTGTTCCTTGGGGCCTCTGGTGAAGAGGTTATCTTGCTGACTGACACTGGCAAAGCACCTTTTCTTCTTAGTGCGGACGCTTGCATATCCATGATACCGATACAGAAGTAATCCGCTTTTTGACATACTGGAATCCAAGGCTATCTGTGAGAAGATCCCCACCCTTTCTTGAACCTCCTTCTACTACATAGTAGGTTATTGGGGCATCTACCATGATGTCGGTGGGGATTGGTTCAGTAGAGAGTTATGTCTCCTCAACTTGATTGACCTCCTCCACAGGCAAGCTGATATTGAAGAAATGTGATGTGCTTGGTGGTGTTATGTCCTCTGCAGAATCATCTGTGATTGGCATTTCAGTGTTGTCAATTCCCATTTCCTGTTGGATGTTGACAGAACAGCTAGCCTATGGCAAACCCACACAGGCAACTCCACCTCTCCCTTGTTTAGCTTCCTGTAGAATTCTCTTGTGATGCCAGAGTTACAAATTATGTGCTGCCAAGCACTCAGTTATCACACTGCATGGCTTCCTGGCGGGATCTCGCTTCTGCTGCACAGACAACACATGGGTAGGGAGAGCAATTATTCCTTGGTCTTTTATTAGTCATGGTAATTTAATGACTAACAGACCTGTGTTCTCTACACACCCAGAATGGTGACTGAGGGAACAAACTCTGTTTAACTAAAGCCAGCAGTTCTTCCTAAATTAGCTCCTAAACTACCTTTTGTGTTCATTGAACTGTATATGTTTCATGGTGTTGCTCTAAAGCTTGTGTGAGTAACCCTTTTGTTTCATTGATGGTGTTGCTCTGAAGCCTGTGTGTGAACCCCTTTTGTTTCATTGAATTATCTGCTTCTTTTTGTTCATTATACTGTATTAGTTTCATGTTGTTGCTATGAAGCACTGCAGCACTGACTTCTTAAGTCACAAGTTTCTAGCTGACTTTTATTCAACTTGCGTGAAATTATCTAAACAATAAGATATATATCTTATTGTTTAGATAATTTCATGCAAGTTGAATAAAAGTCAGCTAGAAACTTGTGTCAACTGGCCATAAATTAGTTGGTGCATTGAGACCAAAACTCCAAAAGGAGCGGTAGCCTACATTTCGACTGGGAGTAGTGCATTGGGACCAGATATATGGTGCATTGGGACCTGACACACGGTGCATTCAGGCAATGGTGCATTCAGTCTATAAACCCTGTATCCTATAAAAGGTATTTCTTTTCTAGGCTACTTTTGGACAATGCTTTTTCATAGAAAATCCCTATAGAGGGCAGTTTTCCATATTTTATTAAGTTTTTCATCGTAATTTCTTCATTTTAACCCCACATTTTCCCTGAACTTTATAGGCTAGCCCTCCCCACATGGCCTAGGCTAGTGGGGGCATTTAGATTGTTGAATAGGCCTAATTTGGTCAATACTAATTTCCACCGGTCCTTGGTATGAAAAAACGGTAGCCGGCTGATTCGGACCATGGCTGATTCGGCCCAGGCTCATTCGGACCACATTAATTCGTCCCAGGCTTACTCGGCCCAGGCTCATTCGGACCACAATATATTCGTCCTAGGCTTACTCGGCCCATTCGGACCATGATCATTATCATATGAAATTATTATGATTATTTTGATTTAACCCGTGGAGCCCCGGTTAGTTTTGTAATGTTTGTTCACCAGAACCCGGCCGGTTTTCAAAAAATTGTTTTATTCCAGAAACAATAGCGAATGGGTTAGGAATGAAGGAAAAATCACGAAAAACCGCTCAAAAAGCTTAAAGAATGGTCCTACAGAGCCCCCGAAAACGTATTTTACAAGAGTAAAAAATTGAAGGCAATTACCCCAAAAAACCAGGTTATTACGCGCTCACGCGCACGCACGTGGACTTTGAGTTTTCAACCATCGGCACGGTTGCGTGGGATACGTACACAGTTCCCATACAAATCTGAGCCCTCTTGAGTGGCTACACCTGAGGTTACGGTCGGCGCAATTAGGGTGACGCGCCAGACGCGTCTCTGGGGCTGTGCGTTACATCCGACGCGTCTCTGGGGCTGTGCGTTACATCCGACGCGTCAGACGCGTCGCTGGGGCTGTACGGGTTAATGTAGTTTTATTAATCTTGTTATTAGTTTCGTACATAGTAGGCTATAATGCTGTTTATATAATATATAAATTTATCGAAGGAGTAGATATAAATAAACACTATTTTTCTGTATGATTTTGATTAATAATTGCTTATACCGGTAGCCTAAATACATATAGTTGTCAATAAAACCTAACTGGAATGCTTATATACATATACTGTACAGTGTACACTATGATTGTGATTAATGCTTATAGTTGCCCTTTTTCGTAGTCTACTACAAATTAAGTCACTGCATAATACACTGGAAGCATTATCTAGTATCGCCCTAAAAACAGTTTTGTAATCTTTACTTCCTTTCCCGGACATCACACAAAAACACAATGGGAGTTGTTTCATGTCATCCCCTGATTTGATAAAAGAGTATATAGACAAGAGTTGGTAAAAGGGAGACTTGATTACTTTAAAAGTCCCGTCAATAAACCAAGTCTTGGCTTTTCCTAATAATAACAACTGCTGTCCCGTGGCAAAGATGAAATGCCGTCTTGCACCACATAAAACTTCTTAAATAATAAGTTGTACTGACAGTGACACTTTGTCATCAACCCTTTATATAGAAAACAAAATTGTTGTTGTTTTTGTCGCACTCTCCCATCCAGGAGTCCGTTCTATGAACGATGGCTTGATGGATTTATATTTGAACCAGTCTGGTTCGTTAGTGTCAGAAATTCATGTCCTCAACTGTACACCACATAGTCTGAATCGAAAATAAATCGTCAATTCACAACTTGCGAGTTTTATTATATAAGGAAGTTGGAGCTGTAGACATCGATATTTAGCAGAATAACTCGCTGTAATACGGTTTTAGTACATTAATTGGTAAACCTGACTTTTTGGACCGACAGCAATTTCAGTAAGTTCTATTTTGTTTTTTTGAAATTTTCCTTGAGATATAGTGCTCTTTTATACTGAAGAGGAGCTGAAATGAGTATTTACCCATTATCCAACAATCTAAAAACACAACCCCCACTAGTGGAGAGGGCTATGAAATTCAGGGAAAATGAGGGGTTAAAAGTATAAGAAAAGACATTAGACTACCCTAACAACCTACCTAACCTATCCTAGTATTGTGAGTGGGGGCTGCAGCCCCCAAACCCCCGCTGGTTTGATAACAGTGCAAAAAACACAGTATTATGGGACATACCTTACTCCGGCAACGAGTGGCAGTGAGGGCCGAGAGGTTCACAACAATAACATGAGTATGATGAGTGCAGCGGCAGACGTAAGTTGAAATAGGAAATTATAATTTTTTTACCCATTAATTTCCGGAAGTTTAAACCTACAGTAGCCTATGTGAAAAAAATATTAATCTTTATGTTACTTTGCCATCACCAATTAAGATCGCACTTCTAGGCTAGCTGTGGTGTGTATTTTAACATTATATTTTGTTCTTCCTTATAATACATTTCAGCTCTTTATGACATATATAACAATGATGTATATGCTCTACCAGACCTATTAGGCCTAAAAAGATCGATGGGCTAACTTTCGGTCCAAATCATCAGTATAACCCATTAATTAATACATAAAATCAAATTCAACATACTATTTATCCATAATAAACCTAAAAAAATACTGTATTTGTGTTTAATATCGATGTTTACAGGCCGAACTTCCTTATAGCCTAAAACTCGCAAGTGGTCAAATTGAACCATTTAATGGTTGAGAGACAAGGACAATTAAAAGGGAAAAATGTTATTTTAATACCACAAATTTTCCGAGTTTTTTTTATAAACAAAATTGATAATTTGCATCAATATATAGCGTTTGTAATTAATTAGAAATCTCGGGGAAACCTATTTTCCCCATTAGGCCTATCGATCGATGTTGAGACACACTCGCTCCCCGATAGTGATTTGAAAAGAGATTAGCCTAACCTAACAACCTTACCTAACCTAGTATTATGGGTGGGGGCTGCCGCCCCCACACCCCCGCTGGTTGAGTACTTAATACAAAAAAAAAAAAAATTGGCCGTCGATTATACGAAGGTGAAAGAAAAGTCGATGAAGTCTATGGCATTTACTCTGCAATCTTCAGCTTGATTGTAGCCTACATTGATAACGGGAAAGTACCGTATTGACAACCTTGTTACGAAAATTAAATTTTAGTACCATACTTTTATATTAGGTTTTTCCGAGGATTTAACAAATTTTCATATGATCTTTAGAGCTATCGATGACTGAATGTACCGTATTGACAACCTTGTTACGATTTTTTTTTTTAGTACCATACTTGTTTATTTGGTTTTGCCGAGGGTTAAAACAAATTTTCTTATGATCTTTAGAGCATATAATATTCTGGATGTACATTCAGGAAAAATTAACAAGAAGAGTAGGGATCCCAGAGCTGGTGGGGGGGTTGAATGATGGGAGTAGAGCGGAGACTGATAAGGAGAAAGCAGAGGTGCTGGGGAAATACTTTGGGGGGGTACTAACAGTGGAGTCGGAGGATGCAGTGCCTACTATTCCCATCAAACAGGCACCGGCACTGGAACTAGTAGAGTTTTCCCATGCTAGAATAAGAAGGGCTATAGAAAAAATGAACAGAAGTAAGTCACCGGGACCGGATGGGATACACCCAAGAATCATAAAGGAAGGAGGGGAGATGTTAGTAGAGCCATTGAAAATGTTATTTGAGGTATCGTTTAATACAGGACAAATCCCGATGGACTGGAGAGAGGCGAACATAACAGCTATATTTAAGAAGGGAAAGAGAAATTACCCAGGGAATTATAGACCAGTCAGTTTGACAAGTGTTGTGTGTAAACTAATGGAAACGGTAATTAGAGAAGGAATAATGGATCATATGAAGTCAAACCAACTTTTCAGTGGGAGACAGTTCGGATTCTTGCCGGGGAGGTCGACGGTACTACAGCTAATTAAGGTGGTAGATGATTGGATGCAAATTCTAGAAGATGGTGATGTAATAGACGTGGTATATTGCGATTTTATGAAGGCCTTCGATAAGGTCCCACATAAAAGGTTAATAGAGAAAGTTAGAAGCTATAATATAGGGGAGAAATGTGTGAAATGGATAGAAGCCTTCCTGAAAGATCGGAGACAGAGGGTATTGGTGAATGGAATAGGCTCGGGGTGGAGGGAAATTACAAGTGGGGTACCTCAGGGATCTGTGTTGGGACCACTGCTGTTCGTTATATTTATCAACGACTTGCCTGAAGTTATAACTAATGGAAGTGAGGTATACCTGTATGCGGATGACACTAAACTGTATAGAAGAGTGAGGAGTAAGGAAGATATGGGTTTGCTTCAAGGAGATGTGGAGGGCATGAAGGGATGGTCTGAGCATTGGTTAATGCCTTTTCATCCAAAAAAATGCAAGTACATGCGGATTGGGACCAGCAAGATAGACAAGGTAGGATACAGTATGTATGAAGCGATGGAGGATATAGGAGTAGTGATAGATAATAAGTTAAATTTCTCAGAACATTTAGCGGAAAAGATAAACAAAGCCAATAGAATTGTAGGGCTGATAAGGAGGACATTTGTGTCACTTGACGAAGAAATCTTCAGGAATCTATATACAGCGCTGGTTAGGCCACACCTGGAATATGCAAACCAGGTGTGGGCTCCATATATGGCAAAGGATATAGAAGCAGTGGAGAAAGTGCAGAGAAGAGCTAGCAAGCTGGTACCAACGTTGAAGAACGCGGGCTATGAGCAGAGGTTGAGGACACTGGGACTTCCGACACTGGCATATAGGAGAAAGAGAGGGGATATGATAGAGACTTTTAAGATAGTGTCAGGAAAGTACGATGAGGATGTGTGTGAAGGTATCTTCTTGATGCGGGAGGGAACAAGAACGAGAGGACACTCTAAGAAAATTTACAAAGAAAGAAATAGGCTTGAGAAGGCGAAGAACTCATTTTGTGATAGAGTGGTAAATGAGTGGAACGCACTGCCCCAGTATGTAGTCGATTCCGAATCAATAAGGGAGTTTGAAAGTAATCTTGATAAAGCATGGGGAAGACAAGATTTGAAGTTTGATTATAAAACAAAAATACAGAATAGTAAAAATGTTGCGTCTGCTACCGCCGCCGCCAACACCGTGAACGACCGCAGCAGTGCAAGTACTGGTACTGAGCTGGATACACAGGCATAGTTTGCCTTTTTCCAGAGGATCTACTGTAAGAAACTGTAAGAAACTGTAATATAGATTCAATATTTATCTTCAAATATATCAACAAAATTTGTGGTATTAAAATAACATTGAACCATTAAAAGTTCCCGCCAATCCAATGTTGATGTTTTTTTTTTATAGTGGTTGAATTGTCGTGTATTTTATAAGTTTATAGTTCAAAACATTACAATGGTCCGAATCAGCCACTGAATGGTCCGAATCAGCCAATGCTATGGGCCGAATCAGCCAATGCTATGGTCCGAATCAGCCTCTATATGGGCCGAATCAGCCGGCATTCGAAAAAACACCGTAGCCTAGCCTAGGCCTAGGCTATATCGAATAAAAATAAAATAAAACAAGGGTTATATTCTACGACACTAGTGCAGCGTTATGAGAAACAATTTATTTGGGAAAATAGGCACGAATAGATTCGCCATATAGCCTAGGCATAGGCCTAGTCCGCATGGAGGATTTTCGTTGTCAACAAAATGAAAAATACCCACTTCACAGACAAATACACCAAAAATCTAAGTCAAAGCGGGGGTTGTGGGGGCGGCAGCCCCCACCTATAATACTATGATAGGTTAGGTAAGGTTGTTAGGTTAGGCTAATGTCCTTTCAAAGGGGTATAGTTTACTAGGATAGCCTATACCCGGTCAGAGGTAAGAAGAAGAGTCCTGCAGTAGTCTCCTTGAATGCTACCAAAATAAGATATAGGCCCTATAGGCTATAGGCTAGCCTAGGCCTATAGGCTACTAAAAATGCTTCAATTTTGACCGAAATAGCCTAGGCCTAATCTTACCCAAATCGAGGGGACGCCACACTCCACCTCACTTTCCTTCTCCATTTCAAGTGATATCGAGGTCACCTTACGCTTTTGGAGGCATGATAACACGGTAATATATGCGGAGGAGATAAATCTCACACAAATGGCTACCCACTCAAAGCGTGACGCCCGTGACGTCACTTCTCGTCCAGGCGGGTGCAGCCTTATTATCGGCGCTCCGACGGAGCCACGTTTTGACGGACATTCACCGGGGATAATATTTATTCAGTTAAATGGGGGCAGTTTATATACATACATGTTGGTGTATATATATCTTTTGTTGCTGCAGCCCCTAAATACCACACATATCAGGCAAGCACGGACATATTTAGACAATCATTTTTTCCCTGCAGCATCCAAGAGTGGAATCACCACCCATCTCATGAAGTTAATAGCTCCACCCTTGATTCATTTAAGACTAGGATCACCAATCATTACATCCCTAATCCTGATCCTTTCCCCAACCATTAGTCCTAAAAAGCACAACCCCCGCATATCATGCCGCCCGAGAGCGGCCCTCTGCGGGTCCCTCAACGTAAAAAAAAAAACATTAATAATTATAGATTTGTTTAGGTTACGATTATTCTGATGATTTAACCCGTACAGCCCCAGCGACGCGCCTGGCGCGTCGGCGATGTATGTAACGCACAGCCCCAGAGACGCGCCTGGCGCGTCACCCTAATTGCGCCGACCGTAACCTCAGGTGTAGCCACTCAAGAGGGCTCAGATTTGTATGGGAACTGTGTACGTATCCCACGCAACCGTGCCGATGGTTGAAAACTCTCAAAGTCCACGTGCGTGCGCGTGAGCGCGCAATAACCTGTTTTTTTGGGATAATTGCCTTCAATTTTTTACTCTTGTAAAATACATTTTCGGGGGCTCTGTAGGACCATTATTTAAGCTTGTTGAGCGGTTTTTCGTGGTTTTTCCTTCATTCCTAACCCATTCACTATTGTTTCTGGAATAAAAAAAAAAATTGAAAACCGGCCGGGTTCTGGTGAACAAACATTACAAAACTAGCCGGGGCTGGACGGGTTAAGTCTTTAATTTTGAAAAAAAACAAAAAAATCATATTAGACAAAAACAACAGTGTACGAGGTGATACGCCCAACAACACAACCCTTACCGATTTTATGGCATAGACCGGAAGGCCCAAATCTAAAGAATTAAGTTTTTACTGTGTACATTATGAAGCAAACAAAAGTCAAAGCTGCCTGTAACAAGTGTCCCCCCTAAAATTTAGAAGTGAAAGAGAGCCAAATTCAAGAAGCGTAAGAATTAAAATGTCTGGACACACTGAGCTTGTTCGTTTGAGAGTACAGTACCTGAGTGTACAGTATTTGAAATTTTTGTATCATCTGCAAACTTGAAGGTTGTACAGGTGAGGCCCTCAACTATGTCATACATATAAACTAGGAAGAGCACTAGCTGGCCCTAGATCAGATCCCAGGGGTACCCCGCTAGTTACATTAGTCCATTTCGATGTTTTACCGTTTATGACTACCCTTTGCTTACTTTCACTGAGCCAATTTTCCATCCATCTCAACACTCCCCCTTGTATTCCATGCGCTTTTAATTTTATCAATAACCGTTTGTGGGGTACTTTGTCAAAGGTAGCCTGGTCCTCATGTGGGAGACTGCCAGCCACATGAGGACTGAGGAGAGAAGTGTCAGCCATGAGAACACTAGTTGTATTACAGTAAGATGTCACCATATGAAGAAGAGAAAATGGCCCAATTTAGCAACATGGACAAGAGGGCAGGGCCAGATCCCCATGACCAACAGTAACCATGTCATCGAGTATATGGTGAGTGGGCCCATATAGGTAGTTGGCTTTACTCGCGATATCACTGCACATATTAACCCTACACTCAAAGTGCATATGTGTGAGTCAGTGACCAACTGCGATAGCACCACCAACCGGAATACCATAGCACTGCCCAGATGCGAAGCTGGGTAGGGGTTATGTGGACTCCCCATCAAAAGGAACCACCAAACCACCAGTCAATTCAACCAGAAACGCCAATAGTCGCGTTCGCACGTACCGAGAAAGGACCGGCGGTTCTTCCTTGGCGACCATAGGACGGCGGTTCCTCCTGGGTGACCTTACGATCTCCCGCACTGTCACTACGGTCTCCCGTAATATAGCCTCTAACAACCCGGAGGTTACTAGCGTGGAGTTCACGGGCTCCTATCAGGTGCAGAAGTGCTCAAAGTTTAGCGAGTATTTATCCTCGAGGGAAGAACCAGACCCCCACTGGTGGAGAAGAAAAGGAGAAAAACGAAAATAGGTGAAGGAAGAAAGTGCCTAGCATAATTAGTTGTAGGTGGCGCGTGGAGCGCAACAACTAACTCCGAGCGCTCCACCAGCCAACTCGGAGGCCCCCACACGACGACAACGAGCTAAGCATCGTGGGGATATATATATATACAGTAGGGTCTCACATAGAACGATTCGCTTATAGAACAACCGACCTAAAATATTGTTCCAAAATTTTCGTTAGGAACTAATGTGATCATATAGACCGATTTCGCCATCAAAGTAGGGCAAATCTGAAGAGTTCGCCGAAATATCGTACAAAACGTACGAAATATCGTACGCTCCTGACGGAAATTTACGCTTACAGTGAACATTGACCATATTGGGCCACCAAAATGCCGCGATCACATAGAGCGAAATCACATAGAACGGCCTCGTTTATCGACCAATTTCTCATTCTATGCGAGACCCTACTGTATATATATATATATATATATATATATATATACTGTACATAGTATATTAAATTAAAATGAAATATAAGACTTGCAAAAAAAAAAAAAAAAAAAACAGGAACCATACAATATAAAGACAAAATAATTTATCAAAATCACTATGTGGAAATAAACGCATTGAAAATGTAGAAAAATATTATGAAATAAAATAAACAAAACCACCACGTAGAATGCACTTCACTATCATGAGCAAGTGAACTTGTTTCCCAAACAAACTCATTGCACGTATATTTATGTACTCGTAATATTCGAGGAATTAGTCAATTGGAAAATGCAGGACATTCTGGTAAATTCTGTACGAATAAAGAAACTACATAATAAGTTAAAATATTCTATTCAAACTAGTTATAAGATGATAATTAAAGCATAAAACTGCACATTGAACAATATTAATTAATAAAATATACAAACAAATTTGCAATTTGATAAGATATTAACAATCTATATTTTATTAATTTCACCACAACACCAAACACCCCCAATGAAATAAATTATAGTATATATGATCCGCCAGGATTCGAACCCGGGTTATCACACACAGATTTTTGCCACCTTAACCATTACACCACCAGGACGGTTAAAGGTTTATGCACACGCCTACGACTTATTATCCATTCTTGAATACTGGATATTAATCTATCATGTTCATACTCCCAACCGCGCTATGGTAGCCTAATGTTTAAGTGCGAGCATAGTGTGAACACATGACCCCTACCAACTGCTACCCTACAAATAACCTAAATTTATAGTAAAAAAACAAATTAAGGAAATCACAAAGGCAAGCAATTAATACTATCATAAGTGAATAGATAATATAAAATAGAACAATTGCTAAATATGAAGAAGTATTAATAGATATAAAAGAATACTCTTTTTAACAAGAATAAAACAAATAATGATAATAACAACAGAATCAGATAAACAATCGACAAATACAGAAAAAAATAAAGCAGAGGTTATTTTTAACATCGTTCTCAACACCAATAAAACCCCAAATGAAATTAATGAAAGTATGTGATTCTCCCAGGATTCGAACCCAAGATATCACATGCAGAACTTCACGCTCTAACCATTACATCAACCCCGTTATAAGTACAGCATATGACCACAATTAATATTCCTTTATTGAATACTGGATATTAATCTAACCATGTACTGTACCCAACTTCACTATGAATAGCCTAATACTTAAAACAAAGGAAAGAAAATTTTATGGGGCACAGATCACATAGGATCGACCTCACTAAGAAATATTCTTAAAGCTATTAAAAACCCTATGAGAAACTTCAAGTTAAAAATACTTAATTAAAATTATAGTTACTCACTCATACAGTTGTCCAAGGTTCATGTCATGTAGATCGAACATCATAATAAATGCATTGTTATAAAAATATGCAGATCTAAAATATATATAACTTCACACTTATCCCTCCGTTAAGGCAGGTTTTGTTATCACGTTTGACCGTTACCGCGTATAACCCCAAAACCCAACTTTGCTGTTACTGCGGGTCCTAAAGCCATTATCGCGATCCCTCTTTGACGGGAAAACTAACAAATCTGCCATTGACAAGGTGTTTGTTGCTTAGAGGCGAAATCTGAGTGAATCAGGTGAATCCGGATCCGACATCTGAGGGTCACTTGCGCAAGTTACGGCCGCCATCTTTAAAGTCGTCAACACTAGCTGTCCCAAACTGAACACAAGACTATAAAGAAAAGAACTGATTGTAAATATTTGATACACATTTATAATATCCAGTTCATGAAGAAAACCCCACTGTGGTAACCTTAACACTTTTGATCATTGTTAAGAGGAGATGGGTCGTTTTTCTAGACACCCCTTCTCCCTTATGTTTAGCCCCATTAGTTTTCAGATTTTAAGAAGTTTGCCCCTTTAATATGTCAATTTTAAGACCTTTTGCACCATTTATTTGCCAATATTAAGACCTTTCGTGCTATTTAGGTGTCTATTTGTTTTCCTGGCGAACGATAGTGAGGCTGTAATTTTGGAAGAACTGGCCTTTGGCCGAGACATATTTCTACCGAAAAATGTACAAATTTATCTAGAAGGGGGATCTAATAGATGTTTTTTTTTTTATGTTTGATAGAGGTCTAGGGAGGAAACTAAAAATATAATTAACCATCTCCCCACACAGGGCGGGTGCCCAACCCCGAAAGGAGTTGAAATAGGGGAGCTATCCCCCCCGCCAAAGGCGGCTTTCTAGGGCCTTTCCTAGCTGATGCTGAGAGGATTGGGTTCTAGTCATGTGGTGATGGGCTGGTCTATCCGAGTGAGAACTGAGCGATCTCTGCCATACTCATAGCTTACTCTGACTGTTCCTTTTACTTATATATCTTCTAGATCTCAAGTGGCGGCGTCTTTTCCGTGGATTGACCTCCCTACTGCCAACCTAGAAGTTGGCAGATTGGGAGCCAAAGCATCACATTTTTTCCTTACCCCTCAACTTTCCCTTCATAATTACTGAGGGGCACAGGGCCTTGGGTGGGGCTTTGGTTTCCCGGGCGTTTCCGCACCCTCCTCAGCTCCCTGCCTTGGAGTGGCTTCGGTCACCCGGGCTTTGTTAGTGGTAAGCAGGGAGGATTTTGTGGGGGCGCTCGTTTATGGCCTTGGCCTTGCTCGAGACCTTGGGGCTGTTCGGCCAGACAGCCTGGGGTACAACAACAACCACCATCTCCCTTTACCTATAATAGTATGCTCTTGGTAACTCTCGAGCTAGGCGAAAAATAAAAATATTAATATTAATTATATTGGTTTTAATAATAATGATTATGTATACATTTATACCACACACACATTCATGAAAAAAATAATTAAATATAATTGTCACAGGCCGTAGCTCTATTGGTAGAGCGTTCACCTGCTAACCGTGAGGTTAACGGTTCGAGCCTCGGGCCAGCCAGTGCTGTTGGTGAACGGTGCGGTCTAGCAATCTGTGGCAACTATTCACTAAGTCCCTGATTCATCAGGGCACCCACCCTAGCCTTGCTATTCAGCAGACAGTGTATGGTGGTAAAAACTGCATCAATTTGTGATGGATCTTCCCTTCCCATTCTTTATATCAATGAGAAGTACACCCTCTCCCATATTGCAAAACCACAACCATAAACATTAAGTACAGTCACTATAAACTTCCCCTGAGATTTTAGATAAAAATTTATACTATACACCTTCAACATTTTCAAATATATCACTTATAAAACTTGGGCATTATTAAAGATTGCAATAAATACTACTCTAATATTCCTATCACTTTTTTGTGACTAAATCCTATATATATTATATTGGTAGCTATATATTATAACAATTATAAAACTAGTGTTCTTATATATAAAGAATTCTAAGCTAATTTAAGGCCACAATAATTCCATATACTGTATAATACTTTCAAGATTAAATACAGTACTGTACAATTAAAATATACAGTACAGTACTAGGCATTTCAAATGTTCGCCAAAGGTTTTAAAAAATTCTCCATTGGTTCTAAAACTGCCAGGCACCAGTATACAATACAACCTTCAACAAGATTGGTCAGTATCCTCTTACTATAGTAGTAGTAGACACTGCATTTATTCAATACTAGCCCTCTGGACCTCTTAACCTCTCGGCTGCGCATGGGGGTATGAGACACCACACACCTGTGCGCACGTATTTGAGCTGTTCCCATCACTAACATCGTTATTTTACCATAAATATCGTTAATACTTATTCATATGCGCCTATTTTACCATTAATATGAAGATATTAACCAGTTACAACAATAAAACAAGTGGAAACAGCGTTTGGATGGTCAAAATCGGCGATAGAGGCCGGGAGATATATAACATATGGCTAAGGCAGCCTGCCAGCCAGCCAGCCAGCCAGCCTGCCAGACGGCTGGAGAGACACTTTTGCGCAATACTCTCTCTCTCGCTCTTTCCCACACTTGGTAACACCGATGACAACGCCCTGCTAGCGACTCGCTAATGTTAGCACGAAAATAGACCACAGAATAAGGGAATAACAGGGAAAATAGGTGATAATTGAAGGAGGGGGTGAAGTGGGGAAGGAGGGGATGTGGAGGAGTGATATTTGGCATGGCCCAGGGAAAAAAAAAAAAGAAAGTTCAAGTTTTTTTTGGGTGTTTTAAATGGATTTTTTTAGGCCCAGGATCTTAAGTCTTCCCGCAGTCGCCCGGGGAAACTCTTAAGAGTCTTCCCGCAGCTCCTGGGTTAAGGCTAGTGCTTGGTGAAGTGGAGGCAAGTCATGTAGTAGTCAACATTCTATGTCATCATACAGTTGTATAGTTTTCAGAAATCGACGGAGAGACAGAAATTGAATGAATCAGAGACAGAGAGTATGTCTCTCAAAGCTCCGAATTAAAGGAATTGTCGTTTTGCAATGTTAAATGCTAGTGGGCTGAATCTGTCAGAGTGAGGATTAGTGTCCTCTACTTCCCATAGCCAGTTCTGACTTTACCTTTTTCATCATTCTTACTTCTATCTTTTTTCCTGAGAGTGGTGAAGGCAGTGGGACCATAATGGTGTGCCACATGGTTCCCTAGTGTCTTAATTTCACAGCTCAATGGCACAAGTCGGCCTTTCTCTCTCTGGTGTAGGGATGCAGCAATCCCGCCTCCCGCCACTTCGGTAGTGCAGTCCGCCTCTGTAGCAGTTCTGAGGACTTCTTGTTACTGCCTTATTGTAGCACGGTTAAGGCTGGTGTGATACGGATTCGCCATGAGCAATTGCTTCATGGGGACTTTGTCGAGTCTGGCTGAGACACTGTTAGCGCTATGCCAACATCGGCCACTGTGATAACATGATGGGGCTGTGTTGTGGCAAGTCTTTATTGTACTGTACTGAGTATATACATACAATACATATATACATAGTAGTTACTGAAGTACCGCAACCTGAGGGACTACTACACACACAATTATTCTCTACAAATGTTCACACTTTTAGATCACTTCTCTGTTTCTAACATAAATACTGTATATATATGTATATATATATATCTTAAATTAATAATAAACATTAACAGATATTATTGGTAGTAACATAGGACCGACTATACTATTCTTAATGTTGCAGAAGAATTTAATGGCAGAAATTGAATAACTATAACATGTAAGGGGATAGGCTGGCCAGATACATTTGTTAACTTAGTCTACTCTAGGTAACTACAATTATGTCAGTTACATATTAATAATTGGCTTAACACTATAACAAACATACACATATAAGTTAATAAAATATAAAATGCATAATCTCTGTAAGACAAGCTTTACATCAACAAGAGATGGAACAAATACACATGTACAAAGTCAACAGTACACATTCAGTCCATCCTCTCAACTACATGCAGCTAAATTAACTATACTGTACCCTGTTTCTTTTCAACTGACGGTAAAATTGCAGCAAAGTTTCCATCAAGATTTCTGTTATTTTGAAGAATTTGTAGTGAAATATGGTGCTAAATATATAAACTTGGTCTTCACCCACTGAGCACCAGGCAATATAATATCAATGTACACTCCAGGACCAGCAGGTTGTAAAAAAAAAAAAAGAAAATCTATTAAACACCTGGAATGGGTTAAAAATGAAGGAAAAACCACAAAAAAAAACCGATCCCCTAGGTCATTAAGGGGTCCTACGGGGCGCCGAAAGTCGGAATTAACATGGGGGAAATTAGTAGGCAATAACAGGTTTTTGCGCGCTCACGCGCCTGGACTTTGAGGGTTTTCAACCATTGGCATTGTTGCGTGGGATACTTACGCAGTTCCCATACAAATCTGAGCCCTCTAGGTGCCATAGGACCGGAGTAATTAACCGCGACACACCCTATACGGCGCTGGAGTTTAGCGTTACATACACTGCCGACGCATCACGTGCGTCGCTGGTCCTCGAGGGGTTAATATGATGCAGAGACATAGTGGTTTCCTATTTTTCTATTAAGTATAGAGAAATTAGCTGCTAAGGGATTCAATCTACTGTCAGATGAAATGAAACTGTATAGTTTGCCAGAAACCTTGATACTAATTTGTGTGAAATTCAGTGAAAGGGAAGTTACTTCCACATTTCTGCAATGTAAAACCTATTTTTCCTGGTCATAGGCTATTAGAAACACTTGAGGAAAATCAAGCATAAGTGATACAATTATTCATCATCATCATCTCTGACTGCTAGATCCCTTTTTTTTTTCTTTTTTTTTTAATAGGCCATATAAGATTAATGGCACTACATCATTTGATAAAAAATAGGAAAAGTGGGGATTGGGCCTGAGCATATAGATAGAATAGATAGATAGACGTCATTTGACGTAGGAGCCACTAATAAATATTAGGTTTTCCTCGCTTCCCTTCGGGTTGTCATACACGTTTTGTTAGGCTGTAAATAGGAAAAAATAATAAATATTATCACAAAAATATTTATGGAAAAGTATGTTTCACTTACCGTACAGTCCCATGTATAAAAAACGTAATGGTACCATTATGTGGTCTGGCTAAAAAAAAAATAGAGTACAACTTTAAGTGAGGAATTGCTGTACCATAAACATCAAAATGGCTCGGATAAGAAGAATGTTACTACTCTAGGCCATTAATTACCAAGTCCTACAGTAGGCTCGTACCTTAACCCTCCCGCCCCGGCTACGCATTACATAAATATTCCCCGAAATCCGGGTGTTTTGGCCAAAAAACGTCTAGGCTAGGCTACCGTATCATTGTTATGCTGACTGCTTCCCGCATTCCCGCGCATCCCCAAGCGTAGCTGTGTTATTTACCTGTAGAATGGCGTTAAGTAGAGCTCTCTAAGTCAAGTGCTTGATTTGTGATTATGATTTCATTGGAGATAACTTTATGGCCAAAACAGCCACTTTACACTACTTTTCGATACTTAACAACAACATACAGGCACACACGAACAAGCGACGCTCTCCTTCTTGTGGCCGGAGATGCGGGGCGTCGGTCCAGCCGGCTGTTGTTTACATGCGTCGGACCGACGCCTCGCACACGAAGCTCACAGGCTTTCAAGCAATGGTACAATGTTGTACCACCCGGGTTCCTGGGGGCAAAACATAATGGTACACATGTGTACCATCCGAGTTTGAAGGGTTAAAGAGAGCTTGTAGACACCGCAATATCTATCTCGTATATCCTGAGAGTATATCATTCAAACTCTGCCTAAAAGATCCTAAAAATATAACCCTAGAAGATTCTCAAACAGGCCTGGTAGGCATTCATAATATGTGTGTTAGCTGCTCAAAAATCAAAATAGACCTAGTAGTAGTAGCTGCTCAAAATAGACCTAACCGACATTGAAAATATGCTTAACCCTTACAGTACCAGGCCCAAGTATATTCGTCAGTAGATAAGTAACTCCCCAGTCCCAGGCCTGAGTATATTAGTCAGTAATGTACTTTCCTTGTAACTGCCTGTACAACCCTGTAGTTGGTAACACGACTGTTTAAGCACTGCTACCAGTTAGGCAACACTTTTCAGCTTATATAAGACCCGCTGACTGGGCCAGTCTCGCTCCATCTCTTGAGGTGAAAAGGTGGTCTCTCCTGCCATTTTTGCCAGTGCTTGGGACTGCAGGGGCTTTTATTACTGTATCCTATGGTATGGTATGGGTTAAGTACTGTAAATCTTGAAAGTAAATTATTTTGTAGACATTGGAAACAGGCCTTGTACTGTATAGGCTCGAAATTTGCCTTATTAGGCATCTATCATCAACATGCAGTGATGCGCTGTATACCAGTGCAACTCTACATAAAGTGGCACATAAACAATTTTCAGTACCTCTGGTAACTGTTTGATAACACTAAGGTGGTTAACCTTAGTCCAGACTGATAAGGCTTACATACATACACATACATAAAATTTTAAGACTGAGTGTTCCACACATAAATGCAGTTTCAGTCTCTTGTCCTAATGGCGGCGTTCCAGGCAACCCTGTTAAGGGCTGCTTCACTTGTCAAGTTCTTGGATTTGAGATCGGCACAAATAGTCCGATCCCAGGTCTTCCTCGGTCCACCCCTTGGTACAGCTCCCTCCACAATCACAGACCTGCATTTTTTCACCCAATTTTGTTCATCCATTCTCTCCACATGTCCATACCATCCCAGTCTACTTGTACGCATCACCTCGCTAATACTCTTTATACCTAAACGTCTCCTCAGCTCAACATTTGTTATTCGATCCTGTAGCCTGGCCCCACACATCCATCTCACCATTCTCATCTCATTACGCTCCATTCTGTTGACATCCTCTACTTTAACGGCCCATGTTTCTGAGGCATACGTCATTGCACTTCTAACACATGAGGCATACACCTTTCCCTTCAGGGAGTAATGGTATACTGATGCTAAATACGCAAACTCATGCCTCAAGGAAACTCCAAGCTTTCAGCACGCTGATTCTGTCTCTCATAGTAGCCTAGTGACTGTTCTCACTGAAGAACTATCCCAGGGTACATAGAGGCAGAGCCATGCTATTATGGGCATATGAGGTCCCCTCAATAGCACACTACCCAAAGAACCACTGTGGGCCTTAACCCCTTCTGTATTATTATATTATCTTTTTATTTCATTCTAGCTATATTTAGACGATTTTGTGCAGCTTAAGAAGGATCTAGTTAGTAAAGAGTTAAGATAGATAGATCGAAGCCTATTAATTGCTCGAGGCCCTATTTAAACTGAATACAATTGTCTAATAGTAGTCAGATAAAAGTTAAAAGGACGGCCCCGGTGCAGAAGGGGTTAAATAACTACTAACTAAAGCAAGTATCTAGTAGATCCTTAGAGCATTGACAATATTTTCGAGAGCAGTGCGAGCGTCTGAGGGTTGGATGACGTCATGCAGAACATTGAGAGCATTCTGAGCATGGGATTGAACCAACTCCTTGGCTGCATCTACACCAGGGCCTCCCATCAGTACTTGGTGGATCTGAAAAGGAGAAGTGGAATTACCAGAGAGATCCATACTCTACATATGTACATAATACATACTGTATACTATCATCACTACAAAAATCACATTATCACTTCTCATCACCAACATATAAATAATCTACACTCCTTGAGAGCCCTGTGGGAAAGCCCGATCTCAGCCATGGCCTTCCTTAGGGACTCGGGGCTGTTCGACCAGGCAGTCTAGGGAACGACGACAACAACTATCACCATTATCATCACTATACTACGGTCACCACCGCTGACTCGAGACAGAGACCGAAATTAAAACCCTTACCTAACAAAATTCCAGTCACCATTAAACACTGCACATTATCCTGATCTCTATAGTAATACATGGCGTGTTTTTTACGCTATATAATTAGTCCATGTGCCACGTCTCCTATTATATTGAATCCTTACCATTGGGGGCAGGTGGCTAGGAATCTTCCTCCCCTAGTAAAATTCTCCTACTCAACGAGACAGAGAAAGAGGCGAGGGAACGCGAAAGTGGTCCAGGACCCTAAGAATTGGAACTTTACAGGTTTCTGTTCGATCTCTGTCTCGTGTCGGCCACCCCCAGCAATGGGGTACGTACCTGAGTATATACAGTACATACATACATATAATACCATCTAAGAGGAAACATTTTCACTGTGAGCTCAATAAATATACTAAGAAACTTTCTTATGGTCACATTTACACTTTCTTGCCATATTGATTAGCAATGACCAATCTCACACATTCTTTTCATTATAATATATTAATTCATACAATACAGTACTGTAGTTACATTGTTCACTCCCAGCACTAACACCCCAAGTTTGCCAAAAGACAAACTGGTGCAGTTTTCACATCCATGAACACTTACTGGTACCAACCCATTCTTGTCGCTTCATGATACACAGTAGGACTTGGGGAAAGTCTTTTTGCATACGGTCTCCTTGTCGCTTCATGATACACAGTAGGGCTTGGGGAAACAGTCTTTTTGCATACTGTCTCCATGCCTATCAGAAAGACACTAAACTCTTCCTAAATCTCTGTCTAACCTTCTTAAAATCACAGTTGTCCATGGAGTCCCCGGCAGCGTGAACTATGTCGAGCAGTGCCGGGTCTCGCTGGAGGTGTAGGATCACTGGGGCTGAGGTCAGGTCGATGGACGTGCCGGGAGGGTGACGATATAAGTCAGTAAACGGCTGCAAGTCACTGTATGCCTGGAAAACAAATCTTACTACTTTTTCTCCAAAATGTAAAGTTACAAGCATTTCTTCTCCTCTTAACTAACTCTCTCCAATCACTTGCTACTCTCAGCAATGAAGCATCACAATCTCTTTGTTATTTCAACCAACAGTCTTCAGATTTTTTTTAGTGTATATCTCGCCCATTACAAAGCGTAGGTGGCAAGCATCCTTCAACACCACACTTTCATCTTTATTCTGTCTAACTCGCTAACCAAAATGTGAGCTAATTTGAGGTGAGGGATGTGATTATGTTCTACTGTCCAGTTTGTGAGAAGGGTTGCTGTATATTTGGCTGAGGTTAATTTGAGTCTGCTTGCAGTGAACCAGTCGTGTAGTGTGTTGAGGTACGGTTAGAAGAGTTGTGCGGCTGTGTTTGCGTCTCTATGTGCACATGTGAGTGCTATGTCATCTGCGTAAGAGGCTGTGTGTATCTGGGGTATGGGTAGGTCATGCATGTATAGATTGAAGAGTGTTGGTGACAAGACGGATCCCTGACGGACTTTGTGAAATTTCTGATGTTCGATGACTGGCCCGCAAATCTTACATGGGCACTTCTGCCTGCTAGAAAGTTGGCCAGTATCTTTTTGTATTGTTGTTCTTGTTTGTTATTGTTGTTATGTTGTTGTTGTTCCCCAAGCTGCCTGGCCGAACAGCCCCAAGGCCCCGAGCAATTCCAAGGCCATAACCGCGCGCCCCCACAGAACCCTCCCTGCCGACCACAATAAAGCCTGGGTGACCGAAGCCACTCCATGGTGGGGAGCTGAGGAGGGTACGGAAACGCCCGGGAAACCAAAGCCCCACCCAGGGCCCTGTGCCCCTCAGCAATTATGAAGAGAAAGTTGAGGGGCAAGGGAAAAATGTGATGCTTTGGCTTCCAATCTTGGTAGATTGGGAGGTCAATCCACGGAAGAGACGCCGTCACTTGAGATCTAGAAAATATACAAGTTAAAGGAACAGTCAGAGTAAGCTATGGGTATGGCAGAGAACGCTCAGTTCTCACTCTGATAGACCAGCCCATCACCACATGACTAGAACCCAATCCTCTCAGCATCAGCTAGGAAAGGCCCTAGAAAGTCGCCTTTGGCGGGGGGATAGCTCCCCTATTTCAACCCCTTTCGGGGTTGGGCACCCGCCTTTATTGTTGTTATTAATATTGTTACTGAAGGTTGTTGTTGTTGTTGTTGTTGTTGTTAATATTGTCACTGCTTCATTGTGTCTAATAAGTCCATTCATTGTACACACTCAATGAGTACAATGACACTCTAAAGCCAGTGTCACACAAGCACTTTTTTCCCAGAAATTTCTGATGAGCAAGTTTTTACTTGTAAAATTTTGACTTTTTCACATTGGAATCACACATATCTAGGTCGCCCAGGAGAAGATCCAGAGACCAACGATCACTAGGGGCCTCCAGGAGCCCCCAGATTAAAATTGCCCATAAAAATTGACTGAAAAAGAGTTCATTGACACTGTTTTAAACAAATGCAACAGTAATATAAATATATATTGCTCAATGACATTCAAAATTAATGCATTGATTATCTACATAAATAAACAAATAAAATACGTTACAACTCTCATGCCAAGTTCTCTGACCTGCCAGGCCAAGGCGATTTCCTTGCCAAATTTAAATCCTTTACTCTGCATCTCCTCATCATGGCCGGCCAACACCAACGTTGCCTGACATGACTTGGCCATCAAACTTCCTAAAAAGAGAAAAAATAACAAAATTAACAAACAATTTAAACAAATAATAATACAAATAAATAAAATAAACAAAGTAGTAAAGAATATCTTTAAGAGTAATACCATCTCACTTAACCCCTTCAGACATATATGACGCAGAGGTTGCCAGATTAGCAATAAGAAATAGAGTTCTCTCACTCTTATAATTACCTCTCCAAAATTAGTTTTCTGCCCACATCTAACTCAAAGACAACTGCAGAGGTTGAAGTAACTAAAATAAAGGTTTGTAAAAAACCCTGATGGTAATAAAGGCTTTAAAGTATCCCTAATAGGCTCAAAATTGCGTCATATGTCGGAGAGGGTTAAAACAAACAAATAATAAAAAATAACAAAATTCAATAATATTAATCCTAGATATGCTCACAAAGCAAATTTGTTGTGGAAATAGCATAACAAAGTGAATTCAATTATACTTGATCACTATTGGATGACTTGACAGAATGAAGCATAGGCAGTGATTGGCAGTTGTCTTTGGTTAGGATTCTTTTTTCTTGTTCTCTAATAAATTACTGATCTCTCTGTATAACCCTCTTCAACAGCCAGGCTTTGGAAATTATATTGTTAATGATTATGATAGGAGTTTCAATAGTTTTTCTTCAGCAAGGTCAACAGCAAATCTGGCAGGGTAGCTTCTGAAGGAAAATCTACTAAAAAATGAACCACATAAGATTATCTATATTCAGTCTAGCTGCTGAAACCTATGCACAAGAATATTCCACTCATTGGCATACTGAACTAGTAGTGAAGAGGTTAAAGAGCTATATTGGCGATTCATATGCCAGCTTTAAGTACAGTAGCTTAGTGTGGCAAACTTTGGCCCTCTGTAGGTCCAAAGTAGGCCCTTGCTTGCTAGTTGACAACAAATACAGTGGCAATTTTAGTGATACTTTTATTAGTGAGAAAGATATCAAACAAACCAGCAGCAAGAAAATTCTTCTCCTCCCAGTCTTCCATGGTTATGTCAGTACTGGGGATGGGATTACCCTGGTTGTCTCGCTGTCCGATAAACTCTGCCTCCATAAAGTCACTGATAGCTGTACTGATCAGTTCTACAACCTGCAAAAAATAAATATAATATAATATCTATATATATATATATATATATATATATATATATATATATATATATATATATATATATATATATATATATATACCTACCTAAGGTTGTGTTCGCCACTCTCCTAGCAGCACCGAGGAGCGCATTGCCCCTCATATATATATATATATATATATGTGGTAAAACTCGCTAGGAAAATTGAAACAATGGAACACCAAGCTTTCGCCTATTCTCTAAAGACATCTTCAGGGTAATACAAGAAAACAGGGGGAGAGTGAGGTTTAAATACCCGTCCTAAATCACAGATGATTTAGGACGGGTATTTAAGCCTCACTCTCCCCCTGTTTTCTTGTATTACCCTGAAGATGTCTTGAGAGAATAGACAAAAACTTGGTGTTCCATTGTTTCAATTTTCCTAGCGAGTTTTACCACATAATTTGATCACACGTATTTGTGATTTTACCTCCACATATATATATATATATATATATATATATATATATATATATATATATATATATATATATATATATATATATATATACAAATTGGTAGTCATTCCGGTACATAGGCTATATCTTATCTAAAGATCCCTCTAAAGGGGTAGAGCCACAGAGCTGCGATAATTAAAAGTTAAGTGGTCCTCTTCTAGAATATCAAGCCAATGAATCCCTCTTCAGCAGTGGTACCATAGACAGATAAGGAATGTGAGGAAGGTGGATTTTCAACCCCTAATCTGAAAGAACCAGCCCACTACCACTGCTACATCACAAATATAACTTCCAACATATTAAAATGTAAAACTTGCAAACTAAACAAACCAAAATTGGGACAAGGACAATATAAAGTCAAATTAAATTATCAAAATCGCTATGTGGAAACAACGCTTACTAAAATGAAAATTATTAAATAAAAGAACACAATCCACCACATAGGGTGTACATTACTACATGAGCAAGTTAATCTGTTTCCCAAGCAAACTAATCGCACATATGACAATGCACTATCGTCACGTTAAAGGAATTAGTCAAGTTTGGGAATGATCTAATGATCTATTCTAAGGCAGGTTTACTAATTCAGATGTATGCTACATAATCCACACAGTACTGGCTCTATATTCGTAGATATATCATTGAGTGGGAGTGTAAATATGCTCACTTTATTTTATGTTTTACTCTTACTTAGTGCTATATACTGTACTGTATGTAAATTTTTAAAGATTAATATTTGTTTTCCCTTTATGAATTTTAATAGCAGTAGGTGTTTCCTTCTATGTGTAATATCTGGATTTAGGTTGTTTCGGTATTTTAACCCTCTCCGACATATGATGCGATTTTGAGCCTATTGGGGATACTTTAAAGCCATTGTTACCATCAGGGGTATTTAGAAACCTTTAGTTTAGTTACTTCAACCTCTGCAGTTGTCTTTGAGTTAGCTGTGGGCAGAGAACTAATTTTGGAGAGGTAATTATAAGAGTGAGAGAACTCTATTGCTAATCTGGCAACCTCTGCGTCATAAATGCGTGAAAGGGTTAATTGATAAATGTGATTTAAATTAAAGTATTATGTTGGACCAAATTCCTTTGTAAACATGTTCTTTTTGTATTATATATTTTGCTGTGGTCAATAAACTATCAATCTATGTATGTATGTATGTACAGTATATACTCAGGCACATACCCCATAGCTGGGGGTGGCCGACTCGAGACAGAGCCCAACATAAAAATAATAAATTAAAGTAGTCAATAATACCTGGCTGGGTAGCTACTTTGGCAGAGCATCTAACTGGGAGAAACTCCACAAAAATGTTGCGAGTTTGAGGCTCCTTTGGAGTACCGGTAGATGATCTGCTGCCCAGGTTGGGTCAAATAAAATCATGTCACAGTTGACATAGTTATTTACTTACTCTATACTTTGCTAATGCCAGACAAAAATTTAGTAAGATTTAGATATGATAAAATTAACTTGGAAAAACCCTAACAATAAATTAATATTTTGGAGGAATTTCTTACTAAGATGCAATAACATTGACATTGGTAATAACTGTACCATACCTTAGTGTTCCTTAGTCCAGCCAATCCAGTACAAGCATTGGCTAAGAGATAGTCCCCAGACAGTATAGCGATCTTGTTCCCAAACTCCATGTCCTGCAGAGTGGTGCCATCAAACACAGTGGGAGACAGGTTCACTACGCCCTTATGTATCAGGTGGGCAGTATGAATCATTTCCGTTATCTCCGCTAAGCTCCTCTGACTGTGGGGAATTTGAACATGTCCAATAAATGGAAGACATACATGTATACCGGTAGGTCAAACTAACAAAAGAAAGTATACAAATTAAAATATAACTGATCATTTATGTATAGCTCAAACTACAGTAACTAAAGAAAGTATAAAAATTAAAATATAACTGATCATTTATGTATAGCTCAAACTACAGTAACTAAAGAAAGTATAAAAATTAAAATATAACTGATAATTTTGGTCTTGAATAAGAGCTGTTTGCAGTATCATTAATCTTACTAAACTTGTCAAATCTTCTTTCAACTGTAAATTAACAAATCATCATCCATCATTATATTTGTTGCCAAACGCCTTGATCCCTAAGCCTAAGGGATGGTACCGGTACTCTAGTAAGTAATCCTTGTGATAAAGCTAATATTCTTGATACTTTTGCCTATAACTAATTTGCAAGACTATGAAAACTATGTTGTTGTTCTAGATGTTTGTCTCCCAAGAAATTTCCCCCTTAAAGGTACAGTACATACCGGTACTAGGCATGACAGTTAGTTATGTAGAGCAGATTAACCAGACCACTGAGCTCCATACGGAACTCTCATAGGCATGACAAAAGAGTCTATGACTACTTATCAGTTGATAAAACTACAGGCCCAGATGTAATCGTTTCTATAGTTAGATTTTTTTTGTCTTTGTACTTGCAAATTTTGACTGACCATACTTTACTCATCTTAAATGGGTCGGAAGAATCCTTTACAAGACAAATTCTTTACAATAGCATAACATAAAACTTACATCATCTTTATTATAAAATCATAGATTGATTTCATGACCATATATTCCAGTATTAAAATCAAGTTGCAGCTCTGCATGGTAATCATGATAAGGCCATGACAATTTCTCACCCGGTTAGCATGAATAAAGTATAAGCAATAATATACAATCTCCTTTTCATTAACGTACCTGAGTGAGACACCTGCTGGTTGGTCTTGCTCAAACTCTTCCGGGTTGAGGTGTCCGGCAGCCTTGGATATCAGCAGCACTATCAGGCCTCGGGTCTGCATGTTGGTCCGGCCATTGTAAATCAAACGCCTGACAACATAACAAATGTGAATTATAATTTTTGCTCAACCTACTATGGAACTGGGCATAGGTCATCGCACTCTAACACACAAGGTATACACCTTCCCAAGTTTAAGGTAAAGTGGGAGTCCTCTAATGGTCAGGAGTGGCAACAACCTAAAACTTCCCCCAGCCACTTCTGACTCTACCAATGATGCCAGCTCCAGCGCTACCTCCGGCAGAAATCGCCCAAGAAGCACCCGCATAAGCACATCCCTAAAGATTCACATATATGCTTCATAGCACCTCATTACAGTAATCAATGTTTTTTCCAAGGTATATATGCTACCTGCCCTACAGAGTATTATGATGTAGGGGAGGATGTGTTGAAAGTATACGAATGGGATTGAAGCCTGATATAAAGCTGAAGTACAGGTATGTGAAAGAGAAGAGGTAACAATATGCCGTGTGTGTATCATAATTTTAGCTACTACGACATAATGGTCAGACAAACTCCCGCCAATACCCCTATATACCCTAACATTTAGCACAGAATTCTTCATTCGTTCATCCACACATATACAGTATAATCAATCGGTGCCTTTGTTCCACTGTATCTTTCCCCCTCCTCCGCTCCACTTTACATGTATACCTGTGTATCATTCTGTGTCGGAAGAAGGTGTTGGCTATAAACATCCTCCTTCCCACACATACGTCCACAAGTGCACTGCCATTCCCATCTACCTCTGATGATATACCCCACCCTCCCAATCTACTTTACCATCACTCACATTCACAATCAGAAATATTCTTTTGCTCTTTCCAAACTTATCCAGGCACGCCTCAACATTCACCCAGAACTCCTCTTTCTCTCTTTCAGGTTTATCCTTTGTCGGAGCATACACACACACATCCACCCATGTTTGTATTCCTACTTTGATTCTTCTATTTCTATCTATCTATTGCCGGACGCCTTACTCCCCTTAATGAGGGTGACCATACACAGAAGGCACACAAACGGACCTAGTCCCTGCAAGAGGGACAACCCGAGCCAGTTTACTGAAGAATTTACAGGATTGACTACTCAATTTAGGATCCGTCCGACTCCAAGGCCCTCTATGTTTCTTGTTAGCACTATTTTTCTACAGTGGTGTTCGGCTAGTCCAGTGGTCAGCAACCCTTAAAGCTTGAAGAGCCATTTTGTATAAGTTTCATAAAAAATCTGTACTGTCGGAGCCGCAATACAAAAACAATGGTCTCATCAACCGAAATCTACAGTACCGGTACTTCAAAAATAAGAAAATATACCTTACTTTTGAACTAAACAAATTATAGAGATATGTTCAATATACTGGTATTCACAAGCTTAGGAAAGACCTGTGTCACATTTCTAGAATCATAACGATTGATACCTATACATCTTTTCGAAGTTGAATAAAAAAATCTAATGTTGCCTTGAACGTGTTATAGGATTCCTTCATTCTGAAGGAAGAATTATTATTTCTGAAGCTTCTGGAGCCACACAAGTGTCCTGAAAGAGCCGCATGCGGCTCCTGAGCCGCAGGTTGCCGACCCCTGGGCTAGTCCATCCACTAACCTGCCTTACACTTAGATTAATAAACTTTTTTACTATAGCGAAGTGTTGTACTGTAGCTTATGCAATGATTAACTATTTTATGACTGATATAACAGACGCTGCCTGTATTCAATACTAGGTTATCAACCTATGTACAGTAGTGTAGTAACTAGATATTATATGATATGGTATCAATTCAGTTTCCTCTCTCTCTCAGGGAGTATCACAAGATCATACTGTACATGAATCTGACGAGATACAAACAATGACAGCTCTCTCTCTGTATTCGCCAGATTAGCCTATTCTACAAATACAAATAATTTGTTCAAATACTTTTATATATATTTGTAATAATTCAAATACAAATACTGTACCCTGAATTACTGTATTCGAATAAGAATACTCCATTCCTGTAGAAGGGTTAATTAATGTTATACCAGTAATTTCGGCCTATTCAGGTAAATTCAATGAACAACCTAATTAGGCCTACACAAAATGTCAATAAAATAATCCACTTTACTTTCAATTAAGTACTGTACCGGTACCAATATTTCATGAAAAAGGCTGAAAAAAAGCTCAACCTATACTTACCCTTTAAAGAAAAGACATTGACTAGAGTAATTTTGTGTAGCTTGCAATTAACAACGATATTGTACAATCATATATAGTACCGGTACTGGTAGGTTAATGTATAAATGATAGAGGTATAACAACAAAGTACGGGTTAACAATGTCCTAATCTCTCACTTGGCAGTCTTTAGGAGAGGATGTGATGAGCCGACCAATTTCCGCATGTGTACAGCAATGTTGGACATTTCATCAGAAAGAAGGGATCGCAGGGTGAGGTAGGAGGTGGGGTAACCAACGATCTTCTCTGCATCACTCACAGCACGGTTCCAGTCTGGCTTCTTCTGTGGCGATGTGCTGTACACTCGCCTCACTGTGCTGTTGGGAGGGAGAGATAGGGATGAGTCAAGAGTTAGAGATTCTAATATTACTTATTTTCATAGTCTTCTTGGGATGGATGTAGAGTTCGGGCGTACGGTAATCATGTTTACATGGGCGATCGCCACTGGTAACTTCGCGTTTATTTTGACGGCGATATTTTTTCTCGGTTATTTGCCCCCTGCTGGCAATATATACTGTATGATGATGACAATATGTCATGGGGGGGGGGGGGTGAGTGGGGGGCAAAGCCCCCCTCAATATATTATTGTATCCAATGGCATTCAAAATAGACGGGAACATGATTGCAAAGGTCCGACGCCTCCCCTGCAGTCATGTTTACATTTGTTGATCGCTGTGGTTAAGTTCGCGTCTATTTTTACGGTGATTTTTTTCGGTAATTTGCCCTCTGCTGGCAATATATATGATGATGACAATATGTCATGGGGGGGGGGGTTGAGGGGGCTTTATTATTATATCCAAAGGCAGTCAAAATAGACGGGAACATGATGGCAAAGGTCCGACGCCACTACGCGTAGTGTAAACAAGGCTGGCGGTACGTCCGCACTTGACATTCTTGCCGTCTTCTTCTCTACTGGAGCTATATATGCTAGTCTAATAGAGTTGGTACCATGGAACGGGGTAAATTCAAACATTTTATTGAATAAAAGTATCAATACTGTAGTGAATTAATAATATTGGTACTTAGCGTATTAAAAACTGATAGAATAAACCTAAAAAATAAAATAAAAAACATAAATAGCTGTGGTGTGTCTACTTAATATTGACCTACAGTATCTACCAATACAGTAAATGCTAAGACGGATACATGTCAACTCGTACGTGCCTTTTTTTTTAATCGCCGAACATATATAAATAGCCTAGGCCTATATACCTATAGAGCTTCATGATTCACTAATTTCATATACTTTTCGAACAAATTCATAATGAATTATGCAAATATCATTATGCTTCGGACAAGAAATCGATCGATTATTTTTATAAATTAGCTATACAACTCCGCCTACTGCAAAAAACGGTAATTACAGTATAGGGAATAGGCTCGCATCCTTAGTTTTCATGGTCTTAATTATAATTCCAATGTGGGATTATTGAAATCGTCATCAATATTGCCAGCAGGGGGTAAATATCGATTATACTGCATAAAGAAGGCGTTTGTAAACAGTGAGGATGTTCGAAAGAGCTCCGAGATTGATTAGAATGGGCGTTTCTTCTATCAATATCGGGTTTTATAAATGTGATCAAAAGTATTCTCCCACAGTGGATTATACATGAGTAGGCTACAGTATAAGGATTCCATAAACTTACATTGTCCCTAATAAATTATGTACCGGTATAATAAGGCTGCGAGCCTATTCCCTATACTTACTTGAAGTCGTCTAGAGGTCCCGTCCTCACAATCGTGGTCCGCCACCGCTGCGTCCGTCCCGTGCGTCCCTTCGAAGGAGGTCCGTCTGGTCCGGTATAGAGTTTGAGGCCGCCCGGCAGTTAGCAGTGTATCCAGACACTGGTGGTTCATCTGGGAGGGTCTTTAGGAACTTGTCTAATAACCCTTTTGAACCTGTCTACCGGGCAACCTACTATGTCTCGCACTTCCTTGGGCAGCGAGTTGAATTTTTTTGGTCCATTATGGCCTAGGCTGGACGCGAGGAGGGATCTCACTCGTTCTGGTGCCTGTGTTGGGAGGGATCTCCTCTCACACTTCCTTCCAGTCCGACCATTTTGTTTTTCCTGGAGTTCATTACCAGTTGGATCTGGAACCAGCTTCTCCAGGATTTTCCACACATAAATTGTGCAGTACCTGTCTCGCCTTCTCTGCTGGGAGTACAGCCCTAGCTTCTTGAGCCGGTCCCAGTAGCTAAGGTCCTTCATCCCCCGAATGTTTCTCGTGAAGGACCTCTGGACGGACTCAAGATCTCGTATGTACCCCTTTTTGTGTGGCGACCATAGTTGACTACAGTAGTCAAGGAAGGGTTGTACCATAGTAGTCAAGGAAGGGTTGTACCATAGTAGTCAAGGAAGGGTTGTACCATAGACCTCCAGAGAGTTAGCATTGTTTCTTGTTCCCTGGAGTTGAACGTCCGTAGGATCCATCCGGCCATTTTTGACAGCTGCAGAAATGTGGCATCGTCGGACAATTGCACACCTAGGCATCTCACATGTGGCTTGGGGGTGATGTCGTGGCCACCTGCAGTGAGTAGTTTGGTGGTGTCCTTGAGGGTTTGGTTCGGGCCACATCGTAACGCTTCAAACTTTTCTTCGTTGAAGGTCATGTTGTTTTCGTCTGCCCATTTGTAGATTTTGTCGAGGTCATCCTGGAGATTATGAATATCCTCTTCATTTCTGACGACACGACTTATGTTCGTATCGTCAGCAAAGGAAGAGATAACTGATTGACCAACTCCATCATCAATGTCCCCTATCAGTATAAGGAAGAGCAGAGGTCCTAATACTGATCCCTGGGGTACTCCACTAATGACGTGGGACTTTTCAGATGTGTGGCCCTTAACAGCAACAGTCTGCGTTCTTGCGGAGAGGAAACTGTGCAGCCACACACCTATTTTGCCTTGGATGCCGAGTTTCTTAATCTTGTGAAGGAGGATGCCGTGATCCACCTTGTCGAATGCTTTAGCAAAGTCTAGAAACACGACATCCACATTTTCTCCCTCTGCAAGCCTGTGGAGTAGCCAGTCATGATGTGCCAGGAGCTTCGAAAGGCATGACCTGCCTTTCCGGAAGCCATGCTGGCTGGAGTTCATAAGGCCATTTTTCTCCAGGAAGTTGACAAGCTTGTTCCTCAGGACTTTTTCAAATATCTTGATGAGGTGGGATGTTAGAGCTACCGGTCGATAGTTCTTCGCCAGGCTCTTTTCACCACCCTTGTAAACTGGAGTAATGATGGCCTGTTTTAGTGAGGATGGAATTGTGCCTGTGTCCATTGAGTGTCTCCAAAGCTTGCAGATAGGAGGAATCAGGGCGTCACAGCATTTAATCAGCAGTATGGTTGGTACTCCGTCAGGACCAGCAGCTGCATTCGTTCTCAGTTCTTTGATGGATTTTCGTAGGTCTGCCTCAGTGATTTCAATATCACTTAGTCGAGTCGGTTGTGGAGTGTCTTCCGTGAAGAAAGCTTTGGGGTCCTGGATTGCAGTTGCTGGCCGTGGTGTGCTGAAGACATTCTCGTACTGTGTTCGCAGGATCCGACATACATCTTTGGGGTCGTTTACAGCTTCACCATCCTCTGTTCTTAATGGCCCCACTTGCGTCTTAATTTTTGAGAAGCGCCTGCAGTAACTGTAAAAGAATTTGGGGTTCCGCTTGATGTTCAGTACTGCACGATCTTCCTCTCTTTGCTTTTGACGCTCATGGGATGCTTTAATTTGAGTTTCTATGCTTACAATCTTGGTAGATAGTGCAAGCTTCCTCATTTTGTTTTGGGTGTTATTGAGCTGTTTGTTGAGTGATGATCTTTTCTGCATTAGGATTTTTCGGTCCCTCGGGATTTTGAGGCGCCGAGCGTTGGAAGGTTTCCTCCTTTGGGGAATGTGATGCTGACACTCCTTCAGTAGGGTGCTGAGGATGGTGTCAAGCATGGCATTTGGATCCTTGTCATGGAGGATCAGGTCCTAATTTGTCTGGGAGAGGGAAGTTTGGAGATTTACCCAGTCCATTGCTTCACTGAAGAAGTTCAAATTTGAGAATGGGTTTGTTGGTTTTGTTGGCGGAGTTACAGTTTCAGCTTGAGCTCCAGCCTTCCTGTACATAGTGTGTATAGTTACAAGGCTGTGGTCAGAGAATATTGTCTTCTCCACTGAGTAGTCGGCAACTATATCCTGGTTGTTAGTGAAGAGGAGGTCGAGTGTGTTATTGACTCTGGTAGGCTTGGTTATCAGTTGTGTGAGGAAAAGCTTGTCAGAGAGTTTAAGGAGAAGCCTGGCTTGTGCTTGCTCCTCTCTGGTACCTCCTGAGACCTTTCCTTCTGGCCAATGGATGATAGGAAAGTTGAAGTCTCCGCAGATGATGATGTCTGGTGTTGGGGTTGGCATATCGTCGATTAGCTTGTCGATTCTGCTGTGTGAATTATTGTAATTTTCAAGGGTGCATGATGGGGGTATAGCAATTGAGAGTAATTACATTGAGTGACTTAATGTGGAAAGCCAGCATTTCTACTGGAGTATCAGAGTAGACTAGTATTGGTTTTGTATCTGAGGCTAGGTCATTTCTTACATATGTGATGACTCCCACCATGGCTTCTATTTTCACGATCTGCTCTGTAGGAGGTGTAATTTGCCACTATTTTTTCTGCATCACTCACCTCACTTTTGAGATGAGTCTCTGTCAGGGCAATGAACATTAGGTCATTTTCTTCGGCAAGCTCAGCAATGAAGGGGATCTTGCTTTTATTTGTCTTAGGGAATAGACCTTGAATATTGCCCATCATTGCATTTTCTAGCATGATTTCATGGCATTTAGCCATGGAAACATTTGGGTATGTGTTGGGACATTGTTGTGTTGATTGCCCATTAGGTGTGTGCTGATTATGGACGCTTGTGACTCCATGGCTTTCGTTAGCGTGTCGAGGGTCCTTTTCACCCCCACCATTAATTCTAAAAAAGCAGGGGCTGAATTTGTATCCTGGACAGCGTCGACTTTCTTCGAGGCCATGTGGGGCACTTGAGCGGTGGCAGGTACCGGTACTGGATTTACATCTTGCTTGGCTTGGTGTCTCTTTTTCCCTTTGATGTGAGGTAATTTACAGTTACTATTCAAACATTCCTGCTTGGAGATGGAGTCCTCGCACTTCTTAGGGTGGAGAAATGAGCATTTTTTCCCTAGTTGGCATCCTTGGTCTCTATTTGACCCATGATTTAGGAGTTTACGACAGACCTTAGGATGACGGTACTCGCATTTTGTCCCAAATTTGCCGTGCCGACATGTTCCCCGTCTGTGGTACCTACATATGGGGGTTTCTTGGGCAAGCTGAGTCAACTTGCCATTTCTCCTGTCCTGTGGTGAGATTCTGGTGACATGGGAATGATGGTATGCTGAGGAATTATAATTATAATAATAATTATAAATTATAATGTAAAACTTGCAAAATAAACAAACTAAAACTGGGACGACACAAGATTAATGCAAAATAACTGATCAAAATCGCTATGTGGAAACAACGCTTAATAAAATAAATTTTTTAAATAAAAGAACAATCCACCACATAGGGTGTACGGTCGCACTAATAAGTCATGTCCCAGCTGTCATTACGTTTGGCTTGCTCTGTGCTGTATTAATGTCTGTCAGATGTTGAATAGGGTGGGTAAGTGTAGGAACATGTTTGTATATTTCACTCGATATGAAGAAATGACGCTTAGATATTACTGATACCAATTATGGATCAAAACATACTTGGTGCCGAGACATGACTTATTAGCGCGACTGTGCACAACTACATGAGCAAGTTAATTTGTTTCCCAAGTCAACTGATCGCACATATAACAATGCACCTCGTCATATTCAAGGAATTACAGTAGTCAATTTGGGAAGTCCAGGACGTTCTGGTAAATTTTACTAAATTCTGTATGAATAAAGAAACTACAATTTATAGCCTATAAAATTTTATATTAAGCTAAATTTGCAATTTGACAAGATATCAACAAAAGTACAAAAAACATAATCACTCACTAACGATAGTGCTATCGGGTAGGTACCTGTAAGCATAGCATGCTTCAAGTGACCCCTAACAATTACTATTATTAACAATTATTATCTAACTTTATCCTATGTTGCAAGCCAAGGCTGCCTTAGGACCATATTCAAATTTTACAGGACTTTAGTACTACAGTACAGTACCATGATAATGATAGCTTGGGACAGTGGAAAACCAAAATTATATCAAAGTAATAACTAAAAGAATACTAGTATATTATGATACAGAAAAGAGGAGGGGCTGTTTTCAAGGTTATTGGTACGAGTTGACTAGGCAAGTGAGTGTGAGTTGACTCGTTTCGCCAGGTACAAGTTGGCGAGGTGCGAGTTGTCCAGCACCCTTCTAAAACTAGGCCTAGTGTCACAAGGCAAAAATTGGAATGAGTTGTGTTACCGGGCGTACGTCGTGTATACACGTAAGTTGATGTCAAACAGCGGGGGTGTGGGGGCAGCAGCCCCCACCCATAATACAGTACTAGGATAGGTTAGGTAAGGTTATTAGGTTAGAGTCCCAGGTGTCCTTAGCCCTTTCAGACTCATATGATGCAGAGGTTGCCAGATTAGCAATAAGAAATAGAGTTCTCTCACTCTTATAATTACCTCTCCAAAATTAGTTTTCTGCCCACAGCTAACTCAAAGACCACTGCAGAGGTTGAAGTAACTAAACTAAAGGTTTCTAAATACCCCTGATGGTAACAAAGGTTTTAAAGCATCCCTAATAGGCTCAAAATTGCGTCATATGTCTGAGAGGGTTAAAGTAGTGCCTCAATACCCCCAGGGGGGTATCGGAAAATATTAAGGAAACCACCCACCAATTATTTTTTTTTTTTTTTTTTAGTTTTAGTTTACTGTATTTGCATCAATATTATAGTGATTGGCATTAGTTTCAACCTCCGCAAAAATAGTTTTCCCCTTTATCCAACAATCTTAACACACGGCGCCCGATAGTGGGAAGGGCTATGAAGATCAGGGAAAATGTGGGGTTAAAGACATAAAAAGACAATATAATGGCTTTTATGATGAAAGTTGGCTCATGTTTTGTTGTTTTTCAACTTGAGAAAACCCCAAAATGAAAAAACCCGAGCCAAGTTTTGGCAAAAGTTGGCTCGGATTTTAAGATTTTTCAGCTGCATAAAAGAGGGGCAAGAGGAGTGTGTGGTAACCACCGAGGAATATGTCTTCTAAGCGTAGTAGGGAAGGTATACAGTAGGGTAGTGATTGAGAGAGTGAGAGTGAGAACGGAGAAATGGATAGGCGACGAGCAGAGAGGTTTTAGGAAGGGAAGAGGATGTGTAGATTAGATTTTTACCCTGAATTGTGTTGTGAAGAAGTATCTAGAGAAGAAACAAAAGGTGTATGTTGCCTTTATGGACTTGGAGAAGGCCTATGACAGAGTGGATAGAGAAGGTTTGTGGAAAGTACTTAGAATATACGGAGTAGAGGGCAAGTTGCTGAAAGCAGTGAAGAGCATGTATGAGGGTGCAAAGGCGGCAGTACGTGTGGAGAGTGAGCAGAGCGAGTTCTTTGACCTGAATGTTGGTTTGAAACAGGGGTGTGTGATGTCCCCGTGGTTGTTTACTGTATATATGGATGGAGTCATGAAAGAAATACTATCAAGAGCAGTGGATGTTGGTGTATCGCTGAAAAGGGAGGGAATTGAGTGGAAGCTACCTATACTGCTGTTTGCGGATGATACAGTTCTGATGAGTGATAATGAATGGGAGTTGCAGGGTCTGGTAAATGAGTTTGGAACAGTGTGCGAAAAACGGAATTTGAAGGTAAATGCGGGGAAGAGCAAGGTTATGGTCTTCGAAAGGGGTGAAGTCACAGAGTGTGAGGTTAAGCTGAACGGTCAGGCCATGGAGATCGTCAACTCTTTTAAGAATCTGGGCAGTGTGTTGAGTAAAGATGGGACTATAGATGAAGAAGTGCGGGAGAGGGTACAACAGGGGAAGAGGGTTGTAGGAACGCTAAAAGCAGTAACAAGAAATAGGGTGGTCAGTATGGAAGTGAAGAAGTCCTTGCATGACAGTGTGGTAATCCCGACACTGACTTACGGAAGCGAAGCATGGACGTTGGTTGAGAGACTCAGACCAAGAGTGAGAGCAGTGGAAATGAATTACTTAAGGAGTGCATGCGGAGTTACATGGAGGGATAGACAGACTAATGAGGAAGTAAGAAGGAGGTGTGGTGTGGAGGTAGATGTGCTGCAAAGTGTGAAAAGGAACAACTTGAGATGGTTCGGCCATATGGAACGTATGGAAAGCGAGAGAATGACTAAGAGGGTGTATGAGAGTGAGGTGGAGGGACAGAGAGGGAGAGGTAGACCGAATGAGAGGTGGAAGGATCGAGTGAGGAAGTACATGAACGAAGGCGGTGCTGGTTGGGGGGAGGGGCGTCGACTGACTGGGGGCGGTTCGTTCGTGGCCACTCCTTCGGGGATCACGGCGTCAGGCAATAGATAGATAGATAGATAAAAGACAGTAAGTGCAAAAAAGAAGTTGGCTCGGGTTTTCTTGTTTTTCAACTTAAGAAAACCCCAAAATTAAAAAAATCGAGCCAAGTTTTGGCAAAAGTTGGCTGGGATTTTAAGATTTTTCAGCTTCATAAAAGTCAGAAAGTGGCAAAAAAAAGTTGGCTCAGATTTTCTTGTTTTCAACTTAAGAAAACCCCAAAATGAAAAAAAACAGAGTCAAGTTTTGGCAAAAGTTGGCTCGAATTGGACAATTGTTAGGCTTCATAAAAGCTGAAAATGCGAGCCAACTCTTCGCCATTGGATACAGGATGGGGTGTGGGTGAGCTCTGCCCCCCCCACACCCCCGTGATGAATTGAAATTATCATCTATGTTGCCCGATAGTGGGGAGGGCTATGAAGATCAGGGAAATTGTGGGGTAAAAGATGAAAATAAAGGGAAATATTGAAGAACTTATTCCAAAAACCCAGTAAGCTAATTATCCATTATCCAACAATTAAGCTACATTAAAGATATTAGCCTAACCTGCCAACCTTACCTAACCTAGTATTATGAGTGGGGGCTGCCGCCCCCACACCCCCGCTGGTTGGATGGTAAATGGGATAGAAAATGAACTTACCCAGTAAGCTCATTATCCATTATCCAACAATTAAGCAATATTAAAGATTTTAGCCTAACATACCAACCTTACCTAACCTAGTATTATGGGTGGAGGCTGCTGCCCCCACACCCCCGCTGGTTGGATAGTACATTGGATAGAAAATTAGGTCAATTCCTAGTGTTTATTAGACTGAAATGCAGGGAGAAAGAGGTCTGCAGAGTCGTGTTGTGTGCCGTCTATGGGGAGGTAAATATGTTTTGTTACAGTAGCTATAATTGCTTTAATGCATTTCCGCCGCTACTGACATATATAGGAATGAAGTCATAGAAATTGATGGGTGCGCTGTGTAAGTAACGCTAGAATAATACCGAAAAAACACTATAGGTGCAAATAAACTTTATATAAATGTTTACATCTATAATAATAATAAATAACCAACCTTATGTAACAAAGGGACAGTGACGGCGTGTTCTGGACTTCTCGTAATAATGGTGTGTACACCGCCAGTGATCTTTATCTGGCCAGTAATGGCAAGGATGTGCACACCTAGGACACTCAACACTTGTAGGCAATATACCGTGGTCTGTAAGTATCTTTAGGGCTGCCTGGTTGTTTTGAGAAATTTCTATAATTATTGTATCAGGGGTAAGTGCACAACCACTACAGACACTGGCCATCCTGCAACTGACATTTAAAACCATGCTGCCTGCCGGTGGGCTGGAGTTCAATGCAGAGGGCGTTATACTGTATTTGAATATTTACGATAAAAGCGCTCCTCAATTATAGTATCAACATGGCTGACCTAGCGGGGTGGCGTCTGTGGGAAACCCTGGACAAATATCGTTACAGGTTCTAGGTTCTGTATCTCCCTTAACCTCTGAAGTGTGCATGGGGGTAATTAGACACTTCTCCATGTGCGTATGTATTTGAGGTGTTTCCGTCACTAAAATATTCATTGTACCATTAATAGCATTAATACTTATCCATATGCGCCTATTATGGGTTGATTATAAAGGTATTAACCTGAAACAACAATAAAACTAGTGAAAACAGCGTTTGGATGGTTAAAATCGGAGATATAGCCCGCGAGTTGTATAATGTATGGGTGAGGCAAGCTGCTTTCCCGCCAATTTCCCCCAAGGCCACTGAGACACAGTCGATCGATACTCTCTCTCTCTCTTGCAATCAGTGATTACCACACCCTGCAACCAGATTTCTAATGTTAGCACGAAAATATACCTCAGAATAAGGGAATAACAGGGAAAATAGGTGATAACTGAAGGAGAGGAGGAAAGTGGGGAAGGAGGGGAGGTAGAGGACTGAGATTTTGCATGGCCCAGGGGCCAAAAAAAAATAAAAAAATAAAAATATATATTTTTTTTTCCGATGTCAAAAGTTGATTTTTTTTTCTCTGACTCTTAAGAGTCTCCCCGCAGTCCGCCGGGGGAACTCTTAAGAGTCTCCCGGCAGTTCCCGGGTTAATAGAATTTTTCGAGGGTTGACACTTATTTTAACATGGAGTATACGTTATATATTACATCCTAAATGAAATTTTAAAAATCTGTGAAAATTCTTGAGTTGTTTATATAATAGAAGTTACTGTGGGACACGTAATATGTTGAAGGGGGAGCTCTGCCCCCTCTAAGCACCCGTCACTAATGTCATCATAATCTGTTGTACTTCATAGGGGGTCCAATTAAAGAGAAAGTTAATTAACAGACGAAATTAGGCCGCAAATTACAATAACATAGCGGGCCGCCGTTTATGGGAGACTTTTTACACATCATTTTCAATGTTAATTTTCTCCCTTAACCCGGGAACTATGGGAAGACTCTTAAGAGTCAGAGAAAAAAAAATCAACTTTAAACATCGAAAAAAAAAAAAAAAAAATTTGCCCCTGGGCCATGCAAAATATCACTCCTCTACCTCCCCTCCTTCCCCACTTTCCTCCCCTCCTTCAGTTATCACCTAGCGGGAAAGCAGGTTGCCTCACCCATACATTATATAACTCGCGGCCTGTATCTCCGATTTTGACCATCCAAACGCTGTTTTCACTAGTTTTATTGTTGTTTTAGGTTAATACCTTTATAATCAACCCATAATAGGCGCGTTAGGATAAGTATTAATGCTAGTTATGGTAAAATGAATATTTTAGTGATGGAAACAGCTCAAATACGTCAGCACAGGGAGAGGTGTCTAATTACCCCCATGCGCACTTCTTAGGTTAAGAGTCAGGGGGAAAAAAATCAATTTAAAACCGAAAAAAAAAAATATATATATATTTTGTTTTGCCCCTGGGCCATGCCAAATATCATTCCTCGACCTCCCCTCCTTCACCCAGTTTCCTCGCCTCCTTCAGTTATCACCTATTTTCCCTGTTATTCCCTTTTCCTGTGGTCTATTTTCGTGCTAACATTAGCGAGTTGGTAGCAGGACGTTGTCATCACTGTTAGCAAGCGAGTGCAAGAGAGAGAGAGAGAGTATCGATCGACAGTCTCTCTCCAGAGGTGGAGGAAAGTGGTGGGCTGGGAGGTTGCCTCAGCCATACATTGTGTAACTCCCGGCCTGTATCGCCGATTTTGACCATCCAAACGCTGTTTCCACTTGTTTTATTGTTGTAACAGGTTAATACCTTTATAATCAACCTATAATAGGCGCATATGGATAAGTATTAATGCTATTTATGGTAAAATAAATATTTTAGTGATGGGAACAGCTCAAATATGTCAGCACAGGAGTGTGGTGTCTCATACCCCCCATGCACACTTCAGAGGTTAATCGATTTTTCCAAATACGCACTTCAGAGGTTAATCGATTTTTCCAAATTATCAAACTTACATAAAAATGAAGTACAGTTTATAGGGATTCCAACATGCATTTCAAAATTGTCATGAAAATTGGTGGGTGGTTTGCTTAATATATACCGGGGTATCGAAACCGGTTCTTGGGGGTATCCAAAAAGGCATCCTGGAAAATATTAAATTAATAATTTCGTGCACTGAATGGTGACTATGACTAACTGGCAACTACGAGTAGGGAGTGACTAACTGGCAACTGAATGAGCACAAATAGTGTTGTGTACAATAATGTAATGTGGAAAACAATCTGACAGTGAGGAAATATTTTGTGTAAGAATTATACTTTATTAATTCATTTATTTACTGAAAATAAAAATAAAAGAGTCCATAGAATTCAGCTGTTTGTTCATAGCCGTCCTGTTTTCTCTTTTTTACAGGAAATTAAAAGTTAAAAGTCGGGAGTAGTATGCTAATATTGGAGAAGGGGTATCAGGTTGACTTGGAGTTGAACTTTGGGGTATCGGGGCTGAACAACTTTAAGAACCACTGGGTTAGACTAATGGGTATAATCCTGTGTAGTGGGAGGACCTGTACATATATCTCAATTTTTTACTTATATTACAATATATTCCTTTTTACTAGCTAATTCTAGTTTTTGTTTTATTTTTCTTTGATATAGTGTTGTTTAATACCGAGGACCGTCGCATTTTAGTATTTTCAACATTGTGTGTAAACTAATGGAAACGGTAATTAGAGAAGGAATAATGGAGCATATGAAATCAAACCAACTTTTCAGTGGGAGACAGTTCGGATTCTTGCCGGGGAGGTCGACGGTACTACAGCTAATTAAGGTGGTAGATGATTGGATGCAAATTCTAGAAGATGGTGATGTAATAGATGTGGTATATTGGATTTTATGAAGGCCTTCGATAAGGTCCCACATAAAAAGTTAATAGAGAAAGTTAGAAGCTACAATATAGGGGAGAAATATGTGAAATGGACAGAAGCCTTTCTGAAAGATCGCAGACAGAGGGTACTGGTGAATGGAATAGGCTAGGGGTGGAGGGAAATTACAAGTGGGGTACCTCAGGGATCTGTGTTGGGACCACTACTGTTTGTTATATTTATCAATGACTTACCTGAAGTTTTAACTAATGGAAGTGAGGTATACCTGTATGTGGATGACACTAAGCTGTATAGAAGAGTGAGGAGTAAGGAAGATGTGGGTTTGCTTCAAGGAGATGTGGAGGGCATGAAGGGATGGTCTGAGCATTGGTTAATGCCTTTTCATAAACAAAAATGCAAGTACTGTACATGCGGATTGGGACAAGCAAGATAGACAAGGTAGGATACAGTATGTATGAAGCGATGGAGGAAGTGAATGCAGAAAAGGATATAGGAGTAGTGATAGACAATAAGTTAAATTTCTCAGAACATTTAACGGAAAAGATAAACAAAGCCAATAGAATTGTAGGGCTGATGAGGAGGACATTTGTGTCACTTGACGAAGAAATCTTCAGGAATCTCTATACAGCGCTGGTTAGGCCGCACCTGGAATATGCGAACCAGGTCTGGGCTCCATATATGGTAAAGGATATAGAAGCAGTGGAGAAAGTGCAGAGGAGAGCTAGCAAACTAGTACCAACGTTGAAGAACGCGGGCTATGAGCAGAGGTTGAGGACACTGGGGCTTCCGACACTGGCATATAGGAGAGAGAGAGGGGATATGATAGAGACTTTTAAGATAGTGTCAGGAAAGTATGATGAGGATGTGTGTGAAGGTGTCTTCTTGATGCGGGAGGGAACAAGAACGAGAGGACACTAATAAAATTTACAAAGAAAGAAATAGGCTTGAGAAGGCAAAGACCTCATTTTGTGATAGAGTGGAACGCACTGCCCCAGTATGTAGTCGATTCCGAATCAATAAGGGAGTTTGAAAGTAATCTTGATAAAGCATGGGGAAGACCAGATTTGAAGTTTGATTATAAAGCAAAAATACAGAATAGTAAAAATTTTGCGTCTGCTACCGCCGCCGCCAACACCGTGAACGACCGCAGCAGTGCAAGTACTGGTACTGAGCTGGATACACAGGCCTAGTTTGCCTTTTTCCAGAGGATCTACTGTAAGAAACTGTAAGAAACTGTAAGAAACTAACCGACGGTCTAAACCCAGCTCAGTGCTCATGTTCCCTGTTTATGGGTGCACGACGGTCTAAACCCGGCTCACGTTCCCTGTTTATGGGTACGCGATGGTCTAAACCCAGCTCACGTTCCCAGTTAAGTTTTCGGTTAGGTTAGGTTAGGCTAATGATGAAAATACTAAAATGCGACGGTCCTCGGTAGGTATTAACCCCTTATTGGCGGCGCTCGACTTAAGTCGTGCACCAATTTGCAGCAAGTTAGGAGCATTATTAAGGCTTTTAAAGGGTTAAAATAGAGTGCAAATGGCTGGGAGCGCAGCGGGCCAGACAGCTGACTCCCAGGGCTTACCGCCGCCCATTAACTCATGTTCCCTGTGTTCTCGAGAGGCCGGCAGTGTAGCCAGTAGTGAGCATAGCTGGGAAAAATATACCGATATATGCTAAACTCCCATGTTCGTGGCACCACTGCAAGAGAACCACGAGTGCTACGTAGCTCGTTCTGGTCTCATTTTGAAGCTTTTAGCGCTTGGTTTTTGCTAAATAATTTTTTTTTTCATGCAGATGCTTGATTTATCATGCAGGAGGGCCTGAATATGCCCAAATGAGCCCAAAAAAAACCCCGCTAGACAAGGGTTAAACAACACTATAGGACTAGGCCTAAAAAAAAAAAAAAAATAGTTGGTTTACTAGTTAGCCTAGCCTAGGCTAACTAGTAAAAAGGCTGTCCGGGGTATCTTCAATGTTTGATAATATTCAAGACCTCTTTCGCAGCCCTATTAGAAATAATTTATTAGGGAAAATAGGGACCAATAGACTCGCCATATTTTTCTCATTATAGTCCGCATGGAGGAATTTCGTTATCGACACTTGAAAAAACCCGATTACACCGAAAAATAACACACAAAAATAATGTCCCGAACGTAAACAAAGTATTGCACCCAATGAATCCTTCGACTTGGGTCCTCTTCTTCTTGTTTTGAAAGATGCGGTGAGTGAGATTCACCCAATAAATGGCTTGAAACAAAAACTCACAAAAAAACGATATTATATTATACTGTATTATAGAATGCCGGCTGATTCGGACCATGGCTAATTCGGCCCATATAGAGGCTGATTCGGACCATAGCATTGGCTGATTCGGCCCATAGCATTGGCTGATTCGGACCATTCAGTGGCTGATTCGGACCATTGTAATGTTTTTAACTATAAACTTATAAAATACATGACAATTCAACCACTATACAAAAAAAAACATCATTGGATTGGCGGGAACTTTTAATTGTCCTTGTCTCGCAACCATTAAATGGTTCAATTTGACCACTTGCGAGTTTTAGGCTATAAGGAAGTTCGGCCTGTAAACATCGATATTAAACACAAATACAGTAATTATGTAGGTTTATTATGGATAAATAGTATGTTGAATTTGGTTTTTTATGTATTAATAAATGTACTAAAACCTTATATATTATAGAGAGTTATTCTGCTAAATATCGATGTCTACAGCTCCAACTTCCTTACATAATAAAACTCGCAAGTTGTGAATTGACAATTTATTTTTTATTCAGACTATGTGGTGTACAGTTGAGGACAGGAAATTCTGACACTGACGAACCAGACTGGTTCAAATATCAATCCATAAAGCCATCGTTCATAGAACGAACTCCTGGATGGGAGAGTGCGCCAAAACAACAACAATCTTGTTTTCTATATAAAGGGTTGATGACAAAGTGTCACTGTCAGTACAACTTATTATTTAAGAAGTTTTATGTGGTGCAAGACGGCATTTCATCTTTGCCACGGGACAGCAGTTGTTATTATTAGGAAAAGCCAAGACTTGGTTTATTGACGAGACTTTTAAAGTAATCAAGTCTCCCATTTACCAACTCTTGTCTATCCTATACACTCTTTTATCAAATCAGGGGATGACATGAAACAACTCCCATTGTGTTTTTGTGTGATGTCCGGTAAAGGAAGTAATGATTACAAAACTGTTTCTAGGGCGATACTAGATAATTATGCTTCCAGTGTATTATGCAGTGACTTCATTTGTAGTAGACTACGAAAAAGGGCAACTATAAGCATTAATCACAATCATAGTGTACACTGTACAGTATATGTATATAAGCATTCCAGTTAGGTTTTATTGACAACTATATGTATTTAGGCTACCGGTATAAGCAATTATTAATCAAAATCATACACAAAAATAATGTTTATTTATATCTACTCCTTCGATAAATTTATATATTATATAAACAGCATTATAGCCTACTATGTACGAAACCTAATAACAAGATTAATAAAACTACATTAAGTCAAAATAATCATAATAATTTCATATGATAATGATCATGGTCCGAATGGGCCGAGTAAGCCTAGGACGAATATATTGTGGTCCGAATGAGCCTGGGACGAATTAATGTGGTCCGAATGAGCCTGGGACGAATTAATGTGGTCCGAATGAGCCTGGGCCGAATGAGCCGGCTACCTGTATTATATTATATGGTAAGATTTTACGGTTTGGGAGTTACAAGCCCCATCGATGTTTGTGTAGCCTATAGGATCTTCAGTCCTATATATGTCCTTATGTTCTTATATGTCCTTCCCGTCGCAAATGTATTATAAGGGAGATACAGGGTAAAACACACTAACACAGTCTTGTCTGCAAAATGACAAGTCCTGTTTTATGGGATTTCTGCTTTATAGATTTGTTTTCCCCTCCTACCTTACTCGGGGGACCTTACAGTTGCGCGATCCAGTGCTGCTTTGGTAATTGCGTACATTTTAGGTTAGTTTCTATCCACGTATTACTTTTAGGTTAGGTTAGGTTTCTTAGTTAGGTAAAACACTGTAGGCCTTTATCAAAGAAAAAAAAAAAAAAAAAAAAAAAAACATTCTAAAACTCGTGACTGTCACACCGTATCAATTTACCTATTATATTATATTATATTAGGGTTAGGTTAGGTTAATCTAATATAATATAATATTTGTACATTTTGGAAGCGTGCATGGCCTCCCCACAATTTTCCTTACCTACTGTAAAAGTGAGATTCACCCAATAAATGGCACCATTTGACAGAGTATCTTCAGATTAATTAATAATGGGTAAGTTAATGCAAATCCTCCACTCAAACCATGATAAACAACAATTAAACACTAGTGACTAGGCCTATATTCCTTGGAAAAAATATAGCCTAAAGAAACTTTGTAAATAAGGCGGCTCTAGCTGTCTTGAGTGTTACCCATTGTTTACCTGGATTTCTCCTACTGCATTATCTAAACATGAATCCAAGGTAAATTATAGGGTAGGTGACAGTAATAAACAACTGAGACAATACTAGGCCGGTCATGGTTCAGTAGCCGCCACGTCACGTCAAGGCTCCTGCTGTACACCATTATTATATACCATTATTATATACCATTATTATATACCACCTGTCACCACTACTATACATAACACCAGCAACACCTGTGACCTACCTGAGGAGCGGTGTACAGGCTTCCCTCACACCAACATCTGCCACACAATGTAACTGTTCTCCAGCCACCAACCACCTACACCCCACCAGTCGAGTTAAAGCCCGCATACTCATATTGTACCCTTTATCCACTACAAAGACATTATCACACTTCCTATTAATGGTGTTAGATTCAGTGGCTATCGGGTGGGATTTGAGCTTAGTATGAGCGTGGAATGGAATGTCTGTGACAGGTAATCCTGTTAACTGAGGAGCCTCGATCCACACCCAACCCTTGCCAAAGTAAGACTACCGTAGCCCGGCCCCGTGGGCTTGTTTTCTACACCTGTCCCCCTCCCCACACCTGTCTAAGTTGCCATTTACTCTATTATTGTTTTCTTTATTTGGACCGATCATAGAATTAAAATATATATTAACTTAAATATGTATATTGTATTGTTTGGGACAATTTGCGTATAATTGTGTAAGCCCCACACTGACAAATTACCTATATTATTCCCGCTTTAACATAAAATCACGTGGCACTAGTTGGCATCTCCAAACCGTAAACATCCAGCACCCCTCCCCCTTTAAATACTTTCTTTTTTTGCATACTTTTAATACCAATACATGTACACCGCAAACAAAAAGTAAATTAATAATTTGTATTCAGTAGGTGTATTTATAGATATACCAACCAATTGTATAACAGGCTTATTACGTAATGAACGTTGTATAACCGCTATATAACGAACTGGTGGTCAGAAAATAATACAATTATAGGGTTGCCTCCTTACGGGATTTCCCATACACTTGACCACATTTATCCGAGAACCAGGAAATAGAAAAAATTTACAGCATTTCCTCAGAGTAAACGTGGGGAGACTTAAATGCTGAGAGGGTTAATTTACTGATCGAGGGAGCCACAGCGAGGGCTGTTCTCGGGTATCATGGTGTATAGAGGAATTATGGGGAGAGTGGGAGTGGAATAGGATCTTATCTGAAATGGATATAGCACGAATTCCCATTATAATATTACAAAATCCTTATACTACTAATTTTCTGTAAAGTTGCAAAGGTGCCATGCCTGGCCTTTAATGCACAAAACGTAGCATATAAATTATAATTTGTATAGCCTACAGTATGTTAACTGAAACAAATATAAAGATACGGAAATTCCATGCACAATTTTCCCCATGACCATATAGGAAATGCTTCACTGCAGGAGAAAGTGGAAAGGTGACTTCCAGGGAGGTTGTATAGCTGCAGGATCTACAGTATACGGAACTGAAACTGGCAACAAATTTGGCAACGTAAAATCTGAACTGGGAACTGGGAATAAGGAACTAGGAGGCAGCTTTATTTGGGTAACAAATTTAATGTTATGCCAGGTTTTTTGCTGGGTTTACTGAGTGAAGGTGGATCCTAACTTAACTGGGCAGATAATAAATTATCACATAGACACACACACAAACATGCAGAGGTGTAAGGACAACACAGAAGTACATTTACATTTCCTTTTGGGGGCAGGGGGCTAGGAATCCTCCTCCCCTCGTAAAATTCTCCTACTCATCGAGACAGAAAGGCCGGGGCAAGGGAACGCCCCGTATATATGTGGTCCCAGACCCTGAGAATTAGAACCCTTGAATGTTGTTTAATTCTGTTCGGGCTGTCTCAAGTCGGCCACCCCCAGCAATGGGGTATGTGCCTGAGTAGGCTATACACATAGGCTATATAGGCCTACATACATACATATTCAGATAAAATAACAACATGGAATGGCTTATTTGGCTAATGGTTCACACATGAAATAATATAAATACTTACATATATCGTGGACATGTAATAGCCACGGAGCTGATGCAAGATTAATCGCAATATCAAGACTGGGAGTTACTGCTCCTTTGAATAGCAATGAAGTTACACACACAATAAATATAGAATTATCACTGAATGTCTCTCTGAGTTTATAGAGTTTATCACGGATATATTGGTATCCTAAACAGAGCACTTTAAGGAGCCTTCGCACAAAGATAGGAACAAGTCATGTTAGCACTTCTCAAACGGATTTAAGCATGGAATGGCACATGAAATACAAGAAAATAAATTACAATTCACTGCATCACTTGGTGTGGAAAGATAGTGAAATACGAGAGAAAACCAGGAAGGCCGAGCGGAAGCAGAAAAAGAGAAAACGGAAAGAATGGGAAGCCGAGATGGAGAAAGAATTAGGAAGGAGAGAAGCGAGAAGAATGGAGGATGTAAAAGAGCAGGAAGCAACACCACCACCTCAACTCATCGGGACTAATGCAATACAGAAAGTCATCCCATCACCTAAACAAAGATGTCATAAGCACCACAAGTCCCGAAGACACTATAATAGGGAAGGGCAGGAGGTGAACAAATCTAGGAAGGAGAAGACACGCAGACATTTCTCGCGATGTCATCAGTTCAGCCAAACCACATGAGCTCCACAACAGAACTCTTATAGGGCATATGCCATCAGTTCAGCCTAACCACATGAGATCCACAGAACTCGTATAGGGCGGAGCCGATGGATGAGGCAAGAACTGCTACACTGCCGCACCAACGAAGAAGTGATCGAGGGTGAAGAATGAGAGATCAGGACTAAGGAACAAAAAATCACAGCAAGATGCAAAAAACTGCACTACTGAGGGGAATTGAGTCAGCTTGACCGTACCAGCGGCCGAAGAGACAAATCCGGTCAGGAGCCAACAACCTAGCCAGGCCAACTAAGAGGGCCTGACAGTGTGGCTTATGATATAGGCCGCCCGAAGGGCAACCGGATGAGACCGAATAAGAACAGAAGAGGAAAAACATAAAACGAGGAATGAATAACTACGCAAAATTAGTCAAGCCGACGATGAAAGCTCGAGGGGAGAGGGCAATAACCATCCCCCATCTAGCTCCAGTCGCCGGCCCCGAAGCCCCCCTACCGCAACAAGGAGCGTACTACTAGGGAGGATATTATTTAGCAAGGATATAAAGCTGTCAAGTGTTAATTTTGAAAGTATTTACTATTTTAAATTATCTAATAATAGTCAGAATAAAATGAAAAAACTATCCATCTATTGCCTGACACCGTTATCCCCGAAGGGGTGGCCACGAACGAAACGCCTCCATGCACCTGTCCCCAGTCAGTTGACGTCCTCCCAACCAGTACCGCCTTCATCCATATACACATCACAGTATACTGAGAGGGTAGTCACTTGAAGGACCAGAGTGAAACTTCTGATCTGCTTTTTTTTTGTGAGTTTAACCAGACCACCGAATCACAATAAACGAGGCTCGTAGGGCTAGCCTTAGCTAACGATAAGGATTTAGCATGAATTGGTAAGTATCAGGGCTATGTGATGTAAGAAGGCAGGAGGGTGAACAATCAGATGTCTTCAATGAGCAGGCATGTTGGGAAAGCAATAGCTATTGAATTGCAATCTCATTCAGTTTAAATTCCACTTGAAAATATCCTGGAATTGGCACTTAACAGTTAACCCCTTCAATCACATGATATTATAAATATATTATTAATATCACCAGACCCAAAATAATCTCTTACTAACCTGGTATTCTGCTGTAAGTGCATTGGTATTGGGATGTCTACTAAGTACTTCTCCCCCTTCTGTACCACAGTACAGCCATCTTGCAGTGGGGTCGATAAGTCTTGAGAAGACACCACAGATGATGCGCAAAGTGCACTCAAGATGTATGGCGAGCATTAAAACTGGCGACATGACCAGGTCAGGTCTCAACCCTTTTCTTCATGGCAATTTCAAGCTCTCAATACACTGTCTCCATCCTTCAAAGCAGTAATTCTGTCCCCAAGAAAACTGTCATGGGGTACACAGAAGGCAGAGTAATGTTCACATGAACAGACTCCTAAGCTCTTCAGCCAGGAAAAAGGCGTTATCATGACAAGTCTCAAATGGGTAAATTGGTATTAACAGTACAGTATACAACACAATCAACCTGTGGGTTTGCGTAAAGGAAGGGGTTAGGGAAAAACACTAATAAGATTATGTTCAAACATCTTTCAAAAGCTGCAAGTATACACAAACTACTGTACTCCTTAATAGATTTTCTGATCTTGCTGTAACAATCAAAATTTTTGACGATGAACGATCAAGCTGGGCTTCGAACCCGGGCCTGTAGCATAGCAGTCCAAGACCAGACTGACTAGACCACCAATGAGCTATGAAAGTGATAGTATCATTTAGAACAAGTTCCATCCACTCCCACCTGCTCCGACTAGTGATCACAGACTCATGCTGTTCATACATACTGTACATTAACACTCAAATACTATAGTCTATTCGCTGTAAGTAGGTGAGAAATCATAACCTCTAATCCTCTGTAACTGAAAAAGGGCTAGAGCAAATTGGCTGTAAATTTCCACATCTATTCCTTGGCTGACCCTTCCCAAATGGTAGATATATTAGCACGATTACTCTAGCGGTTTTGAGTTACAGAAGTTAGAGTTCCTGATTTCTTGCCTACTTACAGCGAATAGACTATAGTAACTAGTACTAGAGAAGGTTATATGCAAGCTGAGGCACTTTCCATGGGTAGCTTCACTGGTATACAAATCGATTCCTAATGAATTAACTTTTTTGACCTATGACCAGGCCAGGCTTTGAACCCAACTTGAAAAGACGACATGATTTTTGTCTATGTGTATACTTGACAATAGCCGAAACCGATTTTGTTTGTTCGTATGCCTTGCCCTATAGCTTCTCCTTCATGCGGAACTATTTTATCATAGTTATTGAATTATTTTACACCATCATTATTATTATTATTATGATGTATTTTCAATCATATGACGAACGGGACGTAGTTTGGCCGGGGTTAAAGCCCCTATAATATAATCTATGTAGCAGAAGGCAAGGTATTGTGAGTGGTTGATAAATATGCTTCCAATATCATGGCACAAGCCAGACTGAAGTGAGCGGGGCTGCGGTAGTCAAGCAACAGTCCTGTGTAGTTAATGTATCAACAACCCGAGGTCTCTGGAGGCCAGTAAACAATGTTGGAAAAGGCTTGCGGTAGAGGATGTCATCCAGATTAGCACTCTTCGCCACTGAGCGTCAGAGGATATTACTTCGGGCCTAAAGGTCAAACCGCATGCAATCATCACATTTGATTCTTTATCATTTCATAAGATAATTGATAAACTGTTGGTCTTTTCACAATTCCAACCAAACATATAAACCTTGCATAGTTCACTTTGAAGGCATGAAGATACCCCAATAATGAACTAGGCGAAACACACATTAGCATTAAATATATTTGAAGATCAATACAAAAAGTAAATTATATATTTAAAAAAACTTAATACATGCAGACATGAACGTGTATTTGTAAGCCTTGTCCTCCCAAAGGCAACAACCTAAGTGGCAGTCAGCTATATAAACTACAGGGTGTCCCGAAATAGAAGTGCCAAACTTCAGGCTATGATTACCGGTATAGGCCCTACGGATAATTCTAAGCTCAAAATGTTCTACATAAAAAGTTCTAAATATCAACCATTTAAGAGGTATTGAAGGTTTTATATAGTGTCCTCCCTGCATCGCTGTAAGACTCTTCCATGTCATGTAATTTCTAGCAGGTCCAAAGTGAGCTAATATGTCTATAATCATTTTGTAACTTACACAATTATAATATATTGATAATAACGTGGTAAAATAATTGCAGTTAGATGGGGATGTGTTAAGCTCTAGGACAGCTAGGCTAGTCTGTCAGAGTGAGAGATGAGCGTTCTCTGCCATACCCATATAGCTTACTTTGAATGTTCCCTTTACTTATATATTTTCTATATCTCAAGTATCTCAAATGGCAGCATCTCTTTCGTGGATAGACCTCCCTACTGCCAACCTAGAGGTTGGCAGACTGGGCGCCAAAGCGTCACATTTTTCCTTTGCCCCTCAGTTTTCCCTTCATAATTGCTGAGGGGCACAGGGCCTTGGGTGAGGCTTTGGTTTCCTGGGCGTTTCCTCACCCTCCTCAGCTCCCCGCCTTGGAATAGCTTCGGTCACCTGGTGGTGTAATGGTTAAGGTGGCAAAAATATGTGTGTGATAACCCGGGTTCGAATCCCGGTGGATCATATATACTTTAATTAATTTCATTGGTGGTGTGGTGGTGAGATTAATAAAAATAATATTATTAGTAGGTTTAGGGATATTTCTTCGAGAGGCCGGTCTATATGATCTGTGCCCCATGAATATGCTTTCCTCTCACTTAAACAGTAGGCTACCATAGTGCGGTTGGGAATATGAACATGATTAGATTAATATCCAGTATTCGAGAATGGATAATAAGTCGTAGGCGTGTGCATAAACCTTTAACCGTCCTGGTGGTGTAATGGTTAAGGTGGCAAAAATATGTGTGTGATAACCCGGGTTCGAATCCCGGTGGATCAAATATACTTTAATTAATTTCATTGGTGGTGTGGTGGTGAGATTAATAAAAATAATATTATTAGTAGGTTTAGGGATATTTCTTCGAGAGGCCGGTCTATATGATCTGTGCCCCATGAATATTCTTTCCTCTCACTTAAACAGTAGGCTACCATAGTGCGGTTGGGAATATGAACATGATTAGATTAATATCCAGTATTCGAGAATGGATAATAAGTCGTAGGCGTGTGCATAAACCTTTAACCGTCCTGGTGGTGTAATGGTTAAGGTGGCAAAAATATGTGTGTGATAACCCGGGTTCGAATCCCGGTGGATCATATATACTTTAATTAATTTCATTGGTGGTGTGGTGGTGAGATTAATACAAATAATATTAGTGGTAAGCAGGGAGGGTTCTGTGGGGGCGCTCGGTTATGGCCTTGGCCTTGCTCGGGGCCTTGGGGCTGTTCGGCCAGGCAGCTTGGGGAAAAACAACAACAACAACAACAACAACAACGAGTAAAATTTGGAACTTTGCTTATAGGACATGTTATGCTTAGAATATTTTTCCTAAACTAATCATGAAGTTTTGCACGTCTATTTCGGGACACTCTGTATATTACCTTAAGATTACAGCACTGTAATGTAAAGATCATTGGATTATCTTGAAATATTTATTTAACATATTACACAATACAGTCCAAAATATCGCACTGCACCTTATAATCAGCACTGTACTACTTCAATGTACATATGTACACACTACAATCATTTCCTTTCACTAATAAAGATGGTACTAAATTGAGTACAGGCAACACTCGGTTAAATAACTGAATTAAACTCTAATTAAACTTTTCTATGTAATCACAAGCCTAGAAATACTTTGTACACATAAGAATGAAAGATAGAATAGATTATAGTGCACTTAAAATGGTTATATTGAGAGAGAGAGAGAGAGAGAGAGAGAGAGAGAGAGAGAGAGAGAGAGAGAGAGAGAGAGAGAGAGAGAGAGAGAGAGAGAGAGAGAGAGAGAGAGAGAGAGAGAGAGAGAGAGAGAGAGATTCAAGTTAACTACAGCAGCGCAAAAGGAAAAATATCTAAGCTCATATTAGTTGTTTCAAGTGAGGGCTGACTATGTTGTACTGTCGTGTTCTTTAACCCTTCCTGTACCAGTGACGTCTGTTATATTCTATTCTAGCTATATTTAGACTTGCAAGTGTTCAATTATGTCAATGGTTTCAAACACAAAGATGTGTAGGAATTATGATGCATTATAACTCCAAGATTACAAAAGAACAAAACCTGTGCAATAACTTATAAGTAATATTTCTGTGCTCCACAAAAGCTAGCCTCAATGACAATAAACAAACCTCATCATCTTACTGAATTTAAATCGGGTAACATAATATCAAGCAAAGAAGAAACCTTAAGGGGAGATGGGTAATTTTTCTGGTCCCCCTTCTTCCTCATGTTTAGCCCCATTAGTTTTCAGATTTTATGATGTTCGGCCCATTAGTGTTGGTGTCACTAAGGCCTGTATTCCTAGACAAACTCCAACACTATCAGTGGGAATGATTTCACTTTTGTTGAAATTCCTAGCTAGTCAATATGATTCACTAGTGTTTTTTTCCAGCTGATGGTAAATTTCTGCTCTCTCAATCCTGATGACTCGGCTATTACCACAATTTTAAAGCGAAAATGTCGCTAATTATGAAAACTTATGACGTAGAGACACAGCAGTATCACATTTTTCCATTAATAATGAAATAATCAGATGCTAAGGACTTCAATTTACCATCAGCTGGAAAACACCAGACAATGTATGTATGTACTATACTCAAGACACATACCTGATAGCTGGGGGTGGCCGACTCGAGACAGAGCCCGAACAGAAACAACATTTAAAGTTCCAGTTCTTAGTGTCCGGGACAACTTTCTCATTCCCTCGCCCCTTACTCTGTCTTGGCTAGTAGGTGAATTTTACATGGGGAGGATTACTAGCCCCCTATAGATGATGTAATTGCAATTTAATTCAGACCCCATCTTTTACCAGAACATTGCTACACATGCAAACACCCTGTCAGTTCGTTAGTTGATTAGTATATTTGTTGATAAATTGCTATCTCACCATCCTGATTACTCAGCTATTACCAAGATTGTGTAGCAAAATATATTGCTAATTATGAAAACTACGCAATAATATGACGCAGAGACATGGCAGTTTCATATTTTTCCATTAAGAATCGAGAAATCAGATGCTATGAGATTCAATTTACCATCAGCTGGAAAAAAACTAAATATAGTTAGTTGGTAATTAGAAGGATTGAATCTGAATAAACGCATGATGATAAACATTTCTTCTACAACTAATTATGAGTAAAAGTCCCCTTCACTTCTCAATTAATACAAACATTAAACAAAATAAAATGCCGGCTAACTAATCATTTGTACATAGAATATTGAACATAGTACAGTACTCCAACTTTATTTATCAATTATATAAATTTAAACCCTTATTATCAAGAATGTTGACAAATTTTTCATTGCAACTGTACCAAAGGGGAGGTTTTTGTTTTTTGTCTGGACCCCTTTCTCCCTCATGTTTAGCATCATTAGTTCTGCTATTCTAAGACCTTCATCCCATTAGTTTGAGGCAATTTTAAGACCTTTTGCCCCATTTCTTTGTCAAATTTAAGACCTTTTGTGTCATCCAGGTGTCAATTTTTCCCTAGCGAGCAATTGCAAGCCTGTGTAATGCTTAGTGTGCGGAATTTCGGTGTGAGTATCCAAGGTTAAAATCCTTGGAGTACCACATGTATTCAATACTTTCATTGATTTCGTTAGTTAGGTTTATTTGTAAATTAATTGGTGGGAGGGTGAAAACAAATATGACTTTAGGAGGAACCAGCCTTCAGCCAAGACATTTACTACTGAAAAATGTAAAAATTTATCTCGAAAGGGGGTCTTGAGGGCATTCTTTTAAGCTTGATGGAGGTCTAGGGATTAACTAAAAACCTCCCCTTAAATATACCTCAACATCAGTTCTTGGGTTCAAATATTAATACACAAGGTTATAATTTTAAACATAGGAAGGGGCTCTCCATCACCTTCCCCTCATCAAATAAAACTCAAAACCGTGGAGTGTGTTAGTGTTTTACTCTTTCACTACGATGACATATTTTAAATTGTATTCCAACAAACATTAGGTAATTTTATTTAGTATAGAAATTAGTTATCTGTGAAAGACTTACAGAGCGTACTTACTCCTTATATTCCTAGAGGTCCTTCTTAAACTGAATAAAATAAAGATTTATATTTATCAGAATAAAATGAAAAATACACCAAGGTACAGGTCTCCCTCGTTATCGGATGCCACGATTTACCATAATATTTTAGGTTTTTAGGGGTTTATGTTTGGGTTTTGGCTGGTCCGAGAATGCATCCCTATTTACCCCAATAAATTTAGGGATCATTATAAGATTTTGATTAGATCTTTTGCGTTTATCTGTCATCCCAGTTTTGGTTTTACATTAAAATCACTATACGATTTTTCTATTTAAGATCGGGTTTTCAGGAGCGTAACCCAATCGTAAATCATGGGAGACCTGAAGTGACTCAACACGGGAAGGGGACAGCGAGCACCCTTACAATGTCTAAGGTCTATACTCGGTTTCATTTCATCTGACGGTAAATTGCCATGTCTTCAGCTTGATTACTTTGCTATTATGCAGGGTTTGTAGCGAATTCTGTTGACAATTATGAAAACTTGTCACTATTATGAATTAAGAGACTTACAGTAGTAGTTTCATATTTTCCAGTTAGTTATCGAGAAATCAGTTGCTAAGGGATTCAATTTACCGCCAGATGAAAAGAAACAGGGTATAGGGCTGGTATTCTTAAAAATGTCTTTCCTTTCGCAGGGCCTATTATCGAGCGAAAATTGGGGGAATGAGTGCTATTTACAGAGATTACACAGATTAGCACCCCCATTTCTCAAGGGAACGTAATTTTTCAAGTTCTTTCGTCCATTAACGGCTTTGCTTAGGGGAAGAATTGCTTGAGAATACCGCTCAATGTTCCACAATGTTTGTTTTGAGGGAATACATAACACAAGATAATAATACAATAACATTTCAGAATACAGTATAATCATGCTCAAAATTATCGTCCTACGCCTACCATTTCAACTTAGTTATCTCTCTCATAAAAACAAAACAAATTAATGCCCTCAATACACATGAAATGTTTTTTTTATTTTCAATCTTTCCTCAGCTTTGTTTTAGAATGTACAGTTGGCCACACTAATTCTGTTACTTATGTTTTGAAGCTGTTTCGGGCTATTTTGAATATTCTTATTAATTCTTTACCCGATATTTGTAATTCGGAGGTTCTTTTTATCAGTTTGAAGCTTCAAAATGTATAAGAATTAGTGTGGCCAACTGTAGGCTACAAGGTGGAGCAGAATTTGGTTACCCACCTGGTAGACATTGGCAACACTGAATTTGGTTACCCATCTGGCAGACATTGGCAACACTGCCTTTCTATACCTCTGTGTAGCCAAGTTTACTTACTTGGGTTTACTTGGGGTGATTCCGTTCTCTGTAGACGCTGCTAAGGTGGGCCTCCGCAGCGGCCAGGCAGCTCTGCTTCTCGGGTGTTTCGCTGGCTTGTCAGTGAGTTGGTTGCAGTGCTGGGGTATCCTGGTATTGGGGGCTCGTCTAGTATTGTGGCCAGCCAGCGGTCCAGCTGGCATTTGAAGGAGTCCGTCGTGACCCCGGTCAGCTCTTGGACTGCCTTTGGCACTGCATTGAATAGACGAGCCAGGTTTTTTGTGAAGCTGTTGTGGACGACTGTTGCCATTCGCTGAGTAGTGGCCTCTGTCCTCTTTATGTAGCACAGTCGTCCTTTCCTGATGTGGTTGTTTACAGCCAGTCCCACGTCAGGTACGAGTCCTTCAAGGGTCTTCCACACGTAGATTACTAGATAGAGCTCGCGTCTTCTCTGGAGGGAGTATAGTCGTAACTCCTCCAGGCGCTCCCAGTAGTTTAGGTGTTGGAGACCCCGGATTCTGCTTGTGAAGGTCCTCTGGAGGGATTCCAGCTTGCAGATATCCCCCGTCTTGCATGGTAACCAGAGCTGGCAGCAGTATTCCAGCTTAGGGAGGACCAAGGCCTTCCAGAGTGTTAGCATGCAGGTCCTTTCCCTTGTCTGGAAAGTCCTCAGTATCCACCCTGTTAATTTTCTGCCGGTTTCGGTGACGAGATTAATATGATGGGAGAAGGTTCCGTCCGAGCTCATTATGGCTCCCAGATCCCGCACCTGATCTTTAGGTGTTATGGTTTGCTGGTTGTTGTTGTTGTTGTTGTTGTTGTTCCCCAAGCTGCCTGGCCGAACAGCCCCAAGGCCCCGAGCAAGGCCAAGGCCATAACCGAGCGCCCCCACAGGGCCCTGGGCTGCTGGTTGACCTGGTAGCTGGTGCTCGGTTTGATGTCTTGGTGAGGGCCGTACCTCATGAGCTCGAATTTCTCTCCATTCATCATCATGTTGTTGGAGTCTGCCCAGTCGAGAATGCAGTTGAGGTCTTCTTGGAGTAGAGCCACTTCCTCTTCTGCTACAATCCTCATATTCAACCTCGTGTCATCACCGAACGAAGTTGCCTGGGCATGTTGTAGTTTGTCGTCGATGTCTGCGATCATGATGAGGAACAGAAGTGGACCCAGTACTGATCCCTGGGGTACACCGCTGGACACGTCGCTTGGGTCCGAGAGATGACCCTGGACTGAGACCTTCTGTATCCTGTCTGTCAGGAAGCTATGAAGCCACTTGCCAAGGTTCCCCCTAATGCCAAGATTCTTTAGCTTGTGAAGGACAATGCCATTATCAACTTTGTCGAACGCCTTGGCGAAGTCTAAGTATATTACGTCGACATTGTCACCCTTGCTGAGATCTTCTAGTAGGGCCTCATGGTGGGTCAGAAGCTGTGACAGGCAGGATCGGCCCTTCCTGAAACCGTGCTGACCGTCGTTGAAGGCAAGTGGTAACATGTAGTTGCTGGTTTTGCAAGTTTAACATTTATATTCTTTTGGAATATTTTATCGAGAGAGGAAAATAAAATTGAAGTGGTGAAGGTGGGCCATGAGCATGAATGTACATAAGATGAATACATTAACAACATTTCATATGTATAATCTAAACTTCAATACAACAAAGTTCACAACCAACAATTTGTTTGGAAATTTGACAATGGGTTCATGTCACACAGATAATATGTAGGGTAGATTAGCCAATGAAGGCATTGGTCTAATTAATATGCAATGGATACATTTTTGTATAAGGTGATCCACAGAAACACAACGAGCCAAAAAATATATATAAAATATAAAATAAATAAAGGAACATTGATACACCTTCACCCTTTGCATTGCTCATAAACAGGTCTCTCTCACTATCCGATGCCCCAATTTACAATATTATAGGTTTTTAGGTGTTTGGGTTTTGGCTGGTCCGAGAACGCATCCCCCATTTACCCAAAAAATTTAGGGTTCACTCTATGATTTTTCTATTTAGATCGGGTTTTCAGGAACGTAACTCAATCGTAAATCGAGGGAGACCTATACTCACTTTCTTACAGTTTGGAAAAGTAATAAAACCAACAATCTAAACTAATATAAATAGATGGATAAATTTAGTGCCAAAATGTACTTTAACTATATTGTAAGCTTGTGCTTAAACCTTTAACTGTCTTGATAGCATAATGGTTAGTGCACTGGATTTTGGTTTGGGAATCCTGGGAGTACAACATGTATTCATTAATTTTATTGATTTATTATAATGTAAAACTTGCAAAATAAACAAACCAAAACGTATACGAACACAGTAAAAAGACAAAACAACGAATAAAAATCGCTATTAGGTGTATTAGTAAGTTAAGGCTCTGTCTCAAATCGGCCACCCGCAGCTAAAAAATATATAATAAAAATGGGGTATGTGTCTGAGTATATAGATAGATAGATAGTAAGTGAGTTGGTAATATTACAAATTTTGATGCTAAATAACTATACTAATTTTGTGAGGGTATTTATAGTGCCATCACATAGTAACTGGACCACCCTGTAGACATTAACTAGTCTACCCATTTTGTAACGGACACCATTTTGAACATTCTAAAACAATTACGACTAGACTTGATTGAAAATTTGGCAATGTATGATAGTTGATATATATTTTGTGTCTATCTATAACCGACACAGTTTTGAACATCTAACACAATTACAATGGATAAATGGGAAATTTGGCAAGAAATTTTGTAAATTATATTATATCTTGTGTCATATTAAAACTAACACAATTTTAAACATATAATATAATTACAATGGGACTTTATTAGAAGTTTGGCGAAGGGTATATAATATTGATTCTATACACTCGACCCTCGATTTAACGGACTAATAGGGACGGACATTTGTCCGTTACTGGAAAAAGTCTGTTACTGGAAAATTCCCTCTGGACTTCTGTTTTTGCCCAAATATGCCCAAATAATAAAGATTTTAAACTTTCTATGTATAAGTTTAACCAGAGAATAAAACAATATAGGTAAACAGTAGATAGAAGAGAATAAACAATTCAATGATACAAATAAAGTTGTTTTTCTTACTATGTGCCCGCCACCTAACGGACAAAGTTTCCAGTAACGGACAAATGTCCGTTACTGGAAAATTTGTCTGGCTACGTACATAGTCCGTTAAATCTGAAATCCGTTGTATCGAGGTCCGTTAAATCGAGGGTCGAGTGTATTAGTAAACTTTAACTGACATTATTTTGAACATCTAAATATATTACGACGAGGCTGGATTGTAACTGACACCATACTGAACATGTAAAACAAATAACAATGACCATCAAACAAAACATCTTGAACAACCAAAACACTTACCATCAAAACGTCTAGAGCCACTGAAACATCTCGAACAACTGCCATCGAAAAGAACGTCACACAAATAACAATTAACTTTTGACTGGTTAAATTGATTCAGATTTCTAAGGGGTTACATTAGTAGATACCTTTGCCTGTAATACATGTAAATAATTACTACAAAAACCTTACATATTTTAGTAAGTTATATACAGGATATCCCTCCACTTTAAAAATACATCACATATATATTAACCAAAGTGAGAAAGAGAAGGATCCATTTCTATCAGCCTACTAAGCTCTAGCCCTCATAAGGCTGGCTACTCATAAAATTAAAAACATCTACTAGTAAAAGCTAAAAGAATACGTCACAGATAAAAAAATTAAACTATTGAAGTGAGATGATGAAAGAGATGAATAGTGATATTAACCAAAGTAGAATATTTATTTATTATCTTATCATTTTTGTTTTCCCATTCCGGAAGGCAGTGGAAGTAATGTAAATGGTCAGGTTAGAATAAAATATACAATGAAAAAATAACAGAAACGGATGATCAGGTTGAAAGAAAGTTGAAGAGAGACAAGTAATTTTTTTAAAAGTGAGGGTATGTTATCAAATTCTCTTAGTTACATGTTAATGTGGTGGTATATACAGTATAATACTATACATGTGATTAATGCTGTATACAAACATACTACAGTAATGAATATGGCAGAGCACTAACTATTTTGCACAGTTATACATTACATCGGAAAACTATCAGTAATTAACTATACTCTATTTCTTTTCAACTGACGGTAAATTGCAAAGTTCCCATCAAGATTTCTCAGTTATTGTGAAGATTTTGTAGTGAAACATAGTGGTAGTTATATAAACTTGGTCTTAATAGGATGCAGACATAGTAGTTTCATATTTTTCCATTAAGTATCGAGAAATGTGCTGCTAAGAGATTCAATTTATCGTCAGCTGAAAAGAAACAGAATATAAGGATCTATCAGTCTGTAATAGGCACATACAATTCAAATACAGTACAATAATGCTCAAGAGGCATACTACATTCAATGGAAACAAATGCACTACACTCAAGTATTTTTTTTTAGTAGACTAGCTTAATATTGTTCTAACTTGACAAAAATATGAGCTGTCTTGTACTTTATGACACTTCAGCACCAAAGCTAATATATTACTGCCTTATATTAGTAAGCAATGCTCCTTGGTTTACAGCTACACTCAAAAGTTGTCCCACCTAGTCAATCTAGTCAATTTCCTGCACTTATGATGATGCAGTTTTTACCACCATGCACTCCCTGCTGAATAGCTGGGCTAAGGTGGGTGTCCTGATGAACCAGAGACTTCAGTGAACAGTTGCCACAGATTGCTAGACCGCGCCGTTCACCAACAGCACTGGCATCTGCCAATAACACACTGGCTGGCCTGAGACTCAAACCATCAACATCCCAGTCAGCAGGCGAGTTTTCTAACAACCACGCTATGGCCTGTGGCCATAGGAAATAAACACTATTCAAAGCACTTATGATATCGCATTTTCGTATGACCATCTTAACTCGATAGACAATAATAAAACTAGCACTCAAAATAGGCTAACACTAGGTATAAGTTTCCCGTTATTACTAGCATATGAGAGTTCCGTATGGAGCTCAGTGGTCTGGTTAATTTGCTCTACTTAAATAAAAAAAATAAACAAGCATATGTAAGTTGTTATGTCTTCTATTTCTCTTCTTGGGGTTTAAAGGCCTACAGCAATCCCATGAGCAGTGACATTCAACGGACATTCCTAACATCAGATTGGTATTTTTTAATTTTAAATTTTGTTTTGCATTTCAATGCAAAATTTTATTTTGCTAAATTGTTAATTCCTAATAGTGATTTTGATAAGTTCTTTTGTCTTTATATTGTTCCGTTCCTGTTTTGCTTTGTTTGTTATTTCCACATAGCAATTTTGATAAGTTCTTTTTACCTTTATATTGTGTTGTCCCAGTTTTTGGTTTGATTATTTTGCAAGTTTTACAATATTATAAAAGCTTTATATTTTAATCCATGTACATCCTGTGTGTGCCCCATGACAGTTCACCAGGGAGCTGTGTGACTGCCCTGATGGACAAAGATAGTGCACTGGTGGGCTCAAGTTGGCAGGAGGCAAAATTTTTGCATTTTCAGAGCTAAATACTTACAATATATTTCAACCTATTTTGGTTGCCTCATATTTGTTTAATACAGTAGTTTAACCAAACCACTGAGTTTCAGAACAAAAGTCTCATAGGGGTGGCCTAGTTGCCTCATACAGCACATATTTGGATAGAGGGGAATATTTTTACATACTCTGCGCCAGATCAGAGTAGAGGCCTGCTATTCCCTAGGGGAATTGGTTTTATTGGATTTTTATGGTTATACTTTTGACCGCTTTGAGTATCGAAGCCCTGAACTACATTTGCATCTAACTGGTAAAGCCTTTGTTCAAATGTGCCGTACTAAAGACAAATTACAACTTTTGAGCATTACTATACACTAAATTACATTACATGATAATGCCTCCCTAAGAAATGAACATGGTAAGTTTTAATTAAGATCACAGGCCAGCTAATGAGAAGCCATTAAATTGGCAAATATCACAAACCAAATTATACCTTCATAAAGTATTTTATAATTTGTTTCTTAATTAAGGGGGGTAACCTGTTTTTTTTCTCTCCTTCTCTACCTTGTATCCATTCGGCCCAATTCAGCTTACTTTTTTAAGACGTTTATCCCCATCCAGGTGTCAATTTCTTCAAGGCGAGCCAGCATTGTATGAAGAAATCCGGCTTTGCCGGAGGCATATTTCTATCGAAAAATTTACAAATTTAGCCTGCTGTCAAAAACATTATAATAAATATGGTGGCTCACTATAGCTTGCCAGGAAAAATTGACACCTGGACGGGGATAAACGTCTTAAAACAGTAGGCTGAATGGGGCCGAATGGATACAACCCAGAGAGAGAGGGAGAGAGAAAATAAAAAACGAGGTGGCCCCCCTTAAGTTTTGTAAAGTATATACTGGTACTAGATTTGCTATTATAAAAGACTGAATGGCTAATCCTTGAGCGTAGTAAAAGTGGGATGGAATAGAGTAAGATCACTTTATCAAATAATAGAAAATGGTGACAGGACAATTCAACCAGTAGACCAGTTCAACCAGGAGACAAATTAACCAGTAAACTAGTAGATCTCAATCAAAGCAATCTCACCCAGTATTGTTAGGCTAGGTAGGTTAGGTTAGAGCTTTAAAATGGCACTGGTTGAAATCCTCTATTGGTCGAGTAGTTCGAAAACTTAATTTCTGCAAAACAATTATCATAAATCTGGTGGGACAGGAAAAAAAGTTTGCTATAGGTAGCACCAACGAACTTGACAAAAATCTCGATCCCTGACCTCTTCGCAACTCAAAAGGACCTTGAACAAACTGGCTGTAAATATCCACACCTATTTCCTGGTGGACTCTTCCCAAATGATAGAAATGTCAGCCCGATTGCTTTCATTGATTTTGAGTTATGAGAAGTTAAGGGGTCCAGATTATTGTCAAGTTCGTTGGTGTTACCTATAGTACAGTACAGCTGTATTGTATTACACAGGAAACAGATGGCCCTCTATTGTATGTTCTTGTTAACTACAGTATATCAGAGGAACGTAATTTTAAGGATCACTATATTTTAGCTACAGAGCCACTGATGGTGGTTTATTGTATTAAAAGTTGTCTAACATCACTTAGATGCCAATTGTATACAGATTTATTTTTTTACCCTTGACGTAAATCATAATTGAAGAGCCACGATGTTTCTGTTTGGCACTTGATTTGTTTACATGTGAATTTTGGAAGAACTACTATTGATAATTGTTTGTGGTATACAGCTGGAAATATAAAAAAAAGGTGTGTACAACATTTAAAGAAAAGAGATGTAGTAGATTTAGTAATTTCCAAACATTTCTGAGAGCTACGGTAGGCTTAGTAAGTGCATCCTGGAGAATAGTAACATTTATAACAACAAAGGTATAGTCACATATACTGTATGAGTATTGTCCGGAGAACTCTAAATATATCAGTTCTACAACATAGTCTTTTGAAACAATGTAGCCTATAGGTACACTCGCTCCAAGAAGTATCAGCACCCCTATGCTGATCATCTGGTGTGTACAGCTCATTAGGGTTGGCACCTCTGCCTGCAACTATATCCATGTGTCAGAGATGATCGCCTCCGACACATGGATATAATTGCAGGCAGAGGTGCCAACCCTACCGAGCTGTATACACCAGATGATCAGCGTAGGGGTGCAGATACTTCTTGGAGTGAGTGTACAGTACTAGTTTTATAAGTAGCATCATGATTTTTTTGTAATAAATCTTAAGGGTGTTCTGTATGGATCGGAAAGTCAAAACCTCAAATATACTGCATGTCACCAGTGATGGCTGCCACACGGACATTAGTAGTAGAAGTAGCTAGCAGTGTGTGCATACAGTAGTAGTAATATAGAGCTATCAGTCATAGTAGCAGTAGAGTACAGCCAGATATTTTAATTTGCTAAATGAGAAACTATAATTTGAAGATGAAGCACTTTGTCTAAGTAGTCCTCAATTGTGCTTGGTCACCCTGTAACTCTTCTAAGCTTTTTAAGATTAAAAGAACAAAGCATGTTTCTGTTTTTACACAACACTATCTCATTAATGTTGTCAAAAAAATTTATTGGCAGTGTATATGTATGAAGTATTGAAGCTACCAACATACCATGTTCATGAACTTTAGAATTAGCGACGGAGCCCTGACCTATCTGTAGCTGGGCTAACGCAGTCTCCTAACGGCGAAGACACTGAGAGGGGCTAACCCAGGCAGGAATGGAAGCCTTAACAGTACGAAGTTTATTAGTGGAAATAGTTGACCACATGGATTGCCACCTAGACAAAAGGAAGGCAGAGAAAGCAGGATAATAATCAGGAGCAGGAATCGAGAGAGAAGCCGACCTCGCTATCTATACTGTATAATTATATACTGTACATATATAATGGAAAAATCTCCCGGGACTGGGCGTGTCAGATATATTATAATCTACCAACACAATATAACCTAAAAAAAACTTTATCAGTATGAAGATTTGTTTTTTCTTGTAATCATAAGACAGCAACTTGTTAAGTGTAGGACAGAAAAGACTGAAAGGCTAAACTTGAATAGGTCTACCGTAGAAACAAGGATTGTATCTTCCGATCCATAATGAACACACATTGAAAAAAAGTAGTCCTAAAAACCAAACAATTATAGAATATGTCCACATCTCTAATACAGTATACATTTAACCAACTCCATTTGATTATTTGTGAACATTGAATGAAACTATTACAAACTATACTTTTCATTTGATATACTGTATGTCTTCTATGGTGCTATGGGTTAGGTCATAAATATTTTAGTAATATTCATATATATTTTAGGGGTTACAACACCACTTAAGTAATGGAATATTAAGTCAGCAATTAAGAGTGTTGGACCTGTTGGTAACTATATTTTGTCCCAAATATTTACCCTCTGACTCTGAGGATAAATGATGCACTTCTTTTCTCTTTTCTGGCTATTATTAGACGATTGTATTCAGATTATGAAAGGTATATCGAACCCAGAGGGTTAATTGGAAGTGTTTATCCTTGTCATTCTCACAGATCCTTCCTAAGCTGTATAAAATTGTCCAATGATAGCCAGATTAAATGGTGAAATGTATCATGATCCTCAAGGGATGTACTAGTCTGGGGAATCATTTAAGTTAATGCTTAGTACCTGTATCCTACTTCCAGATATTTTTTACAAAATAGGAAAAGTGGGGAATAGGGTTGAGTAAATACAGTACATACATACATACATACATACATCTAATAAACTCAAAAGCAAATCACTGACTTTTCAATCATCTCACTATTATTTCTAAGTTACCATATCTATAATTATTTTAATCGATAATCTCACTATTTTTTTCTCTAATTACTGCATATTTTCCTGCATCAAAGAGTACCATGGGAATTTCTTGGGCTATTGAACCTATTCATTGTAGGCAAAACAAAATTTCCCCCCCGTTTCTTGAATGGCGAGCTGTGACTTAAGTTAGGTAAAAAAATATATGGTAGTCATACTAATTATTATTAAGTGAAATAAATGACAGAATAGACAGTTTTGTTATTAGTTCTTTTGTCTTTATATTGTGTCGTCCCTGTTTTGGTTTGCTTATTCTGCAAGTTTTACATTATATTCTGCAAGTTTTACATTATATTAGCTAGAATAAATTACAATGAACATGACCCGCACTTAAAGGGTTAAAGCCGATATCACACCAGAGCTTTTATAGTCAACATTCAATGATCCAAGCTGCGTAAAATCATCTAAATGGCTGGAAATTAATGAGAAAAAAAACGTCGCCAGTACACAAGGGGTTAAGCCATTAAATTTCAAAGTACGGTATTTCCCCTTTGTAACCCAGATTCTGTTAGTCTCTTTTGGGCCAAACTATTGCAATTATAATGTAAAACTTGAAAAATAAACAAACCAAAACAGGGACGACACACTATAAAGGCAAAATAACTTATCAAAATCGCTATGTGGAAATAACGCTTTAATCAAATGAAATCATGAAATAAAAGAATACAACTTTTTATTCATTTGTAAAAGAGCATCCAATTTATGTTCAGACAAATGAAATACACAGACAATAAATAAGATACATTTATTATTTATTTTTAAAGGTATACATTTACGAATAGGTGGGATTATAATTGGATATAGATATTGAGTACCGTAATAGCCTTTCAACTATAGTCCGTTCATTCTAGGTTGGGCAGAAATGGTAACCTCTAACCTCTGTAACTCAAAAAGGGCTAGAGCAAATGAGCTGTCAATGTATACACATATTCCCTAGCCAAGTCTTCCTAGTTGGTAGAAATATTATCTCAATTACTCTAGTCCGTTTTGAGTTGTGAGAGGTTAGGGGTTACCATTTCTGCCCAACCTACAATGAACGGACTATAATCAAAACAATAAAAATATAGACCTTTACTGTACAGTATCTTAATTAAGGGGGTAGTGCTTGGTTTTTGGTCTATATATTTATTTATTAATACATTTTTGAGTTTCCTCGCTAGAACTCAATCAAGCTTAGAAAAACATCCCCTAGACCCCCTTTCAAGATCAATTTTTAAATTTTTCGGTAGAAAATTGTCCCGGCCGAAGGCTGATTGATGCCTTCAAAAATTAAAGGCTCGCTATCGCTCGCCTGGACAAAAATCAACACCTAAAGGGCACGAAAGGTCTTAATACCGAAAAAAAAAATGAGGCGAAAGGTCTCAAAATCGCCAAACTAACGGAACGAACATCTTAAAACCTCAAAACTAATATGCTAAACATGAGGGAGAAGGGGGTCTAGAAAAAGCGAGTACTGCCCCCTTAATATAAGGGATGGGGGAGGCTTGAAGGGTAATATTTTGTTCTCTTCTAAATACAACAGAAATAAGAAAACGGGCAAAGGGATTCATGCAATTTTTCTTTATAAATATAGCTAGTTTGTTTTATTAAGCTCAGTAGTAAAGTCCCTATTTCAACCATTTCTTCCTTCTTCTTGCTTGTTAAATACTTGTCAATCTTCCAATGACAACTTACAAGATTTGGGCTGTAAGGAAGCTCAAGCCAAACTTAATAATATTTAGCCACAGTAAAACCTAAAATATGTTTATAAAGTACACATAGCTAGAAAAATTAAAATTCAACCTCATATCTATGTGTCACAAACCAACATACATTTTATTCTTTCTGACAAAATTTATGCAAAGCAAGATCTCGCATCTCGAACTAACTCATCTCGAAACCACCTTCGAGCTCTCCCCCAATCCCATATCTTGTAGAATAATCACTCAACTCGAGCACTCTCGATACCCACACACCCCATCACCGCACACATACACGCACACACCGTAAATTATCGATCGCATGGACGTTATATAACTCCAAATATTCCCCCCCCCCCCCCCCACACACACATACGCACCGTAAATTATCGATGGCGTGGATATTACTTCACTCTTTATACCTCCCCCTCCCTGCACACACACTCATACGCACACACGGCCTCCCTCCCTGCACACACACTCATACGTACACACGGTACTCATTACTTTATAGACTTACTTATGTGAAATGCCATTTGTCTGATTTTGGGGTGTCAAAAGTGGTCATAGTCAGATTTAGTGTGGGTTACTTACCGACTCTCCGGTTCCTATTGTATTTTCTCCCATAAGTTAAGTTCACATCTCAAAAATTTGAGTTTTGAAAGTTTTTTTCGGTCCCTATTGTTTTTGAGATGCAAGATCTTACTGTATACAACTTGAAGTTGCTTTTAGCCTGAATCTTGCAAATGGTCAATTCACTCCTCCTACTTTAGTTATCCATAAAGATGAGGGTTACAATTAAGTGGGTTTACCTTTAAGTCTTGATTCAGGGAACAGTAGGGGAGGGATGAAGAAATATTTAATGGCTTGGTATTTAGGAATGGGAAAGAAAGGAAGAGTTGGAATAGCGTATAGATGGTAAGTAAAACAAATAGTGTATGGGTAAGGAGTGGGGAAGGTATAAGGGTAGGGAAGAGGCTTGGTGTAGAAATTCAATTTCTATTTATTATATATTTGAAGGCCTTGCCCAAGTTCACCTATTGGTCGCAATTGACACTGCTCTATCTCTAACAGCTTCTCTAGGTCTCATAACAAGGTCTGTATGCAGTACCTTATTTCACATCTTCTTTGGTCCTTCCCATGGCACTCTATCTTCTATGTGTATATGAGGATGAAGTATGATGTAACAAAAGGGAAAAGAGAAATAGCGTAAGAGGTATGATAAGGAATGGATCTTGGGGATGTCAGTAAAGAGGGAAAGATGTATGGTATGGGGTGGAGGAAGGAAGGGGAGAGGATTTTAGGCGGACCTGGTGTAGAAGGTAAGGGGGAGCGACTCAGAAAGGGGAGGGAGTGGCAGATATCGAGAGGGAGGAGGGAGTGATTGAGAAAGGGGAGAAAGTGGGAGATGCCGACCGAGGAGGATGAAGGAGTGGCAGATATGGAGAGTAGCTAGCGTGGCGAAGGGATGAGGGAGTGTATCAGGGAGGAGTGGATCTAGTGAAGGGTTGGTGCATCACAGAGGAGGCGGGCTCACTGCTGCGGCCAGTGCTGGAAACCCGGGGGGTTAGAAGGGTACCTGAAAAGACCAGTTTAGGAGACATATAGTACATCCATAAGCTACATAAACAAAATGCTAAACATTCCTAAACACATTAACGTACAGTCAACCTCTCTATCCATAATTAGTTTGTGTTCAGGTAGTCAACGTTCAGCAAAACACCAACTACAGTACAGTGTAGGGAACTAACCAATTTGTATGTGGTAGTCCTATGAGAATATGATATTCAATAAACAATACCCACAATAAAATTAGAAGAATTGGATCAATAAATGTAACTAGTGTCAAAATGTACCTTAATCATTATACATTATGATACAATATTCAATTATCAAGCTCTACTAATATTCTGTTGGTCGTATGTTATGCATTTTACGTACTTACTGAAGAACCGCGTACGACTTAAAGCTGGTTAGTCAACCCTACAGGACTTGGGGACAATATGAGAGGGGCACCAAGGAAGAGAGGGATCGTGTATTAGGAGCTAATGTCACAGCTAAAGGACTGGCTAAAGAGATAGCCAGAGGAATGTGGGAAATGCAGTTGCCAGAACTTGGGTCATGTAATGGTTTAGATAATAATGTTCTGGGTGTGGTGTCCCAAGTTCGAATCCCGGGAGGATCATATGATTTCTTTAATTTATTCAAGTGCATTGGGGTTTGTAATGGAGGATTAATGTTAAGAACAGGGTGTTCCTTAATTTAATTTTGGGCACCAGAAACTTTGACACCATATTTCATAGTGCCTAAAATTCCAAGTGTACAAAGGAGTACAAAGTAGTACAAAGGAAATCAAGCAACAACAGATCTAGTGACCCTTCTAGGCTGCTTGTCCTCCAAAACACTGAAGATCAAGTGTCCAAACAGTGGCTTAGAGTGGGTAAGGGAACATTGGAAAGGGAATTACTGCCCTGGAACTAATGTCCGTGGCAGGATTAGGAAGTTAGTAGGGGACAGATGGGTTAGTAACTGAGGGGGGGGATAAAATAAAGTTATTAATTTACAAACGCAGTCAGTCGCGGGTTTGATGCGAGATATTTGTCTAGGCGGAGTTAAATGAATCAACGGTGCTGCAGTCTATAACATCTCGGGGAAGCCCATTCCACAAGTTGACAACTCGATTGAAGAAGAAATTCTTAGATTCGTGTGACTTAAAAGATTTACCAATAATTTTGCAACCGTTTCCCCGCGTGTAATTAGATTGGTCGATAGTGAAGTACTTACTACAGTTCATATTGTCGATGCCTTTGATGATTTTGAACACTTAAATTAAGTCACCTCTTAATCTGCACTGGGTTAAAGGAAATAGATTTAATTCTCTAAGACACTCTTCGTATGGTTTGTTCTTTAGGCTAGGTATCATTTTGGTAACTCTACATTGAACTCGTTCTAGCTTGTTTATATCTTTTTGGTAATAAGGGCACCAGGATTGAACGCAGTATTCCAGAAGAGGGCGGACTAAGGAATTGTAAAGGGTTAGGATAACTTCTTTGGGTTTATGCTCAAATGACCTGCCTATAAAGCCAATTATTTTGTTTGCCTTCTTAACAACTTCTGAACATTGTTGACTCGGTTTTAGGTTACTCGATATTGTTACTCCCAGATCGGTTTCTCTGTTTACATTCTTAAGCTGAGTGATTAGATATCATGGCGCTCAAAATTCCATGCGCTAAAAAATCATGATATCCAAGTTCCATGAATATCGATCAGCCTTGAGAGTTGCGCGGAATTTCGGTCTGAGTATATTAAGTGCAAAATAACAAGGACAATTCATGTAGGGGTGGACCTAGAATGATTTGGGCTCGGGTACTCCGGTCCGATCTTAAAATAAAGAACTTGACAACAGAGGCAGCCCTTGACAGGCCGCCTGGAAAGCCGGCATTTAGGACGTGAGACTGTAACCATATTCTCTGTGGACAAAACGGTCTTTAAACTTGTATGTATGTATGTATGTATGTATGTATGTATGTATGTATGTATTGAGCTTACTCTGTAAATTTATGTATGTGGGCTTCTAGCAGAATATGCTTGAATTTTAAAGCAACATTCAGATCGGTATTTACTGTATATAAAATGGATAAGCAAATTTCTCAAGGTAGACATGTGCCTATTGAGATAAAGCAGGATTAATTATTTTAAGTAATGCACACACTGAATATAGTTACTAGCAGTATAAATATTGGGTATATATTAAATACATCTATATGTCTCAGATAAATAAGGTTGACTGTACACAAACAAACAGTTATTGAAAACTAATCAAGCATGCTTTGATTTGACTAAACACTCACCTACTATAATTGATTTTATTTATTTTTTTATGAGAATTATATTAAAAATCCTTCAATGTGAAAGTGAATTAGTAATATTTGTTTTAAAGGGATCCTACAACCTACTGACATAAACTATATCTAACACCTTCAGCTGCAGGTCTTGAGACAAAAATCCTCTATCGAGTTATATATATATATATTATTAATTAACCCATACTATACCAGAGCATTTTGCAATTTATAAACTCCTCATTCTGGCCAAAAAGACTCATCCGTGGCGAGACAAACATCCTCCCACCACGAAAGCAGAAGGGTGACTGAGTGTGGCTGGCCGTGAGCGGCTAGGAGAGGCATGTGCAGTGTTGCCAACACCAAGCAGTATTGCCTTCAAGTCATGTTAGCGGCTCCCGCTCGATATTAATAGATAACCAGGCACCAGTATTACTTCATCGCTGGTACTAGTGTTAACCTATTGTACTGACATATTAGGACGAACGCTGGGACAGTACAGCATGGGTTAAGAACCATGGAGTTAACCATAAATCATTTGGTTAAAGACACTTATTTGAATTAGATAGACATAACTAATGAATTCTGATTATGACTCCTCAAAACTTGAAATCAGAACAAAATGATAAGATTCATGAATTTTTACTATTATAGCCTATAATACTACATGTCTAAAGTAAATTTGATCACATCATACTCATCATATCATATTCAGTACATTCACAACATTAAACAAATATATTGACAGTTAGGCAAGGACTACCAGATTGGTCCTACCTCTAATGCTGAACTATCTGCAAAGGCAAATATATAGGAAAAAAGGGAGCTAGAAAAAACAATCCCAACACTCTCGTTGCCATTCAAGTTACGGAAGTGCTTGTTGTACTAAACGTGGGTAATTATTTTATCTCCAAACTCAAATAGAAAGTATAAATAAAAATAAACATACCGTATATAGTCATCAGCCGTAAATAATTAAATAATTTCATCTGCAAACTCATATAGAAAGCAAAAATAACTAGAAACCTTCAATCCTACAATAAAAACATATACTGTATAGTTATCAGCCGTAAAGAACTCACGACCATCATTACTAGTCTAAAATGAGCCACTAGGACCATCATCAGCGGAATGAACCACTAAGCACCATCATCAGGCTGAAATTATCCACTACAAGGGGCAGCTCTCCTGCCATTCTCGCTACCAAGGTTATGACGTAAGTGGCCAACGAGAAGCAGATAAATAGTTGAAAGTGATCGTGCAACTCGGAACCAAGGACAAATATCAGGTGTATGCCTAAATTTCCAAGACTAACATCTGTAATAAGTATACAGTATATTGATTATAGTTACATATGAAACAATTATATAAAGTTATTGATAGTAATTAAAACAGAAATATAGTCTCAACATTAGAAACGGGTCCCAAAAGTACTGTACTAGAAACTAATTTTGGAAATGAGAATGTTAAAAAATAGCCATATACACTACGGACATTTCTATGACTACCACATAACATAAAACACTGAATATACCTGCTTACTATAATATGTCACAGTGAATTATCATACAAAGCACCAATAAATCTTAGTGACTGGAATTTAGGGTGCACCATGAAAAAGAAGCTTGCAAAGAATGTGTGGATATACGGTCCTTTAGACTTCTTCACAACTCATTAACGCGGGATCTCGTATCTTTGAGAGGCAGTATTTACTAATGCGCCGTAACCCTTTGAATACCATTACCGCATTTTTCATTTAATTCTGGCTATCGGTACATGATTTTATGTAGTTTAAAAATGACCTTTAGGAAATTAATGTTAAACAGACAGTTTTTACCTATAGTTTTCCAAGAGGTTCTTCCTGAGCAAAATAAAATTGTGTACCGTTAAGCATAAGATAATGAAAATTATGTCATGGTATTGAAGGGGTTAAGATCATTCAGACGTCTCTACACCTCCCCAACACAGGATCCCGCTGTATCCTTGGTAAGCTGAAATTAACCACTCTACCATCAACACCTTAGCCTGATCCATCCCACCCCGGCAAACTCTTGGAGTAGGATCCCATGATGTACCTGAGTGGTGGTCTGGTGGCGGCCTGGGGGGGTCCCGGCTGTGAGGATGGTGGTGGTGGGGCAGGGGCACGAGGGGAGGCCTGGGTGGTGGTACTATAGCCTGACCCGGGGTATCCTTGAGCCCCGGTGTATGGTTGTTGGGGTGGCTGGGGGCTGCCATAAGTGCCTCCGGGACTACCAGTGTACCTGCTGGGGGAACAAGGTACTGTATTGACTAATTCCTTGAATAGGACGATAGTGTGTTGTTATATGTGCGATTAGTTTGCTTGGGAAACAGATTAACTTGCTTATGTAGTGATATACACCCTATGTGGTGAATTGTGTTCTTCTATTTCAAAATTATATTTTATTAAGCATTATTTCCACATAGCAATGTTGTCCCTATTCGGGCTTTGTCTTGAAGTTACAGACTATCTCAATTAATCCTTTAAGCTACTATATATCTTTCCTAAGCTTCATAAAATAGTCTAACTATAGCAGGGAAAAAACAAAAAAAAAAACAAAAAAAAAACATAACATAACCAGTACTGAAACCAGTACTAAACAGGCTAGTTGTATGGAATTCTGCTTATGCTAAGTTATTCAAAGTTACCGATAAATAAGTATAATTTATGATACAGAGTGTAAATATAGCTTTAACCTCACCTCTGATACTGTGGGTATCCCTGGTAGTATTGTGAAGGTTGAGAGTGAGGTATGGGTTGTGCTGGTGTAGGTCCAGAGGAAGGACCCATACCTACAGCAGTACTCCTAGGTGGTCCACCGCCGCTACCATCACTGCTGCTACCAACATAAGCCTGACCTAAAACACATGTAAGAGAGTGCTTATGAAATGTTTTCATACTTGATTGAGTTCTATATAAAATTTGTTTATATAAAACAAAACTACTATGTACGGTATTCCCACTGGGAAGAAACAGGTTTTAAGCTGATCTGTCAAATTTAGTGGTCGACTGGGGCACTATTTGAATAGGTGATAACTTTTTGGCGTCTCCCTCGCTGAGATTCAAACCCGCACCCTTCTGTGGAGCTGGCTCACCAGTTGCACGCCTAACCAAGTTTGCCACCAAGCTCGTGCTTTTAATAAAGTTTTATTTCAATCTTTGCATGCCAATCAAGTGGCACGAATCATAAATTTGAGAATGAATGGCCATTATTAAATTTACAGTACAGTATGTAAATAACTCGCAATAGTCCCAGCTGACAGTAAGCTTAAATAAAAATAAAATAATAATAATCCTCTACCACCAAAACTGAAGTGTAAAGAATATTCATAATAATAAAGGGAAAAAAAAAGTAAAGTCATAAAGTACAGCTTAGATTTTCCTCATAGCATTAAAACAATAAAAGGAGGAAGACCGACCCAAATAGAAATACAAAGCGGATTACTTTAGTAATGTACTTCACACAAATAAAATTCTTACCTACATATTGTACTGCAGTTAATAGACACCACACCATTACAAATTATTCAGTAGACAACATATCTTATCAAAAATATATTAAACTGCACACAATGAAAAAATATATTAAACTGCACACAATGAAAATATATTAAACTGCACACAATGAAAAAATATATTAAACTGCACACAATGAAAAAATCTAGAGCAGGAAAGCAGCATGCACCCCTAATATCTACATTGGATAAAATGGCCAAACTCCAGAATTTTATAAGTTTAATCCCTTCTGTACCGGTGACGTCTGTTGTATCTAATTATACAGTACAGTAGCTATATTTGGACAATTTTAGGCAGCTTAGGAAGGATCTGTGGTGGTAGTTTTTGTTGTTGTTGTTGTTGTTGTTCCCTAAGCTGCCTGGCCGAACAGCCCCGAGTCCCCAAGTTTGAAGCCTTAAAATTGATAGAGATCCTTCCTAAACTGAATTTAATCGATTAGTAGTAGCCAGGATAAAATAAAAAGGATATCGCCAGTGCAGAAGGGGTTAAAGTTAATGTAGGGAAAGGCGAGGTCTGAAAAGAGACAAATTATTGACTTTCTATAAGAAAACCAGGTTCTGAAATGATGGTGAATACTATGGAAGATTGGTAAATAGGTTTAGAGAATTTTATATTTAATGGTTGGGACAAACTATAGGTAAGTCCTTAATATGGATGTTTATAAGATGTGGGTTTTTATATACAGTATGTTATTAGAGATAAAAGGCATTATATAAATAACTACAGTGTTAAAAACCACACTAACCCAACTAACCCCCTGAATTAATCCCTGATAGAGACCCTGCAGCAAACAGAGACTGGATAACTGACCACACTGTGAATTTGTCATGATACATATAGAATTATTAGTTCCTTTCCCTATATTGATGCAAAATTTGGTCATTCAAGATTCAGTAGCCTTAGTTTTTACTTCATTTCGGTCTGTATTCTTTAACAAACCCCATCACAGTCAGTGGTATGTACACTTGGTCAAAGAATTATCTGTACCCCTACGCTGATCATCTGGTGTGTACAGCTCAGTAGGGTTGGCACCTCTGCCTGCAACTACTGTATATCCATGTGTCAAGAGACGATCCTCGTCTCGGATGGATATAGCTGCAGGCTGAGATGCCAACCCTACCGAGCTGTATACACCAGATGATCAGCATAGGGGTAAAGATAATTCTTTGACCAAGTGTACTTTAGCAGTATTCATAGCCAATCAATATAATATGCTAGTTATTGTAATTGCAATGAGAAGTGCTGGAATACTTTTACAGTACAGTACTCACAGTGGAATTGCAACAACTTACGCATCATACTGACTGGTTAGGAATACAATATAACTAAAGTAAATACTGTACCACCAACAATTACGTGGTTTGTCAGGAAATCGGGTCCAAGAACAAAGATGGGAGGTAACTTTGGGTTATGACTGTACAAAGTGAAGCAGTATCAAGTCTCAGTGTCCTAGTGGGTCTCTATTACTACACACAGTGTTTACCTGTTGGGTACTGTACATAAGGTGCTGGCTGTGAGGTGGTTACACCAACTGAAGGAAAATACAAGGTAAACAATATAGTACTCTAAACTTCAATCAAACATAAAACAGTGACAAATCTTTATATTATTAAATAATAATGATAAAAATAAACTATAATATTGAATACTAAAATAAAATAAAAAAAAATATATATATTAACTAAAAATAAAATAACAAAATCCACACATATAGCCTACATGACCGTACACTTACAAGACTAAGTGATCCATAAGAAGTAGTTTTTGTCCAATAAATACCAGTATCTATAGAGGACATTATAGGTGCCAGCCCTTCAGGGAAATACTCTTGGGCAGAGCTTTAGGTGGAGTATAAGGACACGCTGCTTGAAATCCTGCTGCAGCACTTAGCCTCCTTTGTCAAAAATTTTATCGTGCCTCGGTTACTCTTCGAGGAATTATAATTTATTCTTAAGAAACACACACCATTCCTTTCTTACAATTGCCACATACGCCTATATAGGCTACCCTACACTAACCTAACTGACTTTAATTTTCTTCTTATTTTCTAGAGCATGGGGTTAAAATACCCTGCGGCCTGCCTTCAGTAGATTTTCCATGATCACACAAAAGAGGAACAGCCAGTAGAGGAGAAATCCCTCAAACTTTATTTAGCGCTTCTGTAGCCTACATTGCCCAAGCAAGAGAGGTATTTATTTAGAGAGAGAGAAAAAATGCTGATTGATCTACTGCATTTTGACTGTATTCCCTATCCTCCTAGTCTTATAGATTACCAAGGACTAATATTAAGATACCATAGTATTTAATGATAAGTCAGACAGGTTGGGAGAGAGGTATCCTGACCGGGATTCGAACCCACTCGCCCCAGGTATGTTTGGGAGAGTTGGGCACCATAACCACTCGGCCATCCGCTCATCGCCGAGCGGTTACTTACAGTAGATCCTCTGGAAAAGGCAATCCCTAGTTACGGTGCCTAACTCTCCCAAATATACCTGAGGTGAGTGGGTTCGATTCCTGGTCAGGATACCTCTCTCCCTACCATAGTATTATTAAGAAATGTTTTGTATATATCAATGAAATCAATCCCACAATAATCTATCTGAAATATAAATGATTCTTCACATAAACAGCTTGTAATCTTAGATGTAAACATACTGTATAAATAAATTAAATTAAATGTAAGATTATGAAATCATAGATTATAATTATTAACCCTCTCCGACATATGACGCAATTTTGAGCCTATTAGGGATACTTTAAAGCCTTTATTACCATCAGAGTTTTTTACAAACCTTTATTTTAGTTACTTCAACCTCTGCAGTTGTCTTTGAGTTAGATGTGGGCAGAAAACTAATTTTGGAGAGGTAATTATAAGAGTGAGAGAACTCTATTTCTTATTGCTAATCTGACAACCTCTGCGTCATATATGTCTGAAGGGGTTAAGTACACTTAACTCTTTACCTGACAGAAGTAAATAAAAGAATGTACACATATTACTGTTAACATTTTATTTTACAAGAGCCACACTGTACAGTATATATCTTGGATTGAGTCGAATTTCTTTTTTATCATATATTTATATTTATTTAGCCAGATGCCGTAATTCCTGAGAAAGGGTGGCCATGAACATTAGGTCAAGTTGCCTGGGATTGACATCTACCAATAATACTTTGACAGTGTGGGCTCGATCCACCGACCCTTTCATCAGCAGCCGACGTTCTACTGACTATGCCACGGCTCCAATAGTGGAGATATGAAATTAGTACAGCATTTTACTATACCTTTTGTCAGTCTGAAGGGACATCTTTGCAACCAATGTCAACAATCCAGAGAGTTGATAGATGTTATTCATGTGATTCTCATGTTGATTCTACCCATGGTATCTACAGAGATATTTTCATTTGTAAATGCCATATTGAAACTAGTAGAATCATCATGAGAATCAATAAGAAACGTCTATCAACTTCTGGATTGTCGAAATTGCTTGCAATTACCGGTACGTCCTTTTGGAATTAGAAAAGGTAAATGTTAAAAGCGACAATAACAGACCTTCATGTGGCAACCCTTAGCATCAGAAGACATACACTCCATCAGCAGTCAAGTTATTTATGTAGCTAAATTGTATAATACAGGTAATCAACTAGTTACATACTGTACTTGAATTATAAATTAGCACCCACTTGTTGATTACAATACCAAAAATTCCGGTACTTACCAGCACTATAGTTGGGGTATCCAGGGTGTGGTGCAGGCTTGGGTGCGAGGTGTGGGTGTGGTGGTGGGTGTGGCTGGTGGTAGGGGGTGGGTGTGGGTGTACTGGGGGTACTGTTTGGATTACTGACCCCACCACCCATACCAGTACTGCCTTCACCTGCCGAACAAGGTATAGTAGGATTAGAAATAATCCTGGCCCTGACACTACAGTTGCAAAGACATGAACTTTGTAAAAAATGCTCTGGAGGGCTGGCGGTATTTATTAACTATAACAGGTTAATGTATTGTAGTAACATAAATCTATCTATCTATCTATTGCCGGACGCCGTGATCCCCGAAGGGGTGGCCACGAACGAAACGCCTCCATGCACCTCTGTCCCCAGTCAGTTGACATCCCTCCTCCCATCCAGCACTGCTTTAACATATATACTGTACTTCTTAAATCCATCCTTCTACCTCTCTCTCGGTTTACCACTCCCTCTCCGTCCTTCGACCTCACTCTCGTAAACTCTCTTAGTCATTCTCTCGCTTCCCGTAAGTTCCACATGGCTAAACCATCTCAAGGTGTTCCTTTTCACACATTCCAGCACTTCTAGCACCACACCGCTCTCGTACTTCCTCATTCGTCTGTCTATCCCTCCATGTAACTCCGCACGCACTTCTCAAGTAACTCATTTCTATCCCTCTCGCTCTTGGTTTTTGTCTCTCCAACAATGTCCATGCTTTGCTCCCATAAGTCAATGTCGGGATTACCACACTGTCATGCAAGGACTTCTTTACTTCCATGCTGACCACCCTATTTCTTGTTACTGCTTTCAGTGTTCCTACAACCCTCTTCCCCTGTTGCACCCTTACTCACTTTTAATAACATTTTACAATTTCAATAATCCTGTATAAGCGTAAAGTCCTACCAGCCTTTCACATCACTTATACATTTACACCAGATGTATGTCTTGGCAACTATGTAAGGATTAGTTCGCCATGCTTTATACTCCAAATGTTCTGTTGTGGATACTGTGAGAGAAACATTATAATTATGCTGGAGGGTAATGAGCAGAAATAGATGAAAGAGTGAGCCTTAGGGTATTGACTGAAGAGTATTGTACATTAAAATGTAAAACTTGCAAACCAAAACTGGGACAAAGTCAAAACAACCTATCAAAATCGCTATGTGGAAACAACGCTTACTAAAATAAAATTTATGAAATAAAAGAACACAATCCACCACATAGGGTGTACATTACTATATGAGCAAGTTAATTTGTTTCCCAAGCATACTAATCGCACACACAACAACGCACTATCGTCACGTTCAAGGAATTAGTCAATTTAGTCATAAATGGATAGAGAGAAGTACTTTGTGGTCATGTCGAGAGAATAAATTTTGTTTTTCTATATTCCATCTACTCCCTCTCGGGCATAGGCTGAATGCCTGTACATTCAACTGTTATTGAACAGTGAAACCTGTGAGATCTCGTTCCAGTCTAGGGGGTGAGACATGTGAAGCACTTTTAGCTGCAACCAACCCCTGCCATCTTGCCTTCGCAGAATGCTTAGGGCTTAGTTGCTCACTCACGGCCCGAAGCAGCCCCCATCTCTGCAGCTGCCTCGCTCCAATGCTTCACTGTTTCACCTCCTAGACTCGGACCCTCACTCTCAGAACGCCACCTATTGAGCAATTAACTCACTAGGCATTGCCCCCCTATAGCATATTTTGTAATATGGGAATATTCATACAGTGCTATTTAATCAGGGAACACGGAGGGTATTTATTTGGTGTTTCAGTGGGCTTTGTGGTAATGCACTGATACTAGGTACAGCACAAATTCAATCTCAATAATATCTTCCCATTGACATATCGGGATTTGAACCCGGGTTCATTGGATTACCAGTCCAGTGGCAAGGCCACTCCACCATAACTCTCCTGAAGAATGATGAAGAGCAAATGCCAAGAATGATACATGGAAGTGAAGTGAGAACAAGTGGTAGTGAAAGACCACTAATGGATTGGGAGAAGAAAGTATGAACATTTATAGATAAGAGGGAAAACTTCCACGAAGGAGCAATGTGGTATGGACAAAAAACTGGACACAATAGATTGGATGCAATCTACCATAGCCATCCACGAGGAAGCAAAGTGTTAGAGATGATGATGGTGATGAAACCACTTCTTGCAAGTCAGTTTCCATTTGGAAGGGCAGTCAGCCATAACAATTTCAAATTCACTTACTCATACAGTGCACTCCCGTTATCCGCGCTCCTAGTATTCGCGGACACCCCTAAATATCCCATTACTTGTCATCCGCGCAAAAAAACTGCAAAATACCAGCTATTCACGGATTTGAATCGGGCGGGTCGGTGCGCATCCCGATTCTTGCTTTGGTCGGCCATCTTGCATTCTTGCGTGACGTCAACACAGCGTCCCAGCTGAGGCAGCAGTTCACAGCCCAGTGTTGGAAAAGTTGAAAACCACCTGTTTACAAGCTTTTTTCTGCACGAACCTTTTATCTCCCGCATTTATTAGGGCCTTTAGAGCATTCAGTGATAGGGACAGTGGGCCTGATGGTAATCATGATGGAAATAAATGCCCGGGACCATCAAAACAGAGCAAGCGTACCGACGCTGTCGGACGAAAGCGGGCAAATTATGCCTAGGCCTAATGACTGATTTCAAATAAAGTTTGTGTGGTAAGTTATCTCCTCATAATATGTATTAACCCTTCCCCCCCAGCCTGCCTGTCCTAAGGACAGTGTGGGGTACCTGGGCGATTTGGCCAAAAAACGTCTAGGCCTAGGCTACCGTATCTTTGTTATTTTAACTGCTAGAAATTTCCCACACATCTCTAAACGTAGTGCGGTTTCCAATCTGTAGACTGGCGTTGAGTAGAGCTCTGTAAGTCAACTGGTTCAGTTGTGATGACTATTTCCGTGGAGCGAATTTTTCCGCGATGTTGACAATATCGGAGCTTTTCAGACACTAATTTCGTCATACCATACAACAACATTGATCCGACGTCTCCTTCTTGTTTTCGGAGGTGCGGTGACGCAATGACCGGCTTTGTTTACATGCGTCGGACGCACGGCGTTCAGACCAAGCTGAATAGGCTTTCAAGCTTACTGCCTGGTATAAGGACACCCGGGGCCCTGCCCAACTGCCGCGGTGTCCTTATAACAGGACAGCCGGGCTGGAAGGGTTAATAAGTATTCTCCTCAAATAATATGTATTATTGGATATATTTGGGGGGAAATGGGTACTTTATGGGTGACTGGACAAATGTGGAATAAAGTGTGGTACCGGTACCACACTTTGTTCCACATTCTTCCAGGTCCGTCACCGTATCTGTTTAATCATATTATTGTCATAAAGTAGGTCAAAATAATGGTTTGAGGGTCCAATATGGCCGAGTCAGGTACGAGCTAAGCCTATTTCCCATTGAAACCTATGTTAAACACTGCCCACATATCCGCGTTTTCAAGTATCCGCGTACCGCAGTCGGTACCAGTTAGGCACGGATACGGGGAGCCGACTGTATAGTGATATATATTCTATGTGGTGGCTTTGTGTTCTTATATTTCAAAATTATATTCGGCTAAATTGTTATTTCCAAATAGTGATTTTGATCAGTTCTTTTGCCTTTATATTGTGCTGTCCCTGTTTTGGTTTGTTTATTTTGCAAGTTTTACATTATAATAGTCTAGAAGACCCACCAATACTAACTAATGTTGTGATTTTAGGAACTCTATTATCTTATAAATATATATTGTGCACAGTTCCTTGTGAGTATCCAATTCATAAATTCTTCCCACATTGATGACAAAAGCATAACTAGATAAAGTGACACAGCCATGGGTCAGTAATTTATATGCTACACAATTAAATTAGTATGATAGATCCAACAGAAGTTGGGACTTGATATATTCATACAAAAACATTCTATTCAAACGTAGCATTTCAATGTTAGTAGGCCGAATATGAATGTGAGTTGAGACTTCAATAATTCATACAAAATATGGTATTCAATGGTTTAACCCCTACTGTACCAGAGGGTATTACTATAAATGTACCCTCCAGTACCAAGAATTGTGGCTAAAATGGCTTCTAAGTCGAGAGAGAACATCCTCTCTCCCCGAAAGCTGGAAGAGTACTGAGCCAGCTCGCCTGTGGGACCTTAAGATACACTCTGAGAAGTGTTGCCAAGGTCTCAAAGCAGTATTTACAAGTCATGGTGCCAGGTATCGCTCGGTACAAGGACCGATTATTACTAACGTACATCGTACGGCGCTGGTGCTGGTGAGTGACTTATTTACTGTCGGCCATTGTACGTCGCTGGGACAGTAGGTGTTAATGTATTTCCTAATCTTTGGTAATACAGTAAAATCATAGGTGCGTAGATTATGACTAACAACTTAATATAACTAACAGCATTCCAATGATTAATGTACTTAATATCTGTTCCTAATGGATGCATTGGTTATGACCGAGAGAGTCACTGGCTTGTTCCATGCATGTAGTGTGTAGAATTCCAGTACAGTACTATACCTTCACTTAACCCAAAAGACGACATGATGGCCTGGTAAGAATTTCCATCGTCATTGTTAGTTGAAACTAAAATAAAAATAACAAGTATGCATAATGAAAGTGTAAATAATTGAAGTATTTCCTTTTCTATAAAAATAAAAGCAGGTGTGTTTGAAAATAAATCAATAAATACAAAATAAATAGTACTTAGAACTAAAAATAATATGGAATACTGTACTGTACCGGTATATAAATTGTATACTTAGGACTCTGATGAATAATATAGCACTGACTATCGTACAGTAAAAAGGAAACCCAGAGTAACTATATGGGCTCAGCAAGTGTCTAACTGTGCTGGAACTTTTCCCATCCAAATATATTGTTGTACTACATATGATTATTAAATATCATGACCTACAGAATACAGAATTTGGTCATTTTGGCGATGGAAATTATGTATTCTTGTTTTTGTTGTAGTAGCCCCAAGATGCCCATTATGGGAATCCCGCGGTGTCCAGGTAGTCCGCCACTTATCTTGGGTGGGTCCAGAATCTATGAGTGAGGTGATGTTGAAGCTATGTCTGTGTGGGGCAAGCGATTTTGATTAGCCTAGTTCTTTTGTGTTTATCTTGTGTCGTCCCAGTTTTGGTTTGTTTATTTTGCAAGTTTTACATTATAATTATTAGTGGGATGTTGACAGCCAGGACAAGAAGGGTTTTGAGTTGGATCTATTCTGAGTTTGTAATCTTGTAGTGACGGGTGATGGCCAGACCTGAGGGGTGCGAGTGTGACTCGGGTTTCTCTCGGAAGCGTGTTTTCTGATGGATTAATCTTGGGAGATGGAGAGTTTAGAATTGTGTTGTGTGGGCTATTGTAGATGGTTTGTTGGAAGAGCTATGTGTGTGTTTTTTTTTTTTTTTTCATGTGAGTGAGGGAGACAAAAGGCAGAACTGCCTGTAGCGAGTGCCTCCCCCATAGTTGAAAGTTTTGAAATTGACATACATTGCAAGCAGTCCTTGTTGAAACTAAAGTATAGTTATCTAAACCTTTTGCAAACCAAGGATCTTCTATCATGCTGCCTTAAATACCTTAATATAAAGTTCCCTTACACAAACCTAGCTATAAACTAACCTTCCGAGTGAGGCGCTGCAGCGGTGAACTGTGGTGGTGGAGGAACTGTGTTGGAGGTGGAAGTGGTGGAGGTGGTAGGAAGGGAGGAGGGAGGCTTTTGTTGCACTGGGGTTCCCGGTTGAGTTACTGAAGGGGTTTGAGACTGTGGACAATATTTCAAATGGTTAGTATTTGGTAATGGTGATGTTTTTTTGTTTTTTTTTTGTTTTTTAATTTGTTTAACCAGACCACTGAGTTCCACAAAAGAACTCTCATAGGGCTGGCCCGAAGGATTAGATCAAGATGGACAACTAATTCAAGTAAAGATAGATAGGGAAGGGCAGGAGGTCAACAAATCTAGGAAGGCGAAGACACGCAGACACTTTTCGCCATTTCATCAGTTCAGCCGGACCACATGAGCTCCACAACAAAGCTCTTATAATGCAGGGCCGAAGGATGAGGCAAGAACTGCTACACTGCAGCACCAACCAAGAAGTGATCAAGGGCGAGGATGAATGGATTAAGCCATGTAAGTAATTAAATTTATCCCAGAACCTTAAGATAAAGACTAGCCAGGCTTACAGAAGTTGAAATGGACTAGACCTTAAAATATGTAACTTACCTTAGGTTTAAAGACTCATAGTAGTCCCTTGGGTAGTACTGTACTACTTGAGGGATAATTATAAACATCCATAACAGCATAATAATACCATGGGCCGTGGCATGGTCGGTAGCGTGTTTAGCTGCTGATCGAAGGGTCGGCAGTTCGATCCCAGGCCATGCCATTGGTAGATGTCAAGAGTTGGACGGCTCAGTCTAGCGATTTGTGGCAAATGTCCACTTAAGTCCCTGTAACAAGGGCCCGCCCTAGCCCTATTAATCAAGGAGTACACACCGTTAAAAACTGCATCAGCATGGCTGAAGTTAACCTCTGGGCCATTCTTCTAGACATACTCCATCATTGCTGGATCCATAGCCAGTCAATATGACACGCTAGTTGTTGTAACTGCAATGACAGTACTATAATAATGTATCACTACTTCTCATTACAATTACAACAACTAGCGCATCATAACTGACTGGCTAGGACACGACAATGATGGAGTTTGTCTAGGAATACGGGTCTGTGTCTACCCAATGACAGTCCTCCAAAGGTAACGATCTGAAGGATACAATCAGCAGGTTGAAAGACTGGGGTTGCAATGCGGGTGGAGGTGTGGTAAGACACATGGCTACTTTTAACTGTTTCAACCAGATGTTTTTTTAGAAGTTTATTCTATCAATCACTAGGTGATTTTACTGAGCCTAGATAATCGATATTCTTACTTACAGTTTCTTACAGTAGATCCTCTGGAAAAAGGCAAACTAGGCCTGTGTATCCAGCTCAGTACCAGTACTTGCACTACTGCGGTCGTTCACGGTGTTGGCGGTGGCGGTAGTAGACGCAACATTTTTACTATTCTGTATTTTTGCTTTATAATCAAACTTCATATGTAAGTGTAAGGTCCCTTTCAGTCTAATTTATTTCTATCATATATAAAAGAAATTCTCGAGGACATTTCTTGACCCATAAGGTTACACTTCCTCCTATTTCCCTGTCCGGATTTTTAGTCGGAGGGAGCGGAGAACGGGGAGAGAGCCTTCTATTTTGCCGTCCTTCTCTTCTACTATACAAAAATCTCTAAGAATCAAAGAGTTAAATGTTATCTCAATTTCCGTAACCCTGTAGCTCGACTAGCTTTATCTGAGTTCAATAATATTGTCTGAAGGTAACTAGAATATAATTGGAGTCATCGGATTGAAAATTTTAAAATAATATGGTTCACTTTTTGGTCGATTTTTTAATTTATTCATAATTTTTCTAGTTTCCTCCCTAGACCTCTATCAAACTTAAAAACACATCCATTAGATTATTTTGTAAATTTTTCGGTAGAAAAATCTCCCGGCCGAAAGCTGCTTTTTTCAAAAATTACAGGCTCACTATTGTTCACCAAGACAAAATTTGACACCCAAATAGCAAGAAAGGTCTTAATATTGACAAAGAAATGGGGTGAAAGGTCTTAAAATTGACAAACTAATGGGGCAAACATCTAAATATCTGAAAACTAATGGGGCTAAACATGAGGGAAAAGGGGGGGGTCTAGCAAACCAAGCCATCTCCCCTTATAAGGTGAAGGAGACAGCCAGTAAGTGTACAGAGCAATCCTTAAATAATTGCCCATAGGGATTCCCATGTATTTCATTATGGTGATAGAAGTAGTGATGATGATAGTAGTAGTGATTATGGTAATATCTCTTATAATAAAATACATGGGAAATCCCTATGGGCAATTAATTCAGGATCGCTCTGTATATACCTGTTGTTCCTGTGGTTGTAGAGGATCAAACTCCTTGGATGATATAGCCGGCTGGGCTGGTGAAGGTGCAGCCCCTCCCACACTACTGCTCACACCTAGAACAGTAACAGGATCATTATTATTACTCTAGATTTTTATTAAATTCACCAAAACACCAAACACCTCCAATGTAAAACTTGCAAAAGAAACAAACCAAAACTTATACGAACACAGTAAAAAGACAAAACAACTAATCAAAATCGCTATGTGGAAACAACGCTTAAGTAAAATAATAATTTATATATAAAAGAACACAATCCAATTAACGAAAGCATATATGTGATCCACCGAGATTCGAACCTGGGTTTTCACACACAGATTTCTAAACACTCTAACCATTACACCACCAGGACGCCTTCAGTACCATGACGCCCTTTAAGCCGGTATCACACGAGCGTATTTTCCCTCAACACTGGTCTGGCAGCTTATGAGGTCAACATTTTAAATATTTTGGTTACGTAAATTCATCTAGAAACAGTCTAGTTTCCGATACTAGTGCAAAATATTCCAGAAATGTTGCCCAAATTTTTTTTTAATTATCAAATGTTGACTAAAAAAACTTGTGTGATACAGGATTTACAGTATATCTTCGGTAATCATTTAAACTACAAGGACGCCTTTTACAATATATAATTTATATAATTACATAAATATATATATATATACAGCATAGAAAAAGATCATCCTACATTGATACTACTCACACCTTTAGCATTATTAGTGACATACTATTGCCTCAAATATACTGTATACCGGTATGCATCTTGTACATAAGGACATACAGTCGCGCTAATAAGTCATGTCCCAGGTGTCAATATGTTTGGCTTGCTCTGTACTGTATTAATGTCTGTCAGGTGTTGAATAAGGTGGGTTTTTTTTTTTTTTTTTTTTTTTTTTTTTTTGTAGTACAGTAAACTTCCGTTAATCCGAAGGGCAGCGGACCGGCTCTCGTTCGGATTAGTGGATTTTTCGGATTATCGGACTTTACCCCTATGAACCTGTGTATGACGAAAACATTGAGACATTAGGCCACCCAAATGACACAATGGTGCACACACACATATCATATGTTCATGAAATCACTTCAAAAGTTTACCATTGTCATTGTAGCCTATTAACTACTTCAAAACATTCAGATTAATGGTCAAAGGAATCTGCTGATATAACTGTCTTCTTCTTCTTCCGTCTACTAGCGAGTTTTTCTTGCTCTTGAAGATCAGATGTGGTTCGGGAAGTAATGCCTTAACAACGGCACTTCCCTGAGAGGTTCTTGTAATTTTCCTTTTGTGATTTTCCTTTTGTGACGTGCTCTGTTATATTATATTGTATTGAAAGCACCCTTGTATTGTTGTCTTGAAAGCACCCTTGGGATGCTCCGATCACTGAACTATAAATAGTAGCGTATCGGAACATCCAAAGGTGCGTTTTCAAGCTCAAGACTAATACGTCCAAAGGTGCGTTTTCAAGCTCAAGACTGAATGCGCTTGCAGAAAATGCGGTGCAAGGCAGTAGCGCATCGGAGCGTCCCAAGGATGCGTTCAAGAGCAAAACAAACTCTCTAGCAGACGATGTGGAAGAAGAAGAAGACGAAGGTGTTTACGATTATATCAGTAGCTTCCTTTGACCATTAATCTGAATGTTTTGAAGTAGATAATAGGCTACAATGACAATGGTAAACTTTTAAAGTGAATTCATGAACATATGATATGTGTGTGCTCCATTATGTGTCATTTGAGTGGCCTAATGCCTCAAAAAGGGGACTTTGGGACTTCTTGAAAGGTGCGTTTTCAAGCTCAAGACTGAATGCGCTTGCAGAAAATGCGGTGCAAGCCAGTAGCGCATCGGAGCGTCCCAAGGATGCGTTCAAGAGCAAAACAAACTCTCTAGCAGACGATGTGGAAGAAGAAGATGACGAAGGTGTTTACGATTATATCAGTAGCTTCCTTTGACCATTAATCTGAATGTTTTGAAGTAGATAATAGGCTACAATGACAATGGTAAACTTTTAAAGTGAATTCATGAACATATGATATGTGTGTGCTCCATTATGTGTCATTTGAGTGGCCTAATGCCTCAAAAAGGGGACTTTGGGACTTCTTGAAATTCGGACCATCGGGTGAATTCGGATTTGGCCTCAAATTGAAAAATTCGGGCTATTGGGAGATTCGAATCATCGGTCGTCGGATTAACGGACTTTTACTGTAGTTAAGGGATGAGGTCACGAGGAACCTTTTTACCCTGTCATAGACCTATTTTACTGTTAGGTGATCAGAACAGAGGCAAGGGGTGTGAGGAGATTGCAATAAGGTGGGTAAGTGTAGGAACATGTTTGTATATTTCACTCGATATGAATTAAAATGTAAAACTTGCAAACTAAACAAACCAAAACTGGGACAAAGACAATACAAAGTCAAATTAACATATCAAAATCGCTATGTGGAAACAACGCTTACTAAAATAAAATTTATGAAATAAAAGAACACAATCCACCACATAGGGTGTACATTACTATATGAGCAAGTTAATCTGAATGAAGCTTAGATATTGCTGATACCAATTATTGATCAAAACATACTTGGTGCCGAGATATCACTTATTATCGCGACTGTACAATACTGGTAGTGATTACAATAACTTACCTGAGTCACCTTGTCCACTTGCAGAGGAATCAGAGTTAAGAGAAGTGTCCAGAGCATCAATGAGAGCCGTCACTCGGTCACGAATCACACGTAGCTCGTGCTTCATTGCTGACGACTGAAACGGAAGTACTGTAATGTTAATCCTTTGTTCTAATAATTTATAATACTGTAACTTATCTATATCACCAACATCTTGCTTCCTTCTAGAAAGCCTCAGCTAAAGGATGGCTGTTATTGACATGCCTCGAGGTTACTTTGGCCAGACATGCAACGATGTTCCACTCGCATTGTGTTTTTTTTTTTCCTTAGATTAATTTAACCCATCCAATCCCAGCGACGGCTACCAGCCGTCAGTAGATAAGTCACTTTTATTACTGTATCCTACGGTACAGTAGGGATTAACCAGATAGAACTACTGTATGTGTCTAGTGCTCCCACTAAATACTGTTACTATAATGTAAAACTTGTAAAATAAACAAACCAAAACGTATACGAACACAGTAAAAAGACAAAATAACTAATCAAAATCGCTATGTGGAAACAACGCTTAAGTAAAATAATGATTTATAAATAAAAGAACACAATCCACCACATAGGGTGTACATCACTACATGAGCAAGTTAATCTGTTTCCCAAGCAAACTAATCGCACACATAAAAACGCACTGTAGTCACGTTCAAGGAATTAGTCAATTTGGGAAGTCGGGGACGTTCTGGTAAATTTTACTAAACTCTGCATGAATAAAGAAACTACATTAAGTGTCAAATGTTATATTAAAATCAAATTTGCAACTTGACAAGATAAAAACAATAGTACAAAATACAAATATAACTCACTAACGATAGTGCTATCGGGTTTGGTACCTGTAAGCATAGCATGCTCCAAGTGACCCCTAACAATTACTACCCTACAAATAACCTACATTTATAACTTTATTCTCCCAAGCCGATAGTGGTCGTCCCTTCCATTTTCTTTTAACTTCCATGTACCATTCCTAGCAATCTGTCTTTATCCATTATAGAACTACTGTAACTTACAAGGCAGAATAAATTAAAGCAAATATTATAATAATCATCAGCTTCTGACTGAAAATGGAAATATTACCAGTATACCTGTGCTCTGTTCATCTTAACTGAGTGAGAAATTGTCCATACAGTGCTGTACTGTGACATGATATTGATAGAATATATCATCGGTTATATTTAATATTTTTGTGATATGATCTGGCCAGGCCTCGAACCCAGGCCAGTAGTGCAGCACTCCAACACCTTAACCACTAGGCCACTGAGGAGCTTAAAAGTAGTGCTTTCATTTGGAATCAGATCCCATCCACCACCACCCGCTCTAACGTAATATGAAGCCGAGATTTAATATTTAATTATGTTGCAAATTAAGGATCAGGAATTTGGCTGCTGAGGGATGAAATTTCTTGCCTGGTATAATAATTATTTGTATTATATGCAGGCTTTTTTATTCAACTAAGGGAGGAACTGTACAAGAATCAAAGGGTTAAAGCAAAGTTAGTCTAACTCTGAAATTTTCTTCCTAAGTTAAATAAAGTAATCAGAAGGTATAAATAATGTAAGACAATCAGGTTATATCTAATTGTAAAGGTTAAGGGGGTCACCTTCTTTTTTTATCTTTCTCTCCCTCTCTCTTTGGCTTGTATCCATTCGGCCCCATTCAGCCTACTGTTTTAAGACGTTTGGAAGGATAGACAGACTAATGAAGAAGTAAGAAGGTGTGGTGTGGAGGTAGATGTGCTGGAAAGTGTGAAAAGGAACAACTTGAGATGGTTCGGTTATATGGAACGTATGGAAAGCGAGAGAATGACTAAGAGGGTATACGAGAGCGAGATGGAGGGACAGAGAGGGAGAGGTGGAAGGATGGAGTGAGGAAGTATATGAACGAAGGCAGTGCTGGTTGGGGGGAGGGGCGTCGACTGACAGAGGTGCATGGGGGCGGTTAGTTCGTGGCCACCGCTTCGGGGATCACGGCGTCAGGCAATAGATAGATAGATAGACCCCCATCCAGTTGTCAATATTTTCCTGGTGAGCGGTAGTGAGCCATCATATATATGATTTTGTTTTGAGAGCAAGCTAAATTTGTAAATTTTTCGATAGAAAAATGTCTCCGGTGAAGCCGGATTTCTCCATACAATTCTTACAGTAGATCCTCTGGAAAAAGGCAAACCAGGCCTGTGTATCCAACTCAGTACCAGTACTTGCACTGCTGCGGTCGTTCACGGTGTTGGCGGCGGCGGTAGCAGACACAAAATTTTTACTATTCTGTATTTTTACTTTATAATCAAACTTCAAATCTTGTCTTCCCCATGCTTTATCAAGATTACGTTCAAACTTCCTTATTGATTCGGAATCGACTACATACTGGGGCAGTGCGTTCCACTCATTTACCACTCTATCACAAAATGAGTTCTCTGCCTTTTCAAGCCTATTTCTTTCTTTGTACATTTTCTTAGTGTCCTCTCGTTCTTGTTCCCTCCCGCATCAAGAAGATACCTTCACACACATCCTCATCATACTTTCCTGACACTATCTTAAAAGTCTCTTATTATATCCCCTGTCTTTCTCCTATATGGAACTTTCTTAAGCATAGCCTTATCGCTGCCACTGACAAAGTCTGTGGGAAAACAAAGGGTCACCCCAGGAATAAGACCTCTTGGTGGTGGAGCGATGAGGTAGAACATGCTGTGAAAGAGAAAAGGAGATGCTTCAAAGCATGGAAGAAAGGAGGCAGCAGGGAGGAATACCAGGCAGCTAAACGAACTGCCAAAAGAGTTATTTACAATGCTAAAAATCGCATTAAGGACCTGGTCCTCGAACAAGTGTGTAACACTGACAATCCCAATGGGATCTTCAACCTAGCTAGGCGAGTTAAAAATGACAGTAGGGATATTATAGGTGAACAGTGTGTTAGAGATGATAATGGGAAGATTGTGTATGCAGAAAATGAAATCAGAGAAGCATGGAAGGTACACTATGAACGATTGCTAAATGTAGAGTTTGAATGGGATAAGGAACAGCTTAGTATCGAAAAACCAATATCTGGGCCCCCTCCTTTGATAGCACCAGCTGTAGTGAGCGACGCAATCAATAAAATGAAGGACGGTAAAGCTCCAGGTTGCTCCGACATTGTCGCTGAGATGATAAAAGCCTCAGGGGAGATTGGTGTAAACTTAGTCACTGAGTTGATAAACACCATTATTAAAGATGAGAAAATCCCAGAGGATTGGCTCAAAAGTGTAATAGTAAATATATACAAAGGAAAAGGGGATGCGCTAGATAGAGGAAATTATAGGGGCCTGAAAATGCTTGACCAAATCATGAAGGTCTGTGAGAGAGTCCTTGAGGGTTTGATCAGGCAAAGCATCTCTATTGATGATATGCAGTTTGGTTTTATGCCAGGACGTGGTACAACCGATGCTATCTTCATAGTCAGGCAGATACAGGAAAGATACCTACTAAAAGGCAGGGATCTTTACTTTGTGTTTGTGGACCTGGAGAAGGCCTTTGATAGGGTACCTAGAGATGTTGTACAGTGGGCTATGAGGAAACTTGGTGTGGAAGAGTGGCTGGTGCGTGTGATAATGAAGATGTATGAGGATTCGCGAAGTTCGGTGAGGGTGAAAGGTGTACTGAGCGATGAATTCGCAGTCCGTGTTGGAGTCCATCAGGGTTCAGTGTTAAGCCCCCTCCTCTTTATTATGGTCTTGGAGGCGCTGTCTAGAGTTTTTAGAGGCGGACTCCCGTTGGAACTGTTTTATGCAGACGATTTAGTCCTAATAGCTGACAGTATGCAGGATGCTGAGGCCAAATTCAGAAAGTGGAGAGAGGGCATGGCGAGCAAGGGTTTAAGAGTCAATATTAACAAAACCAAGGTTATGCATTGTAGTTTGAGACGAGGCAATGTGGAAAAGAGCGGTGCATACCCATGTGCAGTGTGTGGAAAGGGAGTGGGCGTTAACTCAATTCAATGTAGCATCTGTCGATGTTGGGTACACCATGGGAGTAAGCGCTGTAGTAGAATAAAGGGGCCCCTGCCGAAGGATAAGTCAGAAATAGAGAAATTTGAGTGCGTAGTGTGCAAAGGCGAGCTTGTGTTAAGTGATGATCCTGTGGCTGTGAATTTTGGAAATGAGTCTTTGGAGCTGGTGAACAAGTTTTGTTACCTAGGAGATACCATCTCTGCCGGTGGTGGGGCCGAGGCTGCCACTGTTGCTAGAATTAGGTGTGGCTGGGGGAAGTTCAGAGAATTGATGCCAATCCTGACCATGAAAAGAATGCCTCTCCCCTGAAGGGAAAGGTGTATGCCTCATGTGTTAGAAGTGCAATGACGTATGCCTCAGAAACATGGGCCGTTAAAGTAGAGGATGTCAACAGAATGGAGCGTAATGAGATGAGAATGGTGAGATGGATGTGTGGGGCCAGGCTACAGGATAGAATAACAAATGTTGAGCTGAGGAGACGTTTAGGTATAAAGAGTATTAGCGAGGTGATGCGTACAGGTAGACTGGGATGGTATGGACATGTGGAGAGAATGGATGAACAAAATTGGGTGACAAAATGCAGGTCTGTGATTGTGGAGGGAGCTGCACCAAGGGGTGGACCGAGGAAGACCTGGGATCGGACTATACGTGCCGATCTCAAATCCAAGAACTTGACAAGTGAAGCAGCCCTTAACAGGGTTGCCTGGAACGCCGCCATTAGGACAAGAGACTGAAACTGCACTTATGTGTGGAACACTCAGTCTTAAAATGTTATGTATGATGTATATGCCAGTGTCGGAAGTCCCAGTGTCCTCAACCTCTGCTCATAGCCCGCGTTCTTCAACATTGGTACTAGCTTGCTAGCTCTCCTCTGCACTTTCTCCACTGCTTCTATATCCTTTACCATATATGGAGCCCACACCTGGTTCGCATATTCCAGGTGCGGCCTAACCAGCGCTGTATAGAGATTCCTGAATATTTCTTCGTCAAGTGACACAATGCTGGCTCGCTATCGCTCGCCAGGAAGATATCGACACCTGGATGGGGATAAACGTCTTAAAACAGTTGGCTGAATGGGTCCGAATGGATACAAACCAGGGAAAGAGAGAAAGAGAAAAAAAGCCGGTGAGCCGGCTATATAGATCACCGGGGTTACTATAATACAAAGACAACTCACTTGGAACGGCGGGAACCTTGTGGTGGACGCCTGCTGACCGTTAAGCAGGATGGTCAGCTTCAATATACGGCTGCACTGGATGGCAAAGGCTAAGTCCGAGCTGTCAAATATGGTCACCAGGTCCCCATCCTCATCCTGGTAACACAACACTTATTATCTTTAAGGGGCACAGTGGCCGGTTTTTGGCTATTAATTAATTTATTAATTTATTTTTTAGTTTCCTCGCTAGACCTCCATCAAGCTTAAAAAGAACACCCCCTTAGACCCTTCTTCAAGATGAATTTGTACATTTTTCGAGAGAAAAATTTCCCGGCCAAAGGCCGGTTCCTCTTAATATTACAGGCTCGCTATCGCTCGCCAGGAAGAAATGGACACCTAAATGGCACGAAAGGTCTTGAAATTGGCAACGAAATGGGGCGAAAGGTATTAAATTCGCCAAACTAATGGAAGGAACGTCTTAAAATCTCAAAACTAATATGCTAAACACGAGGGAGGAGGTTCACAAAAAGCAAATAGTGCCCCCTTAACATGGTTCTTAACACCAATAACACCCCAAATAAAATTAATGAAAGCATGTGATTCTCCCAGGATTCGAACCCAGGATATAACATACAGAACTCACACGCTCTAACCATTACACCATAAAGACAGTTATGAAAGACAATGTACGTACAACTTTTCTATCAGTTATAGGCTTCTCAATCAAAAGAGAATTCCTTACCTATAACTTGGTTAGTTAGTTTACTGTACCGGAAGTTGACAAGTCAATTATACTGTAGTTTGGTTTGCTATAAAGGCATAAAGTAGCCCACTATGGTTGTGCTACTCAAGGGCCATTGGTACTGTACAGTAGCGCTAATAAGTCATGTCTCAACTGTCATTTGTTGGGTATTTTGGCTGGCAAATGAGAATCACCCCCCCCCCCCCAGAACTTCGGTTCCAGTCTACGTTTGGCTCGCTCTGGACTGTATTAATGTGTCAGATGTTGAATAGAGTGGGTAAGTGTAGCAACATGTTTGTATATTTCACTTGAAATGAAGAAATCATGTTTCGATATTGCCGATACCAAGTATTGATAAAAATATAATCTTATTTAGCTTTGGAATCAGGTGAATTGAAAATTAGGTAAAAATTACTTCCACTTTTGTCAGACTTTGACGACTTGCTGTGGTGCACGAAAAGGGGGGAGTACCAGTATACGAAAATGGCATATCTTATTTCAACGGTCAGTAATTTACGTACAGTATTGAGAAAATATTTTATATATTGTACCTGTATATCAAACGTAATTTTTTAGCAAACTTTGAAATTGATAAGCTTAGTAACTATTGATCATAGGAGGATCATTCATATAGCATTGGAGAGCGCATAAAAATCCCTATAAACTACGAGCCATTATAAACTACTCCCTCCATTTTGTGCACTGTGTCCTCAAATTCACAAAAATTGGAAAATAACTCAAAACATAATTTAGCGAACTATGAAATTGATAGGCTCAGTCACTACTGATCGCAGGAGGATCATTTATATACCATTGGAAATTGAATGAAAAACTATAAACGGGGGAGCCATTTTGTTAAACTCTCCATCGTTTGTGCGCAGCATGCTGTTAAATTTGAAAACAAAAGTGGAAAAATCACTTGATGTTGGGCCCGCAAAAGTTGAAAAAATTAAAAAATACCTGTAGACCGATTTCCAAGCGGTTTCCAGCAACAAAATTTCACCGGCTTATAAATGGATGTTGAATGGCTACTTTTATAGCTATAACAGATATCCTCAGTATTTAGAGTTTTTCAAGCTAAACCCCTCCATACTCCCCTTAACTACTGTAGGCTTATTCACCCATCCCCAGCTATGAAGGCCACAACAATTTAACAACTTGTGATCATCTTACCTTGTATTTTAGTGTGATATCGTCATCAGGAGACAGAGATCCCCGGAAGACTCTCTGCATCATGAGAATCAGCTCATCATAAGTCATATCTTCATTGTGTATTGGGATCCGCCGTATATCATCACCAAGCTGAGCCTGTTAGAAAAGGGAAATTAAAAATTTTCACCCCAGGGAGTAAGGGGGCTTTCATCTTACGGTGGAGGAAAAATAGAATATGCCTCACTCATTCTACTGCGTGTCGTACAAGGCGATTTATAGGGGGGAGGCCAGTAAACTTGTGGATCAACAGCCATTACTACACAATGAAGCCTTGCCATTGGCACTGTCGAGGCTACTGGGGCCCGCATAGATGCCACAGGGGACTCTACTAGTCTTACCTGGGCATTGTTTGGCACCATACCAGAGTCGGCCAGTGTTTACATGGTGGGGCAGTGTTGTGGCAGGATTTTGTTGTTCTATAGTCCAAGTTGCCAAATGTACCGTAGTCTTGTTGTAGCACTGTTGAGGCTGGTATGGTTTGCAGATACTCCAGATGCTGCAGTTGGACTTAGTTGAGTCTTGCTGTGGCACGGTTAGCACTATGCCAACATCAGCCAAAGTGACAACATGATAGGGTGGTGTTGTGATGGGACTTTGTTGTATTATACAGTATTTCAACTGCAGAAAGGCAACCACGTCTGAGCCGATACATGTTGTTGTTGTTGTTCCCCAGGCTGTCTGGCTGAACAGCCCCAAGGTCTCGAGCAAGGCCAAGGCCATAAACGAGCGCCCCCACAAAATCCTCCCTGCTTACCACTAACAAAGCCCGGGTGACCGAAGCCACTCCAAGGCAGGGAGCTGAGGAGGGTGCGGAAATGCCCGGGAAACCAAAGCCCCACCCAAGGCCCTGTGCCCCTCAGCAATTATGAAGGGAAAGTTGAGGGGCAAGGGAAAAATGTGACGCTTTGGCTCCCAATCTGCCAACTTCTAGGTTGGCAGTAGGGAGGTCAATCCACGGAAAAGACGCCGCCGATACATTGTATGTATTGGATAACGATGTTAAACCATTGTATTGTATGTATTATACTGCAAAGCAAGAATGAAAAAGAATTTCACAACTCTTGTGACGACGAGAAAGCGGAATTAGTTAAATATACTTTTAGTCCCGGAGTGTGGGATTGAACCACCAACCTCCCAGACAAGAGTTCACCACGTACTACTGTGCCAATAAGGCTAGCCCAATTAGCAGAGCTGAACAGGTATATTTATATATCATATATCACTTCATTCTCACTATTACATACCCTGGTAGCTATTTGACTATGTTGGGTGGTAACCATTTAAGTGAATGTGTACTAGACAAAGTTGAAAGGAAGGCCTTTCGTATCATTAACTCCCGTCCACTCACCAACTCTCTGCAATCTCTCTCTCTCCGCCGCAATGTTGCATCTCTCTCGCTACTATAATAATCAGTGTTCCTCAGAGCTTTCCCAGTGTATACCACCTCCTTTACGTAGGGCACGTGGTACCCGTCTTGCAACTCAATCCCACCCCTACTCTGTGCAACTCTCCAACCCAAGAGTCAAATGTTACTCTCAAACTTTCTTCTACTCAACAGCTGAGCTCTGGAACTCTCTCCCAGAATCAGTCTTTCCCTCTTCATATGACTTAAATTGCTTCAAACTCAGTGTGTCCAGGCATTTTGGCTCGAACGTCCCTTGATTTTGGCCCTGTCACTCTTTCAACTATGGGGGAGTCACTCGCTATAGGCAGTTCTGCCTTTTGCCTCCCTCAATCACATAGAAAAAAAAAAAAAAAAAAAAAAAAAAAACATAGCTGTGACCTTACATATATCTTTACCTTTTGATGTGTTCGCCACTCTTCTAGCGGCACCAAGGAGCGCGACGCCCCTCGTTATGGGTGGTGATCTGGTGCAGTAGACTGTTTGAAGCGACAGCTCGCTCCCTTGCGAGGATGGGCTCGTCTGGCACTTTTTGCAGTTCGACATCTAGGGCTCTCTTGAAGTTGTCTAACGAGATGTCCTCATGTCTCTTACTCGCCGTGGGAGTTTGTTGAAGAGACGTGGGCCTCTGTGTGATAACCAGCCCTCTCGCAGAGAGCCCATAGCACCCCTGTTATTCATCCGGGGGATTTCGCATTCCCAGCCTCTCCTATCACTGAATTTCATGACTATCGGAGTATGTAGGTTTGGTACTAAACCCTCTGCGATTTTCCACGTGTATATTATTAGGTAACGTTCTCTTCTACGTTCCAGTGAGTACAGATTCAGTGCTCTTAAACGCTCCCAATAGTGTAGATGTTTTATCGAACTTATATGCGAAGTGAAATTTGGTTAGCTACCTGCAGGTATATAAAAGGTGACACAGTGGTACTGAAGCTAGGTGTTCCCACATAACTACTGTGTAGCAGTTACGGATTCCCCTCTCTCATTTCACCACCAAGACTGCTGCTTTTAGGTGAACAAGACTTACACATGCACACTTGTCTGTCATCCATACAAGCACTTTAGCCTTTTGGAATAATTTTATAATAAAAATACTAAAATGAGATAATACCTTGATGATGAGCTTCCCTGACAGGTCTAGGCCACTGTCACTACTCCCGGCACCACTCATCTTGGCCGCTTCTGTACCTTCGCCCGACTCAGTCACTTTGGCGGCTTTAGGCTACCACACAACAAGAACTGCAACATTAGAAACACTGTAGGTTAGAGGGATAGGCCTAGCTAATAATATATAACATTTTCCAAACATCATATCTTGTCAATATAGTACAGTATGAACATAATTTGTAAACCCCAGTCCAGTCCTTTAGAAGTATGGTACTGTATCAGTGAGGCGATGCATACGAATAGGTTAGGTTGGTTTGGACACATCGAGAGAATGGATGATCAAAACTGAATGAAGAAATGCCTAACAATGAACGTGAGGGGGGTGGGGAGAATCGCGAGTAGGGGTAGAGCAGAAAGACATAGGATCAGGTACTTCGGTCTGATCTCGGCATAAGGAACCTGCCAGAACAGGGCCACCTGGAATGCTGTCCTTTAGGATGTAAGACTGCAACCACACTCTCTGTGGACGAAGCGGTCCTTAAACTTGTATGCATGTACAGTATGTATAATACTGACTACCGTACCAGGAATCAGACTTTATTTGAATAAAGCGTAACAATTAAAGACCCTAATAGTGGGTGAGGCTGCTGAGGCAGCTGGATTCACATCAAGGCAGTCAAAATCCGACATAAGCTGCTAGTAGGACATATCTTCCCAAATGGGGAGCCGAACCGTGCCAACTCAAGCCATTCTGTTGGAGTCATTGTCATCTCCTTCATCATATGGCTTAGGTGCCAACCCACTTTCCTGCATAGCTCCGGTGCTCACCTCAGCGGTACCGGGGGCTACTCAACAACAAAAATACACGACAGTATGAAGGTACAGTAAAGTACCGGTACTCCAGGATCTCTTGTAATACTAAATATTGTATTAATTTATTAATAATTCTTTAGTTTCTGCTATTTTTTAGCTTTACCGGACTTTTATCAATGACCTTTGACCCAAACAGTGTTTCTTTTCCACCCCTTACCCCACCCTCCTCTTTTACAGCTTCATACACTTCAGTTAACCTTTTTACTCACACCTGAAGAAGACTCCTAGATAGCCTACAGTAGAAACTGTAGTATTGTTACAACTACATGATTTTTGTTTTCCATCATGTAGGTATAATTTCTCATTTGAACTCATACATAGATGTCATTTGAATGTACAGTACCGGTATATGATGATGATCATAAGTCATGGGGGGTGAGGGGGGTAAAGCCCCCTCTCAACCTATTATTGTATCCCACGGCCGGTAACATATTTACCCAACAGCTGGCTGGCCGTAGGAAACAATAATGGGTTGAGGGGAGATTTGCCCTCCTTACCCCCCATGACTTATTGTCATAATCATATATATTACAGGAAGGATGTAGTATCCGGTCGTACGGTAGTCATGTTTACATTACAAATTTAAATAGACAGGAGTGTACGCCTTATTTAAACAAAGTGACGGACCATACGACGGTACGCCCACTAACACCATCCATAGTAGTGATGGGCTAGTCTATCAGAGTGAGAGTTGAGCATTCTCTGCCATACCCATAGCTTACTCTGACTGTTCCTTTCGCTTATATATTTTCTAGATATCAAGTGGCGGGATCTCTTCCAGGGAATGACCTCTCTACTGCTAACCTAGAGGTTGGCAGACTGGGAGCCAAAGCATCACACTTTTTCCCTTACCCCTCAACTTTCCCTCCATGATTGTCAACCCCTTGAGTACCAGCGACGCACGTTATGTGTCGCCTACGTATGTAACGCTAAACCCCAGCAACGCAATTAATTACTCTTGTCCTATGGCACCTAGAGGGTTCAAATTTGTATGGAAACTGCTTTAGTATCCCATGCAACAATACCGATGGTTGGAAACCCTCCAAGTCCATCCACGTGCGTGTGGGAGTGATTTTCCAGTATTTTGCCTACCCATTTCACCATGTTAATTGCAACTTTCTACCGCCCCGCAGGACCACTAAATGACCTAGGTGAGCATTTTTTTTGTTTTTTTTTTTCCTTCATTACTAACCCATCCCAAGTGTTTTCAGGAAAAAAATAAAAATAAATAGGCTAAATAACAACTTGCTGGTCCCACGTTGTACATTTATTATGTATCAGATGGTGCTCTGTGGGTTAAGGGACACAGGGCCCTGGGTGGGGTTTTGGTGTCCCGGGCGTTTCCGCACCCTCCTCAGCCCCACGCCTGGGCCCTGGGAGCGGCTTCGGTCACCTGGGCTTTCTTAGTGGTAAAGCTGGGAGGGTTCTGTGGGGGCACTTGGTTATAGCCTTGCTCGGGACCTTGGGGCTGTTTGGTCAGACAGCCTGGGGAACAACAACCTCACCATCCATAAAAACACTAGCCTAGGTCTAGGTCTGTTTTTCCTTCTGCAAATGCATTTTTACCCATTATTTAGCAATGTTAAGTCATGCCCCCCCAAAAACATATTTTGTCATTAACCTAACAACCTAACCTAACCCCCGCTGGTCTTATCATTGATATAGAGGATGATAATACTAAAAATAGTGGAAAAGTGAGAACAAAATTAGTTCTCCAATGATTCAAGATGGCCACCATGGCGCTATTTCTTGCTTCCACCCTTATTTACTCACAAAGTCTAATGAATAAATTAATTTGCGGCAGTAAAGACATATATTACGATGAATAAGCCTAATACTTTAAGAACAGCTGGCTGTGGGATACAAAAAATCCCCCCCCTCCCCCTACCCATGACTTTTTGTTACCTATCATCATATACAGTAATGCCAACAGGGGGCAAATAACAGCAGGTCGTGTGATAAAATTTGTAAATAAAATCACATTTAACAGGAACGTAACCAAATCAATGACCCCCCCCCCCCCCCCCATGATGTTTTGTTACCTATCATCATATAATGCTAACAGGGGGCAAATAACAGCCGGTCGTGGGATAAAATTTGAAAATAAAATCAAATTTAACAGGAACATAACCAAAGCAATGATACGCCCGCTAAGACAACCCGGTAAGATCCTGTGTAGCGGGACTAAGCGGGTAACTGTTTTTCAGATGCCTACTTTAACCTAACCTAACCTAGTATATTAGTGTACTAGGCTATTTATGGATGTAAAATGTAAAAATATATTGTTACATTACCAAATTATTGAGATATATATACACGGTAGCCCGCTACACAGGATTATACCCACAACCCTTACATAAGTCCTAGGAGGGTGAGGGGGAGCAGAGGCAAAGACCCCCCCTCAACCTAAGTAGAAACAAATGTAACGGTCGTGATCGAGACTCCGAGAGGGTGCGGACCACCGACCACGGCAAATTTGCGAAAAGCTGCTTGAAAATGAATGATAGCCTACCTCAGATTCTCAAAATCTTCAGTGACTGAAATGGAGAAATTTCCGATGTAGGCAGGGTGCCAAAACAGAAATTATCCAGTTCTGGATCATTTTTCTAAGCTTACAAGGATCAACTTTGCGCGGCGTCTGCGGGGGGTGCGGGGGGCTGCGCCCCCCGCTTCATAACAGGGGGTCCGGGGAAATTTTGAGATGTGAAGGTAAATATATGCACAATACATGCTCAAAATTTATTAAAAGGAATGAATAATATTGTAAGTAAAAGGGATGTTATGTATGTTTACTGGTGTTTAATCAGGATACTAGGGGAGCTGGCTGCCTGTACTTCAGTCTCAAAGAGATGCACTTCAGGTCCACTAATATAGGCATTGAAAATAGGTTTTTAAATTATTCTTAGCAGTCCCTGTTTTAGTTTTGTAACTTTTGTCCAATAAAGATTTCATGTATATTTGTTGTTGCATTCCAAGAACTATTACATACTTATATCCTTTCATATGATACATGAGTTACTATAGAGTACTGGTTAAAATACATACCGGTACAAAGTTTCAAGAATAAACTTTGATTAGAACATTTGTTTGTCTATTATTTTCCCTGGGCCGAGTAAAAAATACCTGGGTAGGCTATTCCCATCTCGGGTTAAGTACAATCAGTAGGAACGTAGAAACTTACTTTAATTTTCACAACTTTAAAAGACTCAAGATTCTGCGAGGCTAATTCCGAAAATATTCAATCAAGTCTCCGTTACCCCCATGAAGTCAGGTTATAGTAATGACAAGACATACCAATAATATATGTTAGTTAGCGGGTGTGTGGACTGTGGGGATAGTGGCAGCCCCCACTTTGGACACTAAGACTAAGTAAAGTTAGGTTAGGGTAAGGTAATGCAAATTATCTACTCATAACATGATAAACAATTGAACAATAAACTACTGTACTATATTCCTTGAAGAAATAAAAACAAACAATTGTACATAAGGCTGCGGAAAGATTCTTTAGTGATACCCAAGTCATGGCCGGGATTCCGGGAAATCTATAAATGCACTGTAGGCGGTAGGCCTAGCTGCTGGCTGTACACTTATTAAATTGTACCGGTAATCTGGCTAAAAAGTTACCGGTATACAAAATGAGAACATAGAGGCAGGGTGCAGATCCCACTTTGGACACTAAGTTTGGACTTTGGTTAGGGTAAGTTATTGCAAATCTTCCACTCATAATATAAACTACAATAAAATAAGATACCAGTAGATAAGATACTACTGTAGCCTATTCTGCCTATAGCCTATATCTTGAAAACAAAAACAAACGGTAAGACTGCGAAAGTATTCTTCAGTGACAGGTCTACCCCTATAGGCCTAATCCCACGGCATGACGGCAAACTGTTATTGTCATAGGCTATAGCCTAGCCAGGGTGTCGAATGACGCTGTTTTTTTGAGTGATACAACTTTCTGTATAATGATAAAAAATAAAACCTAGCCTAGGCCTAGCCTACGTATTTTTATATTATTATTTTAAAAGTTAGACATCTAAAATAGGCCTAGGCTTAGGCCTACTGTGTTCCAAAACTCAAGAGTAGCCTAGGCTAGGTTAGCCTAGCCTAGCCTTAGCTACAAAAAAAACAGGAATGTTGGTCTAGGCTAAGTTTAATATACACTTCCCAGGTCATTTTAACAGTTCTATTGCTTCTATATATCATATAATACATCATAGAGTAAGTTTTTAATAACTAGAAAAAAAGGTCATCTTCTAAATAATTACCATAATTGAGGACCTTCGCCATTCCCGGGTTAAGAATGGGCTCTGAGTCTTAGCCTACCAGAACCAGATTCCCAGCTGCCTAGCTAACCTTATTTTTTACTGTCTTTAACCTCAAATCTTCCTTGATCTTCATTAGCCTATCAATACATTATACATAGCCCCACTAGTGGGGGCAGTCCTAAGATTGTTGGATAATGGGTTATCCTAAGCCTAATATGCCTAGCCTCAGCCTAGGCTACTCATTTCTGCTTCAAATCATCATTATCATCATAGGCCTAGGCTAATACAAGTAGGCCTAGGCTTATCTGACAAAATAATATGCTTGGCTACTTACAAAATCGCTGTTTGGTGCTTGCTAGAAGTCAGGTTTATCCAAAGTATCACCTTGAACTTATACCTTATATATAATGAGTTCCCCAAGATTAATATGCACAATTTTAGAATGTGTAGGGCACTCGCACTTCACATGAAGTCAATGTTATATTCCAGCCCCTTAATTCACTCTATTTTTCCACAAATATATCGGTAAATAACAGCTAACACATTTCCAAGTGTTCCAGTTGATTGGCGGCAAGCTAATTTGACGTCATCATTGGATTATTCTCGGAAACAGCCACAATGGAAAACAGTGCTGATATTCGTTCGTTGTTTTCCATTAATCCAACCACATATATACCCCTGAAAACCAATAATTCATCATAAAATCGTACTAATTTATAGCTTACCTTATGCCTCAAGGTCTTGCGCTCTTTGTCAAACACATAAAATTTATATTCATTCACTATTTTTAAGAAATTAGAGACCCCATAAAATTAGCACATACGAAACAATATCTGTATTTTGAAGGAGTTTAATTAAGAGGAACTCTGATCAGAAAATTAACATTCAAACTTAAATTAATATTTTACATTATTCATTTCAGTGAAATTTAGTCAATATATTAAACACATGGAGTAGTTTAGTTAATATATACATAGTTTTAGATAAATACCTATTATTATCCTTTAATCTACATATTATTGAGCATTCGAGTGCCAATAAAATTACGGTAGTTGTGTTCGTCTTGACTCAGCCTTCGGCGCAATATAACATCGGAGTGTAGGGGTACATTGGTTGTTTGTTTGTTTGTTTGTTTTAGCGGACTCTCCCATCCAGGAATTCGTTCTATGAACGATGGCTGTTTCCTTATTGTAATATATATTTGTTATATTGGTGCTAAAGTCAGTCACCTCATCCGAACCGAACAAGTTGTGTTTTCACAGTGTAAACAAATCGCTCTCATGACTCGAGCTCTGGATTTATCCGTCTATATTTACATTAGTAGCTGCATTTGGACTTCAATACAGGTGATATATAATAGTTCTAAGATCATAGCCAATGTAGAGTACAGTGTAGAGCAGAGCAACTATCGTTTGATGAGTGTAATGTAGAAATAGAATGGCAGGTTTAGCGGGGCTCCCGGCCGCCCCGGGACAGTCACAGGCTCTTAGCCTATTTCAGTATCAATATTTTTTCAATGTTAGGTTCGGGATCACGAAGAAAATGGGCGAATTTTGGCACACTGTGAGTACAGTGTAGAGCAGAGCAACTATCGTTTGATGAGTGTAATGTAGAAATAGAATGGCAGGTTTAGCGGGGCTCCCGGCCGCCCCGGGACAGTCACAGGCTCTTAGCCTATTTCAGTATCAATATTTTTTCAATGTTAGGTTCGGGATCACGAAGAAAATGGGCGAATTTTGGCACACTGTAAGCCTAGGCCTATTTCAGTGATACCTAGGCCTAAACAATGGAAAAATGAATGATAGCCTACCTCAGATTCTCAGAATCTTCAGTGACTGAAATGGAGAAATTTCCGATGTAGGTTAGGATAAGCCTAGGCCTATTTCAGTGATACCTAGGCCTAAACAACTTAAGAGACCAGTGAGCACTAGGTTGGGCTATACTTCGGGCACCTACTGTAGGTGGCTTGGCCACCTAAATTCCTAATCCCTTGTTGTGTAGGGTAGGGCCGCTAGGCTAGCCCTATTAGGCTAGGCTAATAACTTTTAAAAAGTTAGGCCTAGGCTAGGCCTATGCATGCAAAAGGTAAATAGGCCTATAGCAGATTCACGTAAAGTGGTCGATAATAATCAACGTAATTTATGTAGGTGTTATCAAAGTACTGCCGCTACACCGTTCATCCTTCTTTCAGTCTACCTCACTTTAAGAAACAATAAACCATTCATAAATTGATGAAAAATTATAGTGAAAAACGTAAGATTTCTTTCAGAGTTCCTGCCATTCCTGTTTTAACTTACAATGATCTGAGGAAGGTCTCAGACTTGATACAGACAGTAATGTTATCAAATTCCTGGGATCCTATGACCAAACGTCACTGCCCGGCCGCCATAGATGAGTTGGATGTAAACAGAACCACAGCGGACTACAAGCTCAAACTATTTTTACTACCTTTTGTCAAATAGAACGTGATAATGGTAGTTATATTATCATATTATTATACTAGAACTGAACAAAATATTGAAATATCTCAATAATTCCATAACATATACTTAAGTTACAAAATATTGACAGCAACAGTGGTCTTTTCTTTCCCCAAAATCAATCAATAATTATGAATGGAAGAATTCACCAAAGGTCAAAGTGCCATTCAGTCACAAACACTACCCTAGATAACCTATTTCCAGATCCCCCGAGCGAGCCTCCGAGCTGCAACGCTATCCAAAGTAACTCTAAGCGTGATCGATCTATCCAAAGTAACTCTAGGCATGATTGATCATGCCTAGAGTTACTTCAGTCATCACTAGAGACCCTATTAAAATATGAGAGAAAGCGAGGGAGTCAGGAGACAGTGACATCAGAACCAGAATATAAGAAAACGGAGAGACCCGCATGTATGGGAATCAGCCAGAGAGAAGAAAGAAGGAAAGAGAGATAGGAAGATAATAGGAGATACACAAGAATGGGAAGCGATACCAGAACCCCAAACAATCAGGACAAGTGCCATCCAGGAAGTTGCCTCACCATCCAGGGAAAGATGCCACAAACACCGTAAGTCCAGAAAACACCATAAATCATCCAAGAGATGCCGCAGCCCAGAAAAACCCCGGAGACGAAGCGAGCCAAACAATACCCCTGCCTGGACGCCCGTCAAATTCAAAGGAGAGCGCTCGGACCCTTCTCGCTCTCAGTGCGGCCACCCAGCTAGGCTGTGCCCGCGCTGCGGGGGTCAACCTGAGCCCTTTAAATAGTGACACCTTAAACCCATGCCCCTCTTACTTGCAGATACCTCACCTTGGACTACGTTGCTAAATGTATGGCAAAACCAGCAGAGGGCAGACAGGGTGGTCCGGAGTTAGAGTATACGGCCGATTCTGAGATGAAACGTGACATGCCCATACACTGGTCAGTGTAGTCAGACAACATCTAGCCCTATCCAATCTCTGGTCTAAATCCAATTGCCCGTACACTGGTCAGTGCAAGAAGATACATAGACTTGGAGCTTCCTAAAACTGTCCTACTTCTCTAAAGACAGTACTGGAGGAATTGTATAATAACGACAAGTCGTCAGTACACTGGTCTGTGCGGCCCTATACTCCGTTTCAGCGACTCCGGCAAAATAATGGCCCCCCTATATGTCAATAATTCCAGCTGATTGGCTCTTGCAACGGTCTCCAATGTATCTTCTTGTAGTAATTATTCCTTCTAAACAAAGGTTTTAATAATAACAGTTGCACAAGCCAATCAGTTGGAACTATTGCCATATATAAGTGGACCAACATTTTGCCAGAGTCGCTGCCACAGAGTATAGTTATTGTGCAGAACCTGGGTAAAGACTTGCTGCCAGAACACTGGTCCGAGTAGTCAATCGAGCCCGGTTCTTGAGCTTTAGCTTTCTACCAGTACACTGGTCCGCATAACCTAGCTGCTATAACTGATCAGTCCCTGGGTATTGACCCAAACCCCACCAGGATATTGTTATGTGGACAGTACACTGGTCCGAGCCGCCTAACATATTCTCTGGCCCTCCTCTAAACCACTGTTTGGACACTTGATCCTCAGTGTTTTGGAAGACAAGCAGCCTAGAGGGATCACTAGACATGTTGTTGCTTGATTTCCTTTGTACTCCTTTGTACTCAACTTGGGTATCGGAAGTCGTCCAGGCCATAAGGATTTCTTCCTTGCTCGTGAGAGGAATTGCCAGGTGGACAGTACGCTGGTCCGTGCTACCTAGTAAGTTCTCTAACTCTCCAGGCTTAGGTCAATTAAGGCTGTTACCAATACAATGGCCCGTGTGTAGCCTGAAACTTGAGTATAGAAGTTGCTAGATTGCTAGTACCCTGGTCCGTATTCCCTAGCAACTTCTCTGAGCCATACGCCCTACCTCTCAACACCTGGATGGTAAGGAGCCAACTCACCCCCGTATCGAGACCTGCTGGTCTTACGGTGCTGGAGGACGTTGTCGGAGGGCCACCACCACCAACCCTGACGTTGAAGCCGCTACAAGGACGAGCCCGAGGAAGATGCGACGTAGATGTTGGACCATGGCACCAGAACAAAGAATATAGCTTGCTGAAGGCTGTATAACAGACCTCCCTTCTCACTTGAATAGAGACGAGAACACAAACCACACGTATCTATCGTTGTAAAGTCAAATATTTGTTACGCAAACTCCTTGTGAGATCAACTGTGATAATATTTGACTTTATAGCCGCACACACCCATACAGTGATACACGTAAAATCAACCCCAATGACACTATCTTTCCACGCCATTGACCAAGTGAATTGTGATTTATTGTTTTGTATTTTATGTGCCATTCCATGCTTAATTCATTCGAGAAGTGCTTCCGTGACAATTGTCTCAATCTATGTGCGAAGACGCCTAAGTGCGCTTTTTAGGATACTTACCGGTATATATCTGTGATAAACTCTGATATTCAAGAGAGTGAGAGACACTCAGTGATTATTAATATATATTTTGTGTGTAACTTTATTGCTAATTCAAAGGAGCAGTAACCCCCAGTCTTAATTCTTGTGATTCATCTTAGCTCCTGTGTATAACTATTTCCATGTCCATGATATTGTGTATTCTATTTATGCCATTATTGTGTGAACCATTAGCCAAGTAAATGCACTTCTGTGTTGTCCTTACATCTCTGCATGTTTGTGTGTGTGTGTTTGTGTGTTAATTCCTTCTCTGCCCAGTTAAGTTAGGATCCATCTTTCATCCGGTAAGCCTAGCAAAAAGCCTGGTATAACACTGGTGGCAGTCGGTGGTTCTTAACCCTTAACTGGCGGCGCGCAACATATGTCGAGTGAAAGAAATTTGGACTATGTGGCAGCTCACAACATAAGTCGTGTGCCATTTTCAGCACGTAATGTTGTTGAGAGAGAGAGATAAGTGGTGGCAGGAGAGTAGCGACTGCTCCAGACCACCGCGGTGGACCAACTGACATGAATCCCACCCTCCTCCACCCTCTCGCACTCGCTACACAGGGAATTATGTAGGGAAAGTACCGAATTACATGGTTTTTGCACTCGTGTTGCGCGATTGTTGCAAGAAATCTAGCGGTCGTACAAGGATCGTTGGGGTGTCATTGGAAAGCTCTGTTTATGCCCTTTCAGGGATAGATACTTGTTTTACGCTCTGGGTCTTATTTAGGCATGAAAATGATCACGTAAACAACCCTATTTTGGGTAAAAACATCCCGCTGGGCGGTACATATTAATTACCGCCTAGGCCGCTCGTTAGGTGTTAATTCGGAGGGAAAAATTCATATGAGACACATTTGCGAACAGTAGGGGATAAACAACCAGCAGACATGGCCGCTAGATCGCAGACCCCAATCCAGGATATAATGCCGAAATCTATGATATTCAAACCTATATGGACATAGTAAGTCCCGTACTAGACCTCGCTTATAATACCGACCGGGAAAAGATAGCGGTCCTACTCACACACCTAGGTAAAGCCGTACTTTTAGTAGTGGCCGGAAAAGTCCACCCAGACCTGGCCTGGAACGCATTCAGGCAATTAGTGATCAATGCGGTGCAACCTCCCCTCGGCACCGTGGTAGCGTTGTCCAACCTCAACAATGTCAAAATTCGAGGGAAACCTCGATGAGACCCTGGTGACTATCAATCAGCAAGTCAGAACAGCTCAACCTTTCACTACCGAGGCCCTACGTAGTGAACATGTGTTTAATTTCTTACTGAGACTGCTCCCCAGTAACATCCGGGAGCATTTTGCTATCCTCGACCCAGTAGGATTCAAGTGAGACACCATCATTATTTGTAAGCTCCTAGCCACCAAGACCACCCAGCTACAATTGGGAGCCATCAAACGGATCCTGACTCAACCCCAACGCCAACAATACACACCCTCCTTCCCCTCCTTTTCCCCCCCTCCTCAATTACCACCTATTTTTCCTCATAGTTTCATAATTTATCGGTTATTTTCCGCGCTAATGATTGTCAGGCGAGCTGGGAGAGACGGTTACATCATATAGAGACCCTTTAGAACCGTGAGATCACCCTCGGGCCTCTCAGGCTCTCAGTGGGTTGCGAGGCGTTGCAAGGGGAGGATGCGTGTCTCTCAGCCTGCCGCCCCAATACACAACCGGGCAGCGAAAATATAAGTTTATCACCACCCAAATGCTTTCCCCACATATTTTATTGCTCTTCAAGGTTCATATGTTCATCATATAAGCAACATATATGCATATGGAGAAGAAATAATGCTTTATATGGTAGATATAACAAATGCTGTCAGAATTGATCGTCTTGGGCACGCTCGATAAATAAAATGTTCTATATCAGATCATTGGGTGTATTGATAATGATTTACACTTTTATCCTTGTATATGATGGGTATATTGCCATCAATATAGGCCTACCTTGAAATGGGTAAAATATTAAAGACAGTTTAATTACCCTTTCCATACCTATTAATGTTTACAGTGCATGGTGAGTCCAAACTTCAGAGTTAAGGGGAGATGGGCCGTTTTCCTGTCCCTCATGTTTAGCCTCATTGGTGTTTTAGATTTTATGACGTTCGGCTCATTAGTTTGTCGATTTTAAGATCTTTCGCCCCATTTTTTTTGACAATATTAAGACCTTTCGTGCTATTTAGGTGTCAATTTTATTCCTGGCGAACGATAGTGAGCCTGTAATTTTGAAAGAACCGGCCTTCGCCGGGACATTTTTCTACCGAAAAATGTACAAATTAATCTAGAGGAGGATCTATCTAGTGGATGTTAGTTTAAACTTGATGAAGGTCTAGGGAGGAAACTAATAAACTTGATGAAGGTCTAGGGAGGAAACTAATAAACTTGATGAAGGTCTAGGGAGGAAACTAATAAAAGGATACATAAATGATCAAATACATACGCCCACTTCCTCTTAACCCCTTCTGTACCGGCCACATATTTGTTAGTGTTTCTACCAATATTTAAACGATTATGTGTAGCTTAAGAATGATCTCTGATAGTAAAAAGGGTTAAATATAGATAGTTCGAAGCCTGTTAATTATGGAGGCCCTTCTTAAGCTGAATAAAGTCGTCTAAATATAGCTAGAATAAAATAAAAAAGACGTCTCCGGTAAAGAAGGGGTTAATATTTTATAACCGTGTACAGTTGCTATGCAGATTTTTTTTTTTTTTTTACCACACAGATGTTCTTTTGTTTTGACGCGCCCTGACAAAAGTCTAATCTTCTATACACCAACAATGCTAAATTTGAATCGGTACACTTTTGTTTTTGTTTTGTGTATTAGGAAACAAAAGACAAAGCTGCCTGTAACAAGTGTCCCTCCCCCCCCAAGGTTGAAGGAGTGGTAGAGAGCCAAAATCAAGGTACATTAGAGGTAATTTACTGTATGTGGGTGGGAAAGAAGTGTGGTGTGCTTGTAAAGTGAATGAAATGAATAGGAGGAGGTGTTTGTGAGAGTTAGCTGGATTAGTTTCTGTGTAGGTGAGGCACCACAGAATCAGTGGGGGAAGCCTGGCAAATGAAACAGGAATTCCAGCAACTCCTTATCATATATGCCTATGTGGTGTCCCTTGGGTACTGCCCTGTTCGATTGGTGCTTACAATTTTGTTTTTTCTTCTATGTGGATGAGGGAGACAAAAGGCAGAGCTGCATGTGACAATTAAGTGCGTACCCCAGAGTTAAAAGAGTGTCAGGGTTTGGATATATATATATATATATATATATATATATATATATATATATATATATATATATATATATATATATATATAGATATATATATATATATATATATATATATATATATATATATATATATATATATATATATATATATATTTTTTTTTTTTATTTTTTTTTTTTTTTTAAGGGTTTACCAGGATATATTTATTGATAAATAGTACTTAAATTATTTAGAGTTTATGTCTAGTATGATTATTTGTGTTATATTTTAGGAAAGTTGTTACTCCTGTACAGTTTGTTGATGTTACGTCACCGATGGTTTCACACTTTTTTACGTCCCCTGACAAGATTTCAATCTTTTAAGATGAATAGCTCCCTCCTGAAAGCCATAGATTATGTAACCCCTTCAAAACAGCCAAAATGAGAATGTTTACAGAGGGTGAGAGAGAGAGAGTGAGAGAGAGAGAAGGGGGGGGGGGGGGGCATCCATGTAGCCAGACGAGGTGGAAGTTGTGTTGGTAGTTGTGAAGTGATTGAAGCGGAGTCATTAGTAGGCCGTAGATTTTGGCGCCAAGTCCCCGTTTTCTTTGGCAGTTCCCGCGCTTTTTGTAACCGGGAACAAGACTAGCCTATCTCCTTATGGGCTATAAGGGCGAGGAGTGCAGTGGTCTAGCTTGGATATTGGTGCTAAGTGTATTTGCTAGGGAGTTTCTGTTGTGTAAGGGGGATATGAGCTTCAAACCTGTTGGGTGTGAAAGCTGTGGAAGTTCATTAAGGGGACAGGGTTATTTTGGGGTATACTATATATATATATATACCGGTATACAGTATATATATATATATGTATATATACCTGTATATATATTTTTTTTTATTTCCTCGGTAGACCTTCATCAAGCTTAAAAAACAATCCCTAGACACCCCTTCAAGATAAATTTGTAAATGTTTCGATAGAAAAATGTCCCGGCCGAGGCCGTTTACTCTAAAAATAACAGGCTCGCAATCGCTTGCCAGGAAAAAATCGAAACCTAAATGTCACAAAAAGTCTAAATATTGAGAAAGAGTAAATAGGGCGAAAGGTCTTTAAATCATCAAACTAATGGGGCAAACGTCTTAAAAATTCAAAACTAATGGGGCTAAACATGAGGGAGAAGGGGTGTGGGGGGGGGGGGGGGGGGGGGGCAGAAAAAAGGACCCCATCTCCCCTTAAAAGCCGCCCACGGGTGAAGGGATGTATGGGCGGCCCTGTCTGGAGTCTCGTGTCTATAGTTATATTACCACAATGTGCTGCTGAAGGTGTAGAGGGCAAGTATTAGTTTATTTTTTCTGAAACACCTTCTCATTCATGTTTAGCCCCATTAGTTTTGAGGTTTTATGATGCTTGCCCCAGCACTTCTTGACAAATTAGAAAAGAAAGTCTTTCGTATCATTAACTCACGTCCACTCACCGACTCTTTGAAATTTCTCTTTCTTCGCCGTAATATTACATATTTCTCGCTATTCTACCGCTATTACAATAATCAGTGTATACCACCTCCTCTACGTTGAGTACGTAACTCCCGTCATACAACACAATCTCACCCATACTCTGCGCAACTCTCCAACCCAAGAGTGAAACGATATTCCCAATCTTTCTTCTATTCAGTAGCGGAGCTCTGGAACTTTCTCCCTGAATCTATCTTCCCCTCATCCTATGACTTATTGCTTATAACTCCCTGTGTCCAGGCATTTTGGCTCAAACATTCCTTGATTTTGGCCCCGTTACTCTTTCAATTCTGGCGAATTTAGGACATTTTCCCCATTTCGTTGTCAATGTTAAGACCTTTCGTGCCATTTAACTGTTGTCTGTTGTTATCTCTTGTATGTTGAACCAACTTGAATGACTGTATGCAGCGTTCCATATTGGAGACTAAATTAAGGACCTTCGTGTTTGACATGAATCCTGGGCATGCATTTATTTTCAAAAGGAAAATACAACGTTAACACATATGTAGAACAAACATATACAGGGCATAGAAGGGAAGAAGGACCGAAATAAGATGACAGGACAAAAAATGAAGATGACAAGCGACAGGAAGGGAAGACATAATGAGTGTGGGCAGGACAGGTGGGCACGGTAACATATAGGGTGGGTGGTGTGGAGGTAGGCTGGTCTCAACATACCCCGGGAACCCTGCAACCCTTACTTATACTGCATACACATACACACACACACACACACACACACACACAACAAGAGGGCAGGCAGGACGGGAATAGGATGGACATAATATAAATACAACAAGAAGGAAGGACAGACAGGACAGGTGACAGGAAGGAAGGGAGTGACAATTGTGGGCAGGACAAGTAGACATATGGGTGTGGGTGTGTGGGGTGATAGATAGCCTGCTGTGAATGGTCGGTGTTGGGGTGTGGTGTGTGTGTGGGGGGGGGGGGGGGGGTGAATAGGCTGTGGATGTGGGTAGTCTCAATTATCTATAACTACACCCACCAGGTATACTCTGCCACCCCTCCCACAACCCACACTGAGCTAGGTGTGGGAGCGCTTCCATGACAACAACAACATTATTTACAGTATACAGGCTATACTTGAGAATAATTAAAACAAATATTATATATCTTCCAGTTACAACGGATTACCATGCAATATACCGGTGAAGGCTACTGTAGTTATGTTGGACTCAGTGATCGAAAACGTGTTGTGGTAGATCTTTTGACAAAGAATTAGAAACTAATTAATTTAACCTACTCTAACTTAATTATTAATATAACTACGAAACTACAAATGTTTACTAGAATATATTAATGTAATGTAATTAGAGAAATACTAGGTTAGGCTAAACTAGGTTAAGTTAAGTCCACCCTTTCTATACCAGCGACTTCTGTTATATTTAATTCTAGCTATATTTAGACAATTTTATGAAGCTTAAGAAAACTCTGTGGTAGTTAAAAGGGCTGATTGAGGCAGTTGGAAGCCTTATAATTGCTAGAGAACCTTCCTAAACTGAATAAAATCGATTAGTAGTAGCAAGAATAATATACAAAAAAGGATGTCGGTGGTACATAAGGGGTTAAGTTAGGTTAGGTAAGGTTAGATTAAACTAGGCTAAGTTAAATTAGCTATAGTTATATTCAATTAGAGTAGGCCTATCTGTGTTGTTTTTGTGGTTCTTCAATGTATTTAGGTTTGTTGGTGTGTGTGTGTGTGTGTGTGTGTCTAATGTGATGTGTGTGTGTGTGTGTGTGTCTCTAATGTGCTCTGTGTGTGTGTGTCTAATGTGATGTGTGTGTGTGTGTCTAATGTGCTCTGTGTGTGTCTAATGTGCTCTGTGTTATTCACTTGCTTGTTCGTCAAGGGGAATCCACGCAATGCGAGCTAAGCTCATTATCGCGCCTCCTAACTGGGAATGTATTGCGTGAAATGCATGGTAAGTGTTTATGTATCGTTGGAATGGCTGTGGATGTGTGTGTAGTCTGTATTTTAGCCAATTGGCGACATCTGGAAACGAAGGCTTAGGGTTAATCTGTACGGTACCATTCTCACTACGGTACCAGTCTCACCCGAAGGCATAGGTTGACCAGTAGCTTAGCTTGACCAGCACGATACCCATCTCACCTTGTAACCGATCACCAATCCCAGATGGGACGTCACAACTTCGTCCACTTACACCAGGTTCCTATTTATACTGCTAGGTGAACAGAGGCTACACCGTTAGGAGACTTGCCCAAATGTCTCTTCCCCGCCCGGGTCTCGAACCCGGGACCTTCTGGTTGTGAGCCAGACGCGCTATCAGTTACGCCACGGGGAGGTGTGTGTGTGTGTGTGTGTGTGTGTGTGTGTGTGTGTGTGTGTGTGTGTGTGTGTGTGTGTGTGTGTGTGTGTCTAATGTGCTGTGTGTGTGTGTGTCTAATGTGCGGTGTGTTTATGTGTGTGTGTGTAATGTAGGCTACTGTGTGTGAGTGTAATGTGCTATGTGTGTTGTGCTGTATGTGAGTTATGGAGTACATGGGTGTATAGTTTTGTGCTGTGTGTGTGTAATGTGCTATGTGTGTTGTGCTGTATGTGAGTTATGGAGTACATGGGTGTATAGTTTTGTGTTGTGTGTGTGTAATGTGCTATGTGTGTTGTGCTGTATGTGAGTTATGGAGTACCGGTACATGGGTGTATAGTTTTGTGCTCTTTGTGTGTGGTTTTGTGCTCTGTGTGTGTTATACTGCATGTGTGTGTGACACTTAGCGCCATAAATATAATGGGGTATGTTGGGACTGGTCGGAGCATTCAGCCCACAACACACACTTTTCTCGCCCTGAAATAACCCGCCAACCACTACCCCCAGGAAGTGACAGCCCGATGACGTCACGGGAACCCCAGCCAATCACAACCCACATCTAATCTTTATCTTGATTTTGATTGGCCTTGGAGGTGACGGGAGAGTGTGAGTGTGATAATATTTTTCCTCCATTAACCAATCATCACGAGCCTCATGCAATATTAACTTATGGAAATGTTCTAATATAGAAGCTTCTGAATTAATAGGGGGAAGGGTTTATTTTTTGGTCGATTATTTTGTACATATATTTTTTGTTTGTCCTTCCTAAACCTCCATCAAACTTAAAAACAAACATTCATTAAATTCCCCTTCTAGATTAATTTGTAAATGTTTCGGTAAAATTTCCCTTCCAAAATTACAGGCTCATTATCGTTCGCCAGGAAGAAAATCGACACCTAAATAGCACGAAAGGTCTTGTAGGCGTGTGCATAAACCTTTAACCGTCCTGGTGGTGTAATGGTTAAGGTGGCAAAAATATGTGTGATAACCCGGGTTCGAATCCCGGTGGATCATATATACTTTAATTAATTTCATTGGGGGTGTGGTGGTGAGATTAATAAAAAATAATATTATTAGTAGGTTTAGGGATATTTCTTCGAGAGGCCGGTCTATATGATCTGTGCCCCATGAATATTCTTTCCTCTCACTTAAACAGTAGGCTACCATAGTGCGGTTGGGAATATGAACATGATTAGATTAATATCCAGTATTCGAGAATGGATAATAAGTCGTAGGCGTGTGCATAAACCTTTAACCGTCCTGGTGGTGTAATGGTTAAGGTGGCAAAAATATGTGTGTGATAACCCGGGTTCGAATCCCGGTGGATCATATATACTTTAATTAATTTCATTGGGGGTGTGGTGGTGAGATTAATAAAAATAATATTGACAAAGAAATGGGGCGAAAGGTGTTAAAATCGCCAAACTATTGGGCCGAACGTCTTATAATCTCAAAACAAATGGGGCTTAACACGAGGGAAAAAGGGGAATAGAAAAAGGACCCATCTCCCCTTAAAGGCCATATATTATTCAACAATCTACCAGCTATTCACAATTTGGTATTCTACAGCTGACGGTAAATTGCCATGTCCTCATCTTAGTTTAGCCCCACTTTCTCTAAATTGTTTACTACTCATATTAATTTACATATTTGTTCTCCCCATTTTTCCCCAGCTAACTTAAAATTAATCCCACAAGGACCCCAGTGGAAATACGCCTAACGGCCTTATTGGGCTATCCTTAGTTGGAATGATGCAAAACTGGTACATGTCATATTCGAAATTGTACCAATATTGTAAAAGGCTAACTCAATAAATATTGTTATTATAAGTATTAGTATTATTATTGAGTTACCGGTAACTGTAAAATACAAACTGGGATACAAAAAAAAAAAAAAAAAAAAATCGTTGACGGGAGGGTGTAGCAATATTTTTCTTCCATTAGCCAATCAGCACGCGCCTCCCAAAACCTGCAGTTTTGGTTGGTTATTTTAAGGGGATAGTGGCTTTTTTTTTTTTTTTTTTTTTTTTTTTTTTTTTTGGGTCTATTAATATATAATTATATTCATGTATTTTTGTTTGTAGTTTCCTTGCTAGATCTCCATCAAGCTCTAAAAAACACCCCCTATACCCCCTTTCAAGATATATTTGTACATTTGTCTGTAGAAAAATGTACCGGCCGAAGGCCGGTTCTTTAAAAAAAATGACAGACACCTAAACGTCACGAAAGTTCTAAATATTGACAAAGTAATGGGGCGAAAGGTCTCAAAATCGCCAAACTAGTGAACGAACGTCTTAAAATCACAAGATAAATGGGTATATATACACATATAATTTATGAAGTAATTACATATAAAACACATAAATGACACTTAACAGTCGCTCGTTACTAACTCAACAAAAACAGTGAAACATTTAATGAATAATAATTGTTGTTATGTTCTAAACTGGGGATTGGGCCTGAGCATATAGAATAGAATAGATGTTCTAAACTTTGACATTTAACCTGTTGTCCCATGTTCTATTACCAATTATCTTCACACATTTAACCTGTTGTCCCATGTTCTATTACCAATTATCTTCACACATTTAACCTGTTGTCCCATGTTCTATTACCAATTATCTTCACACATTTAACCTGTTGTCCCATGTTCTATTGCCAATTATCTTCACACATTTAACCTGTTGTCCCATGTTCTATTGCCAATTATCTTCACACATTTAACCTGTTGTCCCATGTTCTATTGCCAATTATCTTCACACATTTAACCTGTTGTCCCATGTTCTATTGCCAATTATCTTCACACATTTAACCTGTTGTCCCATGTTCTATTGCCAATTATCTTCACACATTTAACCTGTTGTCCCATGTTCTATTGCCAATTATCTTCACACATTTAACCTGTTGTCCCATGTTCTATTGCCAATTATCTTCACACATACAATTTCCCTTTTTTTAATCTTATCGGTTTATTATTATCGTTTAACGGTTCGCCGTCACTTTAACCCAAAACAAAATCATAAATAATTATGCATGTCTTCCATATAACTAATTTTACTTTCTCACTCTTTCTCTCTCTGCAGGTTATAAGGTATCTTCAAGTCTCTCTCTCTCTCTCTGTAGGTTAAAATGAATCTGCAAGTTTTGTTGGCCATTGAGTAATACCCGTGCTCCCACCTATAATTATTATTACCCTGCTAATATTAGTTAGTTATGACAGGGAGTGGGAGGAATGCGATATTTTTACCTAATTATAGGTTTATTAACTTCTACACCACTTAATTTTATTGCCGGCCCACACGTAACGCCTGTGGAAAGCATAAACGAATGCATTTCTGTTTTACCCACCCACCCACCCACAAACACAAACAAACACACACACACACACACACACACACACACACACCCGACTTTCCCCTGACGACCCCTCAAAATTACCTGGACCTCGGCCTGTTACTCTTTCTATTAACTTTTGCAACATTCGCGGACTTTCCTCTAATTTTACCTGTTGAACACCATCTCACCTCCTATAAACCTGATTTTCTTTTCCTCACAGAAACTCAGGTGTCTGAAGCAACTGCCAGCAGCCCCTTCTCTGTATCCCCCTACTTTCTCTATCCTAGTTTCAAAACCAAAGGCGGATGTTGTGCATACGTGCACAACAAACTCACTTGCTCTCGTGTTCCCGAATTCGACTCCTCTAAATTCTCAACTTTATGGCTCAAACTTTCCTGTCATTCTCTTACTAAATATTTCTGTACTGTCTATCTTTCCCTAACTCTACCGACTTTCCAAAATTCTTTGACTATCTAAACTCTACAGTGGAACACATTCTATCCATTTCTCCTTTCTCAGAAATCTCCATCTCAGATTTCAACGTTCACCACCGCCAATGGCTTTCCTCTCACACTACTGACCAACCTGGTGAACAAGCCTACTTCTTTTCTATCCTAAATGACCTAGAGCAGTTAATTCAGCAACCCACCCGTATCCCGGATCGCCTCGGAGATCGGCCCAACATTCTTGACTTGTTTCTAACTTCTAACCCTTCTTCTTATACTGTTGATATTTTCTCTCCTTTGGGCTCCTCCGACCATAAACTTATCTCTGTCACCTGTCCTATCTCTCCAGTACGGCCACCCGATCCTCCTAGCCGGCGGCGCTTGTGGCACTTTGGCGCTGCCGACTGGGAGGCTCTCCGGCAGTACTGCTTTGATTTCCCATGGAATGATTTCTGGTTCCGTGGCCGAGGACCCTCGGAGAGTACTGAACGCATTACCGAGGTAATCCTATTGGGCATGGAAGCAAACATTCCATTTTCATTCTCTCAGTCAAATGCCAAAAAATCTTGGTTTACTCACGCTTGTTCTACTGCTGTCCACAACAAGGAGGAAGCATTCAAACAGTACTGACGCCTTAAAACTGAAGAATCTCATTCTTCCTATGTTTCTGCCCGGAATCAAGCCAAATCTGTTCTTCGACTTGCCAAGCACTCTTTCATCAATAATAAATGCACTGAACTATCCAACTCTAGCTCCTCCTAAGCTTTCTGGCATCTAGCCAAAAACCTCTCCAACAATTTTTCTTCCTCGTCTTTTCCACTCTGGTGGCACAACCATCACTTCTTCCTCTGACAAAGCTGAACTCTTCACTCAAACTTTTGCTAGAAACTCCACCTTAGATGATTCCGGTGCTATTCCTCCCTCCCCCCTACTTATGCCTTATATCCTTATATCTTCTAAAGATGTACTTTCTATCCTCTCTGGGCTTAATACTAAGAAGGCGTATGGTCCGGATGGTGTTCCTTCTGTTGTACTCAAAAACTGTGCTTCCGTGCTGACTCCCTGTCTAGGCAAACTCTTTCGTCTCTGTCTCTCCTCTAACGTCTTCCCTTCATGCTGGAAGTTTGCTCTCAATCAACCTGTCCCAAAGAAGGGTGACCGCTCTCAACCCTCCAACTATCGTCCAATTGCTTTCATGTCTTGTATATCTAAAGTTTTTTTTAACTATTCTTACTTCCAAATCAATCCATAACACACCTATGTCTTGTCCTGGTCTACCCTGTGCTACCTTCTCCTGTTATGTCATGTTATGTTATGGTTTGTTCTACCCTGTTCTGTTCTACCCTGTCCTGTTCTACCCTCTTCTGTTGTTTTGTTCTACCTATGCTACCCTTTCCTGTTCTGTTATGTTATGTTATGTTATGGTTTGTTCTGGTTTGTTCAGTTCTACCCTGTCCTGTTCTATCTTGCCATGTCCAACATTGTCCTTCAGTGCTCAATCCTGCCATAAAGCTATATATGGCTAAAAACACTGGCCTATCAAGATCATCCAAAATCCTTACATTATACCTTACTTATTATTATTGCCAACCCAGATGATATAGTAATGAACTTGTTCTTGTTGAGTCTCAATTTTGCCTACCATGGAATAGCTATAATACCATGTATGTTCGTATTATTATTTTGTGTTATCTAAGTGTATGAACGAGATAAAAAAAGGCAAAGGTGCATGTATCAAGAGTCTCCCCCAAAGATGAATGAGTGAGAGAGAAAACAAAGTGTACAGTACCGGTATTGGAAAGATCAGTGGTGTGCTTGTTACAGAATAATCTAATTTATATATTTCACTCCCAACACCAAACACCTCCCAATGAAATTAATGAGAACATTGTGATCCTACTGGCATTCGAACCTGGGTTACCACATACAGAGCTTAAACACTAACCATTACACCATCAAGACAGTTATAAGTACAGCACATGACCACGATTGATATCCATTTATCGAATACTGGATATTAATCTAATCATGTACTCTAATGTAACTGCACTATCAATAGCCTAATGCTTAAGGGAGCCCACCTCGCTTTTGTTCTCTCCCTCCCTCTCTCTTTGGTTTGTATTCATTCGGCCCCATTCAGCCTACTGTTTTAAGAAGTTTACCCCCATCCAGGTGTCAATATTTTCCTGGCGAGCGGTAGCGAGCCAGCATATATATTATTTGTGTTTTGACAGCAAGCTAAATTTGTAAATTTTTCGATAGAAAAATGTCTCCGGCGAAGCGGGATTTCTCTACACAATGCTGGCTCGCTAGGAAGATATCGACACCTGGATGGGGATAAACGTCTTAAAACAGTTGGCTGAATGGGACCGAATGGATACAAGCCAGGGAAAGAGAGAAAAGGAGAGAAATATATAAAATAAAAAGCCGGTGACCCCCCTTAAGCGAAAGGAAATAATATTTTATGGAGCACAGATCACACAGGACCGACCTCGCTACGAAATATTTTTGAACCTATTGATAATCTAATCTATTAATTTCACTCCCAAGACCAAACACCTTCCAATGAAATTAATGAAAGCATGTGATCTTACCAGGATTCGAATGCAAAATAAAGGTGATAAACAATTACATTGATACATATTATGCATGCTACATATATTGCATTCATTCTAGTTTTAAATATACTAATAGTTAGACTTTGATGTGTGTCATGTTACTTGAAGTGAGGGAGATAATATTAGCGGTGTGGGTGGCATACATGTCCTTATACAGTTTAGTGCCGGAAAATGGGGCTATTCTAGACAAACACGGATATTTCATTATATATATATACCGGTATATGCTTATAGATTCTATTTATCTACAGTCCATTTATATGTGATTGATGACATTACTTATATGATTGCATTATATATTCGATAGTTCCCTCATAGGCCTAGGTGTAATCAATAAATAATTAGTGGCCATTTCTATTTTATATTTTTTTGGGTGTGTGTATTGGAAAGAAATATGGTGTGCTTGTTATGTGTAGTGGTAAATATGGTGTGCTTGTTATGTGTAGTGGTAAATATGGTGTGCTTGTTATGTGTAGTGGTAAATATGGTGTGCTTGTTATGTGTAGTGGTAAATATGGTGTGCTTGTTATGTGTAGTGGTAAATATGGTGTGCTTGTTATGTGTAGTGGTAAATATGGTGTGCTTGTTATGTGTAGTGGTAAATATGGTGTGCTTGTTATGTGTAGTGGTAAATAGAGAAGGTGTTTATGGGAGCTAGCTGGATTACTCTATGTGTGAGAAACAATTAACCCCTTCTGTACCGGCGACTTTTGTAAATGTTATTCTAGCTATATTTAGATGATTTTGTGCAGCTTAAGAAAGATCTGTGGTAGTACAATGGGTTAAGTGATATAGTTAGAAGCCTGTTAGTTGCTGGAGGCCCTTCTGAAACTTATTATAATCGCCAGTATATAGTTGAAAGGACGTCGTCGGTACAGGAGGGGTTTAAATGAAGTAAATTTCGGCCAGAGTTTCATGGGGGTACTTGTAATAATCCCTGTATGGTATCCTGGAATATGGATCCTACGACTTGTGTATGAATTGAAATACATTCTCCAAGTAGGACTTCTTGTATCCTTAATATAAGTAGGACACGGTTAAGTATCCTTTATCACGCCAAGGTAGAGTTGGGTAAAGTTTAGTTATTAGATTGTGTAAGGCATAGCGCAAAACTCATGATAAGCAATAGTGTAGGCTACTAAATAACCCCATTAAGATAATTATCTAGGTTAGCTATAGGAAAAGATTATGTGCAACAAATATTTCATAATTAGCCAGTGTTTGAAGGTAAGAGGAGATATAAGGAGTAACAACTTAATCATAACCCCTTCACCACCATTACGTAATTGTCATCATATTCTGGCTACCATCAACCATTTTCTTCAGTATATAATCTACCTATATGACTCAAATGGGTAAATACGATCTCAAAAACCCTCCTAGTAACTTAGATCCTTCTTAAACTGCATAAAATCCCCCAATGTTAGTCAGAATCAAAGGTAAAAGGGCGTCATGGTGCTGAAGGGGTTAAGAGGGGATATTGTAGTCTAGCTAGGTCTATAAGATAAAATATTGAATAATAACTCATTCTTGACATTCATAATTTTAAGTTGCGGACAAGATCAGACAAGGTATACCAATTAACTCATGATAGGAATTATGGCAAGACTAGCTTCAACGTCAGATCAGCTAGGGTAGGGGTAGAGGGTGAAGTTATGAGGGTATGTGGGCATAAAGTAGGGTAGGGTAGGTGACAGGGTAGGGGTAGGGGGTGAAGTTATGAGGGTATGTGGGCATAAAGTAGGGTAGGGTAGGTGACAGGGTAGGGGTAGGGGGTGAAGTTATGAGGGTATGTGGGCATAAAGTAGGGTAGGGTAGGTGACAGGGTAGGGGTAGGGGGTGAAGTTATGAGGGTATGTGGGCATAGGGTAGGGTAGGGTACAGGGTAAGGGTAGGAGTGAAGTTATGAGGGTATGTGGGCATAATGTAGGGTAGGGTAGGGTAGGTGACAGGGTAGGGGTAGGGGGTGAAGTTATGAGGGTATGTGGGCATAATGTAGGGTAGGGTAGGGTAGGTGACAGGGTAGGGGTAGGGGGTGAAGTTATGAGGGTATGTGGGCATAAAGTAGGGTAGGGTAGGTGACAGGGTAGGGGTAGGGGGTGAAGTTATGAGGGTATGTGGGTAAAAGGTAGGGTAGGGGACAGGGTAGGGGTAGGGGGTGAAGTTATGAGGGTATGTGGGCATAAGGTAGGGTAGGGTAGGGTAGGGTAGGGTAGGGGACAGGGTAGGGGGTGAAGTTATGAGGGTATGTGGGCATAAGGTAGGGTAGGGGACAGGGTAGGGGGTGAAGTTATGAGGGTATGTGGGCATAAGGTAGGGTAGGGTAGGGTACAGGGTAAGGGTAGGAGTGAAGTTATGAGGGTATGTGGGCATAAGGTAGGGTAGGGTAGGGGTGAAGTTATGAGGGTATGTGGGCATAAGGTAGGGTAGGGTAGGGTACAGGGTAAGGGTAGGAGTGAAGTTATGAGGGTATGTGGGCATAAGATAGGGTAGGGTAGGGGTGAAGTTATGAGGGTATGTGGGCATAAGGTAGGGTAGGGTAGGGGTAAGGGGTGAAGTTATGAGGGTATGTGGGCGTAGGGTAGGGTACAGGGTAGGGGTAAAGTTATGAGGGTATGTGCATGGGCATAAGGTAGGGTAGGGGTAGGGGTTGAAGTTATGAGGGTATGTGGGCAAAAGGTAGGGTAGGGGACAGGGCAGGGGTATGGGGGGGGGGGTGTAGTGTTATGAGGGTATGTTGGGCACCAGGTAGGGTAGGGTGGGGTAGGGACAGGGTAGGGGTATGGGGTGGTGGTGTTATGAGGGTATGTTTGGGCACCAGGTAGTGCAGGGCAGCAGGGTAGCCAGTAAGCCAGTCAGTATATACCTGAACCCAGTGAGAGAAGGATATATAGCCCTCAGGGTAAGTGTGTGTGTTCTCTCTCTCTCTCTCTCTACCCCCCCCCCCCCTCTCCCTCTCCCTCTCTCTCTCTCTCTCTGCCCTTCACTTTTAATGATCAGCTTCTTGTTGGTATTAATATTTATTGCGAGTTTCAAACCAAAATACGGTTGTAGTTCCAAGTTGTTCATTGTGATTATACTGCTTCACCATCATAAAAACATAAATACTGAATATTTCCATGTTTGTATTGTCTCTCTGTCTGTGTCTGTATGTATGTCCTTCTCTCTCTCTCTCTCATTCTCACTTTTTGTCTGTATGTCTGTCCCTCTCACGCCCTCACACACTCTCTCTCTCTATATATATATCCGTTTTTTTATATCAATGAGCTAAATAGATTCTGCTGTGCGCCAAATTTAAGGGGGTGTTGTTTATTCTGGACCCCTTCTCCCTCATGCTTAGCCCCATTAGTTTTGAAATTTTAAGACGTTCGTCCCATTAGTGTGGCTATCTAAAGACCTTTCACCAAATATCCATGTCAATTTTAAGAACTTCCGTGCCATTTAGGTGTCGATATTTCCTGGCGAGCTATAGCGAGCCTGCAATTTAGAAAGAACCGGACTAATTTTTCCTTTAAGTGCATCATAAATATATTTGTATTGGTAGTCAATCAATGTTTAAGGGGGATACGGTATATTTGTTAGTCTATTTATTTATTCACATATTTATTTATATATTTGTCTATTTTTAAAATCATGTATTTATTAGTTTCATCGCTACATCTCTCATCAAGCTTAAAAGAACACCCCCAATACACCCCTTTGAGATAAATTTTTAAATTTTTCGGTAGCAAAATGTGGCGGCCAAAGACCGGTTTCTCCTAAAATGCAGGCTTGCTATCGCTTGCTAGACAATTAAAATCGCCAAACTAATAGGACAAACGTCTTAAAAGCTGAAAACTAATGGGACTAAACATGATGGAGAAAGGGGTCCAGAAAAAGCAACTTCCTCCCCCATAAATGGCCCACCTGCTGCTACCGTCCCGGACTATATATTGGAAGAGACGCAGGCTGTTATTCCTTAAGGGGGGGGGGAGGTAGTCGCTATATATTGGAAGAGACACAGGCTGTTATTCCTTAAGGGGGGGAGGTAGTCGCTATATATTGGAAGAGACGCAGGCTGTTATTCCTTAAGGGGGGGAGGTAGTCGCTATATATTGGAAGAGACGCAGGCTGTTATTCCTTAAGGGGGGGAGGTAGTCGCTATATATTGGAAGAGACGCAGGCTGTTATTCCTTAAGGGGGGGAGGTAGTCGCTATATATTGGAAGAGACGCAGGCTGTTATTCCTTAAGGGGGGGAGGTAGTCGCTATATATTGGAAGAGACGCAGGCTGTTATTCCTTAAGGGGGGGAGGTAGTCGCTATATATTGGAAGAGACGCAGGCTGTTATTCCTTAAGGGGGGGAGGTAGTCGCTATATATTGGAAGAGACGCAGGCTGTTATTCCTTAAGGGGGGGGGGGGGGTAGTCGCTATATATTGGAAGAGACACAGGCTGTTATTCCTTAAGGGGGGGAGGTAGTCGCTATATATTGGAAGAGACGCAGGCTGTTATTCCTTAAGGGGGGGAGGGGGGGGTAGTCGCTATATATTGGAAGAGACACAGGCTGTTATTCCTTAAGGGGGGGGGAGGTAGTCGCTATATATTGGAAGAGGCGCAGGCTGTTATTCCTTAAGGGGGGGAGGTAGTCGCTATATATTGGAAGAGACGCAGGCTGTTATTCCTTAAGGGGGGGAGGTAGTCGCTATATATTGGAAGAGACGCAGGCTGTTATTCCTTAAGGGGGGGGGAGGTAGTCGCTATATATTGGAAGAGACGCAGGCTGTTATTCCTTAAGGGGGGGAGGTAGTCGCTTTGTATTGGAAGAGACGCAGGCTGTTATTCCTTAAGGGGGGGAGGTAGTCGCTATATATTGGAAGAGACGCAGGCTGTTATTCCTTAAGGGGGGGGGAGGTAGTCGCTTTGTATTGGAAGAGACGCAGGCTGTTATTCCTTAAGGGGGGGAGGTAGTCGCTTTGTATGGACCCCCTTCTCCCTTATGTTTAGCATACTAGTTTTAAGATTTTAAGACGTTCGGCCCATTAGTTTGGCGATTTTGAGACCTTTTGAACCATTTATTTTTTAATATTTAGACCTTTCATGCCATTTAGGTGTCGATTTTTCCTAGCAAGCGAAAGAGAGCCTGTACCGGCCTTAGGCCGGGAAAATTTTCTACCGAAAAATGTACACATTTATCTTGAAAGGGGGTCTAGGGGGCGTTTTTTAAAGTGTGATGGAGGTCTAGCGAGGAAACTAAGAAACAAATGAATAGATAAATATATATACCAAAAACCAAGCACTACCCCCATAACCATTATTTCCCTTCAGAGCGTTGTTAATGGACGAAATAACTTGAACAATGACGCTACCTTTAGAAATGAGAGTGCCAATCCGTGTACTCTCTGTAAACTACATTCCCACAACATTCGTTCGGTACCAGGGGCTGCGAAGGGAAAGAATGGTTTAAGAATACAAGGGTCAGTGCCTACAGTGTTATCCAAGACCTCTGTGGCCAATCTATATTATATTTTTCTATGTGAGTGAGGGAGGCAAATGACAAAACTGACTATAGCGAGTGCCACCCCCAAAGTTGAAAGAGTGACAGGGCCAAAATCAAGGGACGTTCGAGCCAAAATGCCTGGACACACGGAGTTTGAAGCAATTTAAGTCATAGGAAGAGGGAAAGACTAATTCTAGGAGAGAGTTCCAGAGCTCAGCTGTTGAATAGAAGAAAGACAGAGTAACGTTTCACTCTTGGGTTGGAGAGTTGCACAGAGTAGGGGTGGGATTGTGTTGCAAGACGGGTACCACATGCCCTACGTAAAGGAGGTGGTATACACTGGGAAAGCTCTGAGGAACACTGATTATTATAGTAGTGATAGAATAGCGAGAGAGATGCAACATTGCGGCGAAGAGAGAGAGATTGCAGAGAGTTGGTGAGTGGATGGGAGTTAATGATACGAAAGGCCTTCCTTTCAATTTTGTCTAGGAGAGCGGTGTGAGAGAAACCTCCCCACACATGTGAACAATACTCAATGCAAGGATGCACTATGCCCCTGTACAGAGCAAGAAGCTGTGCAGGGGAAAAGAACCCCCTATGGCGGTTGAGCACACCCAGCTTCTGGGAGGCTGCCTTAGCAAGACTGGTAATATGGTCCTTCCAACTGAGAGCAGAAGAAAAAGAGACACCAAGAATATTGAGAGAAGATGAAGGATTGATTTTTGTATTGTTGAAGAATATGGGATAGTCCGCAGGGAGTTCCTGACGGGTAGATAGATGGAGAAATTGGGTTTTGGAAGCATTAAAGGTAACAAGGTTTTCTCTGCCCCAATTGGAGATAGTATTTAGATCAGAATTTAAGTGTTCTATGGCTTCATTCCGGGGATTTGTTGTGTTTGGGTGAGGTAGTGGTAGGGTTTATTGGTACGCCAGGGAAAGTTGTGCTCTGTCTGTCTGTCTGTCTGTCTGTCTCTCTGTCTCTCTCTCTTTCTCTCTCTCTCTCTCTCTCTCTTTCGCTGTCTCTCCCTCTCTCCTCTCTTCCGCTCTCTCTCTCTCCCTACCTTTCACTCTCTCTACATCCCTCTTTCTCTCTCTCCCCCTCTTTCGCTTCCTCTCTCTCCCACTATCTCTCTCTCTCTGCCCCCCCACTCTCTCTCTATCTCTCTCTCTCATAAAAAGTAAGTAATGGGAAGGAGGGCAAAATCTGGAGTTAATTTAGTGCCATAAACATAAACACGCAACTGTTTATTAAAAGCTTACCAACAAATTGATAGCACCTACTTTAGAACGTAAAACCCACTATCCCCCCCCCCCTGTTCTCTCTCTCTCTCTCTCTCTCTCTCTCTCTCTCTTTATATTTAAGTGTTCTACTAATACAATCTGGTAGTTTATTGATAGAAATAGAAAGGTGGCACTATTTGTGCTCTCTCTCTCCTCTCTCTCTCTCTCTCTCTCTCTGTTTATATTTAAGCGTTCTGGTAATATAATCGGAGAGTTTATTAGTAGAACGAAAGAGGTGACACTACTGTGCTGTGTGTGTGTGTGTGTGTGTGTGTGTTAAGGAGCACAAATTTACAAATTTATCTTGAATGGGGGTCTCGGGGATATTTTGTATAGCTTAATGGAGGTCTTTGGAGGAAACTAATAATAATGAATAAATAAATAAATAACTGAACAAATAAATACTAATAAATACTAAAAAACTGTTAAGGGGGTCACCGTTTTTTGTTTTGTTTTAATCTTTATCTCCTTTTCTCTCTTTCCCTGGCTAGTATCCATTCGGCCCCATTCAGCTAACTGTTTTAAGACGTTTATCCCCATCTAAGTGTCGATTTCTTCCTGGCGAGCGATAACGAGCCAGCATTGTATGGAGAAATCCGGCTTCGCCGGAGACATTGTTCTATTGACAAATTTACAAATTTAGCTTGCTGTTAAAACAAAAATAAATATATGCATTGACACCTGGATGGGGGTAAACGTCTTAAAACAGTATAGGCTGAATGGGGCCGAATGGATACAAGCCAAAGAGAGGGAGAGAGAGAGAAAAGAAAAAGCGAGGTGGGCTCCCTTAAGTGCATCCCTGTATCTGCCTCGACCCCCCCCCCCCCCCCCAGTCCACCACCACTACAGTCATACCACCACTCGGAAATCTTTAAGGGGAGATGGGTCGTTTTTCAAGATCCCCTTCTCCCTCAAGCTTAGGCCCATTACTTTTCAGATTTTTAGATGTGTCCCATAGTAGTTTGTCAATTTTAAGACCTTCCGCCCAATTTCCTTGTCAATATTAAGACCTTTCATGCTATTTAGGTGTCGATTTTTTTTCCTGGCGAACGATAGTGAGCCTGTAATTTTGGAAGAACCGGCCTTCGGCGGGGACACTACCGAAAAATGTACACATTAATCTAAAAGGGGGATCTAATGGATGTTTTTTTTAAAGTTTGATGGAGGTCTATAGGGAGGGAGGAAATTAGAAACATAATAAATAAATTAAAAAAAAATCGACCAAAAAGTGAACCATCCAAGTACAGTTGGTCACATAAGTACTGTTCCTCTCCGTGATCTTATACATGGAAATATAATGCGCGTGAGTGAATTACGGGTTGTGGTTTCTTAGGCAGTGGTTAACTCGTCTGATTAGGCAACTGATAAATAATAGAAGGTACCAAATTACTAACTAACTAACCAACCCACCCACCTACCCACCCACTCACCCACCTACCTACCGTCATACCTACCCAACTACTGACAGAGACGCATTGCCGACACCAACAAGGATTTATGGAGCTGCATATCTTACTTAATGCAGGTTATAATTATTATTAATATTATCAATATTATTATTATTGTGATACCCCACCCCATCGCAGAGTTAGGTATGCCGTTTTGATTTTGGGCAAAGCGGCACTTCTACATCATTATTATTATTATTATTATTACCGGTATTATTATTATAACTACTTAACTACCAAGCTACCTACCCACAAATAACCCACCTACCTACCTACTGTCCTACCTACACACATACATTCCCATTAACCTACCAACCAACCCACCTAACTACCTACTTACATACCTAAATACCTATTAACCAACCAAACCACCTACCTACCATCCCACCTACCTATATACAGAACCAGTAACGAGTCAACCCACCTACCTACCTAACTACCAACCCACCTACCTACCTACATACATACATAAACAATAACCTACCTCCCTACCAACCAACCCATCTACCTACCAACCTACCTACTGCCCTACCAACTTACCTACTTCCCTACCTACCTACCTATTAACCAACCAACCCACCAACCTGTATAAACACCCAGTAACCCACCTACCTACCTACCCACCAACGTACCTACCAGACTACTGCCAGAGACACATTACCGGCACCACCAAGGATTTATGGAGCTCCTTATCTTAATGCAGGTGTTCGCTGCCTAATAATAATAACACAAATAATAATAATAATAATAATAATAATAATAATAATAATAATATAATGATACAAAATGAAAACGATAATAACAGTAATAATAATAATAATAGTAATAATACAAATACAGTAATATCAATTATATTGTGGAACTTGCTGAGAACACGCCACCCGCACCCCTGCCGCCCACAACCCCGAGGATCCCCAACTAAGAAATTAAATATACTTCCCTCCGGATTCGAGGTTCCACGAGAGCATAGCAGGTTGCATAAGCCAAGGAAGTATACTTGTAGGATGTGGATGTCAGCCACATCCACTTTTCAAACCTGGACGATGTCCCAGTACCCCAAATGTCCCTTCAGTTGCAACCACCAGCACCCCCTCGAACTGCCCAGCCAATCGGGGCCCCTGATCACAATGGCGCAGGAAAAGGAGGCGGATTGGCCAGATGTAAACTGACAAGGAAAACCCCACCACCATCACCACGAGCATCGATATCTTCCCAGAATCCAGGGCCAGATCCTTAATCCCTCCCCCTGGCCTGTGATTGTCCCAGCAAGGCCTACCAAATCAGCCTCGCAATCCAGGCCGGGGCCATATATACCCCGGAGAACAGCCCCAAGACACACCAGCCCACCACAGGAACAGGACCTTCTCCTCCCCCTCCCTCCTGCACTGTCAGCAGCCTTGGCGTTCCCCTGTGTTGGAAGGTACAACAAATCTTGAGGACATTCTAAGAAAGATAACCTTTAGACCGGCAAGTGGGCCAATACTAGAAAAGACTACCGGTAATGTTCTGATTCTGTCAGAGAACTACCACTAACCTCACAGGAAAAAGCTGAAGAGTCCATAGAACTTCAGGAGTTGAAGAACATCCTAAACACCCCCAATGACTATTCTGAACAACTCTCCCGGAAATAGCAAGACGAGCTGGGCCGCAGCATCCAGGAGAGACAGAGGGATTCCCCGGGAGTGAATCAGGTGAAGGAAATAGAGGAGCGCCCCGCTTGCAGAAGGAGCCGCACGAGCAGCCCAAGAGTGATGCCCTAGAAGACACCCTATATCCCTTGAGGCCTGACGAAGAACCTTCCCCTTTCCTCCCCTTTGCAGTAGTCGGAAGCCGTCGCGGCCAACCGAACTCTCCCCATCACGAAAACTCCACCTTGCGAGAACTCCACCCAGAGAGGGATGGGCCATACCGTCACAGTGCTACCCAACAGACTCCCCCATATTGGATGAGTAGAGTAGAAAGAAGAAAGGAGGCGACCTACTTGACGCACACCTGGCTGCGACTCTGCCCGGAAGCTACCTGACAGCTGACCTGGTAATCCCCTAGTTGACCTCTACTTCCCCCACGCAGCCACGACTACAACCCAACACCACCTTTAAGCAGAGTTACAAGGAACTGTCATGGTAGCCCAACTCTGAGTGGCAGAATATTGTATTTATTGTACTATTTATCGTATTGTATTGTAGTGTACTGACCTCCGTATGTACATGCAGATTTTTTCTGTGAAATAAACTTGATTTCTTGTCCTTTTAAGTTTACTTTGCCTACTCAGGTAAAGATCCCACAATGTATTCTACTCTGAATAAGAGAGGCACTTCAAATAATAATAGTAATTATAATAATTATAATAACAATAATAACAAAAACACTAAATTATATATAATAACAGTACTGGTACTTTATTGTTAATAATAATGTTATTATTTACAATGTAATTATTTAAATATTCCTATTATTATCATTATTTGTTCAATAATAATGTTATTACAACTCTTACTTGTACTGTAGGCTCAGAGAATATATTTAATAGATAAAACTAGACATAAAATGAACATGACAATTATAGTGGCATATAAATCCACATAATACACTTAAATTCATTAACATACTTGTCGTTCTTAAGATAGGCAACAAAGAAAACAACACTGCAAGACAATCTGGAGTTAATGTAATGGTCTAAACATAAACACGCAACTATTTCTTAACTTAGAGAAAAGGCGTAAAAACGAAATTTATAGTACTCTCTCTCTCTCTCTAACAAATTAATTATCTTTATAGGCAGGTCATTTGAGCATAAATCCAAAGAAGTTATCCTAACCCTTTACAATTCATTAGTCCGCCCTCTTGTGGAATACTGCGTTCAATCCTGGTGCCCTTATTACCAAAAAGATATAAACAAGCTAGAACGAGTTCAACGTAGAGTTACCAAAATGATACCTAGCCTAAAGAACAAACCATACGAAGAGCGTCTTAGAGAATTAAATCTATTTCCTTTAACCCAGCGCAGATTAAGAGGTGACTTAATTCAAGTGTTCAAAATCATCAAAGGCATCGACAATATGAACTGTAGTAAGTACTTCACTATCGACCAATCTAATTACACGCGGGGGGAAACGGTTGCAAAAATTATTGGTAAATCTTTTAACTCACACGAATCTAAGAATTTCTTCTTCAATCGAGTTGTCAACTTGTGGAATGGGCTTCCCCGAAACGTTATAGACTGCATCACCGTTGATTCATATAAACTCCGCCTAGACAAATATCTCGCATCAAACCCGCGACTGACTGCGTTTGTAAATGAATAACTTTATTTTATCCCCCCCTCAGTTACTAACCCATCTGTCCCCTACTAACTTCCTAATCCTGCCACAGACATTAGTTCCAGGGCAGTAATTTCCTTTCCAATGTTCCCTTACCCACTCTAAACCACTGTTTGGACACTTGATCCTCAGTGTTTTGGAGGACAAGCAACCTAGAAGGGTCACTAGATCTGTTGTTGCTTGATTTCCTTTGTACTCCTTTGTACTCTCTCTCTCTCTCTCTCTCTGATTTTTGTACCATCGTCTTTCAACCAATCAATCTTTTTAACACAAAATAAAGTAGATAAAGAACAATCCCAAAAACAAGAACAATTACATCAAGACCAAATGAAAAATGAAATAATTACTATAAACAAAATACGATATAAATACCATATGATGAAAACAACACTCACGCATAATTATACGCTCATGTAAAATACCACAACAGATCGACACCTAAATGACACGAAGTCTTAATATTGACAACAAAATGGGGCGAAAGGTTTTACAATCGCCAAACTAATGGGTCGAACGTCTTTAAATCTGAAAACTAATGGGGCTAAACATGAGGAAGAAGGGGGACCAGAAAAACGACCCATCTCCCCTTAATCTTCTACCAACCAACCTGCCTACTTACCTACCACCCAAATGGCCTTAGCCAAACAAACATCAGAGTACACAGGAGTACAAAGGAAATCAAGCAACAACAGGTTAAACGACTCTTCGATTGCTTTCTCTCTATCACTGCTGCTAAAGGGTTCAACAGTGGCTTAGAGTGGGTAAGGGCCAATTGGAAAGGGAAGTACTGCCCTAGGACTAATGTCCTTGGCAGGGTTAGGAGATGTTAGTAGGGAACAATTTGGGTCAATAAGTAACACCCCGTTCTTAACATTAATCATCAACATTTTACAAACCCCAATGTACTTAATGAAAATAAACTAATGAAAGCATATGGTCCTCCCGGGATACGAAGTCGGGACACCACACCCAGAACATAAGCATCTAAATTCTAAACCATTACACCACCAACACAGTTAATAACATAACACAGCTATAAGTGATGCTTCATGTATCTGCGGTAAACTTAGTTACATCTTAGTTTATTATATATACCAGTAGTGATCCTCGATGTAACTGAAGACAAGGGAGAAAATAAACATAAGTTATAAATTTACAAATGCAGTCAGTCGCGGGTTTTAGGCAAGGTGTTTGTCTAGGCGATGTTTAAAGGAATCAACGGTGCTGCAGTCTATAGCATCTTGAAGAAGTCCATTCCACAAGTTCACAACTCGATTGAAGAAGAAATTCTTAAACTCATGCGAGTTACAAGATTTACCAATGATTTTGCAACCATTTCTCCGTGTATAATTTAATTGGTCGATTGTAAAGTAGTTATTACAGTTCATGTTGTCGATGCCTTTGATGATTTTGAACACTTGAATTAGGTCGCCTCTTAAGGGGGGATTTCCACTTCAGGGACTTTTTTCTTGACCCCTTTCTCCCTCATGCCTAGCCCCATTGCTTTTGAGATTTTAAGACGTTTGCCCCATTAGTTTGGTGATTTTTAAGAATTTCAGCCCCATTCTGTCAATTTTAAGACTTTTCGTGCCATTTAGGTGTCGATTTTATCCTGGCGAGCGATAGCGAGCCTGTAATTTAAGAGTAATCGGCCTTCGGCCGGGACATTTTTCTACCGAAAAATGTACAAATTTATCAAGGGGGTGACATTTTAAGATTGCTGGAGGAGTAGGAAACAAACTAGAAACCTCCCCTTAATCCGCGCTGAGTTAAAGGAAATCTATTTGTTTATCTAAGACGCTCCTCTATGGGTTGTTTATTAGACTATACTCGGTTTATCTAAGACGCTCCTCTATGGTTTGTTTATTAGACTATACTCGGTTTATCTGAGACGCTCCTCTATGGTTTGTTTATTAGACTATACTCGGTTTATCTAAGACGCTCCTCTATGGTTTGTTTATTAGATTATACTCAGTTTCTTTTCAGCTGGCGATAAGTTGAATCCCTTAGCAGCTATTTTAACGATACTTAATGAAAACATATGAAATTACTATGTCGCTGCATCATATTAAGGGGAGGTTTCTAGTTTGTTTCCTACTCTTCCAGCAATCTTAAAATGTCACCCCCTTGACCCCCTTTCAAGATAAATTTGTACATTTTTCGGTAGAAAAATGTCCCGGCCGAAGGCCGGTTACTCTTAAATTACAGGCTCGCTATCGCTCGCTAGGATAAAGTCGACACCTAAATTGCACGAAAGGTCTTAAAATTGACAAAATGGGGCGAAATTCTTAAAATCACCAAACTAATGGGGCAAACGTCTTAAAATCTCAAAAACAATGGGGCTAACCATGAGGGAGAAAGGGGTCAAGAAAAAAATACCTCAAGTGGAGACCTCCCCTTAAGAACAAGTGTATATAGTTAGCACCATATTTCACTGCAAAATCTTCAAAATAACTGATAAATCCTGATGGGAACTTTGCAATTTTTCCGTCAGTTGGAAAGCAACAGACTATAGGTATCATTTTGGTAACTCTACGTAGAATTCGTCTTAGGCCTTCGTTTTGGACGCAGGCAAACAGACAACAATTTATGTAAGGCAGCCTCCTCTTGGCATTACATAACCTCACACAAAAAACCCGACCTTTGAAGACCTCAAGTGACAGACCAAAGAAAACGGGAGGGGGGGAGGGGGAAGGGAGAGCAAGTTTTTTCCTCGTATCGGCATTCTCGCTTTATTATCGGTATCTAGACTGGAGGTAAATGTAATAAGGAGACTGAAGAAAAACGCTCGTGTGACCCCGGTCTTAGAGGAGAGGAGAGGAGAGGAGAGGAGAGGAGAGGAGAGGAGAGGAGAGGAGAGGAGATGAAGGAGAAGAGAGGGAGAGGAGAGGGGAGAGGAGAGAGGAGAGGAGAGAGAGGAGAGGAGAGGAGAGGAGAGGAGAGGAGAGGAGAGGAGAGGAGAGGAGAGGAGAGGAGAGGAGAGGAGAGGAGAGGAGAGGAGAGGAGAGGAGAGGAGGGGAGGGGAGGGGAGGGGGAGGGGGTGGGGGGGTAACAGGAGTATGATGTATGGACGTCGTGAAAGATATTATTCATATTCGTAAAGAAGCATATATTTCACTGTTGAGGAGGAGAAGCATAATAATTCACTGCTGAGGTGCAGCATAGGGGGTTCCCTGGCTGACCCTTCCCAAATGGTAGGCATAATTATTAGCTCGAGTACTCTAGTAATTTGTGAGTTATAGAGGCTAATGTTTAAGAGATTTGGCCTACTCATTTGAAACAGGGTATAGTATGTTTAATAATTGTAATGGAGAACATTTCGGTGTTCTAAAGAGTATTTTTTTTACTGGACCCCCTTCTCCTTCACGTTAAGCCCCATTAGTTTTGATATTTTAAGGCATTCACCGCATTAGTTTGGCGATATTAACGGTTTCCTCCCCCCTTTTTGTCGATTTCTTCCTGGCGAGCGATAGCGAGCCAGGATTATATGAAGAAATCCGGCTTCGCCGGAGACATTTTTCTATCGAAAAATGTACAAATTTAGCCTGTCTAACAAAAATAAAAAATATGCTGGCTCGCTACCGCTCACCAGTAAGAAATTGACACCTGGATGGGGATAAACATCTTAAAACAGTAGGCTGAATGGGGCCAAAAGGATACAAGCCAGAGAAAGATAGAAAAGGGCAGAACACAAACAGGTCACCCCCCTTAGCACAAATAGCCCGGGTTATAAAATTGACAGTTATACAAACCGATTTCAATATTTTAGTAAGGTCGATTATCTACTTTTAACCCCTTCTGTACCGGCGACGTCTTAAAAACAACAAAATCTAGCTGTATTTAGACGATTTGTTTTCAGTTTAAGAATGATCTGTGGCAGTAAAAGATGGTTACGTGAGATAGTTTGAAGCCCGGTAATTGCTGGAGGTCCTTTTGAAACTGAATAAAATTGCTGGAGGTCCTTTTGAAACTGAATAAAATTGTCAAATAGTAGCCAGAGTAAAGTTAAAAGGACGGCATCGGTACTGAAAGGGTTAATATTTAGATATTTAAAAAAATCCGTTTAACATTTTCAAACAACACTTACATATATATAGATCTTATAATTATTTGATATATTTCACTTAGTTCACGGAGTAAAGCTTAAGTATATAATTTAGTTAATATACAATAACTATGCCTATAGTGTATTTATTCTCGATATAACAGGAAACCACGCCTAGTTAGACTATTATCCCAGTTAGTTTATATACTGAAGTCGTATAAGATATTCCAGCTTCATTTCCTTTTTCAGGGAGCCCAATGAACATCAGCATCATTAGGTAAGTATCCATAACTTTAATATCTTATATTATTTAAATGTAGGGGTAGAAAAGGGGCAATTGATACACCAATAATAGCTATCCTTTAACCAGAGTGAGGTTTGGCATCATCTACCCAACCTTAGCCGTTTCTGTCTGTATCTTTTACTGTACTACTATTCCTTCTGGGTGCTGGCAAGATCGCCTGATTGGGTGGCACTGCAAGGGAGGCTGCGGAAGGTGGGGGCATTGGCCCGGGGGTACAAGCCCGTGGGCTGATGACCCCCTCCTCCGCTGCCCTCTCAGAGGCAGATCTCATCTTACCCGGGATCTGGAGTGGCTTCGGTCTACCAGACTCGGGACTGTTCGGCAAGACAGTCTGGGGAACAACAACAACACCAACACCAACACCAACAACAACAACAACAACAACAACAACATCAACAAAAACAACAAAACATCAACAAAAACAACCAAACATCAACAAAAACAACAAAACACAACCAAAAAACATCAACAAAAACAACAAAACATCAACAAAAACAACAACAACAACAACAACAACGATGACAACAACAACAAAGACGACAACAAGAACAACAACACAACAACAACAACAACAACGACGACAACAAGAACAAAGACGACAACAACTACAACAACAACAACAACAATATAACAACAACCACCACAACAAAACAACAACAACAACAACAACAACAACAACAACAACAACACCAAACACCAACAACAACAAAACAACAAAACAACAAAACAACAACAACAACAACAACAACAACAACAACAACAACAACAACAACAACAACAACAACAACAACAACAACAACAACAACAACCCCTTTAACACTATCTGGTCCGACGTCTTGTGGGTTATTATTATATTTGGTTTAAATACTATTAAGGACTGTGTTTGCTTTTACCATTTTCGTGCAAAATATTTTGGCTTGTCCCCTAGGCTAACAAAACGCCTTCCCTTTTTCTATAGAAAAATTACCCTGCAGAAGGTCGTTTTCCTCTAAGTTACAGGTTCCTTGTCACTCACCCAGAAAAAAGAAAAGAAAAAAGAAAAAAAAAACGTTTAAATTAAGGGAAGTGTCTTATTATCGACAAGCTAATGAGGTGAAAAGTCTTAAAATCTCCACAAAATTTGAGCACAACAGGTGAGCTCCAAACAGCCCCCCTCGGCCCAAATAGGTGTTAAGCGTATGGTATCTAGCGGTATGTAATAGGTGTTAAGTGTATGGTATCTAGCGGTATGTAATAGGTGTTAAGTGTATGGTATCTAGCGGTATGTAATAGGTGTTAAGTGTATGGTATCTAGCGGTATGTAATAGGTGTTAAGTGTATGGTATCTAGCGGTATGAATAGTTAAGTGTATGGTATCTAGCGGTATGTAATAGGTGTTAAGTGTATGGTATCTAGCGGTATGTAATAGTTGTTAAGTGTATGGTATCTAGCGGTATGTAATAGGTGTTAAGTGTATGGTATCTAGCGGTATGTAATAGGTGTTAAGTGTATGGTATCTAGCGGTATGTAATAGTTGTTAAGTATCTAGCGGTATGTAGGTGTTAAGTGTATGGTATCTAGCGGTATGTAATAGTTTAAGTGTATGGTATCTAGCGGTATGTAATAGGTGTTAAGTGTATGGTATCTAGCGGTATGTAATAGGTGTTAAGTGTATGGTATCTAGCGGTATGTAATAGGTGTTAAGTGTATGGTATCTAGCGGTATGTAATAGGTGTTAAGTGTATGGTATCTAGCGGTATGTCTATCTATCTATATGCTCAGGCCCAATCCCCATTTTGGGGGTAGCCGACTCAAGACAGAGCAAGAACAGGGAAAACACAAAAACAACATAAAACAAAAAATAAACACAGATAAAAAACACAAACTCACACATATCCAGGTCACCCCGGAGAAGACCCAGAGACCAGGGTTACCAAGGTCGCTCCAGCACTCCCCCGGCCCCTGACCACCCGGAGAGGTTCCGATCTCGGCAGGCAGACATGCAGCGGAGCCAAAGCCACAAGCCCTCCCACCACACTTCCAGGCACACCCTTCATATTAATCGTCCCCCCGGGCCAGGCGCCTGATGGACTATTATCTAGTCGAACTTGCGCCCGACCCCTTACTCCAAATGACCACGTGTTCACTCAACTATTCACAAGCATTCTCCATTCACTCCTGTCCACCACCACTTCCCCTGCCTGATCTATAGTCATTCCTCTATCATCCAAAGCCTTTCTTACACAGTCTCTCCATCTCAATGGGGGTCTTCCTGCCCTTCTATCTCCCCTTGTACCTGACTCACATATTCTCTTTGTAAGCCTTTCATCTCCCATTCGTTCAACATGACCATACCAGCTCAGCACCCTTCTGTCCACTCTGGCTGACAAATGTTTCCTGCTGCCCCACTCTCCTACGTATCTCTTCATTCCTCAATCTGTCTCTACGAGTAACTCCACACATACTCCTCAAGCAGCTCATCTCCATCACATCCAGCCCTCTTTTCTCCTTTTTCTTCAGAGCCCATGTCTCAGCCCCATACATCACTGTTGGCACAACAATTCCTTAATACAGTGCACTTTTTACTTTCACTCCGAGATTTCTCGTCTTCCACATACTTCCCATTGCTCCGAAAACCTTCCTTCCTTCACACACACTCTGTTTTACCTCCACTTCCATACCTCCACTCCTGCTTATCGTTCCTCCTAGATATTTAAAACACTCTACTTGTTCCAATATTTCCCCATGCAGCCTCACATCTAGATTCACCCTATGCTCTCCCCTATTACACACCACTACTTTACTGTTATTGACGTTCACCTTCAGTTTCCTCCTTCCACAAACCACACCAAACTCTTTGACTACCCGCTGCAGTTTCTCATCAGAATCCGCCACCAATGCTGTGTCATCAGCGAACAGCAACTGATTCAACTCCCAATCTCTAGCATTCTTTCCTACTAAACCCAATCCTCTTCCCATAGTTCTCCTTTTCACCTTCCTCACCACACCACCCATAAACATATTAAACGGCCTGGTGACATTACACAACCCTGTCGCAAACCTACCTTTACCTCAAACCATTCACTCAACTCACCATTTCCTACTCTCACACATGCTCTGCTCCCTTCATAAAAACTCTTAACTGCTTCTAACAAATTTCCTCCTATTTCATAAATCCTTAACACCTTCCACATTGCTTCACGGTCCACACGATCATACGCTTTTTCCAAGTCCATAAAAGCCCAAAATATCTCCTTATGCTTCTCTAAATACTTCTCGCATAACTGTCTTACTGCAAACATCTGATCCACGCACCCTCTTCCCTCCTAAAACCGCACTGTTCTTATCCTATTACAACTTCCGTACACTTTATTATCCTCTCTATCAACACCCTGCCATACAGCTTTCCAACCACTGACAATAAACTAATACCTCTATAACTTGAACACTCCTGCCGATCTCCCTTCCCCTTGTACAACGGCACAATACATGCACTCTTCCAGTCTATTGGTACCATTGACACAACAAAGCACACATTGAAAAGTCTCACCAACCAATCTATTATCACATCTCCACCCTTCTTTATACACTCCACAGCAATACCATCCAAACCTTCTGCTTTTCCCGCTCTCATTTGTTTCACTGCTTCTTTCACCTCATTTTCCTCAATCCTTTCATTCATTCCCTGCCACCTGGGTGGCCTGGGTAACCTATCTCCATCCACCTCTGCTTCAATCACTGCTTCTCTTCCATCTCTTGTATTTAACAAAGATTCAAAATACTCGGCATATCTTTTCCTCACTTCAACTGGTTCCACTAGTAATTCTCCATTTTCATCTTTCACTGACTCTTCCCTCTGTTGTCCTCCTTTCCTTACTTTATTTACCTCCTTCCAGAACATCTTCTTTCGTTCTTCAAAATTCTCACTCAGCCCCACCTTTCGTTTGCATCTTTTTTCGCTTCTCTAATTTTCCGTTTTGCCTCTCTCCTTTTCTCCTTGTACCTTACCTAGCGGTATGTAATAGGTGTTAAGTGTATGGTATCTAGCGGTATGTAATACGTGTTAAGTGTAAGGTATCTAGCGGTATGTAATACGTGTTAAGTGTATGGTACCTAGCGGTATGTAATAGGTGTTAAGTGTATGGTATCTAGCGGTATGTAATACGTGTTAAGTGTATGGTATCTAGCGGTATGTAATAGGTGTTAAGTGTAAGGTATCTAGCGGTATGTAATAGGTGTTAAGTGTATGGTATCTAGCGGTATGTAATAGGTGTTAAGTGTATGGTATCTAGCGGTATGTAATAGGTGTTAAGTGTATGGTATCTAGCGGTATGTAATAGGTGTTAAGTGTATGGTATCTAGCGGTATGTAATAGGTGTTAAGTGTATGGTATCTAGCGGTATGTAATAGGTGTTAAGTGTATGGTATCTAGCGGTATGTAATAGGTGTTAAGTGTATGGTATCTAGCGGTATGTAATAGGTGTTAAGTGTATGGTATCTAGCGGTATGTAATAGGTGTTAAGTGTATGGTATCTAGCGGTATGTAATAGGTGTTAAGTGTATGGTATCTAGCGGTATGTAATAGGTGTTAAGTGTATGGTATCTAGCGGTATGTAATAGGTGTTAAGTGTATGGTATCTAGCGGTATGTAATAGGTGTTAAGTGTATGGTATCTAGCGGTATGTAATAGGTGTTAAGTGTATGGTATCTAGCGGTATGTAATAGGTGTTAAGTGTATGGTATCTAGCGGTATGTAATAGGTGTTAAGTGTATGGTATCTAGCGGTATGTAATAGGTGTTAAGTGTATGGTATCTAGCGGTATGTAATAGGTGTTAAGTGTATGGTATCTAGCGGTATGTAATAGGTGTTAAGTGTATGGTATCTAGCGGTATGTAATAGGTGTTAAGTGTATGGTATCTAGCGGTATGTAATAGGTGTTAAGTGTATGGTATCTAGCGGTATGTAATAGGTGTTAAGTGTATGGTATCTAGCGGTATGTAATAGGTGTTAAGTGTATGGTATCTAGCGGTATGTAATAGGTGTTTAAGTGTATGGTATCTAGCGGTATGTAATAGGTGTTAAGTGTATGGTATCTAGCGGTATGTAATAGGTGTTAAGTGTATGGTATCTAGCGGTCTGTAATAGGTGTTAAGTGTATGGTATCTAGCGGTATGTAATAGGTGTTAAGTGTATGGTATCTAGCGGTATGTAATAGGTGTTAAGTGTATGGTATCTAGCGGTATGTAATAGGTGTTAAGTGTATGGTATCTAGCGGTATGTAATAGGTGTTAAGTGTATGGTATCTAGCGGTATGTAATAGGTGTTAAGTGTATGGTATCTAGCGGTATGTAATAGGTGTTAAGTGTATGGTATCTAGCGGTATGTAATAGGTGTTAAGTGTATGGTATCTAGCGGTATGTAATAGGTGTTAAGTGTATGGTATCTAGCGGTATGTAATAGGTGTTAAGTGTATGGTATCTAGCGGTATGTAATAGGTGTTAAGTGTATGGTATCTAGCGTATGTAATAGGTGTTAAGTGTATGGTATCTAGCGGTATGTAATAGGTGTTAAGTGTATGGTATCTAGCGGTATGTAATAGGTGTTAAGTGTATGGTATCTAGCGGTATGTAATAGGTGTTAAGTGTATGGTATCTAGCGGTATGTAATAGGTGTGTGTTATGGTAATGTAAGTTAAGTATGGTATCTAGCGGTATGTAATAGGTGTTAAGTGTATGGTATCTAGCGGTATGTAATAGGTGTTAAGTGTATGGTATCTAGCGGTATGTAATAGGTGTTAAGTGTATGGTATCTAGCGGTATGTAATAGGTGTTAAGTGTATGGTATCTAGCGGTATGTAATAGGTGTTAAGTGTATGGTATCTAGCGGTATGTAATAGGTGTTAAGTGTATGGTATCTAGCGTATGTAATAGGTGTTAAGTGTATGGTATCTAGCGGTATGTAATAGGTGTTAAGTGTATGGTATCTAGCGGTATGTAATAGGTGTTAAGTGTATGGTATCTAGCGGTATGTAATAGGTGTTAAGTGTATGGTATCTAGCGGTATGTAATAGGTGTTAAGTGTATGGTATCTAGCGGTATGTAATAGGTGTTAAGTGTATGGTATCTAGCGGTATGTAATAGGTGTTAAGTGTATGGTATCTAGCGGTATGTAATAGGTGTTAAGTGTATGGTATCTAGCGGTATGTAATAGGTGTTAAGTGTATGGTATCTAGCGGTATGTAATAGGTGTTAAGTGTATGGTATCTAGCGGTATGTAATAGGTGTTAAGAGTATGGTATCTAGCGGTATGTAATAGGTGTTAAGTGTATGGTATCTAGCGGTATGTAATAGGTGTTAAGTGTATGGTATCTAGCGGTATGTAATAGGTGTTAAGTGTATGGTATCTAGCGGTATGTAATAGGTGTTAAGTGTATGGTATCTAGCGGTATGATATAGGTGTTAAGTGTATGGTATCTAGCGGTATGTAATAGGTGTTAAGTGTATGGTATCTAGCGGTATGTAATAGGTGTTAAGTGTATGGTATCTAGCGGTATGTAATAGGTGTTAAGTGTAGGTATCTAGCGGTATGTAATAGGTGTTAAGTGTATGGTATCTAGCGGTATGTAATAGGTGTTAAGTGTATGGTATCTAGCGGTATGTAATAGGTGTTAAGTGTATGGTATCTAGCGGTATGTAATAGGTGTTAAGTGTATGGTATCTAGCGGTATGATATAGGTGTTAAGTGTATGGTATCTAGCGGTATGATATAGGTGTTAAGTGTATGGTATCTAGCGGTATGTAATTGTGTCTGCTCAAAAATTGAGCGAAAGGTCATAACATCGTCAAACTAATGAGGTGAACGTCTTATAATTTCATAACGAATGGGGCTAAACACGAGGGAGAGGGGGTGGGGCCAGAAAAATTAACCATTTCCCCTTAAGACTCCAAAATGGTGGTAGAGTGGAAGTTGAGTGATGAATAAGTTGTAGTGTTGTTGGTTGAAGAGGATGGGGCGTTAGGAGAGAAGCAAGGAAGTACTCTCTCACTCTAACACTCATCACTCACACTCTCAAACTCTCACATTCTCTCTCTCTCTCTCTCTCTCTCTCTCTCTCTCTCTCTCTCTTCACTTCTCTCTCTCTCCTCTCTCTATACATCTTCTCTCTCTCTCTCTCTCTCTCTCTCGCCATCAAAGAGTTATTTTCTCTCTCTCTCTCTCGCCATCAAAGAGTTATTATCGAGAGTGAGAGGGGGTCGGGAAATTCTTCTTCTTGCATCTTGTTACGTCACAGGCACGTGGATGTTTACATGGCATCTCCATCACCTGCATACACACACACACACGTACACACATACGTACACATACACACATACGTACACTCTCTATCTCTCTCACTCACCCACTATATCTCTCTCTCACACACACTCACACCTATACACAAACACCCTCTCTCTATTTAAGCTATCTCTCTCTCAGACACACACACACACACACACAATCATACTCATTCAATTTCACACACACACAATCATATACTCTCTCTCTCTCACACACACACACACACACACCACTCTCTCTCTCTCTCACACACACACTCACCACTCTCTCTCTCACACACCCGGAAGTACAACTCTTTCAGTATTTGAGGGAAACACACTTTATTCTGGTTACCATTAGACGATTTTAGCCAATTAGGATGGATATTGAAGACTCACAGGGGTAATATCTATCTCATTATAGTGTTTTTCCTGACCCCCCTTCTCCCTCATGTTGCTAGCATTCCTTTATACTCCTTTATGTTTAGCACTATTAGTTTTGATATGCCAAGACATTCGGCACATTAGTTTAGGGATTTTAAGACTTTTCGAGCCATTTCTTTATCAATTTTAAGACCTTTCTTGCCAATTAGGTATCGATCATTTTCCTGGCGAGCGATAACGAGCCTGTGAATTAGGAGGCAGTTAATTATTTCTACCGAATAATATACAAATCAATCTTGAAAGAGGGTCTAGGTAGTGTAAGTTTAAACTTGATGGAGGTCTAAGGAACACATTTAAACCTTCTCCTTAATCTTCGTGTGTCCAGGCACTTTGACCTCAACGTCCCTTGAATTTGGCTGTCTGTCATTATTTTGGCTTTGTGGGAGATCCTCATTATAGATAGCCTGCCTTTTGTCTCCTTTAGACACATAGCAATAAAATACATTATACACAGTCGTAGTCTTTAGTGAGTGTGTGTGTGTGTGTGTGTGTGTGCGTGCGTGTGTGCGTGTGTGTGCGTGTGCGCGCGCGCGTGCCAGTGATTGACCTATCCACACATACACAACACTTTATCAGCTGAATTAACTACCCGTAATAAATCCATGCCTCATAATATATTGGTTTTTCAATGGTTCGATTAACACCATCTGGTCTGACGTCTTGTGGGTTATAATATTACGTTTATTTATTATTGAGGATTTTGCTTTCTCTTGCAATTTTCGAGCAATGTACAGTATTTTAACATGTGTCTTAGGCTAACAAACACACCTTCCCAGACTTCATTTAAACTAATAAAAAATGCCCAACCAGAACCCCTTCAAGCAAAATGTGTAAAATTTTTCGAGAACAAAATATTACTGCTCGAAAGGCAATATATTTTAAGTTACAGGCTTACAGAAAAATGGGACACCTGAACGGGGTGAAGCAACTTATTATGGACAAACTAAAGGAGTGAAGCGTCTTAAAATCTCCAAACTAATGGAGCGAAACAGGGGAGGTCCAAAGAGACCTACCGCGGACCAAATAGGCTTACACGAACAAGTACAACCAAAGGCTAGACAAAAGTGTGCTGTTAACTACGAGAGAGAGAGAGAGAGAGAGAGAGAGAGAGAGAGAGAGAGAGAGAGAGAGAGAGAGAGAGAGAGAGAGAGAGAGAGAGAGAGAGAGAGAGTGTATGTGAGTGAGAATGAGTGAGAGTGAGAGTAATTGTGTGTGAGAGAAAGAGAGAGTGTGTATGTGAGTGAGAATGAGTGAGTGGGAGTAATTGTGTTTGTGTGAGAGTGAGAGAGAGAGAGTGTATGTGAGTGAGAATGAGTGAGTGGGAGTAATTGTGTGTGTGAGAGTGAGAGAGAGAGAGAGAAAGAGAGTGTGTATGTGAGTGAGAATGAGTGAGTGGGAGTAATTGTGTGTGTGAGAGAGAGAGAGAGAGAGAGAGAATGAGTGAGTGAGTGAGGGAGAGAGAGAGAGAGGAGGGGTACTATACTACAAATAAAGCTAATAACAACAACAACAAAAATAACAAGTACAGAGAGGAGTGTGTCGGGGAATCTGGCGAGAAAATATCAGGGGGTGTGGGTTATATTTAGTGGGGCTATTTGTGGTGTGCGGGGGGGGGGGGGGGCCAGTGGGAGTAGGAGTGGGGAGGGGGAGGGGGAGAAGAGATATATAGGTTGAGAGAGAATGAAGAAAGGAGAGGGGGCTGGGGAGGAGTGGGGAGATGGAAGGAGGGGGAGGGGGGAGAAGAGAAGGAGGGGGTTGAGAAGAGATATATGGGGGAGAGAGAATGAAGAGAGAGGAGGGGGCTGGGGAGGAGTGGGGCATGGGGAGAGGGAGGGGAGAGGAAGAGAGTAAGGGGTTGAGTAGAGATATATGGGAGAGAGGGAATGAAGAGAGGTGGAGAGGGGAGGGCAAGGGAGGAAGGGAATGGGGGACGGAGGGGGAATGAGAAGATATATATATGGGGGAGAAGGAATGAAGAGAGGTGGAGAGGGTAGGGAAGGAGTGGGGAGGTAGAGGAGGGGGAGAGGAAGAGAGGGCGGAGGTGAGAAGAGATGCTTGGGGAGAGAGAGAGGAGAGAGGAGAGAGGAGCGAGAAGAGAGAAGAGAGGAGAGAGAAGAGAGGAGGAGAGGGGAGGGGATTAGAAAGGGGAGGGGAGAGGGAAGGAGGGGGATGGACTTGAGAAGAGATAGCTAGGGGAGAGGAAATGAAGAGAGAAGATAGGCGAGAAGCGGAGAGGGGAATGGGGAGGGGGGAGAGAAGTGAAAGAGGAAGAGAGGGCTAGGCTTCGAACTATCCCACTAACAGTTTTTACCACCTCATATCCTTCTTAAACAGCACAACATCGTCTAACTATAGCTACAACAAAATACAAAAGACGTCGCCGGTACAGAAGAGGAAAAGTGAAGCAAGCCATAAATTCCGTGTGATGGGATGGGTCGGATTAACCAACCAACAGAGCGGGTAGTTTAAGGGGGGGGGAGGGTTTATTTATTGGTCCACTTCTCTATTTATATATTTTTTTTAGTTTCCTCCCTAGACTTCCATCAAGCTTTAAAAAAACATAAAATATATACCGGTATATACAGTATATATAAACATCCCCAAGATACCCCTTCTAGATAAATTTAAAAACAAAATCGGTAGAAAATTTTCCCGGTCGAAGGGCGCTTCCTCCCAAATTGCAGGCTAGCTATCGCTCGCCAGGAAAAAAATGACACCTACTGTAAATGACACGAAAGGTCTTCAAAATTGACAAAGAAATGGGGCGAAAGGTCTTAAAATCGCCAAACTAATGGGGCGAACGTCTTAAAATGTCAAAGGTAATGGGGCAAAACATGAGGGAGAAAGGGGTCCAAAGAACCCTTTACTGTAAAGCCTACGTATATGTTTCCTTATTTACTGCTTAGGTCTTCACTATCATTGTAAGTTAAATTTAATGAAGATATAACTAAATAAATGAAGCTAAATACTGTATAGGTGACAAACCGCCTTCCCTTGGTACCGGTACTAGAGTATCTTATTGTGAACTGTACTGTGTGTGTGTGTGTGTGTGTGTGTGTGTGTGTGTGTGTGTGTGTGTATGTGTGTGTGTATGTGTGTATGTGTATGTGTGTATGTGTGTGTGTGTGTGTGTGTGTGTGTGTGTGTGTGTGTGTGTGTGTGTGTGTGTGTGTACCTGTGCGTGAAGAGTATATTTCCGTGCCCCCTCCCCCCCCCCCCCCCCCCCCCCCCCCCCCCCCCCCCCCCCCCCCCCCCCCCCCCACCCCCCCCCCCCCCCCGACCCCCTCCCCCTCCCCTACCCCCCCCCACCCCCTCCCCTGGTCCTGTGAGTGAACCCCCCCCCCCATGGATAAACTGGGTTGTTGTCAGTGGCTGGGGTGTACATTACAGTAAGTGTCACGGTAGGGATCACGGTACACACACACAAATACACCCACCACACACACATACCACACACATACACAGCACACCACTAAAACTTCACTCCAAGCACACATACGAGACTCCACTTTACTCCATTCCACTCCGAGCATACACACACACACACGCCAATCCACTCTACTCCACTCCAAGCGCGCACACAGAACACTCCACTAAACTCTAATCCACACACACACACGCCAATCCACTCTAAGCGCGCGCACACAACACTCCACTAAACTCTAATCCACACACACACAACACCACATTATACCTGTGATATATATATATATATATATATATATATTTTTTTTTTATGGTATTTTGTTTAATTATTATTGAAGATTTTGGTTGCTATGGCCATTTTCAAGCAATGTATTTTTATTTGTCCAACGATATAATGTACAATTGGAATACTTTTGAATATAGTTATAAATAATTCCAGATTAAGAAGTATTGACAACTTTAACTTGAAAACTTAAAACCCCTAATATCGAAAACATCATCCAGTTTAGTAAATACATGATACTGTAAATGTTCCACTTAACTTCCTTCCCCCACCCCCCTTTCTCTTACACTATAATACAAATAATATACTTGAGTGTAGTTTTGTATACCAGTATAAACGATCCCAGAAATGTTGCCAAATAAATGTTGTCCGTGGAATGTTGACAATAAATCCTCTCGTGTGATACCCCCTTAACTTTCTGTCATCCGAGGGGGGCTTTTTAGACCTTCCCTGTTTCACTCCAATAGTTTGACGATAATAAGAAGGCTCACCCCATTCTGGTGTTGATTTTATCTGGGTGAACGATAGAGAATCTGTAACTTAAAAGAAATCGGCCTTCGGCCGACAAATTTTTCTATCGAAAATATGTACACATTTAGCTGAAGGGGGTGTGGGTGGGCAGTTTTTAGTGTGAAGGAAATCTGGGAAGGCGTTTTTGTTAGCCAAGGGGACAAACTAAAATACATTGCTCGGTAATGGCAACTCCTATTTTTAGTAGCTCAGTGAGTATAGTGAACACTGATATGATGATTTCTCACCTTCAGTATTTATCATCGGTTAATGATCAAGTGTCGTATCAATTTCGTTATAAGATTTGTTGAGTTACAGACACACAAGATTATAACCCAATCTTCACTTGACAACAATTACTGGCAGATATGATAATGATAATGCATGTCAGACAGTGAGAGGCGTACCGTAACTCATATATAAGTAGGTCACATGGGTTATTCTGTGGTGTATTAATCCTCACACCATGACTACTACCACTGCCACTACTGCCACCACCATCATCACCATCACTAACACTACTACCATAATCACCTCCACCATTACTACCACTACCATCATACCATTACTAACACTACCATCACCATCACCACAACTACCAACATCACTATTCCCCCACCACCACGACCACTACTGCTACCGCTACCACCATCACCACCACCACCACCATCTATATATAACCTGGAATGTCTGTGTTACTATTTCACCTGTCAACTAATATAGCAGGCAATCATATAAGTGTTGATGGGTACCGGTATACCTGGGTATAGAGTGGACGGGGGGGGGGGGGGGTATGATTGGTGTCAAGGCCTATGCTACATAATTATATGGAGGGTAGCTATAAACACTCACGTCAACACCAAACACACACACACACACATCTCTCTCTCTCTCTCTCTCTCTCTCCTCTCTCTCTATATATATATATATATATATATATATATATATATATATATATATTATATATTATATATATATATATACCGGGTATATATATAATTATATATGGAGGTAAAATCACAAATACGTATGATCAAATTATGTAGTATAACTCGCTGGAAAAAATTGAAACAATGGAACAGCAAGCTTTCGTCTATCCTCTCAAGACATCTTCAGGGTATTACCCTGAAGATGTCTTGAGAGAATAGACGAAAGCTTGGTGTTCCATTGTTTCAATTTTCCTAGCGAGTTTTACTACATATACAGTGTATATATACAGTGTATATATATATATATATATATATATATATATATATATATATATATATATATATATACAGTATATATGTGTGTGTGTGTGTGTGTGTGTGTGTGTGTGTGTGTGTGTGTGTGTGTGTGTGTGTGTGTTATGGTGGTGTGGAGAGTTGACACATTGACTGACCAAGGTACAATCACCACTAGAAGTTTGACGTATCTTATTTATTTCAACTACCCTTTCGCTTTAACTCTTTCATTGCCGGTGACGTCCACTTCATTATATTCCGACAGTTATTAAACAATTGCATTCAGTTTAGGAAGGACGTCTACCCATGAAAAGGCTACATACCATCACAATTAATCCTTTTAGCTACTATACATACTTTCTATGCTACATAAAATCGTCTAAATAAAGCTGAAATCAATAATAAAAGACGTTACTGGCGCTGAAAGGGTTAACTATATATACAAAAGAATATATATCGACACAGCTGAACATATCTTGATTGATAAACCTTAAATGCATTACAGATTAATCTATTCATATACACAGATACTTATGTGTAGGTGAACATTATAGAAAAGAGTGGTTAATAGACAGACTAATGAGGAAGTAAGAAGGTGTGGTGTGGAGGTAGATGTGCTGGAAAGTGTGAAAAGGAATAACTTGAGATGGTTCGGCCATATGGAACGTATGGAAAGCGAGAGAATGACTAAGAGTGTGTACGAGAGCGAGGTGGAGGGACAGAGAGGGAGAGGTAGACCGAAAGAGAGGTGGAAGGATGGAGTGAGGAAGTATATGAACGAAGGTGGTGCTAGTTGGGGGGAGGGGCGTCGACTGACTGGGGACAGAGGTGCATGGGGGCGGTTCGTTCGGGGATCACGGCGTCAGGCAATAGATAGATAGATAGATAGTGGTTCCTTCATTGCATTTTGTTATATTTGATATAAGGAGAGATTATACCGTATATATATATATATATATATATATATATATATATATATATATATATATATACCGGTATATATATATATATATATATATATTTTTTTTTTCCTCATTGTTTTTCTAAGCTTCCTCCCTAGACCACCATAAAGCTTCACAATACCCCCAAGACCTTCCTTCAAGATAAGTTTGTGCATATTTTCGGTGCCCCGTTCCTCCTAAATTGCAGACTTGCTATCGCTTGCCAGGAAAACATGGACACCTAAATGGCACAAAAGCTCTTAAAATTGAAAAACAAATGGGTCAAAAAGTCTTAAAATCGCCAGACTAATGAGGCGAACGTCTCAAAATCTCCAAGTTAATGGGGCTAAACATGAGAGAGAAGGGGGACCCAATTCTTTACCACTCGGTAGGGACCAAATATTCCAAAGGCCAAATGCACATATACAATGTTACTATTAAGTTGAAGAAGGGCCCACACCCTTGAATGAGATGGACCATAGGCTTAATGCACGTATAAGTTTTTATTTTCGAAAAAAGAGAGCAGTTTGTTTTCTTTCTTTTCTATGTGGATGAAGGAGACGAAGGACAAACCTGCCTGTAACAAGTGCCCCCCCTCAAGATTGAAAGAGTGATAGAGAGCCAAACTCAAGGTACGTTTGAGTTAATAATTTGGGTGTGTTGGAAAGAAGTGTAGGTTATGGATATACAGCCAGTATAATATTAACAGACAATATCCCTAGCAGGAGGTGGGTGGATCTAGACATAAAACTTGATACAGATTGGGTTTACTATACTGTAGAGTGGTGATGGGCTGGTCTATCAGAGTGAGAACTGAGCGATCTCTGCCATACCCATAGCTTACTCTGACTGTCCTTTGTATATATTTTAGATCTCAAGGGACGGCGTCTCTTGCGGGATTGACCTCCTAATCTACCAAGATTGGAAGCCAAAGCGTCACATCCTTTTGCCCCTCAACTTTCTCTTCATAATTGCTGAGGGGCACAGGGCCCTGGGTGGGGCTTTGGTTTCCCGGGCGTTTCCGCGCCCTCCTCAGCTCCCCGCCATGGAGTGGCTTCGGTCACCCAGGCTTTATTGTGGTCGGCGGGGAGGGTTCTGTGGGGGCGCTCGGTTGTGGCCTTGGCCTTGCTCGGGGCCTTGGGGCTGTTCGGCCAGGCAGCTTGGGGCAAAACAACAACAACAACAACAACTATACTGTAGGCCTAATGACCAAGTAAAGTTTTGGCTGGATGAGCGGCCTGGATTTTGGCATACCCGGTACCATGTATAGCCTATGAGCAGTTGATGCACACAGACGGCAGTTCACCCCTAAAACCAGAAGAGGGGAGTACAAGATGGCGGCCGACATACATGGTCTTATCTAATGATGTATGACAGGTTGGGAGAGAGGTATCCTGACCAGGATTCGAACCCACTCACTCCATATATATTTGGGAAATGCCTGATCTTGCTAAACAAAAATAATAAATATATATAAAATAAAAATAAATAAATAAATAAAAATAAATAAATATATATATATACACTGTATATATATATATAAGTATTATACCCCATGAATACCTCCGACGACCACATTGCCTTACTATTCCCACAACATCCAATGTATCTCCCCTCTAGGAGATACAAATACGTAGGGAAGACACGTTTTACTGAGCATGATGAATATAGTAAAAGAAAAAAAAAAAAAAAAAAAAAAAAATTATATATATATATATATATATATATATATATATATATATATATATATATATACTGTATATATAAATAGAAGAAACAAAATATAAATATATACCGGTACGTAGTGTTTATTTTGGCGGTAAAGACTCCCTGCTCATTGATTCTCGGGCGGGTTACGAGGTGCGTCACTTGCCAAGATACAGGTTTAATGGGGGGGATGGGGGGGAAAGGCTGGGTTTTCTGGCCCCAATTCTCCCTCGTGCTTAGCCCCATTAGTTTGATTTTATGACGTTCGGCCCATTAGTTTGGCGATTTTCAGACCTTTAGCCCCATTTCTTTGTGAATTATTGTTTTTTCCACCAACCAACTTCACCTCTAAACTCAATTAATGAAATCAACAAATACATGTGGCACTCCAAGGACTCGAACCTAGGATACTCACATCGAAATTCCGCGGACTTATGCATTATTAAGACCTTTGTGCTATTTAGGTGTCGACTGGTTTTCCTGGCGAACGATAGTGAGACTGTAATTTTGGAAGAATCGGCCTTTGGCCGGGACATTATTCTACCGAAAAATGTACAAATTAATCTAGAAAGGGGATCTAATAGATGTTTTTAAAGTTTGATGGAGGTCTAGGGAGGACACTAAAAAATAAATGAATATGTTGGAGGTCTAGGGAGGAAACTAATAAATAAATGAATATGTAAATAAATTGGCCACAAATATAGCCACTATCCCCATAAGAGGAGCGTCACTTGCCAATGTACGGGTTTAGGGCGGACAGAGTAAATAGTGGTGGTTGGTGCACAGATAACCAACGGATATAGCCCAGGTGCCCTTTTACTTGTTTGGTCATTATAACACATTGTCACCCATTAGTGTGCCAATTTTAATCCCTTCTCTACCGGCGATGTGTTTTTAGTTTTATTCGAACGATATTTCGACGATTTTGTGCTGTTTAAGGAAATGGGATAGTATAAAGGGTTAAGTGATATAGTTCGAAACTTGTTAACTGCTGAGGCCTTTCTTAAACTGAGTAATATCGCCTGATAGTTGCCAAAATACAATGAGAATGGTGTCACTGGTACTGAATGGGTTAAGATGTTTCAACTCGGTTTGCCCGCCTTCAACCTGTCCCAAAGAAGGGTACCCGCTCTTAACCCTCCAACTATCGTCCAATGGCTCTTATTTCCTGCATCTGTAATGTTTTAAAATCTATTCCTAATTCAAAATTTCTTAACCCTTTCAGTGCGGGGGATTTCCCTCTATAATAGGGCTCATTTAGACACTCTAATATCTAAATCCACCACTCTTGGAACTCTCTGAACAAAATATAGTAAAACCCCCTAGCATCAGGGTGTCAAACAATAGCCCAGTCCATCATGGTAGCCTATATTATTGTATATTATGTAAAGATAATATTATGGGTTGTAGTTCAAATTATGTAGGCCTATGTACAAGCGAAAAAATGGCCAAAACAATGCTATTTCATGTTATTTTTCTTGTTTTTTTATAATTAATTTAAGTCTTCAACCAAGTCTTCAAAAATGGCCAAAACAATGCTATTTTATGTTATGTTTCTTGTTTTCCTTCTCATATTAATTAAAGTCTTCAAACAAAATGGCCAAAAAATGTTATTTCATGTTATTTTTCTAGTTTTCTTTCTCATATTCATTCAAGTCTTCAAACAAAATGGCTCCGGTGTGACACCCTGCCTAGCATGATGATAATAGTGTTACATAATCACAATCTACAGTTTACACCACAAGCTACATATCCATTCATTATAAGTAGGCGAGAAATCTTAACTTCTATCCTCCATAACTTACAAACTACTAGAGTAATCGACTTAATATGTCTACTGCTTAGGAAGAGTCAGCCAGGGAATAGGTGTTGGCATTTACGACCCATTTGTTCTAGCGATCTTAACTTCTATCCTCCATAGCTTACAAACTACTAGAGTAATCGACTTAATATCTCTACCGTTTAGGAAGTCAGAGCCAGGGAATAGGTGTGGGAATTTACGGCCCATTTGTTCTAGCCCTTTTTAAGTGACAGAGGATAGAAGTTAAGATATCTTGCCTACTTATAATGAATGGACTATACATATCCTGGCTCGGCTCTAGTGAGTGGCAACATTTGGCATCTCCCCAAGTCATAAAATAGTTTTAAAATATATATTGCAGATTCTAAATAAGGCAAACTTGTAACTCTTATAATACAACACGTAAGAAACTATAGGTAGCACAAACGAACTTGACAATAATCTTGGCCCTTTAACTTCTCATAACTCAAAAGGGCCTAGATGAAACTGGCTGTAAATATCCACACCTATTTCCTGGTGGGCTCTTCCCAAATGTTAGAAATGTCAGCTCGATTGCTTTCATTAATTTTGAGTTATGAGAAGTTAAGAGGTCAAGATTATAGTCAAGTTCGTTGACGCTACCTATAAAATAATAATATTATTATATAATAACCTTCTAAATCATACACCAAAAACTACTAATTTTATCCCAGCTTGGCTAAATTGAGTATCGGGATTTGGCAATCCACTGCACCACTCATAAAGTAGTGATTAAATATTTATCGCAGTTTCTAAATAAGACCCCCTTAGAACACACTTAGAATAAAGTATTGTAAGAATCTAGCATACGGTACTAATAATATTACATAATCGCCTTCTAAACTTTATGCGCAGAAGCTTCGCGCCCGATGACTTTTAATGTAGTCGATGCCGGAGATACCGTCATAATAAACGCCATAGGAACTGTATGTCCACTTTGGCTTGAGTGAATGGTGAAACTTGGCAATTCCCCCACACCACTCATAAGGTATAGTGTTTGAATATTTATTGCAACTTCTACATTAGGTATGCATTGCACTTTAAAATACAACACTGTAGGGAACTATAAAAATATAATAATACATAATTGCGTTCAATACTATATACAAGAATGAAGAATCTTATATATCCTGGGTTGGTTGAGTTCATGTGAGTGGCGAGACTTGGCAACTCTCCCACGCATACAACACCACCTTCCCGCCAACAAGTCAACTCACATCGTATTTTTCCCGCGCTTTACCCTTCCTGCCAGCGGAAACATTTTATGCAACCTAATTATGATCCTTCGTAAAGTCTCGGCCATGAATATATCCACTTCCTTGCGATATACTGTACGTAAGAAAATTAACAATAATTGAAAAAAAAAATAATAATTCGGTCTCTCTTCATCATTGTTCTTCCCAATAATGTGACCGTATCTTGACCGTGACTATACATTTGGTGGTGTAATGATTTAGATGCTTATGTTCTGGGTGTGGTGTCCCGAGTTCGAATCCCGGAAGGACCATATGTTTTCATTAGATTGATATCCAAATTCGAAAATGGATATTAATCGTGATCGTGTATTCAACCTTCAACTGTGTTGGTGGTGTAATGGTTTAGATGCTTATGTTCTGGGTGTGGTGTCCCGAGTTCGAATCCCGGGAAGACCATATGCTTTCATTAGCTTATTCAAGTGCATTGGGGTTTGTAATTGATGATTAATGTTAAGAACGGGGTGTTACTTAACACTGATTCTGTACATGAAATACTGCTCAAAGGTTTTGTATATCTTTAAAGGGGTGTTTTATGTCTGAACCCCTTTCTCCCTCATGTTTAGCACCATTAGTTTGAGGTTTGAAGACGTTCGACCCATGAGTTTGGCGACTATAACCTTACGACCCATTTTTTATGAATTTTCAAGACCATATGTGCCATTTAAGTGTCGATTTATTTTAACTGGAGAGCGATAGCGAGCCTGCAGTTCAGGAGGAACCGGCCTTCAGCCTGGACATTTAAAAAAAAAATTACAATATGATCTGGAAGGGGGGCCTTGGAGAGTATTTTTTTTAAACTTGATGGAGGTCTAAGGAGCAAACTTTAAAACAAATACTAAAAAAAAAACTAAACAAAAAATTTATAAGATTGTTTACATTTATATAGTTACGGAATAGACTTAAGACATACTGTAGGTTAAATAAAAAAAAGGCTAGAGCAAACGGGCTGTACATTTTCACACCAATTCCCTGGCTGACCCTTCCCAAATGATAGAAATATCAGCTGGATTACTCTAGTTATTCGCTTGTGAGTTATAGAGGTTAATAGTGTTCAAGAGTTTTGGCCTACCTATTTGAAACAGGGTATAGTTTGATGAGTGTGGCCATAATTACCACTGTTCAGAACTAGGTTGCACAAAACGCACTCCCTTCCCGCTATCAAGTCATCTCTCTTACCATTTTTCCCGCGCTTTACCCTCCCGCCAACTATTATTCATTTTTAAGAGGGGATTATACAATTTAAATTTGTATATTATTAGTGTGTATATATATATATATACTGTAGTTTTAGTGTGGCCCCCTTTCCTCTATCAAGCTTAAAAAAACACCCCCATCACCCCCTTTGAGATAAATTTATACATTTTTCGGTAGAACAAAATCCTGAAAGGAGGATGATCAAGAGTTAGTAAGATAAGAAAGAAGATGACCAGCAGAGCGGCCCTTAAGGTAACCACATTGGCGATCTGAGAGTAGATTATGGGAAGATCAATGCTTAAGACATTTTCATTAAGAATAGTTAACAAGCATTATATTTGCAAGAAATGAGAGCAATTGGACGATAGTTGGAGGGCTGCGAGCGGTCACCCTTCTTTGGGACAGGTTGAAGGAGAGCAAACTTCCACCAAGAAGGAAAGACAGTAGAGTAAAGACAGAGACGAAAGAGTTTGCCTAGGAAGGGAGTCGGCACAAAAGAGCAATTATTGAGTGCAACAGGGGGAACACATCCGGTCAGTACACCTTCTTAATATTAAGGGGAGGCAGACCGTTTGTTTGGTCTATTAATTCATTTATTCATATATATTTTCTTTAGTTTCCTCCGTAGACCTCCATCAAGCTTAGAAAAAAAAACCTAGACCCCCCTTTAAGATAAATTTGTACATTTTTCGGTAGAAAAATGTCCCGGCCGAAGGCCGGTTCCTCTTAAAACTGCAGGCTCGCTATCGCTCGCCAGGAAAAAATCGACACCTAAATGGCACGAAAGGTCTTAAAATTGACAACGAAATGGGGCGAAAGGTGTTACAATCGCCAAACTAATGGGCCGAACGTCTTATAATATCAAAACTAGTGGGGCTAGACATTAGGGAGAAGGGGGTCCAGAAAAACGGTCTGCCTCACCTTAAGCCCAGAGAAGGCAGAAAGTACATCCTCAGAATATATTATAATATTAGGCATAAGTAAGAGAGAGGGGGGGGGGGTGGAGGAACAGCACCGGAATCATTCAACGTGGAGTTTTTAGCGAGACATAAATACAAAATAAATAAATAAATCAAATCTTTAAAAACAACTCTGGTTTTAAAATTTTTTTTTTAACTAGTTACCATAACCATCCCAATTTCCAGAGAAGTCTATGGACAGACCACAGCACATTTCACTACCAATGTTAACTATTGAATTCCAAACATGTTTACTCTAAAACTGTCAATTATTAATTCCAGTTGTCATTAAGGGGGAGGTAGTTGCTTTTTCTCCCTCATACTTAGTCCCAATAGTTTTGAGATTTTAAGACGTTCGTTCCATAAGTTTGGCGATTTAGTTAATGAAGAACCGTTATAGTTAGAGGGTAAAAACTCCACCTCAAGTATCTGTCATGAGCCCTTCCACTTCCCTCCCAGAGTTTATTAGACGGGGTGGGTTAAAATTAATCCTGGCCGCCTCCCCAATCCACTAAACCCGTGATGGACTGGCAATATACCTATTTCCGGTCAGGAATGAAATAGTTTAACGTTTTTTCAAATAGATGACACCTTTCTCAATTGGATTCTAGTTACCGGCACCTTCAAACACCTGGCATTAACACATTGCAGATTATGACCGTTTACACAGTTTATTCTGGCTATCGCTAAATCTCTGTCAGGTTTAAACAAAAATGTGTACAGTATATATATATATATATATATATATATATATATATATATATATATATATATATATATATATATACACCGTATATATATATACCGGTATATATATATATATATATATATATATATATATATATATATATATATATATATATATATATAATTTTAATGTGTGTGTTGTGTGTGTGTGTGTGTGTGTGTGTGTGTGTGTGTGTGTGTGTGTGTGTGTGTGTGTGTGTGTGTGTGTGTGTGTGACAATAGATTGATTAATTAATGGCTTGATACAACAAATATATAGTTGAACAATTACTAGCCATATATAAAGCTATAACTGAAATATGATGGGCACAAGAGGTTAGCCAATTATTGTTATGTGTTATTGGATGCTGGGTGATAATTATGTAGCGTCATCAGAACAGCTATTACAGTATGGGGGTATACAGTTTGTAGTCATTCATACATTGATGTATTATTACAGTATGGAAACATTAAGGGGTTTTATTTATTTATATTAATTTCATTTGTATTATTATATTTTGTTTTAAGTTAGTTCCCTAGACCTCTATCAAGCTTAACAAATATATATGGTACTGTATATGTGTACAATATATATATGGTACTGTATATGTATAAAATATATATATATGGTACTGTATATGTGTACAATATATATATGTGTACAATATATATATGGTACTGTATATGTATAATATATATATATGGTACTGTATATGTGTACAATATATATATATGTGTACAATATATATATATGGTACTGTATATGTATAAAATATATATATATGGTACTGTATATGTGTACAATATATATATATGTGTACAATATATATATATGGTACTGTATATGTGTACAATATATATATATGGTACTGTATATGTGTACAATATATATATATACTGTACTGTATAATTATGTGTACAAAATATATATAGATACAAATAAGACCCCTATTCGACTTATATTCATACATTTTTCGGTAGAAAAATGTCCTGGCCGAAGGCCTGTTCATCTTCAATTGCAGACTCGCTATCTCTCACCAGAAGATCAACCCCTAAATGACCCACAGGCCCTACCTATTCTGAACAATGCTGTTTAAGGAGAGATCCTTCACTTTTTGTAAATTTTTGTATTTATTTATTATTTTTCTAGTTTCCTCGCTAGACCTCCATCAAGCTTAAAATGAAGCCCCCTAGACCCCCTTTCAAGATAAATTTGTACATTTTTCGGTAGAAAAATTTCCTGGCCGAAAGCCGATTCTTCTTAAATTACAGGCTCGCTATCACTCGCCAGGAAAAAATCGAGACCTAATTGACAGAAATGGGGCGAAAGTTCATACAATCGCCAAACTAATGGGTCTAAAGATGAGGGAGAAGGTGGTCTAGAAAAGCGACTCGTCTCCCCTTAAGGGGGATAGGGTTAAATATTTGGGCCATTTATATATTTGTTCATTTATATTTTTAGTTTCCTCGCTAGACCTCCATCGAGCTAAAAAAACAAAAAAAACAAAAAAAAGGAAAAAAAAAACCCAAGATAATTTTGTAAATTTTTTGGGAGAAAAATGTATCGACCTCCTAAATTACAGGCCCCTCCCTCGTCAGAAAAAAAAAATAGACACCAAAATGGCACGAAAGGTCTCAATACTGACAAAGCAATGGGGAAAAATTTCATAAAATCACCAAACTAATGGAACGAACGTCTTAAAATTTCAAAACGAACGGGGAGAAGAGGAGAAAAACCCTACATGTACCCCCTTTAGAAATGACCCAAACAAATGTAAAACGGGAGTCAGCGTACTAAAAGGGTTAAGTATATGCCAATAGTGCCATAGTTAAAGATATATTAATATTGTGTGCGGCAAGACTTGACTACCGTTGGAAACATAACGAAGATCATTAAACATATTTTATATTTATTTTTATTATTATTATTATTATTAGGTACTATAATAATAATAATAATTATTATTATTATTGTTGTAGTGTTTGCATGACGTCAGTAGAACTAAGGAGACATGCAACAGGAAATGAATTGCATAGTTGAAGTGCGACTTGCAGTGCAGTCTGAAATAACTCGTTCATTACCGGTGACGTCCTTTTCATCATGATTTTATTCATCTTAGGAGGGACATATATTCATCTTAGGAGGGACATATATTCATTAAAAGGCTACAAACTTCCTTTTCATCATATTCTGGACACTATTAGCTGATTCTATTCAGCTTAGGAAGGACATCTATCCATTAAAAGCCTACAGACTATTTCAATTATTCCCTCTAGCAACCATATATCTTTCCAAAGCAGCACACAATCCTCAAAACGTAGCTAGAATATAATTAAAAAGACGTCGCTGGTACGGAAAGGGTTAATGATACAATACGGTCGCTGGTCTGAGCGAACCCCTTGATACATTATTTACCCCTTGAGACGCATAAGAAACTTGGAATAAATAATATCAGGTAACTAACTGTCTTGATAGCGTAATGCATAAAGGCGCGGAATTTCGGTGTGAGTATACTAGGTTCGAGTCCTTGGAGTGCCACATGTATTTGTTGATTTCATTAATTGAGTTTAGAAGTATTATTGGTGAAAAAATATGAATCATTGTTTTATCATGGTTAACTTTTTGGGCGATTTTTGCATGTATTCATTATTTTTCTAGTTTCCTCCCTAAACCTCCATCAAATTTAAAAAAACATCCATTAGATCCCCCTTCTAGATTAATTTGTACATTCTTTGGTAGAAAAATTTCCCGGCCGAAGGCCGGTTCTTCCAACATTACAGGCTCACTATCGTTCGCCAGGGGAAAAATCGACACCTAAATAGCACGAATGGTCTAAATATTGACGAAGAAATGGGGCGAAAGGTCTTAAAATTGACAAACTAATGGGACAAACATCTTAACATTTGATAACTAATAGGGCTAAAGATGAGGGAGAAAGTGGTCCAGAAAACCGGCCCATGTCCCCTTAAGGGGGTAGTGCTTGTTTTGGTCTATATATTTATCTATTACCGGTAATCTCTTTTTGAGCTTCCTCGCTAGACCTCCATCAAGCTTAAAAATACACCCCTACACCTGTTTTCAAGATATCTTGGCATTTTTGGGGTAGAACAAATTCGGCCGGGTTCCTTCTATATAAATTACTGAAGAAATTTGACACATAAACGGCATGAAATGTCTTAATATTGACAAAGAAATGGGGCGAAAGGTCTCAAAATCGCCAAACTAACAGAAAAAACTTATTAAAATCTCAAAACCAACATGCTAATCATAAGGGAGAAGGGGTCCAGAAAAAGCAACTACCACTTCATTAAACCCACAATAATGGACGTCTACTGTACTGAGTTATACATGGCAAGAAAGAGGAAAGCCCATACTACAATATGAAGACATTAAACTTGGAAAAAGGTCAATATATCATACTGAAATCTGTTCCATAATTTAAAAAGTCATCGTTCTTCGGCATTCAATTCGTCGCAATTGTAGCACCGGTATATACTGAGTACCGATAATAGTTTTTGTAAATTAAATAAGATTTTTTTACTGGCTTTGCAATGGAGCCGTCAGATTATGCTCAACGCCTTTAGTTTTTTTATATATTATCGTAAACCTTATGCTAGCGATTTTGAGTATTGCTGCCGAACCCAAAATGTTAATTCATGAACAATTTTCACCCACAAATATTGCGTCTACTGCAATCTATTATATTAACTGTGTTGGTGGTGTAATGGTTTAGAATTAGATTATTATGTTCTGGGTGTGGTGTCCCGAGTTCGAATACCGGGAGGACCATATGCTTTCATTAGTTTATTGAAGTACATTGGGGTTTGTAATTGATGATTAATGTTAAGAACGGGGTGTTACTTATATCTTAAAAGATAGAGGAAAGGCTAACACAGAAAATCACCGTAGAAAAATATTACAAAACCTCGAATAATCATAGATCAAATTTCCTGGCCGCTTCTTCCTCAATTACAGGTTCGATGTCACTTGTCAGGGAAAAAATCGACACCTAAATGGTATGCAAGGTCTTATAATTGTCAAATAAATGTGGCGAAAGGTCTTAAAATCACCAAACTAATGAGGCTAAATATGAGGGAGAAGGGGGTACAGAAAAAACCTTAAGCCAAGTCTTGAACTTACTACTATACCCTGTTCCAAATAAATAGGACAAAACTCTTGAACAATAACCTCTATAACTCACACACTACTAGAGTAATTGAGCTAATATTTATGTTTTTTGGGAAGCGTCAGCCAGGGAATATGTGTGGAAAGTTATAGCTCATTTGCTCAAGCCCTTTTAAAGTTACAGAGGTTAGGGTTAACGATTTCTTGCCTACCTATTTGGAACAGGGTACAGTACATACTCCAATTTCATTTAACTTTTTGTTCGGTTATTTTCACCAACATTATTCGGGAGATTGATTATTTAGGTTGTCCTTTTTCTCCGCCACCTACTGTTGCGAAGATTATGTAATCGTCTGTATTAATCTATCTGTTTATGTGATTGTTAAGTAGAGCCTTATCTGAATGACAGCTATGTAATTTTACTACCCTACTACTTTTGTCCATTGGATTTATTGGATATTAACGTCTTATATACCTAGTATTATATTATATTATGACGTGTGTGTGTGTGTGTGTGTGTGTGTGTGTGTGTGTGTGTGTGTGTGTGTGTGTGTGTGTGTGTGTATATATATATATACATTCTTATCTGTGCGTACCTGTACAAAGGTAAAAATAAAGAAAAACCTGCACACAGTAAGAGTGGAATGAGTCTAGGGTAGGTTTGGTCTGATGGCGGGAAAACAGATGAGGGTCGGGTTCCGGTTGGGGTGTCAGCGTGTCAGAACTCCAGCGAAAAAAAACGCGCGAAAAATGAGTGTGGAGTTGCCTTGACGTGACGCAGGCAGAGGGCTGGGTGTTGGCTACAGTTATGCCCGAGAGGTTTATTACCACTTGGAGCTACTTTGGGAGATGAGACCGCTCCATATCCAATATATATATATATATATATATATATATATATATATATATATATATATATATATATATATATGGTAATGAGACATGTGAAGGTTGGCAGTGGTAGTGTTGACAATACTGTTAATGTTTCACCCACAATGACTGTCTCTTGTTGTTGGCACTATACAGACAGACAGACACAAAACACAAGGACAATAACATGAGAGAGAGTAGAAAGGAAATCAAGCAACAATAGGTCTGGTGACCCTTCTAGACTGCTTGTCCTCCAAAACACTGAGGATCTATTGTCCAAATAGTGGTTTAGAGTGGGTAAGGGAACATTAGAAAGGTAACTACTGCCCTGGAACTAATGTCCGTGGCAGGATTAGGAAGTTAGTAGGGGACAGATGGGTTAGTAACTGAGGGGGGGATAAAATAAAGTTATTCATTTACAAACACAGTCAGCCGCGGGTTTGATGCAAGATATTTGTCTAGTCGAAGTTTAAATGAATCAACGGTGCTGCAGTCTATAACGTGTCGGGGAAGCCCATTCCACAAGTTGACAACTCGATTGAAGAAGAAATTCTTAGATTCGTGTGAGTTAAAAGATTTACCGATAATTTTGCAACCGTTTCCCCGCGTGTAATTAGATTGGTCGATAGTGAAGTACTTACTACAGTTCATATATATATATATATAGAGAGAGAGAGAGAGAGAGAGAGAGAGAGAGAGAGAGAGAGAGAGAGAGAGAGAGAGAGAGAGAGAGAGAGAGAGAGAGAGAGAGAGAGAGAGAGAGAGAGAGAGAGAGAGAGAGAGAGAGAGAGAGAGAGAGAGAGAGAGAGAGAGAGAGAGAGAGAGGTGTACATACTGCCCTCGTAAGTGCCAATACGTGTACTGATGCATCAAAGGTATATATTGATCCTCTAACACTTTCTAATATAACTAATTTTGGAAAATAATGTATACTTTTGGTCTCTCACACTCAGGAAAGACATTGGAGGATTCAGCAATTAGAAAGAATTATATCTAGGGCTTCGAAAATTAATCCATTTATCAGAATACTGAGCTACCATGATTATTTGGTAGCTGCCGATCCCTTGTCACTGAAAGGTTAAGAATTCGTGTTCATCTCATTTGTATACATTGTAAAATTTTGAAGAGGACAGACAATTTTGATTATAATAGTATGCTTTGTTTCTGCATTAATCCAAATCACACTAAGCAAGGAGTGTTTTGTACTATACATAGTCAAATATTTCGATATTTGTTATTGTATATAAGACTATCTTCTTTGAACGGACCGCAATGTCTTTGAGATACTAAATTTTCCTTGGTAACTCCTTGCAACTCTCTCACACCTTACCCTAATACTTCCACTTGCCAAGTGTGGTGGTTTGAGACCCCTCATAAAACATTACCACCCTGACTCCCTTACCCTACACCCCTTAGTCCCTCTACCCTGCCGCTACCCCTCCCTATGGTCCCTCTACCCTGCCAATACCCTACCCCTTCCCTTACCAAACCCCTCTCTTTACAATTCCCTACCCCTTCCCTTACCCTACCACCACCCCTCCCTTTCCCCTACCCCCCTCCTCCCCTTCTTACCTTGCTCTCAACTACCCTGCCATCCCCATCCCCTAACCCCGCTCCTCCCTCACCACCACCCCTCCCCCTACCCTTTATACTACCATCCCATCTCCCTTCCCTAACCCCCTTCCTCCCCCCTCCCTTACCACCACCCCTACCCCAGCCCTATATACTACCCTTCCTATCTCCTTTCCTCCCCTTCTCACTTACCACCACCTCTCCTACCCGCTCATCTCCCTTCCCTCTCCCCCTCCTTTCTTCCTTCCCCCTCCCCCCCCCCCCCCCTTCCCCTTCCTGTCCTCTTTCCTCACCTCTCTGCCTCTCTCCCCTTGCTTCCCTCCTCTTGAATTATTACCCCTTCCCTTACCACCACTCCTCCCTCCCTTCCCCCTCCCTCTTTCTGTCCTCGTCCTCACCTCTCCCCTTGCTTCCCTCCTCTTGAATTATTACCTCTTCCCTTACCACCACCCCTACTACCCCTCCCTCTCCCCCCCCCCCCCCCCCACACACTTTTCCTGTCCTCTTTCCTCACCTCTCTGCGTCTCTCCCCTTGCTTCCCTCCTCTTGAATTATTATCCCTTTCCTCTTCCTCAACCTTAAGGCTTGGCTATTCTGGGGTTCCTTTAACTCTTGGGTTTTTTATCTCGGCCCAGGAAAGTGTGTGGAGATTATGTGGTTGTCACTGTCTCTTTGTTTATTTCTGTTTGTCCGTAAGATGTCATTTAACCCCTTCAGTACCATGACGTCTTTTTAACTTTGATGCTGGCTAAAATTAGACTATTATATGCAGTTTAAGAAGGACCTATGTTATTAAGAGGGTTTACTGAGATCGTATTGACCCCTTTGAGTCATAGAGGTAGATTATAAACTAAAGAAAATCGTCTAATAGTAACCAGAATATGATGACAATTACGTAATGTTGGTGAAGGGGTTAAATACCATTAAGCCGGCATCACACGACCAAGTTTATCGGCTACGTGTATCGGAGTCTTGAATCCGATACATGTTTTCGGATTATTTTGATTGATGTTGCTGTACATTCCTATATCAACTTTGACTGTCAACGATTACGAGACTTAATATACATAATAGTCATAATGAAAAAAAAAAATGTTAGATAGTAGACTCGATTTCAGCTACCTTTTGACTCGGATGCTGTGGCTCCGATACATCCACCCCTAAAGTGCTCGTGTGGCACCAGCTTTACCTTCATCTGATACCAACATAGAAACGATTAACTTTGCTCCACTTCCGATAAAGCGGTGGAAAAAAACAAAATGTATATACTGTATATAGGCCTACTGTATATATATATATATATATATATATATATATATATATATATATATATATATATATATATATAATGTAAATACAAATGTATAACTAAAACAAATAAGTAAATACATAAAAAATACAATGCGAAGTTTTCGGTGGATCTTCATGATACTACGATACATACTGGTTACCTATGAACTTTATACACACGCGCGCACACACGCACACACACACACACACACACACACACACACATAACATATAAGATATAGTATTAATTGGACTTCAAAATACGTGAGCGGAATATAATGTAATCCATACCAGCATATATTGGCCAGTTTGATGTGCAACATATCCTCACATGTCGTCCCTCGTAGACTACCTTTCTACGTTTAAGGGGAGATGGGCCGGAATTGTTTTTTGTTTTGTCTATTAATAAATGTATTCCTTTATTTCTTAGTTTCCTCGCTAGACCTCCACCAAGCTTACTAAAACACCCCCTAGATCCCCCTTCAAGATAAACTTTTACGTTTTTCGGTAGAAAAATTTCCCGGCCGAAGGCCGATTCCTCTTAAAATATCAGGCTCGCTGTCGCTCGCCAGGAAAATATCGACACCTAAATGGCACAAAAGGTTTTAAAATTGACAACCAAATGGGGTGAAAGGTGCTAAAATCGCCAAACTAATGGGCCGAACGTCTTATAATCTCAAAACAAATGGGGCTTAACACGAGGGATAAAAGGGACCAGCAAAACGACCCATCCCCCTTAAGTAAAGTATTGGCATTAATATTACTCACGTGAGTTCTCGTGGAACGTCGGGATCACCAACTGAAAACAAAAAACAGTAAATAATAATAGTTGTGTATCTGAACAACAATCTAAAAGGACTTATTTGCATACAGATAATAACAATAGCTCACGAACATATGTCAGTAGCTGTACGGTCGAGGTTAAGGGGTATTAAGAGGAGGTATTTAGTTTGTTCCCTAGACCTCCATCAACCTTAAAATTACACCCCCTTGAGTCCTTTTCAAGATAAATGTGTACATTTTTCGGTAGAAAAATGTCCCAGTCGAAGGCCGGTTCCTCTTAAATTACAGGCTCGCTATCGCTCGCCAGGATAAAATCGACACCTAAATGGCACGAAAAGTCTTAATATGGGGTGAAAGTTCTTAAAATCGCTAAGCTAATGGGGCAAACATTTTATAATATCAAAAGCAATGGGGCTAAACATGAGGGAGAAAGGGGTCAAGAAAAAAATCCCTCAAGTGGATATCTCCCCTTAATAAGTGTTGTCAGATATTTCACAAAGTTTCGGACACTGACTAATACTCTGAGGGATAAGCACTTTTGCCAGTAACTATAAAGATACCAATAACACTTGTTGAGCGAAAACCACTGGAATCTATGACAACACTTAATACCCCCGATTGTACCTGTTGCCAATAGCTGTCACGATTTATACATTGCATTTCAACCCTTCATCTAGGAAACTTACATCTTAGAAGGGGAGACGGCTCGTTTTTCTAGACCCCCTTCTCCCTCATGTTTAGTCCCATTAGTTTTCAGATTTTAAGATGTTTGTCCCATTAGTTTGTCGATTTTAAGACCTTTCCTTGCAAATATTAAGACCTGTCGTGCTATTTAGGTGTCAATTTTGCTTCCTGGCGAACGATAGTGAGCCTATAATTTTGGAAGAACCGGCCTTTGGCCAGTACATTTTTCTACCGAAAAATGTACAAATTAATCTAGAAGGGGGATCTAATGGAGGTTTTATTAAGTTTGATGGAGGTCGAGGGAGGAAACTGGCTGGAGGGAAGGTGGTGTTTTGAGTTAAAAAATAATTAATATATGAAAACAAAAACTCCATCAATAAGTGAACCGTGAACCATTAAGAGGAGATAGTGATTCTCATAGACTAGTTTGGCGCGAGGGTTGCTATAGGCTACTTCTAACTCAAAATATATTAAAGCAATCGGGCTGAAATTGATCTCATTTGGGAAGAGCTCACCAGGAAAAAGGTGTGGATATTTACAGCCACTTTGCTCTAGTCCCTTTTGAGTTACGAAGAGGTCAGGGATCGAGATGTTTGTCAAGTTCGTCGGCGCTACCTATAGTTACTACACCCACCCCAGCCGCAGCCAAAAACACTCGTAGGTGGGAATCCCTTTGGTGACGTCAGAGAGGAGGAAGTTCATTGAGCGCCGGCTTATAGGGGTTAAGCTTGATTATTTGGTCTATTTATTGGTGCGTTTATTATTTTTTTAATTTCCTCGCTAGACCTCTATCAAGCTTAAGACAACACCCCCAAGAACCCCCTTCAAGCTATACAGTATATGTTCCCCTTCAAGCTATACAGTATATGTTCCCCTTCAAGCTATACAGTATATGTTCCCCTTCAAGCTATACAGTATATGTTCCCCTTCAAGCTATACAGTATATGTTCCCCTTCAAGCTATACAGTATATGTTCCCCTTCAAGCTATACAGTATATGTTCCCCTTCAAGCTATACAGTATATGTTCATTTTCGGTAGAAAATGGGTCGGCCAAAGGCCGATTTCTCCTAAATTACAGGCGCGCCAGGAAAACAAATAGACACCTAAATGACAAAATAGGTATTATAATAGCCAAACTAATGGAGGGAACATCTTAAAATCTCTTAAAAAATGGGGCTAAACATGAGGGAAAAGGTATTCCAGATAAACCAAACCTCCCCTTAAGCAACAACTTTACTTTTGGCAACAAACAACAACAACAACAACATTGGATTAACCATTGTCACAGGTTTAACTCTTTCTGTACCGGTGACATTCTTTTCATTGCATTCTGGCAACTATTAGCCGATTTTATTCTACTTAGCCTAGGAAGGATGTCTACCAATTAGAGGCAACAGCCTATCATAATTAATTCTTTTAGATACCATAATTATAGGCTTCCAAGCTTCATAAAATCGTCTAAATGTAGCTAGAACAAAATGAAAAAGACGTCACAGGTTCAGAATGGGTTAAAAGATAGACTCTTCAACATACATTTAGATTTACGATGAACAAAAAAATACATAGCAGGTCGACAGCTATAGAGTTCGTACAACCGCCGCCACCACTAAAACAAAAATTAAACAAATAAATAAATATATATAGGCTATACAGTATACCGATATATATATATATATATATATATATATATATATATATATATATATATATATATATATATATATATATATATATATATATATATATACACATATACATACATACATACATACATACCGGTACATACATATATATATATATATATATATATATATATATATATATATATATATATATATATATACCGGGTATATATATATATATATATATATATATATATATATATATATATATATATATATACTGTATATACATAAATATATAAAAGTAAGAACAGACAAAAGATGATTGTCATCCCTTTGGTGACGTCAGTGAAGAGGAAATGCATTAAGCGGCGCGTAATGGTATTGAGCAGCAGAATTCGAGATTAAATAGCAAAATTCGTTTGATCTTTCCCGCGGGTTTAGCCAATATCAGCCGTTCAAAATAGGCAAACAAACATGGCGGTCGCTGCAAAGAATATTATTAAATCATTCCATATATACTGTACTTCCAGTTACTACAAACGCCAGACCCATTTCCCAAACAAATCAGAAGAGCATCGGAATCCCTCTCTTTGATGGCGTCAGGAGGAAGTTCAGTGAGCAAAAGCAAGCAAAATCCTCAATAACAATATACAAAATATCATAATAACCCTCCAGACATCGGACCAGATAGTGTTAAATGATCACCTTTCACTCTAATGGTATTGAACAGTACCCATTATTGTACGTATACTTGAGTCATGGTGTTGTTGGTGGGGTGGAAGGACAATAGGCCCGTATCCCACCTGCACTATTATGAGCAGTGACGTCACGGGCCGGGCTGAGTGACGGGTTGGGGGCGGGGAGGGGGGGACAATGGCCAACACAACACCTAGAAGGCCGTTGTCTTAAGGGGGGTTGGGTGTACCGGTATTACTTGGTCTATTTATATGCTTATATATTTATATTTTAGTTTCCTCTCTAGGCCTCCGTTAAGCTTAAAATGACACTCCCATCTCTCCCTTTCAAGATAAATTTGTAAATTTTTCAGTAGAAAAATGTACCGGTCAAAGGCCGGTTTCTCCTATTATTACAGGCTCGCTATCGCTCGCCAGGAAATAATCAACACCTAAATGACACGAAGTCTTAATAGTGACAAATAAATGGGGAAAAAACTCTCTGAAATCACCAAACTAATGGGCCTAACGTCTAGAAATCTGATAACTAATGGAGCTTAACATGAGGCAGAAGGGATAAAGACAATGGGCCCGATAATGGCCACCACAACACCTCTATGGCCATTGTCTTTACCTTTCAATAACACGACT